>JASGLE010000026.1:3612500-4812500 GCA_030179965.1 Cyperus esculentus
TGTTGCTCTTTTCTATCGTCACGGCTAGTCTCTTCGTGGTTCTTTTTATAACAACGGCTTATGGTGGGAAGATTAATTTCACCAATGCAGGGGATATTGCGGTCAGTATTTCCATTTGGTTTTTCATTTTTTTTTTCTTACCCTTGTTGATTCTTTTTGACTCATTGAAAGAAAAGTCAAAGTTGATTGCATTTTGCTGATGTTGTCCAAAAAGTGTATATATTTTTCCAAATGAAAAGAAGAGATTACATCTTGGAATTGGTTTGAACTGTGGTATTCAACTGCTAGATATTAAAATGCATTTCACATTTCAGATATCATCAGTTGTACAAGTAGTGGGCCTCGTGATATGTCTCCATGGAGCCGCAAAAATTTCTCACAAAGCGCAGGGCATTGCCTCATTGGCCAGCCGGTGGCATGCCTTGGTAACATGCAGCTCATCCAACAATGATTCTTCTACACACAGTACGAACCGAGTGTCTAGCACGGGAAATCTGGTCTCTCTTTTTCCTGCAAGTTTCTTGACAATGGATTTTATTGAGAGTGACTTGGAGTCGCTCGATAATGGCCCTGTGCAAACCAATGCACAGCTCGCATACTATATGTCCTCATATCACAAGAGAGAATCGCTCGGTGAGTTTTTTATTGTACTCCTGAAGTTTTGAGATTTGTTAGGAATGCATTGTTAAGGAAATTTGGGATGGAAACTTGGTGGTTTTTTTTTTATTGTTTTCAGGAATATTCACAACCAAAAAGACTGAAATTTAGGTTTACTACAAATTTGAAAATATAACTGTTTAGCTGGTACAATAACAGTACATGTAGAATTCATGCCTTCATCATTATTGGATTAGTGACTGTCTTAATCTAAATGGTTTGCCTTTTGATTTGCAAGCTTGACGGTTGGCATTTAGAACTTAGGAAGCATGTATATTTTTATCCAACAATAGTGACTTATAATTAAATTTAAATTATAGTGGCTAATCCTAATGCCTCAATAAAAAAATGCAGTTCTATATTTGCTGGCTAACCCGGGAGGAATCACTATTTTCGGATGGGTAGTTGATCGAGGAATGCTAAACACTATATTAATGTTTGAGTTGTCACTGGTACTGTTTGTGCTTGGCAAAACCTTTGTGCTCCCAAGCAGCAAGAGCTTGGTAAATGGTATTCTTGGGATTTTTTGAGGCACATTTTTTATTTTTCACAAAGAGGTACATGTATGGTTTTAAATTTGTCGGCTTGTTCTCTGCTCGAGTCAATCGCTCAACAAAAAAGTTTTGCTTTGTTGGAGATTGCGTAAATTTGCAACAAGGGAAAAACATTGGAAGACGGTACGAACCAAATCACCGAGTAGAGTTGGGTCAAGCTGAATTATGGTACAGAAGTAAATAGCAGAATGCCAGCAACTAGATACGACGGTTTTCTTTTTATTAATTTTTTTTTTTGACCAAATTTTGTGTAGATTATTTGTATTCATTTTAAAACCCTAGTACGCTGTGCTGTATAATATATATCCATCTTAATTTCTTTGCACTGTAAATTTTCTCATGCTTGATTGTATATATTTTTGTGTTCACTTTTCATAATGCTCAAGTTATTTCATTCTTTATAATAAACCCTTTGTTCATTTGTTGTTTGTGTTCCAAACGGGCACAATTTTATTTAGTCATGTTCATTGATGGCTACGGATAATTGAAACTAAAATAATGTTTTTTTTTTTGTTTACATTTGGAAGTGCTTTAAAATCTTAAATTTGGTACGTCAAAGTGACCTTAATTTGAGTTTAGATAGAACTTTCAAATTAATAGAGAAATTTGCATGCGCTATTGAGTACAATCTTTCAGCCGAAAACAGATAACAAAATGAAATAATGGAATGAATAGAGTAAGGCTTTCTTGATGAGAATGTCTAAATTCTGAAACATAAAAATTTTGAAAAGAAGAAATTTAGTGAAAACTAAACAGATGCAGTGGGGTGGTGCCAGGTTGAAACCGAGATAACATTATTTATTTAGAGGAGGGATCCAATAACATACAAAATTTTGACACAAATGTTACACTAAATCATATAAATTTAGAAAAAATCTTAAAATAGAAAATCTTTTACAAATATCTTTATTTACTTATAGATCGATTGTGTTTCAAATTTCATTCAATTTGAGTGTCATTTGATACTCCATCAACGACCATCAAGTTTATATAGTAATTAGAACGGTCTAAATTTAATGATTCTTGATAGAGTATCAAATGACACTAAAATTGAATAAAATTTGACACACAATCGATCTATAAGTCAATGAATATGTTTGTAAAAGATTCTCTATTTTTAAGATTTTTTATAAATTTATATGATTTAGTGTAACATTTGTGTCAAAATAATGGTGTGTCATTTGATCCCTCCTCATTTATTTATTAACAAAAGGAAAATTAGTGAGAACATGCGTTTGGAATATTAGTTAGCAATTCAGTGAGACACTAGCTGGTAACCCTCCGTCAATTATTTGACTGCATATATATTCATTCATTCATTTATTTTGTCTTGGCCTCTCAGTGCATTAATTCCAGTAGCTTCCCAAGTGAAAAAAAAAAAGAAACCCAGGGGTTATTTTGTATTTATCCAAAAGATTTTTGAATTACAAATCAATTAATTAATTATCATGGAATTAAGGATTATGTTAAGAAGAAAGCTTGCATGTAATATGGAAGATTTTTTTTTTTTTTTTTTGAGAAAAAGATGAGGGTCATGCCCTCAAATTTTCATTAATAATAAGGATCACCAAAGGTGATCGTAGGATTACAGAAAAGAAGAAAATGTGCAGTTAGAATAAAGAACAGTAAATAAACAGAAAATAAAGAAGAGCCAACATTGGAGGAGTTTTACAATAAAAGCAAAATTAAGAAAAGCTGGTGGAATTGTGTCCACCCCTGCGTGCCATGTGCAATGCTGGGAACCATGCTCGTGCTTCAATTATTATCTCCCTTGCCACCTCCAACTCATTGAGATCTCTGTCAGTAAAAATGCGCCTGCACCTTTCTCTCCATAAAACAAAATTAGTGGTGATCTGCAGCTGCCTCCAGAACGTGGTTTGTTTGTCATCCATCAATAGTTCTCGGTATCTTGCCTCTTTATAAAGTTGAGATGGTTGAATGCTACCCGGAATTGCCTCAAGTACATATTCTCTAACCTGTGTAGCATACTGGCATGAGCCAAATAGGTGATCCACCGATTCAGAATTTTGCCTACACATGTGACAAATATTTGGGAGGCACCATCCTCGCTTTGCCAGGTTATCAACAGTTAATATTTTGTTCCTAATTGCCAGCCATGTGAATAGCATTACCCTTGGTGGTGCTTTGATGGACCATATGTGTCTTATGGCACAGTCAATATATGGAGTTGTAACTATGAAGTCGTATGCAGATTTTACTGTATAAATGCCTTTTGTCGATTTTGTCCAAATTGCCCTATCCTTGACCTGCAGATCCGGCTGTACCTGCTGCAAGTCAGTTTGCAATGATAGAAGCTCTTGCTGCTGCAAAATATTGAGCTCACCTTCAGTTTGAATCACCCATTGCCCATTTTGATAGCACTGAGCCACTGATGCATGTGGTGTGGCAATTTTCTCAAATAAATTTGGGTATTTAGCTTTGAAGGGGCCTTGCATCCAATCATCATGCCAAAACTTAATAGCACTCCCATCACCTAATTGGTATTTGACTGATGCATTGAACACACTTGTATAACTTGAAATGTCTTTCCAGAACTTGGATGCATTTAATACCTCCCATGGCCTGATGTGTGGTGCTGGCATTTTTGTTATTTCCTTCCACCAAGGCTGTTCATGCTGAATCCACCCCCACATCCATTTCATCAACAATGAGTGATTCATTTCTTCTAGCTTCCTGATTCCCAATCCTCCTAAGTTCCTGGGCCTAGTGACCAGCTTCCAATTTGCTAAATACATAGGTCTTTTGCTGTCTTGACCTTCCTTGTGCCCATGCCATAGAAATCGTTTCCTTATTTTATCAATTTGCAAGATAATCCCTTTTGGCAGTTGGAACATAGACATGAGATATACTGGCAATGCTGTCAATACTGATTTGACCAACACTTCCCTTCCCCCTGGTGAAAGCAATGGAGCCTTCCACCCTGCCAGTCTGTGCTGAATTCTGTCCACCATTGGCTGATATGCTGATTTGCTAAGCTTTCTATCAGATAATGGTAACCCTAGGTATGTGAGTGGGAATTTTGATGCCTTGCAGTTTAGGGCAGTTGCCAGCTGATTCACTGCCCCTCCTGTGTCAGATGTTACCAGAATTTCTGATTTGCTTAGATTGACTCTTAAGCCTGACAAGTCTCCAAATATATCTAACACCAGCTTGATCAATTGTAACTGTTGTATGTGGGGCTTTGAAAATAGAAGGGTGTCATCAGCATAGAGGAGGCAAATTCTACAACCTGGAAAGGATGCTTTCAACAATTGCAGTTCATTCAGTTTTGTGAACCATCTTGCTAAGAAATCTATGGCAATATTGAATAAATAGGGTGACATAGGGTCTCCCTGCCTCACTCCTCTTCTCAATTCTATGTCCTTGCCTGCTACTGAGTTAAGAACCACCTTTGATTTACCTGGAAGGATGAGGTATTGAATCCAGCTAATCCATGTGTCAGTGAAACCAGCTGCTTTCAAACATTGAAGTAGGAAGTGCCATTCAATGGAGTCAAATGCTTTATGTATATCTGCCTTTAATAATGCCAGACTCAATCCTCGATTGTTGGCCTCTCTTATTAATTCCTGGGCATAATAGAATCCATGCAGTATACTCCTGCCCCTAAGGAACCCTGTCTGATTCTGAGATAGCAACTTATCCATGTAAGGCTGAACCCTTAAAGCCAGTATCTTGGAAAAGATTTTCTGAATTCCATTTACTAGGCTGATGGGCCTGAAATCACCTGGTTTAGAAGCATGTTCCTTTTTGGGTATCAGCACAATGTATGAATCATTTAAAGGAGACCAAGTCAACTGGGGATTGTGAAGAACTGTGTTGAAAACACTGAGCAGATCTGGCATGAGTATCTGTTGGAAATGTTGGTAGAATTCTCCAGGGAAGCCCTCTGGACCTGCTGCTTTGTTGTTAGGCCAATCATGAATGACTTGAGATATTTCCTCTTGAGTGATGTCCTTTTGCAAGGTATTGTGATCTTGCGGCTGTAACAATTGCTGATTGAAGAGCTGTTGAAAGTCAAAGGTGCACTTTGAAGGTTCTGATGTGCCCATAAGGGAGCAGAAGTATTTGTAGAGTATGTCTGCCTTTGCCAAGTGATCTGTGAATTGACTATCATGTTCCTCTAGTGATGCTATCCAATTGTTTCTTTTCTGATTTGTAGCCAAAGCATGGAAATAAGCTGTATTCTTGTCACCTTTTTCTATCCATGATTTCTTAGCTCTCTGCTTCCACATTTGTTCCTCCATTTGCACTATGTCCTCTAATCTCTCTTTGATCAATTCTCTGGTAAGCTTTTCTAATTGTGTCAACTGTCTTCCTTCAGAGTGTCTATCTAACCACATAAGTGTTTTCTTGCATACCTGCTTTTGCTCCTTAAGACTGCCAACTCTTTCCTTTTTCCATTCTTTTATTCCTTTTCTCAAAGTCAGCAGCTTGTGATGTAGCATTGTAGGTGTTTGTGCAGTGGGGAGCTGTAGCCATATGTGGTTAACCAATATCTTTAATTCCTCAAATCTGAACCAGAAGTTCTCAAATCGAAATGTATTAGGCAATGGGAATTGTGTTGAGCATTGACAAATTACTGGACAGTGATCTGATACAGTTGTGGCCAGTGCTGATTGAATTGACTTTGGAAATAGCTGACTCCATGCATTTGAAATGAAGAATCGATCCAATCTGACAAATGTGGGGTTCTCTCTTTCATTGCTCCAGGTATACTGTCGACCGTTTAATCTCAAGTCTTGTAAACCCAAGGATTGAATGATGTGATGAAAAGCTCTTTGTAAAGGTCTATTGATGTTGGAGCTGTCAGTCACAGTGATAGTCTGGTTGAAGTCTCCACAGACTAGCCATGGTCTATCATCATGCGGCTTAGCCTGAATCAACTCCTGAAAGAATGTGCTTCGGTTGCTTGAGGTCGAGGGGCCATAGACTCCAGTTATTCTTATCAGGGAGTTGTCTAGATTTAGTTTGAAGTCTGCTGTGATGGTATATGTGCCTATGGTTTCCTGAACTTGTGAGAATACTGTTGTTTTCCAAGCCAGTAACACTCCACCCGCAGTTCCATTTGCATCTATGTGAGACGTTTTGTTTAATTGGTTGCCAATTATCTGCGTTGTGGTTGTTTGATTGAGAGTGCTGAGTTTTGTTTCTTGCAAACAAACCATATCCGGTCTTTCTGAAGTTATGAAATTTCTCACATTTTGACGTTTACTGGCATCATTCAACCCACGCACATTCCAAGTCAGGAACACAAACAAACGTGAATCACTACCATTCATCTTCACTAACCTCAGTACAAACAGCAACTTGAGACTACCTAATGCAGAAAAGAAAGAAAACAACCCTCAAAAGAGTACGACGGAGAGTGGAACCCAAAACACAAACTAACCTAAGTCCCTCTCCTATGTACTGCCTGCTATGTGGAGCAGGACTTGAACCTAGCTAACTGGTCCTTGTGCTCTAGCCACTAACCTCCTTCTCAATGAAGCTAAGAGGGACTGAATCATGCAGCGGGGTCCTTGGAGCCTGATCTTCCTCTATGGAGTCTAAGAAAGCTTTGTCAACCCTCTGGAGAATGTGCTCATTCAGGCAAAGTCCTGATTTTGAAAGGATTGAAAGGGATTGATCCTTGAACATTGGTGACTCCTGTAAATCTAGCTCAAAAGGAATGGGTTCTTTCTTCCTAGCGCTTGCTGGCATCCTAGTGTTCTTGTATACCTCAATTCGACGCCCTTGCAGCCTAGAGCTTCTTCTTGGAGGTGGGCTTGGGAGAAAGTGTGCGGCATTGTGCTCAAGCACCGCCGTCTGAGATTGGTGACAGTGAGAAACTTCTCCCTCTATCTCCAGCTCTTGTGGGAGAGACAGGCTTGATTCTGAGTTTTCTGGATTGGAGAAGTGGGCCTGATTTGTCAAAAGGCCTGCATTTGAGATAGATTGGGCTTTTTCCTCCATGAGCTGAAGGCTGGCTTGAATGAGGGTCGTACAAGTGACCGTTAGATCTGTGAGAGCAAGGACAGTGGCACTCAATTGCAGCCCATCATTGATGTGAACTGTTGTCAGGCCGAACAAGCTGATGGAAGGGACAATACTAGGAATAGGCCAGAGAATAGTCACGGTTGGGAACGGTGTCCTAACGGCATAATTGTTGGTATTCTCTAGGCGCAGTGGGTCAGCAAAACGGGTCAGTGATGTGGGCATTGGCGCTGTGGGCTTTGGTGTGGCAGTCACCATTGCAACTGGAGGAGTCACCTGTTTTGGTACCCAAAATGGCTTCTTCCTGTTCCCCGGCATATGGTGCTTAGGTACCCACTTCTCCTTGGTGCCTATCCTGGGTGGTTTGAGCTGACTCGGTTGCCTATTCCATCTTCTAGGTGAACGCGCAGACAGGTTGAGTGAGACACTATAATTTGAGTCTCCATCTGAAGACGGTGGAGAGGGATTGCGGTGACGAGGTCTGTGTTGGTGTTCAGCATCCACTTGCCTCCTCCCCCTCCTTGGTGGTGCATCAAAATCCGGGAAGAAAGGGTCGTTGCGCCATTCTCTCCAACGCTTGAGCAGGACAGTGACACTCGTGGTATAAAATCCCTCATGATAAATCAGGTGGTGAGGAATGGTTCGTGGGTGATTACACGAAATCAGTACCTGAATGTCAACAAACTGGCCATCAGCTCTACCAAATGGTTGTATGGTGATTGGATATCCGAAGCTTTGAAGGAGGCGGCTGATGCCTCCTTGTGTCCACAGCTGGAGGGGCGCATCTCTAAGTATTACCCATGCCTGGTGAGTTGGTGGGTTACGCGCCATCCCAAAGCGAGGACGCCATTCATGGACCCTGAATTGGACCTGAAGATGCTCAATTGAGTATACTCCCGCTCCCACCACCTGATCCCTTACTCTCGCGCTTGGGCAAATCACAAGATAGGGAGTGATAGTGGCTTTTCTGACTTCGAATTGTTCTGGTGGGAGCCTATGAGTCTGGCTCAGAGTAATGGCTATCTCCCTTGGAAGGTCTGGGGTTTGCGCTCCAGAGATGAGAATGATGAGGCCGGTGTTCTCCAGATAAGCATTATCCTCTGAGAGCACAGCCAGAGTTGGGAAAAAAACATCACTGCTCTCTGGGCGCTCTTGATCGAGGGTGTGATCGAATTCCATTGGGGAAGTGTTGGTTTGGGGTTGGAGAGGTTCTGGGGCAGCAGGATGCTGCTTAAATACTGGTTTACCCCAGCAATTAAAGGAGCTGTGTCCTGATTTGTTACAACGAAGACATTTAATGGGGTTTCTGCAATGTCGTCTGTAATGACCTTTGCGTAGACATCTGAAACAGAGATTCGAATTTTTTGCGTGCAGTAGCTTGGGATGTGTAGGCCGTCCATGGTAGATGGGATGCGGCTTACTAGGTTGCGCTGATGGTGCCTTCTCTTGTGATGATAGAGAGGTGCTTTTAGTATCAGTATTGGTTAGGTGGGGTGCTGTAATGACTGTAGCTTCACTAGATTTCTTCAATGTTTCAATGCCTGTGTGCTCTGTGCGCTCTGGCACAGGTTGAGATTGAAGTAATGCTTGCAACGTTGGTACGGGCTCATTAATGGTGCTTTGTCTCAGAGGTGGAGGTTTCTTCTTCACTGTGACAACCTGCCAATCTGTAGTTGCAACGGGAGGTTTAATGAATTTTGTCTTCTCCTGGTGGTTGTAAGTCTCATCCTGGCTTGGCAACTTAAGGCCTTCTGTCTTTTCTTGTTGCCCACTGAGTAGATTCTGGATTACCACCTGCTTGAATGTTCTTAATGTCTTGGCTTGTCGTGAAGTTAATGCTTCTATCTGGGTGGGTGGTAGTTGGGGCACTGGGAAAAGACTGGAGTTTGGGTTGCTAAAGTCCGTCTGAGTTGTGGTTGGTGGAGGCGCTGCAGCCGTCTGAGAGCCGCTTGAGAGTTGCCGGGGAGTTGCTTGAGAATCGCCTGTAAGTCGCCTGGGAGCCGCCTGGGAATCGCCTGTGCTGTCGGTCTTCAATTTCATTTTTTTCTCCGTCTCCATCACATTTCGGAAGATTAATTGTATAATGTATAATGAATGGGTATGGTATGAAGAAAAAAAGAAAAAGAAAAAGCCTGGTCGTTAAGGTAGATGGATTAAGAAAATGACAGCAATGAAGTCTTCACGGTAGGAACAATCATTTAAATAACCCTTTAAAAGAAAAAGAAAAGAAAAAAGCTAATGGGTTGTAGTTAAATGTCTGTGTAATTTTGGGGGAAATTTTAATAGATGCCCGAACTATTAATCTTATCTCTACTACTGTCTAAACAGTCAAGTTATTTTCACCAATACCCAAACTTAAGCGCCCTCTAACCTCTTCATGTACTGTCTAAACAACTTGCGCCCTTTGATTTGAGCATCCGTAAATTAATTTAACTGCTTAGGCAGTGGTGCAGTTAAGATAAAAAGTTTGGGCATATGTGAAGTTTTTCCTAATTGTGGCAGTGTGTTATTATATAGCCCATGATTGGCTGCATGAATTAATTGAAGCCTATTGATGAACGGGATGAACCCATAACCGGCCCCTTCTATTCTGTGCTGGGAATTGAAGCCTATTAATTCATGGGTCTGCATCTGCTATCACAGTTCATAGAGAAGTAGAAAACTATATATGAAGATGTTGCTTTAGTTAATGCAGTCTAATTAGTTGATTAACAACATTCTAATTAAGTTGTCTAATGAGATCAGGGATTCAATGTTTTATGTTACTGATAAATTGACTGATTAGTTTCCCCCAGCATTTTTTTTTTCTTTTTTCCTACTGGTCAGCCATGAAATGGGGCAATGTTTGAGGAAGTACCAAATCATCTCCCTTCTTGTCATATTCAAAGTTAAGTATATATAGAAGCCGACAGCGAGTAATTAATACCATATAAATTAAGATAAATTGCCTCCTAGCTCTAAGGATCAAATAACACCTTTATCATTAACACAATAACATCTTTATCATGAAAATAAGCATCTGTCTATGAAAAAAGTCAGCAATTAAATCATATCCAGCTCAACCGTAAACTGCTTCTTCAATTTCTTGCCTTGAGAGAAATGCAGGCGAGAAGCTGAAAATGAAAATGTAAAATTCTAATCAATACATATGCCTTGAGATTATACATTTATACTACTGTGTAATTATTTCAATTTATGTATATTACCATTCGGCATATTATATAGTGAGAATATGAAAACATATGTTGGGATCATGAATTTAATTGTATTATCCCAGTATAAATAAGCCGTTATTTACCATTATAAATAGGCAGGCATATAAGTTCCATACGGAATAAACAAAATTAATTCTTACCTTTGAAAGGAATGAAATGTCGCTGCGATGTGCGTTCCTTTCTGGCATGCGTGCTGGCTTGGCAGGTATCTGTATTGGAGTGGCTTTTGCAGCATCCTTCTTCATCTTAGCATTATCAAAACACATGGTATAACTATAATCTCCTCTTACAGGTGATGAGTTTCTTTCTTTCCATTCACCAAATTTCGGCACGGCGAGTCTCTTTGTGGGCTACACAGAGAAGCACAAGTTGGAATATTTCACTTTGAATTTATATTTTATTGGACTAAATGGCGTTCAAGTTTGGTGGTGTGGTGCCTGTTAATTAATAAATATTTTCTTGGATTTCTTCATAAATTACTCGTTATTCATGTTTATATTAATAACTTTCACCTTTAAATCTTGAAGAAAGAATATCTTAATTATATCAAATCATAACATCATATATTATTTTAGTTATAGCTGGAGCTATCGATCAGCTATTGATCAGATCAGAAGAATAAGCCTTTCTCAACCATTATAAGTATCAAATAGGCAGGTGTATAAATTTCATACTGAATAGATTAATAGAATACCAACCCTTTCATGGAAAGAAGCGTCGTTGCGAGATGTGTTCCTTTCACAACGCGTGCATACTCGCTTGGCGGTGGGCATCTGTGTGGCTTCTGCAGCAGCTTTGTTTGTCCTACCTGAGTTGTTAAGAACAGCGTCATAGCTTCCTACTCCTGGCGATGAGTTTAATTCTCCCGATCCACCAGATATCGGTACAGTGGTAATTTCTAACAGAGAATAGTTGGCTGTACATGTTAGAAATTATCCTTGGCTTTCGATATTACTTGCAATCAATGCATGATTAACATTAGTAGATTTTAACCACTTTAAATTTCCAAGAAAGGTATAGTTGCCATTTGCAAAGTTAAACTTATCGATCATGTTTAGTTAGATCATGTTTAGTTGGAGGCTTGGAGCACAAATTTGAAAAGACATATTTTCTTATGCCAAGTTAGATATCGCAAATTATTTTTATTAATATGAGCAATCAAATGAATAAGAATAAGAAAGCAGTGAGGCTATTGTACTATTAATAGTATAGATTGCACCATATTATTGAAGTATTGACCTGAATCTCTAATTTCAAAATACTAATAGTGGATTACCCAACCCACCCAACCACATAGGCCTACGGTCATTGGAGTATGTATAATTTTTTCACCAAATAGTATCAACACATGAGAAAAAAAAAAATATATATATATATATATACATCTAATTAAAGATAAGACATTTATAATTCTCACTCTTTGTTCTTGGATTTCCTGTTCTGAAATTGGATCCTCCTTAATCTCAAGCTCATCATGATTCTGGTCTCCAAATTGAGGACTAGAAATTGATGTGTTTGGAGTACCATCGTCAGTTCTCATCTGACTTCGGGCACGCTCAGTGTTCTCGCATTCAATGTCCCATATTTGTCGGCCATTGGTAGCTTGATGTATGCTATGGTGTGCACGCGGTCAGACATTGCTCAAGCAGTGGGAGTCGTCTCTCGATATATGTCTAACCTGGGATGGGAACATTGGCAAGCGGTGAAATGGATACTTCGGTACTTGAAAGGTACGCGGAGCTTGCAACTTTGTTTTGGAGGATCTCATTTAGAAATCGAAGGGTATGTTGACGCCGATCATGCGGGTTGTAAAGAGACAAGAAAGTCTACAACGGGTTACGTGTTTACTATCGGTGGTGGAGCCGTTAGTTGGATGTCTTGTTTACAAGAAATTGTTGCCTTGTCTTCCACTGAAGCGGAATACGTTGCATTGACCGAAGCGGCCAAAGAGATGATTTGGCTTAAAGGTTTGCTTGAACAATTTGGGCTTAAGCAAAAGGAGTATGTGGTGCATTGTGATAATCAAAGCGCCATACATCTTGCGAAGAATGCGGCGTATCACTCAAGAACGAAGCACATTGATGTGCGATACCACTTCATTCGTGATGTACTTGATCGTTTGCAATTGATCGTGCAGAAGGTTGACACGAAGGAAAACATTGCGGACATGTTCACGAAGGTGGTGCCTCCGGATAAGGTAACATTTTGTCGGAGGTAATCCGGGTTGGTCGAGTAACTCGGATGTTGAAGCAGCGGCGCGGTACTTGTGCGATCAAGTGGGAGCTTTGTCTTCAAGTGGGAGATTGTTGATATTGTGAAGCCAAACCGAATGGGCTTGGCCCAGTTTTATTAACTTTCATGATATATGAAAGTTTGGCCCAGCAGCATGAATGCTTCATGTGAAGCGTGGCCCATTCTGTGATTAATTCACGGAATGAAATTAAAAGGGACGAGTCCCTTGGCTTGCTGCGGCATCGAGTGAAAAAGAAGAAGCAGACGCGAAGCAGCTCTCTGTTGCAGCAGCGAACTCAGCTGTTCTAAACTCTGGTTCTAGGGTTTGCTCTCTCTTGTAACAATCCACTTTTACACTTGATAATCTTGTAAGATTAGTATAGGAAATTGTAGAGAGAGTGTTTGAAAGTGCTTAATTTGCTTGATTTCCCTTGTAACTTGTAAAACTCCCAAAATAGTGAATTTGCGCTGTGTGCTCCCGTAGTTTTTCTCCTTTTGGGTTTCCACGTAAAATCTGGTGTCTATCTTTATTTTTCTGTTGTTGTTGCTTGTTTATATTGGTTCTTCGGTATTGATTCCATATTGCCTCATTTGGTCGGGTATTGGTGTATGCCCGCCACGTGTTCGACAAAATTACCGGACCTCTTGTTTGCCGTAACCCCGGCGCTTCCACTGCCCTGCTGCCTGGCTGGTACCCAACAACTGGTATCAGAGCACCGTTGGGTCTTGTCTTGAGGTCATTGAGCTTGAGTTGGTGTTGATTTGAGATTGGAGTCATGCAAGCACGTGTGCAAATGGAGAAGGCAATGGAATTTGAAAAGTTGAATGGTAGCAACTGGGCTATTTGGAAAATACTGATGGAGGACTACCTAGTGACGAGGGAGTTGGATTTACCATTGTATGGTAAATGTGCGCAACCTATGACCATGGAGGATCATGATTGGGAGTTATTGGATCGGAAATGTTTGGCGGCTTTGAGGCCATGTATCTCACCATCAATCTTGTTTGATGTCTATCAATGCAAAACCGCTCATGAGCTTTGCAGTACATTGGAGCAATCATATGAGCAACCTTCGGGTGTAAACAAGATGCATGCTATGAAGCGATTATTTCTCTTAAAAATGAAGGATGGCATATCAATGAGAACGTATGTGAGCGAGTTCAACTCGATTGCGGCTCAATTGAAGTCCTTGAAGGTAAACCTTGATGAAGAGGTATTGTGCTTACTACTTTTGAGCTCTTTACCTACGAGTTGGGATACTCTTGTTACTACTGTTGCAAATACAATGGGTAGCCAATTCAAGTTGTGTGATGTGGTTGCATCTTTGTTGAATGAGGAAACTAGGAAGGCTACAACCCAATTGGAAACAGGGCCAAGTGAGGCATTGACGGTTGGTGAACGGGGTAGGCCGGTTACTAGGGACAATTCCTCGGGTAGAAAGAGTACATCTCAAAGTAGAGGGCAATCAAAATCTAAAGGCCGGAAATTCTCTTGTTGGTATTGCAAGAAGGAAGGTCACTTGAAAAGAGATTGTCGTCTCTTGAAAGGTAAGCAAGGTGAGAAGAAGCATGATGGTGAAGCAAGTGTAGTTTCCAATGAGCAAGGAAAGCAAGTCTCTCTTAGTGTCGCTTGTGCGGCAAGTTCAAACACGAATGTTTGGATGTTGGATTCGGGATGCTCATTCCTCATATGCAACAACCGTTCCCACTTTGTCACATACAAAGCGATAGATGGTGGAAATGTCTATCTTGGTGATGACACACCATTGAAGGTCGTCAGAATTGGCAATGTTGAGCTTGAGCTAGATGATGGAACGCGACTTAAATTGAGTGATGTGAGGCATGTTCCCGATATGAGAAGAAATCTAATCTCGATCGGTCAACTCGATGATGGCGGGTGCAAAGGGGCTTTTGGAGGTGGAATGTGGAAATTATCAAGAGGTTGCATGACATTGTTGCAAGCCCAAAAGGAGGGGAGGCTGTACCATCTTCATGCGACACCAAAAGCAAGCGTTGTGGCTGCGGCAAGCGAGCATGCAGACATGCAAGTGTGGCACAACCGGCTTGGTCATCTTGGTGAGAAAGGTATGAAGGTATTACAAGATGAAAAAATAATTCCTTCTTTTGATTGTTCATCTCTTGAATTTTGTGTTCATTGTATAATGGGAAAACAAAAGAGAGTGAATTTTAAGAGGGATGAATCCCACAAGAAAATGAAACCATTGGAATTGGTTTATTCCGATGTGTGTGGCCCGTTTAATGTTAGATCTCTTGGTGGAGCATTGTATTTTGTTACTTTCATAGATGACTTTTCTAGGAAGTGTTGGTTTTATCCACTAGTCTCAAAAGATCAAGTCTTTGAAATTTTTAAGATGTTTAAAACCCGTGTTGAAAATGAGATTGCAAGCACCATCAAAAGTTTACAAACGGATAATGGTGGTGAATTTTGCTCTAATGATTTTGTGAATTTTTGTGCGAGAAATGACATTCGGAGAGTGAAGACGGTTCCATACACACCGCAAGAAAATGGGGTCATTGAAAAAATGAACCGGACCATTGTGGAGCAGATTAGAAGTATGTTGTCTCACTTGGGTCTTCCGAAATCTTTTTGGGCCGAGGCGGCCAACACCGCGGTTTATCTCATTAACCGATCACCAAGCGTGGCTCTTGATGGTGGCATTCCGGAGGTCTTGTGGAGTGGTAAGAAGCTTTCTTATGATCACTTGAGAACTTTCGGATGTGAAGTTTATGTGAAAATCCCCGATGAAAAGCGGAGTAAGCTTGATGTCAAGTCACGAAGGTGTGCATTTCTTGGTTATGGCGGTGATGATTTGGGCTTTAGGATTTGGGATCCTATTGAAAAGAAGACCATTAGAAGCTGAGATGTCATATTCCGTGAAGATGTTATGTTCATGGAAAATCATGAAAAAGAGCAAGATGAAAATCGGCATGTGGAGGAGCATGTTGATGCGAGAGTCGCACCTAGAGTGGTGTCACGTCCTCAAAATGGTGGTGATGGCCATGAGGATGAGAGTGAGCAAGTGGAAGAGCATGATGTTGAAGGCATTAGTGAAGAAGAGCACACTCATACCCCAATTCAAGAGTTGAGGAGATCAACTCGGATTCGTCAACCTACACAAAGGTATTCCCCTTCCTCATATTATGCTTTGTATACGGATGCAGGTGAACCCGATTCATTTCATGAGGCTATTGATTGCCCGGATAAAGCCAAGTGGCTTGGAGCAATGGAAGACGAAATAAATTCCTTGCATCAAAATAAGACATGGGAGTTGGTGGAACTTCCAAAAGGAAAGAAAGCATTGAAAAATAGATGGGTATTTGTGTTGAAAAATGAAGCCGATGGTTCAAAGTGACATAAAGCTAGATTGGTTGTCAAAGGCTATGGACAAAAATATGGTGTTGACTTTGATGAAATTTTTTCTCCCGTTGTGAAGCATAGTTCCATAAGGGTTGTTTTATCCTTGGTTGCTAATTTGGATTTGGAACTAGTGCATCTTGATATTAAAACCGCTTTCTTGCATGGTGACTTGGATGAAGAAATTTTCATGTCACAACCGGAAGGTTTTGTTGATGAATCAAATCCCAATCTTGTGTGTAGATTGAAAAAGGGATTATATGGTTTGAAGCAAGCCTCTCGGCAATGGTATAAAAAGTTTGATACTTTTATGCAAGAAGAAGGTTACAAAAGAAGCGACTTTGATCATTGTGTTTACATGAAAGGAAAGGTGGATGGAGCTTTGACCTTGTTGTTGCTATATGTCGATTACATGTTGATAGCAAGCAATGATCATGATGAGATCAAGTCTCTTAAACTTGATATGTCCAAGAAGTTTGCTACTAAAGATCTTGGTGAAGCAAAGAAAATTTTGGACATGAGGATTGAAAGGAATCGGGAGGAAAAGAAACTTTTCTCAAGTCAAACGGAGTATATTGATAAAGTCCTTGAAAGATTTGACATGGCCGGTTGCAAGCCGGTGACTACACCTCTAGCTGGACATTTTAAATTGTCTAAAGAGAACTCTCCAAAGAATGAAGAAGAGAAGACGAGGATGAAAAATGTCCCATATTTGTCGGCCGTTGGTAGCTTGATGTATGCTATGGTGTGCACGCGGCCAGACATTGCCCAAGCAGTGGGAGTCGTCTCTCGATATATGTCTAACCTGGGATGGGAACATTGGCAAGCGGTGAAATGGATACTTCGGTACTTGAAAGGTACGCGGAGCTTGCAACTTTGTTTTGGAGGATCTCATTTAGAAATCGAAGGGTATGTTGATGCCGATCATGCGGGTTGTAAAGAGACAAGAAAGTCTACAACGGGTTACGTGTTTACTATCGGTGGTGGAGCCGTTAGTTGGATGTCTTGTTTACAAGAAATTGTTGCCTTGTCTTCCACTGAAGCGGAATACGTTGCATTGACCGAAGCGGCCAAAGAGATGATTTGGCTTAAAGGTTTGCTTGAACAATTTGGGCTTAAGCAAAAAGAGTATGTGGTGCATTGTGATAATCAAAGCGCCATACATCTTGCGAAGAATGCGGCGTATCACTCAAGAACGAAGCACATTGATGTGCGATACCACTTCATTCGTGATGTACTTGATCGTTTGCAATTGATCGTGCAGAAGGTTGACACGAAGGAAAACATTGCGGACATGTTCACGAAGGTGGTGCCTCCGGATAAGGTAACATTTTGTCGGAGGTAATCCGGGTTGGTCGAGTAACTCGGATGTTGAAGCAGCGGCGCGGTACTTGTGCGATCAAGTGGGAGCTTTGTCTTCAAGTGGGAGATTGTTGATATTGTGAAGCCAAACCGAATGGGCTTGGCCCAGTTTTATTAACTTTCATGATATATGAAAGTTTGGCCCAGCAGCATGAATGCTTCATGTGAAGCGTGGCCCATTCTGTGATTAATTCACGGAATGAAATTAAAAGGGACGAGTCCCTTGGCTTGCTGCGGCATCGAGTGAAAAAGAAGAAGCAGACGCGAAGCAGCTCTCTGTTGCAGCAGCGAACTCAGCTGTTCTAAACTCTGGTTCTAGGGTTTGCTCTCTCTTGTAACAATCCACTTTTACACTTGATAATCTTGTAAGATTAGTATAGGAAATTGTAGAGAGAGTGTTTGAAAGTGCTTAATTTGCTTGATTTCCCTTGTAACTTGTAAAACTCCCAAAATAGTGAATTTGCGCTGTGTGCTCCCGTGGTTTTTCTTCTTTTGGGTTTCCACGTAAAATCTGGTGTCTATCTTTATTTTTCTGTTGTTGTTGCTTGTTTATATTGGTTCTTCGGTATTGATTCCATATTGCCTCATTTGGTCGGGTATTGGTGTATGCCCGCCACGTGTTCGACAAAATTATCGGACCTCTTGTTTGCCGTAACCTGGGCGCTTCCGCTGCCCTGCTGACTGGCTGGTACCCAACATTAATATATAGAAGCTTATACGTACATTGTTTATACACAGGATGAGTCGTGTGGGACGAAGTATATGTGCATCTTTTTCTAATATTTAATCAATTTCATCCCTCAACATTGTCATCTTGATTATCAAGAAAAATTTGATGAACTTTTGTGCCCATTTTTTGTTACTTGTCAATGTCTATTCACATTATTCAATCAGTTAATCTTTTAATAAAATTAATGAGTTTTATTATAGTACACCAACTTTTGTTTGTTTAAAAAAATTTGTAACCTTTTGAACCGTATGATCAAGGAAAATAGAATTCTTTATTGATGGTATGACTCAAAATATTTAAATTTCTTCTTTCTTTTTTTTTCAGATATAAAATTTGGTGTCATATAGGAAGAATCAAATTTAATTATCTCGAATTTAAGGTTCCTAGAAAGTTACCTATGACATTCACATGATTAGTTAGATATGAATTTGATATGCTTAAATGCAACGCAATACAAAATATGAATAATAATTAAAAATATATATATAAAAGAGGGTACAGGAACAAGAGGACTGGTGATATGCATAATGCTAAACAAAACACCCAATGTTAAACTAAAAAACATAACAACAATTCCCTTCCATTGTAGTTCGAGCTAGCATCACTAGGGATTATATAAAATCTTCACCATATATATATCCTTACTAATAATAAAAGCATATTGAAAAAAATGACATGAAAGAGCTATCCTCATATCTGAGCCGTTGATTATTTTTTTCAATAGATCAGAATCGTTGATGTATATTAATGCCCGTTAACGTTCTCAGCCCATTAAAATTTAGGCCCATATAAATAATCTCAAAGCCCATTATATATTATCTTAAAAGTTTATTATAAAAAATAATAATTTCAATTCAAAACAAGGAGTGGACTTTTTACTAGTATATATATATATATATATCTTACCATGATAGCAATTTCTCTACAGCAATAATAAAGAAACTAAAGGAAGACCCTGCAACCTTTTTCAGTTCTAAATAAATTTCAACTTTAACTTTAATTAATTTGGTTGCTGTCACAGTAAGTGCATTCGTGCGTTAATATAATTAGGACTCACAAGCAACTAACTTCTTGGGGAATTTCTCTATTCGTTTCTCAGAATACAATGCACAGTATATTAGTCAGAATAATATGAGCATATATATATATTACCTTGGAAATCATGCATGATTTCTGTCAAATATTAAGAGATTCCTTCAATTTAATTTGCAAGCGAAGCGAAATATCGAATCGGCCGGGTCATAATTTAGAATGCTTTAATAGAAATAACCAAATTATACGAACATTAATTGGGTTACATAACATAATAATACACTCACCTAGCCTGCTACTTCAAAAAAGACACAATAATACACTCAATTGCAGAAACATTAAAAAAAAAAAAACTCTTTATCAGGAAATTAAACAACGTAAAAGATATTGGATGCCACTTTCACTTTGCCCCATAAAACAGGGAATATCGATCAAAATCATCATCAGCCTTCACTGCGACATTAATTGAGAGAACACATTACTGTTTATTATGTCTGACTGGCTAACACCCGCAGTACCAGTTTCATGGCTCACTACACTTGAAGGTAGCTTTCTCACAATCGGTACCGAGGGGAAATGTGCCTCTGAAGTCCCGTTGTCCTCGTAAGGCTGGCGCCTTACATCCATCTCTTGAAGTTGTAAGCAACAATCCAAGTTCCATAAAACATCTCCAATTGCCGGTCGATCTACCCCATATTCATTCAAACATTTCTCAGTTGTCTCCCAGAACTTCCGCAGCGAATTCTCATTTATCTCTCCAGCAATTTTCTCATCAATAATCTTTTCCAGTTGGCCTTGCCTTTGCATCGTCAGCGCCCATTCAGCCAGGTTTATTTCCTCCCGAGGTCGGGACAGATCTAGCACAGGCCGTGCACAGAGCACCTCCAAGAGTGTCACACCAAAAGAATACACATCTGACTTGTCAGTTAGCTTTTGGGTTTTGAAGTATTCCGGGTCAAGATAACCAAATGTACCTTTAACGGCGGTACTGACATGTGTCTCGCCCATTGAGGCACCCAGCTTCGACAGACCAAAGTCTGACACCTTTGCCCGAAAATCTTCTCCTAGAAGGATGTTGGTGGATTTTACATCTCGATGTATGATGGTTTGGGAGTACCCAGTATGGAGGTAATGTAAGCCTTTGGCCGCGTCAATGCAAATCTCTAGCCTTTGCTTCCATGATAAAGGCGGCAAGTCATCATGGCCGTATAAATAGTTTCTTAATGGGCCTTTCTCCATGTATTCATACACCAAAATCATTTTGTAGCGCTCATCACAATATCCTATAAGTGATACAAGGTGACGATGACGAATTTGAGATAGAACTTCAATCTCGGTTCGAAATTCAGGAAGCCCCTGCTGTGACTGAGACGAGGCCCGTTTCACTGCGACTTCAGTTCCATAGCTTAATACACCCTTGTAGACCTTTCCGAACCCGCCTATCCCAATCAATTTCTTTTCGTCAAAATTATTTGTCGCCAATTTAATTTGAGAGAAGGAGATGAGCAATCCCAAATAATCAACCCTAGGCTTAGTCTTCTTGCGTTTCATGAACATGCCATTTGATCTGATTGTTTTCAGTGAGTTTCTCAGGCGTGCCACTTTTCGCTCAAGCTTTTCCACCCTCTCGGTGTATGTTTGGTCGCGCTGCTCATTAATTTCATCCCTCAACATTTGACGGAATTTCTCGCAGTTAGAAGCTTTTCTTTCCAATCTTATTACAACGGCATTCAGCCTATTGACACGCTTGCTGCGTTTATACAATCTTACAGCAGCTTTCCAAGGAATTATGGATTGTGTCTCTATGTCTCGTTTCTGGAACGCACTTTGCACTTGCTCCCCTTCTTTCGATGCCTTCTGGAGGTCATCCAGCCATTCGCGCAACGAGCTGTTCAGTGTCAGCTCATGCGCCTTCGCAAACTCAATTGCGCTGTTGATTTCGATTAGCAGTTCATTGAGCCTTTCCCGCTTCCGGTCTACATCTGTCTGATTACTGAGAAAGGAGGCTGTGCTGCTTGCCACTCCGTTGCTGACGATTGAACGGACTATTTCTCGTTCAATCATTATATGGGTATACCGTATATATACAGCCGATCGAGGATGCTTGTAAGAAACTGTTGGCTAGCAAGTTGAGAATTTAGTTTTAGTTTTATTGAGTAAAGCAGCTGGTTCATGGACTATTGTCTAGCTAGCTAGTTAATTCAAGAAAGAAGCTTATACATTGTTTGTACACAAAATCGTGTGAGTGTGAATTGAACCATGCATATATAATCGCCATACAGGGGACAAAAGCATAGATCTTTTTGAATTTTCCATGAGAACCAAAAAAGTGTGTTTAGATTAGAATGAGTCAAATTAGTCGGGCCGACGCGTCCAGAAATTCCAAACATATGATTAACTAGATGCTTCCGTTTTGCTGCTTCGCAGCAACCATATATAATATATGCAATTTTGTTTTGATAATTTATTTATCATAATATATGCAATTTTGTTTTGATAATTCATAGGAAAATATTTAGGAGATACCACAATTGATACAAAAATGGATACTATATAAAATTAATTTAACATTAATATGAAATATGCTGCAATTAAAATGAAATATCTGTAAAATTAATCTAAAACTTAATGAGATTAAAATGAAACACAAATTATATTAATTTTTTTATTGCTTTTTCCTTAAGGATTTAATAGTGATTCAAGCAGATGATTTAATTTACGATTTGTGTTATTCAACTTAATACTACGTTTCAAGTTAATATATTAATTGTTTCAAGATAACTTGTTAATGTTTCAATTTAGATATATTTTGCATTATAACTTGGTATCTGTTTTAATATCTATTTTGATATTTTGGTATCCGTATATCTGGACCGTTATTCATAATTATAGTTCACAGAATGGTTGTAGGTGTTTGATAACGGAGGATATATATATATGAGGAGGGATCAAATGACCATGTTTTTGGTGACCGATCAGTAACCGTGAAATTAAATCTGAAATAACTACAATTTAAACTGTTAAATGAGAAAACTAATTGATAGAATGTGTTGTATATATCATAAACATGTGTATACAAAAAATTATATCATTTTGATTTTATTTACATATGCATCAAACATTAACAAAAATCGACCGTTCAAATTTTATGATTTTTTTTTTCTCTCTTGATAACTATTGAAACGATGTTAAAACTTTATCATTTTTTGTGTATATATTATTTAGATGATTTAGAATACATCTAACGGTTTAGATTTGTCAATTTATATATAAATAGTGAGATGGTCATCATGATCATCATGGTCACCAAAGTCTATGGTTATTGGATCCATCCTCTATATATATATACCATAACCAATAAAAGAAGAACTCAATTTGCTTCTAAAAGTGAGATGTGTTACAACAATTGGAAACTGTAGAAAGAAGATAAAAAAAAAATTGCTTACGTTAGCATACATCAGCACGGTGAATGACACCATCAGATCTTGATCGGACGACCCAAATAAGGGGAGGAACTGTTCATCCGGGGAAAAATCCCCATCCCCGCTTCATCTATTATAGTTGTCACTTAGGGCCTGTTCGGCTCCTCAGCATTTTCCCAGGGAACTACTGTTCTCATGGGAAAAATCAAATTCACTTTCACATAATTTTTCTATTCCCATGAGAACAGTAGTTTTCCTTGGAAAGACTAGGGTGCCAAACATGCCTTTATGTAAAATCTAAATAGTGAAGTACTAGGTCAGTCAAACTCTGGTGCTGCACTGCTGCTTCGATAATATATATAATTAAAATGGAATCTTATTATGTTACCGAGTTAGCATATCCAAAATCGATCAAAGCTTTTCCTTTTTTTTTCCGACGATGGTTGTTCTGTTGTTCACACGTCGTGGCTCCGGTCCGTTATATCTCTATTTCTACACTATATAATAGTCTCTCAATCACAACCGTCCATTTTGTCATCCCTGCTTTTCAGTCCGTTGGACCATACATGGAATACATTTTCGTTTGTCAAATGTTGCAACGGATGCATGCCAAATTTTTAGCTTATAAATCTTGAGGTGAGTCCCGCTGCACATGGTGCATGCCACAATCTCAAACCATGCACTTATAATCTTATAAAGTGGATCCAATTCAAATAATTTTATGTTACCATTCTCTCTTTTAATTGCACATTTTGTTCATACAATATATATTATATAGAGCCTAGCTACGGTGAGTCATGACTCACTAGCTGCTTCGTGAGTCACGATCCAAAAACATATCAAATCACCTCCAAATTTTGATTTATATGGCTCAATAAATTTTTCATATCAAAATCTTATAGTACGCAAAAAATTTTCATTTTGGAGATTTTTAAGTATTTGTTCTAGATTTTTTAAAAGTGACTATACAATATTAATAAAATAATCAATGTTTTATGTATCATTTTAAAAAATCTAGAATAAATACTTAAAAATCTCCAAAAATGAAAATTTTTTGCGTGATATAAGATTTTGATACAAAGAATTTATTGAGCTATATAAATCGAAATTTAGAGATGATTTGGTATGTTTTTGGATCGCGACTCACAGAGCAGCCCGTGAGCCATGACTCACCGTAGCATAACTCTCTATATTTATATATAGTTTTACTCATTATGTATATATATATATAGAGTGAGGCTATTGCGCTTCATGAAGCGCAGTGGCTAGTGCGCTTCGGCCTCATATCTCATCAACCGTAGCTCAAATGACTAATCCAAGTTGCTCACCACAATCTATATATTGAAATCTTGTAGATTACCGAAATTTTTCATTTTTAGAGTTTTCTAACTATTTTTTTGGATTTTTGAAAATTGTATAGAAAATGTACAAATTTTGTACATAAAATAGGTCATTTTCCAAAAATTCATAAAAATAGTTAGAAAACTTTAAAAATAGAAAATTTTGGTATGCAACTAGATTTCAATATCAAGATTATGGTGAGCAACTTGGATTGGTCATTCGAGCTACGGTTGATGAGATATGAGGCCGAAACGCACTAGCCACTGCGCTTTATGAAGCGCAATAGCCTCACTCTCTCTCTCTCTCTCTCTATATATATATATATAATATAAGAGGTTACTTTATAATTTCTTTTTTGAATGATTGGCAGAACCGCAAAAGCTGCCAATTTGGAAACGCTGGGCATTTTTTTTTTCTTTTGGGGAAACTGAGCACAGTGGAAATACAGAGAGATCATTACATTCATAGAAATAACAGAAAATTTTTTAATCCAAAACTAATAACACAATAGACGACCTAATTAATTTAACATACGAAGGATTTCCAAATAGTTTCAATAATAAAAGTTTCAAGATTTAATTCTAAAAACATTTTGGATCATTTTGGATCCCAGCTGATGTTAACGGGGATCAATAGCAGTGCAATGTCCGAAAATTCTAATACCATGTACTGGGACGTGCCAGCTAAAGCTTGATTTAGTGGATTAGTGACATCCACCTCCTTTATTCTCACAAATGAAATAGTACATCATCACAATTCACAAGTCACCCTGTCCCTACGTCTTTTTTTTTTTTTTTTTTGAATTCTCCCTGTCCCTACGTCTCAATCATTGTGTCCTTATCGGAATCTTTGCCCAGGACAAGAAAATGGGCTTTAACAATCAGTGAATAAAAAATTCTGAAGTATATCCACAACGAATTCAAAAGGTATCCGCATCCAACAAATGGGGCCATCGCCTGTGGGATCGGCATCACCTGCTTTTCTTCTAAGAAAAGCGGACCTGTTTTTCTTGATCCGACGGTTGAGAAACACCGAAGTACATTGAGATCCGTACAGAAAAATACCGAAGTTGGTGAAGTACTTTGAGATCGGTGCAACAACCAATCTCGACCATCCGATCGGAAAAGCAAGCTTCTAAGATTTTTATCCTCGCCTATGGGCATGTTGGCAAAAACAAAATAAAATAAAACAAATAAAAGTAATAATAGAATAGAATAGAATAAAATAAATGGGGCCACAACTTCTCGCAGTGGAGTGGAATTGTGAAAATATATTTTCTAAGGAATACTTATAATTTAAAAATGGGGCCACAACTTCTCACACTGGAAATGAAATATATTATTCTAAGGAATACTTAAAATTTTAAATTTTATACCTACTCTTTAAAGGCTGGGGAGAACGGTGATCCCTCATTGATTTGGAGCTGGGAGCCGTCCGACCAATGCTTCAACAGTTCAGATTCGATGGAAAACTTATAATGTTTCTTAAACTTTTTAAAGTTATTAGATGTGCATCGTGATGTATTATATTTGTGATGTGCGGATAAGATAACATTAGGGTGTATTTAGTACGGCTATGCACCAACATACTGTCGTTGGGTCTATTGTGTACGATTTGAACCATATATGAATATAAATATAAACGATTAACTTGACTCTAAAAATAATTTCTGTTGTTTTTCACTTTAACTCTTATTTTGCCCATACAATTGAATTTCTACGATATTAGTGTACGTACAATTTTATTTCTTTCTGCTTTTCATAAAATACGTTTAGAGCATCTTTTCATTAATAAGAGATAATGCATTTCTTTTTTTTTTCTTTTTTTTGATGAATATTAAATGAAATGACACTTTTGATAGATTGTAAGAGGTACTTTTTATGTTGTCTTTTTAGGTAAGTTCTTTGAATTGTTTTACTTAATATTTTTTCTACAAATAATTAATTGAACTATGTATTGTTCTTTTTTTAATTCAAGTACCGATATAAATGATTTGATTGAAATTAATTCATAAAGAATTCAATCCCGCTCTGAAGTGCAGGTTTATTCTAGTAATATTAACTTTGATGATATGATGCACATGTATTGTTTTGATATTTTGTTTATGTTTCATTGCGCATCAATGAAATACATTTCAACCATCAGTTTGTAATTAACTAGTGCTTCTAATCCTGGATATGTATGTTTTGAGTTAGACTATTATACTAATGTTAGCATTTCGGACCGAAATGCTAACGCCTCAAATTTTATGTTATCATGTCCGAAATCACGATTTATGGTGCTCAATAAATTCTTTATATGAAAATATTTAGGAATACAAAATTTCTTCATTTTTAGAGTTTTCTAAGTATTTGTTTTGAATTTTAGAAAGTACTCATAAATACTAATTAAATATTGATGTTTGTACATGTTATTTTTAAAAATGCAAAACAAATACTTATAAAACTCTAAAAATGAGAATTTTTTTGTATTCCCCAATATTTTCATATAAAAAATTTATTGAGCACCATAAATCGTGATTTCGGACACGATAACATAAAATTGAGACGTTAACGTTAGTTAGTATAATAGTCTAGCCCGTATGTTTTCTATCCTATCTCTTCGCTTTTTTTTTTTTTTTTTTTTTTTTTCAAATTTCCTTCCGATCTCTTCTGGGCGATTCATCTGACCAATCGATCCATCTTCCCAAATCGCGGTTCATAGCGCTCTCCCTCCGCGTCCCTTTCGTGTGCGCTGCAGCTGGGCCCGGCTCCCTCCGCCATTCCCTTCCGGCCTCTGTGCGCTGGGTCCAGTCAGGCCTCCAACGGCAAAAGTGTTGTATTTGCGAGTCCCGCAATCCAAGCTGCCACTTTCTCTTCTGAAGCCGATCTGAAGGAGCTGATGCGCCTGCTGGAGAGGATCCGTGTCACTCTGCTGGACGCCGAGGAGCAGGAAGTCAGAGATCGGGCGGGCAAGCATTGGATTGGATGGAGGAGCTCAGAGGAGTCGCTTGCTTTCGATGCCGAGGATGTGCTTGAGGAGTACCAGTATGAGGTCCATTGCCAACAGGTACAGACAAGAGGTGTGCATGTGTTCTATGTCCAGTACGTGTTCTTGCAAGAGGAAACAAATGGAGAGTATTGATCAGGAGGTTCTTGATGATTCTGTTACGGTTCCCTTGTCAGAGGGAATGGTGCAAAGGATAAGGGCCATTAGAAACCGGTTTTATGAGATTGCAAGGGATCGTGAGTCTCTGATGTTGCGCGAGGAAGACGGGGCCCGGCAACCCGAGTACTTGAAATATCCCTTAATTGCCTACGACCCAACCCCACTTGAAAGTCAGGCCTCTCCTTGCACGGGTTAGTCTTCCTCTTGGGGGCTGGTCTGCTAATTGGTTGCTGTTAAGGGAGATATATGGCAGCAGAATTTTTGTCGTTGTTGCTTTTTAGGTGATCTTTGGTGCTTGGTGCTTGCCTAGATCGGCCGTGCCATTGTTGTGTTTTGCATTTCCGTCTGTGTGTGTGGAGGTTGGTTTATTGTTGTCAGGTTTGTCAGGTCAGTATAGCATCATCGGTTGATTTATAAACCTTGCTTTGCTTAGTGAAGTTTCGGATTTATAAACATTGGTACAAACATGCAACAGCTCAATTAGTTTGTGCTCCTATGTTGCTAACGAGGTGATTTTTTTATTGTGGCTGATGTGTGTCTGATGGACTTCATCGACATGGGAAATTTCCATCCCTTCCAAAGTAGTTTTGAGCATCTATTTCTTTAATTTGTTGTTTTGGTTCACTTTGCTTTGTAATTTTACTAACTTTTCAATCTTTTTTCTTTGTTCAAGTGTAATTTTACCTAGATCTCAAGAAAAAGACAAATGTTCTAGCTTTACTATAGATGTCTTCGAAAGAAGAAGGTATTTCAAAACCAAAGTGAATGCATACATGAGAGAGGAAGAGGAACCAGCAGTCAAGAATGTCCAAGTATGCGATTCAAGTTTCAAAGGTAATAATTGTAAAGCTTCTAATTTATTAATGTAAAAATAAGAAGTGTCAGAAAAATATATGCGTATACAGAAAAAGTTGAAGCAATATTTATAGAACTGTGGTATTGAGGCTTGAGATCATTTAATATACATCTTCATAAACCATGTACAATGGCCATGCAAAATCACCAATTCAAAATGACTTTTTACATATTGATCTTCCTTTCTGACTATAGTTTTACTCTTATTTTATCTAACTTTTTTTTTTATTTTTATGGCATGCTAATTTATTTGTTTGTTTTACTATAACATGACAATACTCTCAAAATAATATATCTGAATTATTTTACAGTCAAATTTTATTGCAATTTTGTACAATTTTCAGGGTATGTTAGTTCGGCTAATTCTATTATTTGCCGATCTGAATTTGTTTTGATTTATTACAGAATATAGCAAGATGTTTTTAGCTAACATTCGCCATAAAAAAAAGATAATATATATGTGGTTCCAGATGCTATATGTGGCTTGCCTAGGAGGTGTATGTGGCAGTTCCAATTACACTATGCAGCTTACTTTTGAGAAGGTAGTCACAAAATATCTGGTTAGGTATCAAATTTATGGTCAAATTCTTGAATTTAATCAATTAAGAATGTGTTTGCTTGCATAATGCATACTGTATTTTAATTTGGTTTTATTCATTTGGTAAATAAGTAAATTGGTAGTATTCACATGTCACTCCGTATGTTTTGTATATGTGCACCTGTGGCAAGTGTTCAGACATTCCTATGTTATTCTTACTGTAAGTATAATGGTTTATTTTTGTTGTTTTATTATTGCTTTTTATTTTGTAGATAAAAGTTTATTGTTTTCACATATTAACTTTTAGGTCTTTGTCTTCTTTTCATTTTTCTTTTTTCTTTTTTTTGCTGTAGCTTTTGAGATCTGAGGATAGACTTTAGATTGAATGCATGAAAGAGATCATAATAAGTTTGCAACTAAGTTGCTTTCAGTGGAGCAATGATAGACTGCTGACAGTTCATGATTATTTTAGCTTTTTTGTGTGGATAAAGTTCTTCCTGCAAATATACAAGCGATTGTATGCCATTTGAGTTCGGCAATTTGGGGATCTGAAATATGTTTGGAATTAGGATCAAATTAGAATTTTCTTTTCATTTGATTAAAGTTTTAACAACTTCCCAAATTTGGTTATGATGTGTTGTTGTGTTTATTTAAATGGTGTTATAAATAAAACTAATTGGCCAGTTCAAAATCAAAGTTCTATGATACTTCCGATTAATATTGCATTCATTTTCTGATGTAGACACTCTATTTGATGTTTAGATCTCATCGAGTTGATTGAAGTTGGATCTGAAGTATCAATGCCATACCTTTTCTCATTGCGATCGTTGAACTAAAAAGGTTATTTGATGATATTGAAATTCTCTTTACCCATATCGAGCGGTGATCTTTCAATCTATCCAATGAAATTGCTCATGCATTTCCTTGGTCGAGTACATGGCAATATAGGAATTTGTTCTTTCATTTTAAGCCACCCTTCCTTTCATCAAATTTATATCCAGAATCTTTCATTACACATTTTTTTTTCTCTTTAATAGGATTGATTGAGGGTTAGCTAGACAAGAATAAAATATCAGGTTGGCCAAAAAAATCCACCGTTGGAGCTGACGGCATAAAGAAAAAGGTCGAGGGTTTTTCGTGTAAACTTTTGTGTTTGTTGCATGAACCTCTGAGGAAGTTGCGTAGTTATCGGTCATACTAGGTGGCTGACTGCATAAGTTGGCCCATCAATTAATTACAAATTTAGGGGAAATATTATAGAACATTACAAAATGAGATATTGTCACAAAATACCAGTAAAACACAAAAATCCCAGAAACATCCTCCCGCCCTAATTTTATTTAATCAAAGAGAGTGTTTTACAGAGATTATTTTTTTTTTCACTTCTTTTCATCATGCTTCTCTTCTTTTTATCATCTACTGCTCTATTCTCAGAAAGTAAATTTAAAGCAAAATATTACAATTCTCTATTTAGACTAACACAACACCTAAATCAGATTTGAGTCGATTCTGATTAATAGCAGTTGCCTTCTATTCTTTTCCTTGCCTTCTTTATCTGGTGCTCAATCTGCACCTGATACGTGCCAGCTTGTCCATTCAACAGATATATATTTAATATTATAATTATTGTGCCGCGCCCAGTTAGTGCAAATTAGAGAGGTAAACGAAATAATAGAAAACACCTTGAAATTTTTTTAGCCAGATGAGGAGCATGGACTAGGATGTAAGTAACGATTCACAGTGGACAAATGGTGAAAAGAATCGATTTTCTTTTAATGAGAAACAAGGTGTTATTGCATATGTGATGGCCTTTTTTTTTTTTTTTTTTTTAAATTTTTTACGCTGGTACCATATCGCAACCGGCTTCTATATTTTAGTTACCTATTTTCGCTGTTATAGTATTGCTAGCAATCTAGCATGTAGTAGACAACAATATTCCACTGCTTCAGATAATTATTATTCATACTTTCATCTAGCTACATTGCTTTTTAATGTTATAAGTTTGTTTGACCGTGCTAAAATGTATCAATTCTTGGGAGGTCGCAGGTTCGAAACCCGGATGAGGATCTTTTATAGACATTTAAATTTGAGTGGCTTGACCCTCATCTCTGTCTCAAAAAAAAAAAAATGTATCAATTCTGCTCCAGATTTCTATATATTATTTCAAATTTTAATCGAGCTGAAGGTGAAAAATATGCATTCTTAATTTGTATTTAGGATTATAGTTGTTTTCACTATGGCGCAGCGGAGCGCACATCATTGCTAGTGTTTTTCTATAATGCATTATTTTTATTGTAGATATGAAGTTTCGAATGCACAACATTCATAGTTTTGACAAAGGAAAAAAAGGAGAAATGGAAAGTTTCTTAGAATAGTGCAGAAATATGGGTCCCATCTGCTGCCATAAAAAACTATGGCACAACCGTGCCATAGTCAAAATGGACTATTGGATGGATTTAAACGGCCGAGATTTTAAAAATAAGGAGTGTTTTTTATTGTAGGTCCCATGTGCATAGATAAAAAAAAACTATGGCACAATCCTGTCATAGAAAACTATGGCAGCGGATGTGAATTCCAGAAATATTACCCAAGAAATTACATATTTCTTTTAGAGGTCAATAGTCAATATTCATTATTGAGAAACACCATGCGTCCATTGAAAAATCGTCTATACTTACATAGACGTACAAAGAATGTAACAAATACACTCCAAAATATAACATATACATCCCGAAATGTAACATATGGACGTTATGGACGCTAAGTATTACTCTTCATTATTCTGCCATGCCAATAACGGCCCACAAAGAGGGATCGAATTGGGCCGAAGTACCCAATTTCCATCTGCAACCGCTTTGTCTATATAGAGGCCCAGTCCAGAAACTAAAGCCCACCCACAATTTCCAAACCAAGCAAATAAATACCCATCTTCGCTTCTAAACTACAGTTTATCATCATGCTGCTAATACCGCCAATGCACTCTTCTTAGTTATGAGTTCCGATCCCCGTTCACAAATTTCGCCATTCCGGTGACCCAAATGGCCAGATTCTGTACTCTTGGTTCCGCATTGACTTCGACTCGTCTTTCGGACGGTACCAATAAGGGGAGGTTAAATAAATGGGAATCATTTCGCAGGGAAGAAGGCGGTGATGCGTGTCGGCATTGTCGGAACTTGGAAGGCGGAACAGATAGCAGTGGTCTTCAGAAACACAACACATCATCATTTATATATCATCAAGTTATTTGGCTCTCCAAAACTCCATCTTTAGAAATTTGCCATTACAAAACTTGAGTTTAGAAATTTGGCACTGTAAACTCATCTTACCTAGAAACTTGCCATTAATGGGTATAAATATGATTTTAAAATAAAAAAGAGTGCAAAAAATATTTGAACGGACCAAAATACCCTCTGCCATTCTCAGATAGCCAGAGCAAACACCAAGTGGCTCTCGACGAGCGCTGTCCCCACCTTACTTCAATCCTGTCTCTTGCATCATGTATAAATAGCATTTAACATGTACCATACAAGATACGGTCACTCAGACTCACTCTGGCACAGATTTGTTGAGTTAGCAGTTCTCCTTGTGGTTATACTTAAAAAGATAGTTTTAATCTTTACTGGTACTTTTATCCTCCAAAGGAAGTGTTGGCAAGGGGATATCATTCATGGTCATGCATCCTTTTATATGCTGACCCCATCTTGAACCTGCCATTTGCGCGCATCCCACGTCCATGAAACCTCAAGCAGTGATTGCTCGCAAGAGGCTTGACAGAATGGTACTAAGGGGAGAAGCGATTTAATGAGACGACCGATATTGCCGACAGATCTCATGCATCATAAATTAGTTGAATTGTCGAGGTCCAGTTGCATTCCCCATCAGCTCTAAAGTTTCAAGACCCATTTCATTAGCAGCTACCGCATCATTTTGAACCCAAAGATTCAGCACCCGCATTTCCCGATTTATCCTCAAATTAAGCACATACTTTCTCCCAATTAACCAGGCAGTTGATCCCACTGCAGGAGTCAATTATATGTCTTATGAATGAGGATAGTTTGGTGTTTTGAGTCGGGCTTTTGAATCCAATTTTCATTCATACTAGCATGCATTATTTATCTCTACTGATAGTTAAAGTGGAATTTTACTGGTATGAACGTCTCTCCTTACCTACTAGCTGTATAGACACTTATTTGTAGTTTTAAGTAAATTCATTCTAAATTAAACAATGGAGAATTTGCTCCTGCTGCTGTAAGAGTGCCACCATCTCACCTCAGCCAATACCGGCCCAGGGGCGGATCTAAGGGGGTGCTAGGAGGCGCCCCGGCCCCCCCTCGCCCGGTAGAAGTTGTGGAACTCTGGTTTTTTTGGTTTAACTCAAGTTTATATGTGGTGTAAATTTTTGTTAATTTGATGTCAAAATTCATTTTCTTTATGTCAAACATAGACAAATAGTTAACAAATTAAATATTTTGTTACTTAAGTATACAATTAACTTTTAATCATAATTATTTTGTTGAATATATATAAAAATTATTTTGTTGAATATATATAAAAGTCGTATATTATAATAGTTATTTTTTTATCGTTTTAACTATGAACTGGGATTTCTAAACTCCCTTTAGGATTAAACCTTAGAACGTTGGAACTATGACTCGTCTCCTCGGCCCCCCTTTCATATTGATCTTGGATCCACCCCTGACCGGCCCGTCCAGCCACCATCTTAATTGAAATTGTGAAACTTAAGAAATTGGCTTTCATAACCTTAGGGAGCAATGGAGCATGCATGCTTTCATCCAAAAGTAGCAACTTAAATTAACTTAAGTTTCAACTAGAGTTGCTAATCCATCTTAATGCCTCCATAGAGTTGCAATTCTTAGGGCGGAACCACTATGTTAATGTTAATGTTAGAGTTTGTTGTGTATGCATCTCATCTCACCATCTATTGCAGCAGGCTTGATATGGTAGGTTGTCAAGTATAGCAGGCGCTGATTTGCAGGCCATTCATATCCATGTAATATTAAATCAAGCAATACAATTTAGTTTTCTCATAAATCTTGTCTTTTGTTTCTCTCTTTCGTATTTTCATCTCTTCCCCAATTCCTAACAGAGTTCTCCCTGGTGCTACTGTTTGTGCTAATTGGCAAAATAATTGTGCTGTGCGGTGCGTCCATGTAACAAGGCCATTAATTGGCAAAAACTCAGATGCTAATGAACTTGTATTATTTCCTCTGGAAGCTTAATTTGTTGAAGTGACCAATAAGTTGTCATGTACGGAGGGAGAACCAGGGGTGTAAATGAGCCGAACCGAGTTAGGTTAAGCTCAAACTCGGCTCATTAAGTTAACGAGCTAAAAACACAAGCTCAAGATCGGCTTGTTTAATTAACGAGCTGACCGAGCTGGCTCATTAATCTCATTTATTTTTTAATAATAAAATTTTAAGTATGTTATATCAAAATTTATATAAAAATCAACAAAATGATTAACAAAAATATGTTGGTATACATTTTATGTAACAAATTTATATATATTAGACTATATGTTGTATAAGATATTAATAATCTACGATAAGAGCAGTAGGAATTGCAATTAATACTAATTTATCGAGCCAAACGAGTTTAACGAACCGAGCCATACTAAGCTCAAACTCAGCTCATTAGCTAACTAACTTAACAAGCGAACCTAATTCGATCCGATCCTAAGTGAGCCACGAGCGATCCCACGAACTCCGAGTTTTTTTTTTTTCCAGTCCTAATGGCACCCGACTCGATCAGTCAGTCAGTTACGTTTTTCTTGAAAGAGAAGGAGAGCGGAGAAACCGAGGAGAAGCGGGAACTGATATAATCCTTCAAATTCATCAGATACCGTTACTAATAAAAAAAGCATATTGAAAAAAATAATATGAGAAACGCTATCCTCATATCTAAGCCGTTGAACATTTTCTTTGATAGATCAGAATCGTTGACGTACGTTAATGTCTGTTGATGTTCTCAGCCCAATAAAATTATAGGCCCATATAAATTATCTTAATTTAATGCCTATTACATATTATCTTAAAAGTTTATTATGAGAAATAACAATTTCAGTCCAAAGCAAGGCGTGTCACACGTCAGCCGTAGGATCTTCTCCAGATCCGCGCTGACACGAATCTCGAGTCAATCTAACGGCTGACGACGTCGTAAGGAGGTTTAAGAAAACCAATTAAACCCTCCTCGACCCAGACCCACCTCTTCCTTCACTCTCGATTCTTCTTCAATCTCCTGACGCTCACACTCACAATCATGGCGTCTCTACTCCGATCCCACTCCCTCTCCCACTCCTACTACCACTCCCTCTCCAACCGCAGCCACAGCCACAACCTTCTTTGCCTTCCCTCTCTCCAATTCCCTTCACGGAAGAACAAGCAGCTGCTGGTACTAAACAACCCCAAGTTGGTGGGTCTTCGGGCCATGCCCACCTCGCTGGATATTGGGGTTTCGACTGAGGGGCAGGATGAGAAGGAAGGAGTGAAAAAGGGGCCGTTGAGAGTTGGGTTGGTGTGCGGCGGTCCCTCGGCGGAGCGAGGCATTTCTCTCAATTCAGCAAGATCTGTTCTTGATCATATACAGGTAAAATTACTTCTTGTAATTCTTGGGTTTTTTATGTTGCTTGAAGTTTTAATCATTGCCAATTCTATAGAATCAAATTGAATTGGGTTTAATTCCAGGGTGAAGATTTGATTGTTAGCTGCTACTACATCGACGCTGATCTGAATGCGTATGCTATTTCGTCGGCGCAGCTGTACTCCAATACGCCGGCGGATTTCGATTTCAAGCTAGAAAGGTCGGCTTTTGATTGTGTAATGGTTGTGGGTTTAAATTCTTGGGCACATTTCATTATTTTCTTGAATAAGTTTGTATAATTATTGCAGCCTGGCGCAAGGGTTTAAGTCTCTGGATGAGTTTGTGGAGCATCTTTCGATGGCTGTTGATGTAGTGTTTCCTGTTATTCATGGCCGGTTCGGTGAAGACGGAGGCATTCAGGTCTCCTTTTTTTTATTGCTTGGTGATCCTTTTGTGTCATCAAATTGGCTCAATAATGGTGATTATAATAAGAGAATGAAATCTTTGTTGTTCTTTCTCCAAATGATTTGATATGTTCCCTCTTTTTAAATCTCTAGGAACTTTTGGAGAAGGCCAATGTTCCGTTTGTGGGTACATCCTCTGAATGTTGTCGTCAAGCATTTGATAAGGTGTACTTATTAGCACATTTCTTCTTATAAACTACTTGAAATCAATTTGGTTTATTAAATTTTAATCAACAACTATTAATTAATTCTTTTGTAGTATAATGCGTCCTTGGAGCTTAAGAAACTGGGTTTCGCAACCGTACCGAGCTTCCTTGTCGAGGTAATAAGTTGGACTAGGATACTGTCTTCAGAATGTTTTTCGTCAAGTTTTATGTGTTTAATTTGTGTTCTCATAATTACAATGTGCAGGGGAAAGAGGTAGACAAGAATGCAGTGATTGAATGGTTCGAAAGTGCTTCCTTGAACACTGAAAATGGCAAAGTTGTGGTAAAGTAAAGAGCATTTATCTGTACTTCATCTCTAATATATGTTTTTCTTTTCGTATGTTCTATTAACAAAACTGATCATAGTGTACAATAAAGGGGAATATCACTGCATCCATCTGAATTTTCACTTGTACAAAACACCTTTCGAAGCATCTTTTTATCGACCAACATTTGTGTCTACCAATCGTCTATGTATGTTACTTTGGATTAACACTGTTTATACTATGACCAGAAATGACCATAGAACTTCTCAAGTTTAATGTTCCTCTAGTTTCCTAAATGTGGAGAGAAGTTAATGCAATAGTTTAAGAAAATGATATCATTTCTGAAATTGTAGAATGATTGCTTAACTTTTTTTTTTTTGTTTGTTTGTTTGGGTAGTACACATTTCTTATGTTTCTTCTTGCTTCCTGCATATATTCTTGAAAATCGCTAGAGCCTAGAAGTAGTATATTCATTCATAGTAACAGTTGATTGTGGCAATATTGGAAGGTATGGTGTTTATCAAATTATAAGTTTGCACAAGGAGGGGTATATTTGTAACAACTGGAAAGTTTAAGGTGTTGTGATGTCAATAACCCTTTCTTGCAGGTAAAACCAACAAGGGCTGGATCAAGTATTGGAGTTGAAGTTGCATATGGTGTTGATGATGCAATACAAAAGGCAGCTAACATTATTACGGGAGGAATCGATGAGAAAGTTCTAATAGAATTATTTCTTGAAGGAGGCAAGGAGTTTACTTCTATTGTGTTAGATGTGGGACCTGCTGGTGACAGCCGACCAATTGTGCTGCTCCCAACTGAAGTTGGTTCATTATTCAGAGCATACTTTTTCCTTTTCCTAATTTGTTTCCTATGTAAATTTTGTTAACATTTTCTTAACTTTTTTGCAGGTGGAACTTCAGTTCTTCCATGAAAAAGATAAACAAGAAGATACTATATTCAATTACCGTAGGAAGTACCTCCCAACTCGACAGGTACAAGTAATCGGTATTAATACACCATGCATGTCAGGCTTAGATTAGCATTCTGCTTGGATATACCTGTAAAATGTTCTCTTTAATATACTATTTTTGTTTGTTTTGTGGCTAAGCTTCTGCCTAATCAGCAATTTTCTTTGAAAAATTAAAATGATTGACTCTCCAGGTTGCTTACCACACACCTCCAAGGTTTCCTACTGATGTGATTGAATCCATAAGAGAAGGTGCATCTCTTCTTTTTCAGAGACTTAATTTGCAAGACTTTGCGAGGATAGATGGGTGGTTTTTACCAAATACTGTACCAGGGATAAACAGTAACCATACTTTTGGAACTACTGAATCTGGTACCATTGTGTTCACTGACATTAACTTGGTATGTTACTTGTTTGTTTCTTTTGTTTGAATTTTCTGTTGCCATGTTTAACTTACCTTTCTTTTTTTGATGTAGATTAGTGGGATGGAGCAAACCAGTTTCTTATTCCAACAAGCATCGAAGGTATACCTGCCTGTTCCAAAGATGAATTTCACATTAGAAACTTCCATTTCTCTTAGTGGAGACTCTTTACTGTAAATCTGAGCCTGTTTCTTCAAGCACAGGTTGGTTTTTCACATTCGCGCATTCTTCGTACCATACTTCAACATGCATGTTTGCGATTTCCTTCTCTTTCACCACGCATTGGTGAATGGAATGCGTTGTCAAGACAGTTAAAACTTAAGGGGCCTAGTAAATCCTGCTCCAGTAATGAAGAAGGCAACACTCGAAAGGTTTTTGTTTTATTTGGTGGAGTCACATCAGAACGGCATGTGTCCCTCATGAGTGGCACCAATGTGTGGCTCAATTTGCAAGGATTTGATGATGTAAGCCTCTGAAAAATGATCACAATATTTTGAATTGTCATCCCATTATTCTTCTTGACATCTTTTCATGTCTTCAGCTTGATGTGGTCCCTTGTTTACTTGTACCCACGGATGGATATGGGTCAATGAATGAAGACATTGATGACATTGACCGTTCTTGGGCAGTTTGGACATTACCGTAAGTAATTGTTGAATGCATGTTTTCATATATATTCTAAAGTATCCAGAGCCTAATGTTTAAGTAATTTAATGCCAACAGTTATTCGCTGGTCCTTCGCCATACTACTGAGGAGGTTTATGCAGCATGTATCGAGGCCATTCAACCTGATCAAGCTGCTAAAACCTCTAGGATGCGTGAAAAAGTTATGGCCGAGCTGGGAGCGAGTCTAAGCAAGAACACTTGTTTTGATGGGTTTGACATTGTGGATGAACAGCCCATCATGTATTCAATAGAGCAGTGGGTTGAACTTGCAAAGGAATCAAAGGCCACTGTGTTTATTGCAGGTTCAATACCAAAATATATATATATATATATATATATCAGCATACTTTCTCCAATTTGAGGGATTTTTAGTTTGTGTTTTATATAAATATTTAATTCTATATTGAATAGTTCATGGTGGTATTGGTGAGGATGGCACACTTCAATTAATACTTGAAGCAGAAAGCATTCCTTACACAGGTTTTTTTTTTATATTTTTAAAAAAAAAAAAATCATTCCTCTTTCCCTATTTTTGCTTCCTGATTATAAACCAAGTCATAACTGTGTTATTGTTTTGCATTCTTTGGTCTAGGGCCCGGGCCTGTTGCTTCGAGAACATGCATCGATAAAGTTAAGACTTCACAGGCACTAAGAGATGTATGCAATGTTGTTCCCAGGCTTTGAAAACTTGTCACAGTTTACTCTTTGTTGAAACTTTTATTTTCAATATGCTGGTATAATAGAGCAGGCTGTTTTTTCTTTATATAATGTAGTTGACGGGATCGGGAGTTCTTACCATTCCAAAGGATGTATGGGATACAGCTGAAATTCTAGAAACACCTGTCAACACTGTCTGGGATGATTTGATCACAACTTTTAGGACTGAATCGGTCTGTGTGAAACCAGCTAGTGATGGTTGCTCCACAGGAGTAGCCAGATTGTGGTTAGTGCATTTATTATTAGAGTTTCAAAATCTTTAGGTTATACTTTGTAATATCTCTTTCACCTTTTTTTCTGTTGAAGGAGAAATAAGGCATTAAACAGTGCACAATAATAAAATTGTTGTAGATAAATCATTCCAAAATTATACGATGAGCTTATATTTTGAAATGATTTTTGATCATTTTCTGTGCAATCAATACTGCTTTATTTGCTGCATCCGGTAAAATAGTATGAGAATCAAGTTATATATAAACTGACAAACTTGTCCACATAACAGTTATTGTTTTACTACATATCGCCAAATTCTATATATTACAAAAAGATGTTTGAGATTTTGATTTACTGTAATTGCTTTGGCTGTCCTTGTTTTTGTTTACACTGTAGCTTCTCAATTTCAGCTCAGTTGAGGATCTGCAAGTGTACTTGGATGCGCTTAGGAGTTCCTCACCACGACTTTTAGCTAACAGTTTATCCAGGGTAAGCAAAGTAATCAAATAGATGTTCTTGAAGTTACCGAGTGATTATGTTAGTTAAAGAGATATTGAACTTTGTAAATCCAGGCACATGGGGTCATTGAGATGCCAATCCCACAACCAAAGTCACTCATATTTGAGCCATTTGTCGAGACAGATGAGATTGTAATTTCATCAAGGTCACCAGGTGATGGATCCCGCAACTTGTTATGGAGTGGAGAAAATGAATGGGTTGAAGTTACAGTGGGCGTAGTTGGCAAACATGGCGAAATGCATTCTTTAAATCCTAGCATAACTGTGAAGGAGAGTGGTGATATCTTATCCCTGGAAGAGAAGTTTCAAGGTTACATTTCCTTTTTTTCTTTTTACTTTTATTGCATGTGTAATTACTATTAAAAGCTATTAAATGATTTTAATTTTTCAGGTGGCACTGGGATCAACCTAACACCTCCACCAACAAACATTATAAGGTCTGCTAAATATCCTTTTGTTCTAATCATTATATTGCGGTACAGATTTAATTTTGTTTCACCATATTTTCTATACATCTCTTTTTCCAGTGCAGAAGCCTTGAAAAATTGTAAAAAGGGGTTTGAAGCAATAGCTGCTATATTGGGATTGGAAGGTTTTTCTCGTATTGATGCCTTCGTTAATGTGGAAACTGGGGAGGTAACTTTTGCCGAGTAACTTTGCATGGACTGATTCCATTTTTATATTTGGTTCGCAAGCAACCATATTTCATTGTGCCCGTAAACATTCATAAGTTGCTATGCTTCTTTTAGAATGAAAGCAATAAGGTTCCTCTTTACGTTTAGGCCGTCTCGTGTTCCTCTTTATTGAGTACTGACAACTATTGGCCTAATCCTTGTAACTTTTCAGGCAGATTTCAAAATTTTAGACGAACATTGGAGTTATTGGTTAAAATTTACTTTTGCACGTAGTTCATGCTTCATGAAAATGGACAGTGCCATTAGTTGTCAGTACTCAGTACCCGTTACGTAATGTTAGTTTTATTGATGGCAATATATTCCATTTGGAAAATTAGTAACCAGTATAGATTACTATTTACTGGACATTAACTAATGCAGATTTTTTTTATTGGAAATTAATGGTAGTTGTTAAAAGTTACACAATACAGATGCATCTATTTGAGGACCAAATTGCATATTGGGACCTTTTTCAGGAAAAAAAAGATATTGATTGGGATTAAGTTTACTGATAAGACCTCATTTAGTTAGTTTTGGTCTTTTTGGTTGTATTTATATCTAGTAATTTGGTGCTTCCATGCTGCATATCTTTGTACCAGACAAGAAAATTCACATAATTTTATTAAGTTCATATTTCAATATCATTTATTCTAAAACATTCAACAACTCTGAGTAACTCTTGTTTCATTCTTTACTTCAGGTGCTTGTAATAGAGGTCAATACTGTGCCAGGAATGACTCCTTCGACGGTCTTGATTCATCAGGTAATTAAAGGAATCAAAATGAAATCATATTTTCTAATCATCTCTGTTTTTTGCATCGTTAATTTCGTATAACTTTGTTCTGTTCAGGCACTTGCAGAGGAACCGCCAATATATCCCCGGCAGTTCTTCCGAAAGCTTCTTGACCTGGCTCTTGTGAGAACCAAGTACAAGAGCCCCATCCAAATCCGCTAGAATGTAATGTTTGTAGAAACATTAGATTTATTATTTATGGCCATGGTGGCAGATGCCGATTAACTTAATGTGCATGCCCCAAACAGTATTTAAGATGTAATCATTAAAATAACTGGGTATGATAAACTTTAATTTAGAAATAAAAGGTTCTGAGTTTTGTATTCAAAATAGGCAAATAAAAATGATTTTCCGAAATAAAAGTTGGTCCTGGAAACAACATAAAACCACTCAAAATTTTCTGTAATACATGATGCTGTAGAAATGTTAGAAACTTTATTGAAAAGTTAACCAGTACATCAATGTTATTCTGTTATTCTAAAGAGGAGGGATCGACAATGGTTAACTTGAAAATATTGATAATACCATTTTTTAAAAATTTATAAAAAATCATAAAAATAAAAAAAACAATTTACAGATGTATTACTTGACTTATAATATTGATAATACCACTTTTAAAAAATTTATAAAAAATCATAAAAAATCTTAAAAATAAAAAATAATTTATGGATGTATTACTTGACTTATAGATTGATAATGTTTTAAATTTCAATCAATTTGAACATCGTTTAATGACTCATCAAAATTTTGTTCACTTTTCAACGGTTATAATTTAGTGGATCTTTAAAAGTTATCAAATGTCGCTTAAATTGAATATAATCGGAAACATAATCAATAAGTTAAGCAATAGTTCCGTAAACTTTTTTCTATTTTTAAGATTTTTTATGATTTTTAAAATACGTCATTGTTAAAATTGTCAAGTTAACCATTGTCAATCAATCGCTCCTCTGTTCTAAATAACATACTCATGAAAGTCAGGTGATGCTTGACCAGAAAAAGTTGGAAATACCTTTTTTTCACTTGAGGAATTCATGCTTCTTTCGCCTTGGTACCTTTGGCATCTTCCCTGAAAAGTAACATATCACAACAACTGCATTTCAAGACCAGGGTCTCTATATAAGATCTGTTAATTTGTTCAAAATTGAAGGGGAGAATAACTATGAGTAAAGTCAGGTAGTGAATGTAAGAGTTGTAGGAAACTAAACTCGATTGCATAAATAAATATATGCTGATATGATATACTTATAAGGAGTTTAGTTTCCTCCAATGTCTTATGTTCACAGAGCTTGGTGACTATTATCTTCCCATTTTTACTACCAGTTTTTTGTTTTGTTTTATTACTTTTGAACTGAGAAGAATTTTGGGTTTTGAAATTAAGAATCACAGAAAGTCAAACCAGTATTTGTGATGAATATGGTTTGATTTTCTCTGATATCTTATTTTCAACGGCTCAATCTTTGAAAGCACTTGATATCAATGATGGTTGAAAATAATAGTAAGACGAGACAAACTATTTTTTTTTTTTTTTTCTCAGATTCATGTGGTGGCAGGTAATTCCTTATCTAAATCATCATAAACATTAATATCGGAGATTTTTTTTTCTTTTCTTTTCTTTGTGCTAATTTTCTCATATTGTTGTTCTTTTTTTTCTGAAGAAAAAAATTGAGGAAATATACCTTTCTATTTAAGTAAAAAATAATATCCATTTTGAGAATTTTATACAATCATGAAGGCATTGAAGTGATGATTATAGAGAAACGTTCAAATCTATCAGAACATTTTCATCATATGCTGGTATCTGTCCCGGGATAATAACTCAGTAACTGTAGTATATATAATACATACGGTTTTTGTCAAAAAAAGTATAATACATACGGCTTAATTATCATACTGTTGTGTAATAACAAGCATTAACTTTTATATCATACAATGTCCGGGCTTCAATAGTCTCCCCCCTAAAATGCTTGTTATTACACTTACGCAGCACTTGCATGTTTAATTAAGTATGAGGCTTTGACTTAGCAAAATCTGGTAATTAATATTTTTTGATAGATAGAAGGTACTTGGTATATGAAGGATTAAAAAGAACCTCGAGTGGCTAATTGCTATTTTGTAAATTTGGGATTGGATATATGTATATAGCTCATTATTTATGATAATTTTTTATGCACTTATTTTTTTTATTTCTCTTTTGATTATTTCTAGCATACATGTGTGCATCCAATATCCTCATAGTATATGAATTTTGAGGAAGTTATTCAAAGTAAAATGTTAAAATTATGCATGTACATTGTACATCCTATTTATTTAGGTAAATGATTTAATCAATTAATTAGTCTTATTTTCGACTTTCAAGTACACACAACGCCTGAGTTTATTATGAAAAAGTAATATAATACTTCCAAGTAGATCACTAATTAAGTGTAATTTGTATTAGTAAAGTAATTAAAATACCATGATATTGCACAGCTGATAAGCATCAAAATTTCGACAGAATCATCGATCCGCCACAAGCGGGGAGACACAGAGAAAAACAATAGCAGCAGGTACAAATTAAAACACGAAACAGATAGATCGACAAAACCAAATGAAAAACCAGCTTAAATGACTAATAATTATTGCTTCAGTAAATATCCATCTGAGGTGAAATTTGAATTATATGCTTGTATCTGTCCAGGGAGTTCAAAGTTCTCAGTAACCCAAGTAGCATAGAGGTCTTCAGTACCGGAGGTGCAGTTCTTGGCCTTCAGCGTTATCGCCCACACATAGAAGACTTTGGCACAGACGGATAAAAAGGTTGCAGTATTACACTGTTATTGAGTAGAGCCTCTATGAAGTACATGTGCGATCCGCCATTTTTTTCATTGTGTTTGTCGACAGCAAACCAGAAATTTGTCATATTAGTATATATATATAGCATGCTTACAGTTTTTACATATATGTTGTTGGTTTTTGCTTATGGGCTGTAAAAGTACAAACAATTTGTTTTCAGAAATGAAACCGGGCATATATGCCTTTCTTTCAAAAAAAAAAAAAGTATGAACTATGAAGTGTGGAAGGAAGACGAATGATGTATGAACTTTGCAAGAAATTGGAGTTCTTCGTTTTGGGCGGGAGTTGGATAAATATGTACGTATATCATGATATTGGCTGTTGAAGCTCAATGTTGTAGCGGCATTAACGAGTACAAGAAGGAAAACAAGGGCAACAGCAGTTTGTGAGGCCATTAACTTAGCAGTGTAGTACGTATACTCTTCTTTGACCTCTTAAGATCTTGTATGGTATTGAATACTGGTACATTGAGACCAGCCAGCAGCATTGTCTCTTCATATAAGCCAAATTAATCACATAATAAATGATAATTCACATTTTATTATATATATAGTTAATTATGAACTGAAGATCTTGGGATTCACGTCCTTAATTAAGAAAGATTCTGTTAATCAATGCGATGTCTAATCCAGATATATAGTAGGGGTGCGGGGTGGGTACACCCATGAGTGTACCATTAGATGGTGTACTCACCCTTTTATCCGTTCGATCAATCAATAAATCGAGATTAGGTATACGTGGGATATCCACAACCCCGTTACTTCCATAGATGTTATTTAATGCTGCTTTATATGAGAACTTGAAAATGATATTTTATTTTAGACAAGGATCTAATGTTACGGAGTACGGTTATTTCAAATTCGTGCTAAGTATTTTCTTTTCACAATGATACCGTAATCAATTTATTTTGATACTTTTTATTTAAGAAAGTTTTCATGATGGATTAATACAAATTTAATAATCTTTAATCAATTTAATATATAAATTCTATAATTTTTTTATATTAAAATTATAGGTCATTGACATGTTATACCATTTACACAATATTTAATATTCAATTTTTTATGTTTGTTGCAACGTAAAAATTTTTAGTCTTTTATTAAGTACTCTATAGAATGCTAATTATTTAATTTATGGACATTTATTCAATGAGTAAATTCTTCTTATAGATCATAAACACATTATATACAAATATAAGGAGAGGGATTCATTGACAAAGCTTATCTTGACAATATTGACAATGAAGCTTCTAAAAATTTTGAAATTAAATATTCATATAAGTAGAAAAAGTTTATAAAAGTATTGTTTAACTTGTATATTGATTATATTTCTGATTATTTTCAGTTTAAATGACATTTGATAGCTCTCCAAAGACTTACGAATTAAAACGGTTAAAAAGTATATAAAATTTTGATAAATTATCAAACAACATTCAATTTAATTTTACTATCAACACTATCCATTTATATGTTAATAAAATACATCTACAAAATTTTATTTCCATTTTTTAGCAAATATAATGCAACATTTCAAACAATGGCCGCACGGCCCGCACAACACAAGATCCAGTTCAAACAATGGCCGAACTACACATGTCACGGGTATTAATTACATCTGGGAAATGTTGCTGCCGCGTATCTCAAGGTAGTACCAATCTTAATAGCTTTGTAAGATCCAACGGATAAAAAGGTGAGTATACAATCTAATGGTGCACTCGTGGGTGTACCCACCCCGCAGCCATATAGTAGGTTTATATTAATCAAATTGACATCTTTGGAAAAGCTAGCTAGTGTATATGGTTCTGCAGAATGGATACCCCTTGGCCCCTGTTACATAGCTATTTTATGAAGAAAAAAAATATAATGAATTATCTTAGATCTGGGGATTGGGAACTGGACCTTCAATTATAAATTTATAATGATTTGAGTAATCAATATTAGTTTCTATTATTCAACTAATTAAGGGCCTTTGTTTCTCGGCCGATTCTCCGCATATACACCTCACTCTTCTCAATTTGCAAAGATATCCATGATATCTGTTTTATTTTATTTTTACTTTTTGCAAATTGCAACTCATATCCTTATATATTGTAGATCAGTATATCGATATATGGTTCGTGCAGTATTTGGTCTTACGCCCAAATTCAATGCAGTATGAGCTGAAAACCATCCAAAGCCACTGTTCATTTGTTATAATTTAGTGGAATTGTATGCCTGACAAATAATTTCAAGTTGTTCCGATCCATAAAATACAATATGATATTCGTAAATGCGAAATACAAACATATACAATTTCATGATTTCTAAAGAGCGAATTAAGATTCACACCTTCTACATCTTGAGCTAGCTTCCGATTGAGCAACTCTAGCTAAACATAGAGCCTCTTACACTACACCAGTGTCAGGGAAAAAGGAGCCAGCTGTGCTGAAAATTGACTTAACCAGATATCTAGCTATTCATGTCGTTTTGATCAAAATATAGTAATGAATAACTTAATTAATTATCTGAAACAAGAGAATCCTAAAAGAAGACAGAAATTAAGATGGAAAATATGTCAATTTAAGGAGAGTTTACAACAGTGGTGCTAGTTAATGTCAGTCTATGCTATAATGTGAGCAGCATCCTGAACACTGGAGTGCCATAATTAATTGTGCAACTCCTCGATGATGACCATTAGCAAACGATCGATCCAGGGGCATTTTGATGCTAACTGCTTGGAAAATTGTTCTGTTCCTTTCCTTCCATAGGTACCAGCAAGCTGCAGCAACATGATCGTGTTGTTTTTGTAGGTAGTGGATGTGTGCCTGAAGTTCTGATATACTGGTACACATGCATTCGCACACTGTTCGGAAGCAGGTCCAGCAAGACTCCTCACTACAACAGAACAGGGTATCTGCGTCGGCCAGATCCGTCGCAGAAAGTACACAAAACGGTCGCAGAAGGCTATCTGAGACGGTGAACCGTCGCAGATGGCTTCGTCGCTGATACTGCCTCGCAGATACTCTTGCTGACGTCATAACCGTCGCAGAGACACGTCATAACCGTCGCAGAATTTGAGTTGCTGACGTCATTTGGATCCATATTGGCGTCCTAAATACCGTCGCAGATGATGGATAAATTGGTCTCAGATTTTACTGGATCCGTGTTAGATTCCATTTTAATATCATTTTTTTTTCACCATTAATTCCCACAATATTATGCATATTAATGATACAAATACTGCCAAAACACAATAAAATACTAAATTTGAACATTACATTGAAAATCCAATATAATCACAAACAATTCAAATTATCCAAATTTAGCACAATTACCACAATGCTAATAATAAGTTTAATCACCAAAAACAATACAAATACTACAAAATTCATAGTAATTGCAATGTGTCCTACAACCAATAACAAAACCAAGTTTAGAAAGCCTATATTAACTTTTCGGAATGCCAAATCAAATATCAACTCTGCACTCACATGTACCTGAAATTGTAATGTACTAGTTAGATTATTAGATTACAGTATGAAATTGGAAACCATAGACTTTGAAAAAGACGAATTAAGGGCCTCAATTTAAAATATGAAAACAATTGACACATAACATAGTCTGTGGTTCTATCCCAATCTACTAACAACAGTTCAAGATTATTTTCCATCTAAATATCAAGTTTGATAGACATGAGAACATAACCGACAGAGAACAACCTAGTTTAAATTGAACCAAGCAAGCAAAACCCAACATTTCAATTCACTTTCTGGTAAACATCCCCAAATTGAAGAGTGACTCATTTATTTTACAAAAAGAAAATAAAATAAAATCAATTCACTTTCTGAATTAATGCATATTACCTGTGCTAGAGACACCACATTATTTTATTACTCAATTCCTGTATTTGAAAAAAAAAAAATTCCAAATTTGATTAAGATTAATTGGTTTCTAAATATATCAACCAAAGTGTTAAACCACTGCAATCATCCAACCAACAATTCATTGCATGCATCACATTTTATTTAACTAAATAATAATCAATAAAAAGAACATGAATGCAACAAATAAGTACTGGATGGTGTTAAACCAACCCATGTAATTATAATACCATCCATGTAAAAAATAATAAAACTCACTGCAACTTTCTTTCTTTATTTCTAGAGCTAAATTTAAAAGTTGCTACAGAAAAACTTATGTAGTACCATTGAACGAAAAGAACCAAAAAAAAACTAGTTAACAAGATGGAAGATAAAACCTATTTCGTGTGTTCTTCCTGCAGCCTTTGATACCTACATTTTCCAAGAAAAATATAAAAAAGTTAGGTCAGCTAATATAATCTGTCAACAACCTTCTATCATCCTGTCAACTTTTTTTACAAAGCTGAATTAGATATAAAAAAAGGCAAAAGGTATATGTAGCAACATTGTTGATGCTTAATCAAAATAGTTGAAAAGATAAGCCCAAAGATTACCTTGCATGTGTTATATAACATCTCTCTCTTGCATATTATTTGCCATATGTGTCATTTCTTCTCAATTCCTTCTGAGAGCTTCTTCATACTACAATTTAAGAACAGAAAAAAACTAATTTCTGTCAGTAGGGAAAATCATAAAACCCTTATACATCTAATAAATATTTAATAATTTCAGTAATTGCATGCGTATTTGAAGACATAAGTAGTGATTTTCTTCTCTAAAAATATGCATACGAATACGCAGCTTAGACTGATCAGATTCATTGTTCCTTCCAGTACAACCCAAACCAGAAAGGAAGTGAGCGCTTCAGCGGACCAGAGCACAAGAGAGTGCCATACCTAATGAGAGTACTGTGAGAAACGAGCAAAGCACCGAGCCGACTCCTGCTTGAGCCCTTCACAACTGACAACTGTGCATGTGAGCCGACTACCTGATTATCATTGGCACATACAATAGGATATATAGGTATCAAGAAGTAGCAGTAACATTGATTCAGCTCAAACCACTAAACCAGACAAAAGACTAAATTTTGGAACTCAATTAGCTGACCTTGGTCCATATATTATCTGGCTGAGGTTTTCATAATCTGGATTGAAACAAGGGAGGAGGTCATTTGCATGGGAATATACATTACCCAACAGACGCTCACTTTCACCATAATACTTGGACATGATAATTTCTAGTGATACGTATAACAAAGGAACTCCCTATAAAGCACAAATCATAACAGAAATATTGGTTAAAAAAATATTTCTATTCATAGAAAGAAAGGATAGCAAGGCATTTCCAAAAAATGCCTAATCACATACAGGTAACTTTGCAATAACTCTGGCTGATGATGTCTTATCGGTTTCTGCCAAGCAAATGAAAATTAATTGACGCGCTTAATAATACTTCAGGTGTTATTATAAAGACAAAGTGCATTGATATAAAACCTGGTGGGCCTTCAAACAAGATGGCCTGCGGCCTGTTCATTTCAAATTTCTTGTGGGTCCCACAAGCAATGTCATCATAAACTTCTGGTCTTTGCAAAGCCAAAAGCACATTGTCTTCTATTTCCCTATATGTATTACAATATATATCATGGATGAAGAGTATTGAATCGCACACTATTCATTTGGCAATATCATCATTAATTATAGTGCTTACCCCAGTAGTCCAGCTCCATTTTACATATATCTCATTAATCAAGCCAGACAACTAAAAAAATATCAGAATCTATTCCAAATTTTGAACAGTACTTGTATTGTAATCATAGATTTCAATCCTCATAATCGACAAAGTGCTAAAAGCATGCATCTTCTTAAGAGTTTATTAGGAACTCACCAACCTGAACTAAGTGAAATATTGGGGGAAACAGACAATATAAATTGTACAACGCAATTTTATAAACCAATGAAAAAATTTATGACTGAGAATTTACCAGACCATCAGAATAGTAATTCGGTTCCTTTGTAGCTATTTAATTGTATCACTCAACTTGATTGTGGTAAATAACAGGATATGGGTTTAAGGATTTTATATTTTGAGATACTCCAATTTGATTGCGCAAATGTTTACTACAACCTGGGGTTGATGCAAGTTAAATTAATCAGTAGAAGTCTAACCGTAGCCTATGATATGCGCATTGTATAGGAAAACTGCAAACCACATGAACTGCTAATATGCCCGGCATAGCAACCCCTTGAATAAAAAAACACTCAGTAGTACACTAGTATTATACCTCTTTTGCTCGTCATATCCAGCTATGCTCGTCAAATTCAGTGCGCTGACGACTGCATCATGCTCTTTTGAGCTGATCTTCCTTGCTTGATAAATTCGATATCCTGAAATTAAATCAAAACACCAATCAGCTAAAGCACTTTATTAAGTTTTGGACAACTGTGCATGTAAATCTAAGAGTGTCTTCCATCTTCTCCTTTCTATTAATATGTGGTAAGCTCAGTCAATTTATAGCCAAGATCTGCTTAAAATCAGACCATTTCCTTATCCCAGAGACCAGGAGGGAGAGGGAGGGTGCGAAGGAGATCGAAGGCGAGCTTCTTACAGAGCGGAGGCAGGAGAGGTACTAATCTCATCGACGACAGTGCAGGCGACAGCGGAGACGTCTCGGCCGGCGGCTGACTGCTGGAGCGCACACGATCACCACTGCGGCTCAACTAGAAGGGAGAAGACGATCGTCATCATGACTTGTCGGAGAGATCGGAGAGAGCATCGTTGCGTTGAATCAAGCAAAGGGATCACGTTGTGCGACTCGTCGGAGAGAAGTGTCCGTCGCCGTCGTCGCCATGGAAGAGAGCTCAAACCCTAGATCGATTTCTTATTTTTATGTAGAATTTTAATTACCCGTCTCTCTCCTGTCCAATTTGGTCTCTCTATGCATCTAGTCGCCAGCTTGGGCCCAGGCCTGCGACCAATTTGGTTTTGGGCCGCAAATACCGTCTCAATTAGCCTGTTTTGTTGTAGTGCCTCTGGCGTTAGTTCATACTTATGCCATTTGTTTATGTCACTTATTTTCATTTATCTTTTGAGTTTCAAGTTGTGTACGCACGTGCATCCACTTTTTATTGCACATTGATCCGATTTTCTTTTTGGTATGTGATATTGGAGAAATTTAGTTAGTTAAATTAAAATGCTAAAAGTATGTATCTGTATATCCTAGCTAATTCCTAATTATTTAGATATAAAGGTTGTCAAATCAAGTCTTAATTTCATCTTCAAGTACACACAACTACCAAGTTTATTATGAAAGTAAAATAATTCCAAGTACACTAAGTTGATCCTTTCTGTAGTAGAAATTAAGTAAAATGCCATGGAATTGCACAACTGGTAAGTCTTATAATGTAGACATAAGCATCTGACACGAGAATCACAGAAAAACAACAGAAGCAAGAACAATAACACAACACAAAACAGACAAAAACAAATGAAAACCCAGCTGCTAGATGACTAATCAATAATGACTGTCCCCTAAATATCTATCAGCTGTGAAATTTGAATTATATGCTTGTATCTGTCCCGGGAGATAAAGGTTCTCAGTGACCGTAGTATCGTACAAGGCTTCGGTACCGGAGGTGCAGTTTTTGGCCTTCACCTTTAGAAACCATACATAGAACTCTCTGGGAATAGGTGGATAAGGCTTTTCTTTTGCAGCGTCGACAACCTCGATGAAGTACATGTGCGAGTGCGGTCCGGTTTGTTGGTTGTACTGGTCCACAGCAAACCTGATATTCGTCACACCAGTATAAAAGTATAAAACTATAAATTTACTTTGCAAGAGGTAATTAAGATTTTAATTACCATTTTATAATTTATTTGTATAAGTATAAATTATGAACTGTGGAAAAGGGGAAAATAATGAACGGTACTTACTTGCCAAGAAATTGAACTCTTTCGTTGTCATAAGACAGAATATTATAAGACCATTCACTTTGATATTTGAAGCTCAATGCTGTAGCGGCACTAACGAGTACAAGAAGCAAAACAACGGCAGTAGAACGCTGCGAGGCCATTAATTAGCGTAGTATATACTTCTTTGAGCTTTTCTCGTATATGGTATTGAAGTACTGGTAAATAAGGGCCACCCAGCATATATAGTCTCTTTATATAGATGAAAATCGCCAGAAATAATCCTCATTTGATTAGTTAAGATCTCAAGGATAAATTACATTTTTAAGAAAGATAGATTCAACTAATTAATGCCATATTGCCATGTGTGATCTCGATAGTACGTAGGTTTAATGTCTGAAAGTTGACATTTTGGGGATTACACACAATTTAATCACACTTAATAGTTAATATTGAATAAAGAAAGAGCGGGTCAATGATGCCGCCTGCTATGTAACAATTTTTTTGAAAAGAATTAAAAAATGTAATAATGAACATTGGATCTGAATTAGAACTGAATTGGGAACTGGATCATGAATTATTAATTTTATGATGATTTGTACTGGTTACTATTTTTTATTATTCGACTAATTAAGGGCCTGTATAGAATTTGTTTCTCAGCATGCAGCTGCTCTGCATACATATACACCCAATTGGCACATCCTGCGTTGCATAGATTCACTGCTGTTTGTTTAATTTCTTTGTATATCAAATTCCCGTATGCAATTGTAACAGCGCGCATCGATCAAACCTTTTTAATATTAATAGAAAAGGCAAATCCATTTTCATGGATAATAGTAAGACTGTTCATTTTTTAGATGGCCCGACTAGATTTAAAATTTTGGGTCCTTTGATTCTCAATCATTTTTTAATAATTTGTGATGTATATATGGTTCTTAACTGTGATGTTTACTTGGTTTTCGGTAGATATTGCTTAATCAATGGTTTATACTTTATATTAATTTGCAGGTGAAAGAAGATGAACATGCTTAAAGCATTTCTGCTGATGCAACAAAAGGATATGTGGGCTCTTCCCAGTAGCAGATTGCAGTATGAATTATGAAATTTAAGCAAATTGTTCTAAGTGTGGAGGTGTGACCAGATTGCTACATAAGATTTGTTTCAGTACAATTTGTAGCATTACAGATCAATATTTGATCAGTTGATATAAGTTTCTGGAATAGTTAACCTGCAATCAATGTGAAAAAAGTCAAAACCCAGATTGATCATTTGTTCCACCGAGCACCGAGTACTTAGATGAATAAATAGATGATGTTTCCATTCGATTACGTACGATATGTTATCAAATGCCTATTAGCCTCTTTAATTACATATATATATATATATATATCTCTACTCCTTTATTAAGCACGTTGAGTGTCCAGATCCGCCAACGGCTGTGATTTAATTTCAAATTTTCAGATTGAATATCAGCCCTCAGATTTACTTTAGCCACACCGCATCCGTAGTTTTTGTGTTGAAGCACTCATTTAGTTGTTTTAGCGCTTGTTACATTGTTACGCACAGTTTGGCGAACACACAATATCCCACGCATCTTTCTCTGGCCAAAACCTTCCTATTTCTCTTTCTTTCCGTCAATAATTAATGTATTAGTTTAATTGAGCTAAAATCATGGAAAATGATAATCACCAAAATTAATGTATATTTGATATTATGGAGGCCTTGATTTTGAAAGGAGAATGTAGTCATTAATGCATTCCATTTTAAATTTGGTATCATTTGCGCATTGAAAACTATCTTAATTTCAGGTTAATTAATGAAATTTGTAAAACAACGGATCACCATTTTGATAAGGGAAATATATGCTAATTTTCTCTCTCTCTTTTGTTTAAAAAGCTGGGCATACATGTATATCTAAGGAAGCTTTTGTTCTTATTAAGATCACATAATATTCGTTTCTAACTTCTAAGTCTAAGATAATAGGAATCACTGAATTGCTACTGTAATTGAAATAAACACAATTAATCCAGTTCATTGCGCTTGCTTTGATACACGATAACTCGATAAGTCAATAACAAATTCAGAGCTGGCTATTGTTGTGGGGGCGATTGAATTATATAAACGAACTTAAATATTTTACAAATATAATATTCATGCGTCCAAACTCCATTTACTTACCATTTTGATCTTTATACTTAGCAGTTCTTAATTATTTGTGCTTTTGTATGTTGGATCGATGTCATTGCAAGGTGACCGGATTGAAGGAAGGACGAAAAGTAAAACTGAATGTGCTGTACACTGCTGCGAATGCTTCACATCGGTATGCCGTATGCCATATCTCACCATCTGTAATTTCTCCTTCTCAATCTGACTGTCAATATATAAAACCCGCATGGTCGATCCAGTACTCGATCTTGGAAGCATATAACAACACGGACTCGGACCATTTCTCAGGAGTGTACATATATATAGCTAGCATCCGAGATCGGTTGTTATTTAGTCTCTTGTCATATGACCCGCTGTTGGATGCATAGGTAATTAAAAACCCGGCATGACACTGTTTCGGGCTACCCTTATGTATGTGCTACTCAATTTTCTGGTACTGAGCTGTGCACTGCGTGCACCATGGACGACGACCTATCTATACTAAAAGTGCTCGTCTTGTTTTCTTTCCTCTTCCTCCTGCTGCGTCGATACCTCTTTGCTGCCAAATCACACCTCCTCCTGCCCGGTCCATCCGGCTACCCGATTGTTGGCTGCCTTCCTTTGCTCGGTGTCAACCCCCATGTCTCCCTTGCCCGCCTTGCCAAGCAATATGGCCCCATCATGCACCTCAAGTTGGGCAAGCAGAATGTCATTGTCATTTCGATTGCCTCTGCTGCCCGTGTCTTCTTCACGACGCTTGATGCGTACTTCTCTGATCGGCCACTCGATTCTGGTCCTATTCGTCTTGCCTATGGAACTCAGGACCTTGTCTTTGCACCTTATGGTCCCCGGTATATACGAATATATATCATTTTTATCAAGGATTCGATCAGTCTGAAGATATGCAACACGCACACTCGATGAACTTGCGATTTGTAAGTAATTAATTGATTTATATCATGTAATTTATGCAGGTGGAAATTGCTCCGAAAGATATGCAGCACGCACATGCTCGGTGCCAACGCCCTTGAGTCATGGTCGCAAGTTCGTCGCTCTGAGATGACCCACATGGTCCGGTCATTGCATGCCTCAAGCCGAATTGGGGAGCCAGTAAAGCTGATTGACATGCTGAGTGCCATGATGACAAACCTAATTACGCAGGTCGTGCTGAGCCGGAGGATGTTCGATGGCGCGAATAATGTGGAGGCTGCAATATTCAAGGACATGGTGGTGGAGCTCCTGAAGGAAGGGGGCAAGTTCAGCATCGGGGACTACATACCGGTGCTGGCGTGGTTGGATGCGTTGGTAATGGAGAAGCGGAGGAACATGCTGCGACATAGGTTTGACGAGATGCTGACAAGGATGGTCAAAGAGCATGAGGTCTCAGAATATGAGCGTCGACAGGGCCGCCCTGACTTGCTCGATATCGCCATGGCTCACATGCAGGAGGAGACGCACGACGGAGTGCGCCTCACATATACCAACATAAAGGGACTTCTTCTGGTTGGTTCTTGAAATACTTTGATATCTCTTTCATTGCTTCTTCTGCCAACAAAATGATAAGCATCTCATCCGCTAGCTATGTATATATAATTAGAATTAGGTTACCGTGTTATGCATAACAAAGTGACGTCAGTGCTATGCACTCGTATCTCAGTAACCGTAACTCCGATGACTGATTCGATTTGACCGGTACATTCTACGTATCGAAATCTCATGATACAATTTTTTTCTGTTTTTAGAGATTTCTATCTATTTAAAAAAAAAGACCCTAAATTAGAATTCCAAATTGATTATTTTATTATTATTTGTTGACTATATTTCAAAAATCATTAAAAATAGTTAGGAATCTCTAAAAATAGAAAAAAAAAAATTGTATCCAATGAGTTTCCGATATATGTAGAATGTACCGGTCGAATCGGATCAGAAATATATAAGAAAGTTTATGAGAGACACATAAATATATGAAATAAACAAAAGTTTTTTATTTGGCATCTTTGTATACACGGTACTCTGTATAATTACACTGAAAATTAAATTAAGCTCAGTAACAACAGTTGTTCCCTTTTCTGCACAGAATCTACTGACTGCTGGCACCGACACGACGTGGATCACGATCGAATGGGCCGTAGCCGAGTTGCTAAAGAACCCGAACATCCTGAAGTGAGCCCAAGCCGAGATCGACAACCTCATCGGTCAAGAGCGCCGCCTTGAGGAATCCGACATTCGTAACTCCCTTACCTCAGAGCTGTATGCAAAGAAACATTCAGAAAGCATCCAGCAACCCTGCTCAATATTCTCCGGCTCTGCACCCAGGACTGCCAAGTCGACGGCTACTTCATCCCGAAAAACAGCCGGATGGTCCTGAACATCTGGGCCATAGGGCGGGACACCGATGCGTGGGAGAATCCGCATGAATTTGATCCTGATAGGTTCATGAGCCCGAAAGGATCGGCCTCAATCCAGCGCAAAGGAAACTACTTTGAGCTGAACACATTCGGGGCCGGTAGGAGGATGTGCCCTGGCGACCGAATGGGAGTCTTGATGGTGGAGTATGCGGTCGGCACATTGATACATTGCTTTGATTTGGAGCTTCCGGAAGGAGTTGACCTCGACTTGGATGAGGCATTCCGTGTCACGCTGCAGAAGGCCGTGCCGGTTTCGACCGTACTCAAGCCCAGGCTGAGTGAACATGCCTATTACTGATCATGTTCACAGGCGAATGCATGGTCTTTAATTTGTTCATTGCGATAATACTTATTGTTTTACTGTTGTTTATTGAGTTCATATTGTACCGATGGAGATATTTTTATTTTGAGATAAAAGATGATCGTCAAGCCACTCAAGTTTAAATGTCTATAAAAGACCTCCATCCGGATTTCGGACCTGCGACCTCCCACACGGAGAGTGTTGCCGTACCGATCGAGATATTTACTCAGTTACTTGTCACACAGAATTGTGGTGATTCATTTGCTATGAACATTAATTTTCAAGCAGACTTTTTTCCGGACATATTTCATGAGTTTCTAATTAACTATATTAAAATTGATGAGGGATTCATTGACAATATTTATAATAACAATTTTGACAATTGAGATTTTAAAAAATTTATAATAATTCATAAAAAATCTTAAAAATGAAAAAACTTTTATGGATGCATTCTTTAACTTATAGATTAATAGTGCTTTAAATTTCAATCAATTTGAACATCGTTTGATGGTTTATCAAAATTTTGTACATTTTTTAACGGTTGAAATTTAACAAGCTTTAAAGAGTTATCAAACGTCACTTAAATTGAATATAATTTGAAATATAATCAATCTATAAGTTAAATAATATCTCTATAAACTTTTTTCTATTTTTTAGAATTTTTAACTATTTTTACAAACATTTCAAAATCCCCATTGTCAAGATTATCCAGATAAGCATTGTCAATGGATCCCTCCTCATTAAAATTACCCGTTGTTAATGTACCTATATTCATTAAAATCAGCTTCTGAACAATTGAAAAGTCAAATTAAATAATTAATTAAGCTTTTAAACCAAAAATCTCTTCGAAAATCCTTGACTTAAAGCATAAATTCTACAAGAATGTCAAATAATTTCTCTTGAAATCCTATAGATTTTGATATGTCATAATGTCATATGCATTAATACGATGTAACAACAATTGTAAAATGTGTGACACTGACACAGTGTAATATCGTACCGCGCGAAATTGATACCGACCGACCACCGTATTAACATTCAAAATAAATAATATCGTATTCAGATTATTTAAATCGATATGTATTCAGATTATTAGTTTCACTATGCAACATATATACTTTGTACAGTGTATTAAGCTATATTATATAAGTGAATATTTTAAAAAGTTAACTTGAATGTCGACACATTAATACGCTATGTGCGAACATGTCTGGACACGTTCACTTCCGTGTTTACATGTTAAAGCGTGTGTGTTCGTGTGTCAAACAATTTTATCAATTTCCTACAAACCACCTCTATTTTTCTCATCGGGTGCACTGCATGGATGGGTTCCTTTAGCAAAAGATTTCTTTATAATTTTTTTCCTATGAAAATATATCAATTTCTATAGAAATTAATAATATTTTTTGTCAAACAAGTAGATATAATTTCTTATAAACTCTGAATTTCTATAAAAGTTCATAGTATTTAAGACTGTTGAACATGCCCTTATATATGGGTGAAGAAAAAAATTTTTGTCTATCCCTAAAAAAATAAGAAATCTTAAAACTATCCCTGTTTTGAAACAAATCACAGAACTATCCCTATTTCTCGGCGGCCACGGTCACAACGCAATCTGACCGCAGCGGCCACATCGATTTGAAATTCCAAACTTGCAAAATACGGAGGTCTGACCGCAACGGCTAACGCTGCGGTCAGAGGTGTTCATTTTGTACTTGTGCAAATTCCTGGTGGGATCGACGACGTGAACGCTGCGGTCAGGAAAAGAATGTGACCGCTGCGGTCACAACGCAATCTGACGGCAGCGGTCACAGCGGTGGCGGTAGTTGAGCAATTAATGCTCGACTGCCTTCCCTTTTATCCCCTTCTCTTCTCTTTCCTTTCTCTTAGACCCCATTTCCGACCCCTCAGTTTATTTTCGTTTTTCTCTTCTCACAAACCACAAAAATTCTTCAAACTAACTTCTAATACATATACAAATTTGGTGGCAAGTCCTTCAAGATTAGAGATCTATTGTCAACAAGGTAAATGACCTATTATAGTTCCATTATTTTGAGTTTTTAGTTTCTTTTTCTAGGGTTAGGGTTTGAACTTGGTAACCAAACTTTTTAGCAATTAACTATTATCTTTGCTTAATAGAATTGTTGTAACTTGAGTTAAAATTAGTATGGTTCCCAATTGTTGCTTAATAGAAATCTTTGTAAAATGTTATACAAAATGATAGTTAATTTTGTCCATCCTTCAAATTTCAGATAATGAGTATTGATCCTGTACCGATATTTTTGTATCATGGGGTATTATGACCCAAGACTCAGAAGGATATGGTTATGATGGCCCAAGACCATATGTATGGCATGCAAATCCCAAGATTAGGTTTCGAGACTTGAAGCAAAAAATTTATTCGGTTACTAAATGGTCCGAGATTATGCATGATTTGGAGATCAATGCTAGGTGGCAAGTCGGTCGGAGGGGAAAGCTTCGCTTTGTACTAGTACCCATCATCGATGATGAGTCATTGAGAAGCTTGATTCGCAACACTCAATCCGGCAAAATAGATTGGGCAATCGTGGAATTGTATATTGAGAAAATGTCTAAAGGGGCCAGCTCCAGTGCTAATTTGGAAGAGATTGTAGATCCAACAGCACCTAATCCAACCGATGCTTTCCTTCCCAACTCACCTCCTCATGTAGAAGTCAAAGATGAACCAAATGATGAGCCACATGATGAGCTACATGAGAACATCCCTAGCAAAGCGCACAATGTAAGAGTTGGGTTAGTTGGTAGTATTGTCTTGGAGGAGTTGAATACATTCGAGAATGCTAGGGTTAACAACGACCTTGCTGACATTGATGAAGGTGACGAGGCATATCCTACAGAGGAAGATGAGGATGAGGAAGAAATGATGGGTCCATTAGAAGGTACTGAATATTTCCAACGGAAAGCTCCAGGAGATTTTTTACAAGTTGAGTTTGCAACCGGTGATAGTCGAGGGGGGATGCATAGTGACATGAGCAAAAAATGTGAATTCTATGTTGGGCAAGAATTTTCTAGTAGAAACCATTTAAGAGATTGCTTAAGGGAATGGAGTATTGCCAATCACCGTGAAATCATGACCCATAAATCGGGTCCAACAATCTACACAGTGAAATGCAGACACTTCAATAGATGTCCCTGGAGACATCATGCTTCTCTCTCGAAGAAAAGTAAAACCTTCAAAGTGAAAACCCTAATTGCACCTCATAGGTGCATGAACCCTCATCTCAGTCGAGACCACCGTCAACTGACCTCTGATTTCATTGCTACATACGTCTTAGGTCTCGTGAAGACGGACCTATCGACTACACCTGCAGGTATTGTCGAGTTCATTAAAGCCAAGTTTCATTACATTATTTCGTATGGCAAAGCATGGCGTGCTAAGAACAAAGCCCTTAAACATCTCTCGGTGGATGGAGAGAGGCGTACACCATGCTACCTAAGTTGATCCAAGGTATTCAACTCTCAAATCCCGGGACTGTTTATAGGGTATGGTCCAACCCAACCAATGTCGACGGGACTCATATTTTGCGGGGTTTTTTCTGGGCATTTGGACCGGCTATAGAGGCATTTAAACACTGCCGACCACTCCTGAGCATAGATGGTACATTCTCATACGGTAAGTACAAGGGGACTCTTTTGATTGCAATGGCGGCGGATGCGAACAATCAGTTCATGCCGGTTGCTTATGCACTAGTTGAAAAAGAGAGTAGTGAAACATGGAATTTCTTCATGAACTGCATCCGAGAACTTGTTACTCAGCGCCAAGGTATCTGTGTCCTCTCAGATCAGCACAAAGGTATCCTAAATGTCTTCAACGATAGGAATGCAGGTTGGGCACCGCCCATGGCTTACCATCGGTATTGCATGCGTCACTTAGCACAAAATTTTTATACAGCTGTGAAGGACGCAGACCTTAAGGATGATTTCAGTAAGTTGTGTTGCAAGAATCAAATGTGCAAATTTGATAAAAGCAGGAGGGAGCTTAAGAAGAACCGGCCTAAGGTAAAAGCTTTTCTGAATAGTTTATCCAAGCCAAAGTGAGCTCTAGCTCATGATCAAGGTGGCCGTCGGTTTGGTATGATGACTACTAACATTTCTGAGGTCTATAATAATGTGCTTAAAGGAGCAAGAGGTCTTCCTGTAGCTGCAATTGTGGAGCTTACATTCTACCGGACTAATGAATACTTCCGTAGAAGGCGTGTAATTGCGAATGCTTTGCACGCAAGCGGAGAAGATTGGGTAGACCAAATCAAGGAACACCTTGAAATCAAAATAGCAAAAAGCAACACACATACCGTTACAAAGTTTGATGATGGGAGAGGCCTCATTTACCTTCTCACTCAAAGTCGTTGGGTAGGTGACCATCGAAAAGGAGGTAGAGCTCACACTATTAATTTGGAAAAAGGAGAGTGCACTTGCCAAAAACCTCAATTACTACATTACCCATGCTCTCACATGCTTGCTGCTCGTGCTACTCTAGCCGTGGATCACAATCGTTTCATTAGTCCCTACTACTCTGTAGAATCACTTGCTCGGACGTGGGCCCCTTTGTTCCAACCAATTCCTGACATTGATTATTGGCCTAAATATGAAGGACCGACCTTAGTACCTGATGAGAAGCTTAAACATGTAAAGGTCGGCCGACGCAAGAGTCGGCGCATTCGGAATGATATGGATGATATGGAGAAATCCAACAAGGCTAGATGTGGCAATTGTCGTAAGGTCGGTCACAATGTTAGAAAGTGCCCGGCTCGGATAACTAACAAAGGTATTCTCTTTTGAGAACCTAGTCTAGATCTTGCATTGTTATTTGACCAACTCTGTTAAATTGGTTGTTATTTGAATGAATTGCTTGTATTTAACGTAGGTCAATGAAGGAGTCTGGCTTATCCCGGAGTCACTTTTGAAGTGCTTATAAATTGGTCTCTAGTGTAGTTTTAATTAGTGGATCTTGTATGAACTATTATGTGTAGTTTAAATTAGTTGAATCTTGTATGAAGTACTAATGTAGTTTTATTGTATGAACTATGAACTTGGTTTGATTGTATGAACTATAAACTTGGTTTGATTGTATGAACTATGAATTTGGTTTGATTGTATGAGCTAAGAGCATGTTTTGATTGTATGAGATATTAATCGGAACAGAAAATTTTCAACACTGAACGCAGCGGTCAGATTCTCAGGCTGGTCGTAGCGGTCACACACGTATTTTGACCGCAGCGTTCACACTCGTATTGTGACCGCTGCGGTCAGGTGGTGTATATATTTTTTTACGTGTCTGACAGCACCTAGTGGGACCAAACTGCGGCTAGACTGAGAATTTGACTGCAGCGGTCAGTGGAGAAAAATTTTTTCCCCGCTGGACGCTGCAGTCACATTCTTAGTCTGGACGCAACGCTCACATTCTACCTCTGGCCGCTGCGGTCATGTAGTGGTTAATTTTTTTTAAAATGAACCTCCCTGGCAGCACCCAGTGGGGCCAAACTGTGGCCAGAGGTAGACTCTGACCGCAGCGGTCAGGGGGGGGAAATTTTTAAGGGTTTTTTTAATTTAATTTTAACTACCAATTTAATATTTTTTACACCAAATTATATCATTACACCATGATTAACAAGTTAATCTAAATCATACTAGATTAACAACTTAATTAACATCTTAAGCTACGACATACAAATTCATCTAAATCATACTAGATCAACAAGTTAATCTAAATCATACAAAGTCCAATTAACCCATAACTAACATACCAAGTCCAACTAAATCATAACTAAAACTGTATCAAGCTACGAAGTTCTGACAAGATAACTAATTCGATCAGAGTTACCATGTTTGGTCAACATAACAAAATGCAACTAACTCCAACTACTTATACTTCGCACCTGCCCGTCTGGGTCGTTTCGGACAAGATGGCCCAGTTTCTTGTGTCAATTGACTTTGCATCTGGCTCAAGGTAAAGCCTAATTCCTCCTCCTCCATCTCATCTTCCGGCTCCTCTTCATCCTCCTCGTCGTCTTGCTCCTACATAAACAAGCATAATGTAATGTAGTGATGTATCGATTATAATTAAAATTAGGTGACCATAATTATGTGTGATAAGTGCTACGATATCGATTCCTCTTCCTCTTCGTCCTCTTCCTCATGTAAATCCTCGTCTTCCTCATGTACATCGTCGTCTTCATCGTCATCCACTTGTACCTTTCCTAGTGCGCGGTCAAAAGTAGATATATCGTCAACCGTGCCCACAACTTCACGACATACCTTGAAAGTAGTCATTGCAAATCTTTTTTTCCGACTTATTCTTCATCTTTTTCACGGCAAGGTGAGCTAACCCAACTACCTTCTTAACCTGCAAAGCACAAAGCAAACGGTCAATTCACAACAAGCAACAAATAGACAGTTCTCTAAACCAATTTTAATCATTAACTTTACCATTTTCTTTAAACTAATAGCAGGGTTAAGCAAGCGCTCGCGGACTGGTCCGGCATCCGCGCATACCCTCCCTGCACCTCGGAACGTCGGAATGGTGGCTGCATTGTACCACTCCAAATACCTTGGCAAGGTGTTTGGATCATATGGTTTGTCCTCTTCTAAAATAGTGCTATCCCTACGCAAGGACCACTCATTAAAAATTGCGGCATGGTGTGTAGCCCAATCCGTTCTCGGAAACTTCTGACGATCAATGAGGTGAAGATCCCTCCGAGTTAGGCGAGCAGGGGGTGGGTGAATCTGAAATAAACCAAACTGTCGCATGACCCGATCCAGGTGGTAAGTCTCAACTATAGCAAAATCCATAAGAGATGCCGTGCTCAACCAGTATTTCTCATCAGCCCTACATACTGGGGGCATCTCATCCATGATCTCAGGAGTATATGGGGTCCACACGATATCTCCATCTTGGCATCAAGCAATCCACGATATTGTGGAATTGACCGCTTATTTTCAACCCAAACATGACTGCTTGACCAATAATATCCCCGTGGTGGCACTTGATCGGGAGTGAGTCCCTCTAGTACCTCTCTTTTCAAACATTTTGGCCGAAAAGACGGAATACGCTCCCACGCCCAACAAAGGAGTAAAACAGGACACCCTCCTATTTGTTTCGCACCGATCTTACAAGCACGGCACAAGCTCCTGTACATCCTAGCTAATACTGCAGCTCCCCAAGCATACGACCTTGTCTCGGTGAAGTTAGCCAACAAAGGAAGATAAATAAAAGGGACAGAGTCACCTGACAGGTCTATAAGCAAAGTACCCCCTATAAGGGATAGAATGTACGCCCAAGCATGTTTTTTCACTTCATCCTCCGTTGCATTTCTACTAAGCCTACTAAAATTTTTTCTCAACCAACTTAAAGACAAAGCAGACTTATTTGCCATGGCACCACCCTCAAGCAAGACTCCCAGATACTCCTCAACAACCTCCTCCCAATTCCTTTCGGTAGTCCCACAGATGGGTGCACCGTGTATGGGTAATCCCAATTGAATGGCCACGTCTTGCAATGTGATTGTCATTTCACCAACTGGCAGGTGGAATGTATGGGTCTCCGGTCTCCACCTTTCCACAAGCGCAGTTGTCAGTTCGTTATCCCAACGAACAGCTCCAATCTGTTGTACACCCAAAAAACCTGCTTCCCGTATGTAAGGTTTGTACCTTGGGTTCCATTTAATGAGTTGGGCACCGTGACGGATCGTCAAATGGGGCACCTCTTCACCGTTCAGCACCAACTTCGATCGGTGATCAGCCTGCTCGGTTAGTAACGGGTGCAGAGCATGGCTTGGTTGAGGTGCCTCTCGAGGCGCAGGAACATGACCACCACCTCATCCTCGCCTTCCTTGATGTCGGCCCCCTACTCTTGTGCGGGCCATCTATCAAAAATAAATGAAAAAAAAATTGTCAAACAAATCACCAAGTAATGTTATGCATAAAGTCTATAAAGGCCAATAACTAAAATCCATACTAAATGATTAACAAGAACAGTGCTCAAAATGATTTGGTCGTCGTAACAAGAACAGTGCTCAAGTAATGTCATGCTTCAATATCAATTCAACACTCATTTCTTTAACACGATAAACTTGCTCAACTCTTTTGTCAAACCAGATTATGTGCCCTAAGAACAGTGCTCAATCACTCCATAAACTTAATCAAATACAAGTGCACAATAAACTTGTTCAAATACAAGTGCTCAATCAAATTGTGTGCTCAAATAACAAATCTAAGAACACTCAATAAACAATAAAGATTAATCAACTTAACCTTACTGAGCGGAGCGGCAAAAGGGGTTCGGCTGACCCAATCTTCTGGCCGCGGCGGCTGAGACGCCCTTCTGGCCGCGGCGGCTGAGACGCAGGAGCAGGGGCGGAGGGGCGGAGGAGGTTGAGAGCGGGGCTAGGGCTGAGAGAGAGGAGAATTCGGAGAGGATTCGGGAGAGGAGGAGTGGAGGGAAGGGGAGGAATTGGGAGAGTAAGGGTTTGGAGAAAGAAAGGAAGAAAAAAATAGAAGTCGGGAGAGGAGGAGAGGTTTTCTGAATTAAAGGGTAACAGTCCAAATTAAAACCCGTTAAGTAACAACTAAATCAAACGGACCCGTCGTGACCGCAGCGGTCACATTCTTTTCCTGACCACGGCGGTCACAACGCAATCTGACTGTAGCGGTCACGTGGTCGATCCCACCAGGAATTTGCACAAGTACAAAATGAACACCTCTGACCGCAGCGTCTAGCCGCAGTGGTCAGCCGCAGCGGTCAGACCTCCGTATTTTGCAAGTTTGGAATTTCAAATCGATGTGGCCGCTGCGGCTCAGATTGCGTTGTGACCGTGGCTGCAGAGAAATAGGGATAGTTCTGTGATTTGTTTCAAAACATGGATAGTTTTAAGATTTCTTATTTTTTTAGGGATAGACAAAAAAAAATTTCTATGGGTGAAATATCAGCTGGAATTGTCAGCGTGTGAAGTACCAAGGAATGGTCAGCTTTGAATAGATAACATGAAAAATGGGCAACATCAAGATTCATGCTATGACTTTGTAGGGAGGATTTTTGACCCTTGCACATGGGATACCTTAGAGGATGTGAAACCCTTATATATCTATACTACATTTATTACTTAATTTCGGAGCTAGGCGCAGGCTGCGAGATGATATTTGATTGGGAATGTCGAGTTCACAATCAAGAACCGTATCCACCGCGATCCAAATGCGATTGGATGACTCTACTATCCCGATTGAGCGTGTGTGGATTTTGTGTGGGGTGGAGTTGGATTAATCTCAAATTCCAAACTTCAATTGGAGGGTCTACGATCCAATTTGATTGTAACAAATTTCAGTGGTCACATACAATGCCATACTTTTTTTCTATACTAACAGGTTAAACGTGACAAATCGGGTCGGGTTGGACGGGTTCCGGTCAGGTTTTTTGAAAAGCTGGATCAGGTGATCAATTTGTATATTGTCTTTTTAGGACTATAATTGTTTTGAATTGGATAGAACACTGATTAATTTCGGATCGGATCGGATTTGGACGAACTTCAATCAGATCGAATTTACCACCTCAAAAGGCGGATTAAATACTTGAGGAGAGATCAAATGACCATAACTTTTGGTACCCATCGGTAAGCTTAAAATTAAATCTCAAATAATAAAATTTTAATGGTTAAATAACAAAAACAATTGATGGAATGTTTTGTATATATCATATTTTATGTGTAATAAAAAAATCATTAAGAAAAATCAACAGTTCAAATTTTATGATTTTTTTCTTCTCTCTTGATGGCTATCGAAACAATGTTAAATTTTTATCATTATATATATATATATATATATATATATGTTATCGAGATGATTTATAATACATGTAACTGTTTATATTTATTAATCTATGTATAAATAATTATGTGTTCATAAGGGCACAAAATTTACCAAATTTTGTATTATTAGATATTTCTCTAAATACTTTCCTGTGTGACGACAATTAATTGGGTCGATCCAAAAAAAAGGACCACCCGACAGCCAAAATTTCAACTGTCGAGATTAAATCTAAACATTCAAGAGCTATGACAAGTTTGAGTTTGACAACGAAGTAGGGGTATCAAAAAAGCTCATGGCTCGTGACTCGCTCGTTAGTGGCTCTGCTCGACTCGCTAATAGCTCGTTTGTTAGTGGCTCGAGCCACTAACGAGCCGGCTCGTTAGGTCGTTTAATTAAACGAACGAGCTCGCACATAGGCCAGCCCGGTCCTATAGGGCTCGGTCCATAAACAAGTTAATCTGGACCGTCCATCAAAATATCAGATTTACATCCGTCCGTTGATATATAGGTATATAAAGCGTTGAGTCTTAACCCTAAACCCATTCCTTCCCCCAGCCCCAGCCGATCTCACTCTCTGTCTCTCTCTCTGTTTTTTTTTTGAAACAACTCTCTCTCTGTCTCTCTGACTCTCTTTTTTTTTTTGAAACGAGTCTCTCTCTCTGTTTTTTGAAACAACCCTAACCTTCCGACTCGGCCAGAGCCAGACGTCACGTCGGCAACTCCCAGGCCCTAGGCCGCGCCGCGCGGCGCCCCTCGCCGTGACCGTCGTGCTCGACGCCGTGACCGTCGCCTCATCTCCGCCCTCCGTCCAAGCCAGTAGATCCGTCGTGCCCGAGGACCGACGCCCGTGACCGTCGCCTCGCCTCCGCCCTCCGTCCAGTAGATCCGTCACGCCCGACGCCCGGATTGAGTTCTGACGAGCTAAATGAGCTAAACGAGCGGTCTTGAGCTGGGTTACTCAGCTCGGAGCTCGTGTATTAAACGGGAGCGAACCGAGCTCGCACACACCCCAGACCGAACCAGCTCGGCTCGTTTCCACCCCTACAACGAAGCTATCAATATCATTGCTTGGTACAATTAGCGGTGGATGGCAAAATGGGACGTCCCGTGAACGTCAGGTCCAAAATTGACGGTCCAGAATGATGCCACCAGAAATCATTGGACACCAAACATGAAGGCCCGTTCGTTATGTGCCCACTGCCCACCGTGGGGTAGATTTATTATGGATTTACAACCCCAAAATGGAATCTTCCAAGTCCCGTTCGGCCCACCAGATTTAGCTCATGTGTGTAATATAACAAAAGAAAACAAAAGAAATGTAAAAATAATAAGGTGAATCCTTCTATAGATTGGAAAAAAATATGGACCATTCATTTGTCTGAATTGGATGGTTGCGATATAATCTCGGGCACAAGTAAATAAAGTTGCTTGATCTGTAAAATCTAAATCTTTTGAGTAAAAATGAACGGTGTCCATAGAAGAACAACTCAAATAATAATAAGAAAAAGATTAGAAACTTTAAGTAATAGGATTAACATCTATCTCATGTAGAAGGAGAGGGCTGTAACATGTAAAATTAATCAGAAGCATGTGCTTTGCTAAAAATGAAAAGAACTGGCATACATACCTTCCCATTTACATTTGAACTGTCCGCTCCAGGCATATCCCAACCAAAATCAAATTGGGCCGAGCTCAGGTAATCAGGTTGCAGTCAAAAGGAGGAGGTATTAACAATTTGGGCCGAAACTAAGCCCAATATAATATACAAGCGGGCCTTGTTTTGCATTAAAGCCCAAACCTCTTAGCTATTTAAGTTTCGTGGTGCATGAATTGGATATTTTAATCGTATAACTTGAACCTTCTAATGTCTCTTTTTGAACCAACTGTTAATACATTAACAATACAAAACCTTATTATCTCAACATCTTTCTTGGATTTAATAGAAACTTACAGAAATAACAATTGTCCCATGTAACTGTTAAAAGCTTCAAAACTCCATTGTTAGGAACTGAAAAAAGAATTAACTCGGAGGCCCACCTAATATATTTGATTATTCATATATATTTTATTTTTTTCTGTAATCCATTGTTATCGAAAAACTATTTAATTTTGTTGAAATGAATTAATAAATTAAAGCCCCATAGTTGTGTCAGATATATACTTCATTTCACATAAATCAAAGCCCATCTAGTGAATAAATAATTGGATATCAAGCCTGAAGCCTGTAAGCCTCAAAACTAGAATAAATATAATGTGTTAGCTAGCCCTTTCCTTTCCATGGCCCATATATAGATTTGGTTAATTGAGGGCTGAAGTACAAACCAAGAACGTCGCTTGAGCAAAATATATATGTGAAAATGAAAAGGACATAATCTGTGTTAATTTGGATATGACTTTATACAGTAGACTGAGCTCCATCTGATTAATTCCATGCTTTGGATTCAAGAATTTCTGAGGCACTAAGCATGTAGCAGGCAGTCTTGAAAGTAGCTAGCTTCAGAATTCAGAGCTTAGAGTAAGAGCTATAGATGAAATCGATGTAGTTAACCGATGTGTAGTGAGCAATTACATGGAGTTAAGAATGTAGAATTGTATACCACCGATTTTGTATGGGTGTTTTTCTGCAACATAATTAGATTAAACTATTAATTAAAAAATAAGTGTTAAGTATACAATTAGTAAAATACCAAAAAAAAAAAGTATACATGAGAGCCAGCGTAACTTGTGTAGAATAGTTGCGTTAATAATCTGGGTACAGATCGAGTACAGAAGTAACCAAATGCATAATCTATACACTAGAGAAAGGGGTAGCTCTCCAAGCACCTCAACTATGCCACATCACCAATATTATTGACCATTGATTTTGTTTAAATCTCTTCATCTACTTTGATCTAATGGTTTACCTCTCACCATTTAATAAGATGAATGTGATATGTCTAAAACAAAAGTTAACCCTTAAAATGGTCTAACATTTATATGCTATTATTTATAAATTATTATATTATTATTATTCACATAAAAAAATTTAATTTTTTTTATTTTTTTGTAAAATAAATATTTAAATTTATAAGCGTTCTTATTTGTTTGATATCATATCTCGGGCAAAGCCCGAGTTACATCTCTAGTATGAAAAGAAAAGAAAAGGTTACTAAATAGTGGAAAAATAATAATGTTGGAAAGAAATAAGGAGTTAGACTATTATACTAACGTTAGTATTTCGGACTGAAATGCTAACGCCTCAAAATTTATGTTATCATATTCGAAATTACGATTTATGGTGCTCAATAAATTCTTCATATGAAAATATTAGAGAATACAAAAATTTTTCATTTTTAGAGTTTTCTAAGTATTTGTTTTGCATTTTTGAAAATAGCATGTAGAAACATAAATATTTTATTAATATTTATGAGCTCTTTTCTAAAATTCAAAATAAATACTTAGAAAACTCTAAAAATGAAAAATTTTTGTATACCCTAATATTTTCATATAAAGAATTTATTGAGCACCGTAAATCATAATTTCGGACACGGTAACATAAATTTTGAGGCGTTAGCATTTCGGACTCAAATGCTAATGTTAGTATAATAGTCTAACCCAAGAAATAAGTGGTGGTGGGTAATTGTTCCCACAGTCCCTGAGGTCGACGCACGGCACAATCTTGTGGGCCACAGTAGTAGTTCGGATATAGGCATGAATGGATTTTTTATTTTTTTTTTTTAATTTTTTGAAATGTAGGCAGGAATGGATCTAGAGATATCAATTAATTAACATATAAGGACGAAATATTGAAATTTTTTGGGGAAAGCAAGGACCAAGGATTAAGGAGTGTTCTTTTTGTCTTTTGTGTACCGAAAACATAATTAAAGAGCATCTTTGACGTAGTCACTAGTGTCGTCATCATGCAGCAAGTTACGTGACCTCTGGAAAGTATATAGGCTTTTAATACCCTAAATAATGCCCTCAATCACAAGCGTACGATCTATTGCAATATAGTCGGGATCGAATCCACAGGGACAGAATTACTTCTAAACTATGCTTTAAGTTCTCTCCTAATCCTATTTAGAATATTTTTGGTGTTTTTGTATAAAAGTTGGGGGGGTTTTGTTTCAAGATTAGTTTCAGGTGCAATAAAGTAAATAACAGTAATTAAAGACTTTTAACAGATGCTAAACAAGCGTTCCCAGGGTTTTCAGAATCAGTTTGCTGTCTGGATCAACTGCCTGCGATCCGCACTTATCAGGTATGGTCCGCAGGGTATGCAATTTCGCCTCTCTTTCAGTTACCAGATTATGATCCGCAGTGGTTAACTGCAGTTCGCAAATAACTGTCCGAGAGATAGATTTCCTGTAAGTTACTTGGGAGTGCGATCCGCAGTCTATTACACTACGGTCCGCAAGGAACACACAGAGAACAGTTTTGTTTCAGATCAGATATGTTGACTAAAGTTACCGATCCCCAACTAATCCTAAGCAGTTACAAGTCTCTCAACTCTCGTTTGTTGGCACTTTTAACACTTTTAGATCAATTAGAAATCTTTAGGATTATTTCTAACCTAAATTCAATTTGCTTTCGTTCAAGGGTAAGGTTTAACTTTCGTTATAACCACAATTTCTCCTTTCGGTTACTTTTCGATAACTACCCAATTAGCACAAGTATCAGTTCTCGATTCAATTGACGTTATACTAACCAACTAGATTAGGCCCTAATTTATAGGTTCTTATCAAACAATCAAGAAGCAATTCAAATGCAATTATAATCAAGCTCAAAGCAATATTGAAAATAACTTCAAATCATAGACAATTAAAACATGATATTCAATTAATCCATACAAACAAACATCATCTTAGACCCTAAGAACTAAGACAACTACTCAGACATAACAAAAGACAACATGATTAAAGAAAAGGTAAATAGCATAAAGAAGAAAGCACCGATTATTGTTGATGACGTTGAGACTCGTCGGCGCTTGAATCCTTCCTCTCCGAGTAATCTCCCTCTTCTTATCGACTCTCTAAACTAAAACTCTCAAAAATAAAGGACTCTCGACTAACTAACTCTCAAAAGTAAAAGACACGACAAAACTAACTCTCACAATAAACTCTACTCGAATAACTCGATAACTCAACTCTACTCTCGACACTGAACCTCTTCAAAGGATGATGATTATATAGGCTTGGATGCACCCAGTTTTAGCCTTCCTTCTTCTGGAACTGACCCCTAATTTTTAGAGCAAAGGACAGAATTAGATACCTTCAATTGAAACTGCTCCAGAAAATAGAGGTCCCGTCAATTTTTGGCCTTCCTGCGATCTGGCTTCCTCAAGTACGAACCGTACTCCCCAAGGAACAAGGAGTCGGTTGCCCTAAAATTGGATTGTCGGCGGTTGTGCTCAGCCCAGATTTAGCTGCTCCAGATTTGATCTGAGTGCGAACCGCACACTCAAGATCGCGGTCCGCACTATGTGTCTTCTGTGTGCTTCTTCACCTATTTGTGTTCATCTTCTCCGAATTGGGTCCCAAAAACTTAACTAACTCAAATTTAAACATCTAACTAACTAATTTGCTACTAAATCTAAAATTCCTAACTAAAATAAAGGTAAAAATCCTAAAATAAATAGATAGAAATGCGATGCATCAAATCTGTCCAAGCTTAAACACTTGCTGGTCCTCAAGCAAAACTAATCCTAAAACTACATCAACTAAATGCATTGCAAAAAAAACTAAAAAACTAAAAATGAAACTGAAAAATAAGATACATTTTTTTTTTTACTACAACTAAAATATATACAACAAGAATCTCGGTTAATATTCTCCTCCCTCCCCAAGCTAATCCTTGCACTGCCCCTAGTGCATAAAAAATAAAACGAGAGAAGAAAAAGAATATAACCGAGATATGCGACGGCCTCCCCAAGCTAGGCATGTCAATGTCACTGAGGCGCGTTGTCACCTCCACCTCTTCTGCTGGGTCCCGGACCTATGTGAGTGGACCTCACGGCTGTGAGAATATCGTACATCTTGGTTTGACGCTCATAGATAGCGTCAATGCGCTCGCCATGTCGAGTCTGACGATCGTACATCTCACCTTGTCGCGCATATAATTCCGTCTGCCTCGAATAAATATCATCCAATCGGGCTCTATCAGCAACTCGCCAGGCCTCGAGCTGATCAAATCGTGAGATGTACTCGTTGTGCCTCTCGTCAGACCGACTCGTAGTCTCATGCATGAGTGTAACTCGTTCATATACCTCTGCCCACTGCTGCTGTGAGTATGGCGAAATCTGCTAATGTGGGACAGCGGGTGGCACGAGCTGATCGGGCACATAGTCCTGTGGGAACGCATCCTCCATAGGAGCGTCCTGCTCCTCATGTGCTGGCTGAGCAGGAGCATTCTGTAGCCTCCATGTATGATGGTTAGTGAAATCAATCGGGGGGCACTGAATCGGCATTTGATAGGTCCTCTGAGGAGTCTTCCATGTGTAAATAGGAGGCTGTGACCCTCTCTTCGTTGTTATAATCCATTGCCAACTACTAAACATTGGCTTGTTCAACACCGGAACCTCTACACACTTCTCATAATCAGACTCACGAAAGTTTATTCCCATGCAAAAGGCTATGTGAGTGACGTAGGTCCCCATGGCTATAATACCTCCCTCTCGGCCGGTATTGGTAATAGTCAACTAGAATTTTACCATGTGCAGCATCAGGTCTGGCCGCTGCATTTGCTCGTCGGGGCGGAGCATGGTAAGGAGGAGGGAGAGCTCATCATGTCTCGGCCTGAGCGAGGTCCCCCCACGTGCAAAAACGGAACTCCCCAAAGCACGACATAGAAACCGTAAGGCCAGATGAATGATCGATGTGATTCTGGGGTCTGGGTTTACGGCAGGGAGGTGCTTATCGGTGAGGAGTGGCCAGAAATGTGCTCGGTGGATAGAGGGATGGATCGAGTCCTGGTGGTTGACCTGGTCTTCGGGAACATACCCGAGATAGTCGGATCCTCCTTGTGCGACATGAAACCATTTGGCAAGTTGCCTCAGTGATCGCTCGTGATATTCTCCATTGAGCCTGAATTGGATCTTTGGACCTTTGTTCGCCCTGTGTATCAAGGTTAGGGAGGCCAAGAACTCCCTCGTTGGCTCGATATACGCCACACATCGATCCGGGATCTCCCAGAACTTCTTATTAATTCCAACCCGAGAGGTGAGACGGTTGAACTCCTCGAGAATACCGATCTCCTCCAAAAAATCAAAGTCAATCCGTGGGGTGGAGATAATGGCTTTGGTGTTAAGGAATCGGAGGTTTCCGTTGAAAGTCATCTCCTCGTCTGTCAGCTAAGGTGGTGATGGTGGTGGGGCAGCGGATGACGACGCACCTTGAGTTTTGCTTCGGGTTCGTTTAAACATGGTTGCTTCTGACTGGTCTGACTCGGCTGCGGATGGCAGTCAGAGGGCATGGATCGTGCTGGGGTGGTTTCGGCTGCCTTTGGGTTCGAGTCTGCTATGATCGGGTTAGGCTAAATACCGACCGTACTCTCGGGAGTACGGACCGCAGTGTATAGGTTTCGGCCTGATAGACACTTGGTTGGGTTTATCAGTTTCTGTACGTAGTGCGAACCGCAATTTCGTGGTGTGGACCGCTGATCCCTCAGTCTATTCTGGTTATGAACCGGGTTGGTTTTGGTGTAGCGGGTTGAACTAGTGTGAAACGGGTCGAGGTTTCTGTGTAACGTGTTACTGCCAGAAACAGTCTAACCGGGTTTTTGGGTCTATAAATTAACAGATCCGAGTCCAATTATAATCTTTGAGATCCGATTCGATTTTCCACCAATCAATCAAGCATAATTTTGAAATTAGATGTAGATCGGTGAAATTAAACCTTTAATTGGGCAAAGGAGAAGTCGGATCGGGGTGTGAATCGTTGGATCGTGCTTCAATTGGGGTTGACCTGGCTGCTGCTCTCTTGTTGCTGCTGTTGGTGGAGGAAGGCGGCGACAGCGACGGCGGCACACTGCGGTGCACAGTGTATGTGGTGCGCTGGTGGTGATAACAAAGACGGCACGGTGTGGCAGCGGTGCGCTGTGCTGTGCGGCGTAGTGACGACAGGGAGGTGGTGTGGCGGACTGTGAAGCGGCAGCGGTGCGCTGCTTGTGCTAGGTAGCGCTGGTGCTGGTTTGGTGACGTAATGGTGGTGGATCGGACTGGTGGTTGAAGGTGGTGACTGCGGTTGGTACTGGTGCGTAGGGACAGCAGTGGGTGGTGGTGCGGACGGTGGTTGCTGCTGTTGGTGGTGGTGAGCAGTGCGGACGGCGGCGGTGGGTGCTGGTGCGCAGGGTGAAGGTGGTGGTGTGATGGTGTGCTGGCTAAGGCAGAGGAGAGGAAGAAGGAGAAGGAGAAGAAGAAAAGAAGAAAGAAGAAAGAAGAAAGAAGAGGGGGGTGTCGGCTAGGGAAGGAGGAAGAAGAAAGGCAAATTTATAAGAATAAGTTAGGGTTAGACCTAGATTGAATGGCTCAGATTTTCTCAAGATCCATGCTCTGTTAGTACTAAGTGCGGACCGCAGTCGGTTGTAATCCTCCCTCCTTGGTAATTAGAACTCAGAATTGAACGTCTCCCTGTACTGAATTGACTGCGGTTCGCGTTGACTAGGCTGCTGTCCGCACCAAAGTTTCCAAAAATTTGTTTCTCGTCCTTGTTGTTAGACCTCCAATGCTTGTTAGTTTGAACTCCAGATTCTGTTGTTCCTTCGCCTTCTGACTCCTAAAATTGAAAAGATACAACTAACTACTCCTAATTTTTTTTTCTATTTTTTTTGTATATATATATATATATATATATATATATATATATAGATATATATATATATTTTTTTTTTTATCTAAACCTAAACCTTGGGTTGCCTCCCAAGAAGCGCTTGTTTAAGGTCCCGGGCTTGACCGTAATGCGTTCTAAGTTGCTTACTCAGAGAGGTGTAAGGTTAGGCGTTCCTCTCGATTTTGATCGGCAACATACACATTGAGTCGTTGACCGTTCACCTTGAATATGACACCATCTTAGCCCGCTACGTCAACTGCTCCGAACGGATAGACCTTCTTGACAACAAAAGGTCCCGACCACCTTGATTTGAGCTTGCCAGGAAAAAGTCTCAAGCGAGAATTGAAAAGAAGAACAAGGTCACCTTTTTTGAAGTCTCGGCACATGATTCGGTTGTCATGAACTCTTTTAGTACGCTCCTTGTATATCTTTGCGTTGTCGTAGGCTTGAAGTCGCATTTCCTCCAATTCGTGTAGATTTAGGATGCGTTTTTCTCCGGCTGCTTGTAAGTCTAGGTTTATGGCACGTGTCGCCCAAAATGCTTTGTGTTCGATCTCAACCGGTAAATGGCAAGGTTTTCCATAAACTAGTTTGAAGGGGCTCATGCCAATCGGGGTTTTGAAGGCTGTACGGTATGCACATAATGCGTCATTGAGTTTGGAAGCCCAATCTTTCCTTGTTCTTGCTACGGTCTTCTCAAGAATGGCTTTGATTTCTCGGTTAGATACTTCAACTTGGGCATTGGTTTGTGGATGATAGGAAGTGGCTACTTTGTGAGTTACTCCATGTTTGCTCAAAAGGTGCTCGAATTGTCGGTTGATAAAGTGCTTTCCTCCATCACTTATTACGGCACGGGGAACTCCAAAGCGAGAAAATATTACATCATTGAAAAGACGCTTGACAGCATTTGCATCGGCGTTGGTACAAGCTAGCGCCTCTACCCATTTAGAAACATAATCTACGGCCACAAGGGATGTAAGAGAATCCTTTGGAGAAAGGGAATGGTCCTATGAAGTCTATGCCCCAAACATCAAAGATCTCTACTTCTTGAATAGGTTGTTGTGGCATTTCATTGCGTTTCGAGATGTTACCGGTCCTCTGGCATTGATCGCATGATTTCACAAAGGCATGTGCATCTTTGAAAACGGTGGGCCAATAGAATCCGGATTGAAAGACCTTAGCGGTAGTCTTGGAAGTGGAAGCATGTCCTCCATAGGCGGATGAATGGCAATGAGAAAGTATAGAATTGACCTCATCATGTGGAACGCAAAGCCTAAAAATTCCATCAACTCCAACTTTAAAAAGGTAGGGCTCCTCTCAAATATAGGACTTAACATCAGATTTGAACTTCTTCCTTTGTTGATACGTCATGCCTGCTGGTAGGATGTTCGCGACGAGGAAATTGGCATAGTCTGCGTACCAAGGATTCTGTGCTGAGCTGTCTGCTGACGGGTATGAACTGACTGCGGACCGATATGAACTGACTACGGACCGCACTCTCGTGCCTGCTGGTTCGCAGGCAGCTATCTGGTTGCTGTTCTGCTCGGGAAAAGGTGGAGGGCAGAATTGTAAATGTGCGTTAGGGAATATAGCTTCTCTCCAGGGATAGAATCGTCAATAGGAATGTTGTTCTGCTCTTCTCCTTCCCAATGCAATCGAGACAAGTGGTCTACCACCAAATTCTCTGTTCCTTTCTTGTCCTTGATCTTGATATCAAACTCTTGTAAAAGAAGAATCCAATGGATGAGTCTAGGTTTTGTGTCCTTCTTAGAGAGAAGATATTTGAGTGCGGCATGGTCGGTGTAGATGATGATCTAAGAGCCGACCAAAGAGGAACGAAACTTCTCCAAGGCGTACACCACGGCTAGTAGCTCCTTCTCGGTTGTGGTGTAGTTGATCTGAGCGGGATCGAGGACCTTGCTCGCATAGCAAATGGCTACCGGTTTCTTGTCCTTCCTTTCTCCTAGAACGGCTCCTACGGAATAATCGCTAGCGTCGCACATGATCTCAAACGGTTGAGACCAATCGGGAGGTTGTAAGATTGGTGCCGACACAAGTCCTTCTTTCAACCTGTTAAAATATTCAACACACTCATTAGAGAAATTAAACTCAGAGTCTTTTACCAGAAGATTTGTTAAGGGTTTGGTGATCTTGGCAAAGTCCTTGATGAAGCGACGATAGAATTCACAATGTCCGAGGAAACTGCGGACGTCTTTGACGGAGGTTGGTGTACACATCTGCTCAATCACTTCTATCTTGGCTTTGTCTACCTCAATGCCCTTGCTTGTTACTTTATGTCCTAGCACTATGCCTTCTTGCACCATAAAATGACATTTCTCCCAATTGAGAACAAGATTCGTTTCCTCGCATCTCTGCAAAATCTTACACAAATTAGCTAGACAATTATCAAAAGAATTACCAACAACAGAAAAGTCATCCATAAAAATTTCAACTTCTTTTTCAATGTAAGGAGAGAAAATTGCCATCATCGCCCTTTGGAATGTAGCCAGCGCATTACACAAGCCAAATGGCATTTTTTCGGTAAGCGAAGGTACCATAAGGACATGTGAAAGTCGTCTTCTCCATATCCTGAGGGAGGATGGGTACCTGAAAGAAGCCCGAATATCCGTCTAGGTAGCAAAAGTGTGAATGTTTCGCTAAACGTTCTAACATCTGGTCGACGAAAGGAAGCGGGAAGTGGTCCTTGCAAGTAGCCGTGTTCAGCTTTCGGTAGTCTATGCACATCCTCCTCCCGGTTGTGGGTCGCATTTGGACCTTCTCGCCTTTTTCGTTCTCAACAAAGGTATGTCCACCTTTCTTTGGAACCACATGCACGGGACTCACCCACTTGCTATCTGAAATAGGAAAAATAATTTTAGCTTCTAGTAATTTAAGGATTTCCTTTTCACTACCTCTTGAAGCGTAGGGTTTAGTCTCCTTTGATGTTGAACTGAAGGTTTGTGGTCCTCTTCGAGATGTATACGATGTGCGCAAATGGCTGGACTTAATCCCTTGATGTCATGGATTGAGTACCCTAAGGCACCTTTATGAAGTCTCAACTTCTCCAAAAGCTTGGTTGTCTCGTCAAGGCTCAACTGAGTGCCAACTATGACTGGAAAAGTCTTCTCAGGATCAAGGAATTCATACCGAAAGTTGTCAGGCAGTGGCTTCAGATCCATCTTACTTGGAGCATCGAGCGGCGGTGATTTGTCATTTTTAGCCTCGGGTTGCACTTCCTACGGATTGCAGTCACGTGGTTGCGGATCGCAGGACACTTCAGGTTCTGTCTGTGCCAGAGAAAAGACTGATTGTGCGTTGTCAGAGAGTCTTCAGAGCTCTGCAGGTCGCAGAGGGACATGTTTAGGTCGCAGTCAGAAGTGGCTGAGGCCCATTCATCGTCGTCGGTCGTGCAATCTGATTCGCTTGAACTCAACTCATCATCTAAAGAAGATAGATAGTCAAATTGGTGCTTGAGTTGGTTATGTTGCTCCTCTAGCATATCTTCTTGCATCTCAAGAACTAATTGATCGATTATGTCCGCCCGGAAGCAATCCTCGGATACATCGGGGTACTTCATTGCTTTCTCTATTTGAAACTTGACTTTTTCACCCCCGACATTCATGGTAAGAGTGCCTTCGTTCTTGTCTTCTTCCATATCCATCACAACAAAGTTACCAGGCACAAAGAATTTCCCAACCTGTACTGGCACATCTTCAACTATCCCCAATGGTAAGCATGTAGAGGTATCCGCTAATTGCAAGGTCATATGTGTGGGCTTGAGTTCTCCCACACCAATTCTTTGGAAGACGGTGTGAGGCATGAGGCTCACGCTTGCGCCCAAATCGCATAAGGCTCTCTTGATGACGGCTTTACCAATGTTACAGGGAATGGTGAATTTGCCCGGATCCCCAAGCTTAGGAGGTAACTCACTGTTTGGAACTGCACTACACTCAAAGATCAGTTGTATGCTCCTACAATCGTTTAGGCTTCGCTTGTTGGACAAGATGTCCTTCAAGAACTTGGCATATGATGGCATTTGTGTGAGAGCATCGGTGAATGGAATTGAGATGGTGAGTTGTTTGAGTACCTCCATGAACTATGCAAATTGCTCGTCTTGACGATGTTTGGCGAGCCTCTGTGGGAACGGGACAAGTGGTCTGTAAGGCTGTTTAGTCTCTGTTGATTTGCCCTTGTCCTTTGCTATCGTGGCACGTGAAGCAGGATTGGTATTTTGGTCAGTTTTGCCTTCTGTTTCTTCATCCTACGGCTCGCATTGACGTGATTGCGGTTCGCAGGTAGTGTTGGGCTTGACTGTCTGCGTTGGTTGAGATGTCGGTTAGCCTGTAACCACCTCAGGGTCGGTTTGCTGAATTCTTTGCGGTTGGTACTCAGTGGGCTGCGGATGGCAGTTAGTTGTACCTGAAGCTATTTCGGGGTTCGCTGGACTGATGATGTTCGGGTCTGTCTCTTCTGGCATAGGAGGGTCAGAGTACTGAGGGCTGAAGTACAAACCAAGAACGTCGCTTGAGCAAAATATATATGTGAAAATGAAAAGGACATAATCTGTGTTAATTTGGATATGACTTTATACAGTAGACTGAGCTCCATCTGATTAATTCCATGCTTTGGATTCAAGAATTTCTGAGGCACTAAGCATGTAGCAGGCAGTCTTGAAAGTAGCTTCAGAATTCAGAGCTTAGAGTAAGAGCTATAGATGAAATCGATGTAGTTAACCGATGTGTAGTGAGCAATTACATGGAGTTAAGAATGTAGAATTGTATACCACCGATTTTGTATGGGTGTTTTTCTGTAACATAATTAGATTAAACTATTAACTAAAAAATAAGTGTTAAGTACACAATTAGTAAAATACCAAAAAAAATAAGTATACATGAGAGCCAGCGTAACTTGTGTAGAATAGTTTCGTTAATAATCTGGCTACAGATCAAGTACAGAAGTAACCAAATGCATAATCTATACACTAGAGAAAGGGCTAGCTCTCCAAGCACCTCAACTATACCACATCACCAATATTATTGACCATTGATTTTGTTTAAATCTCTTCATCTACTTTGATCTAATGGTTTACCTCTCACCATTTAATAAAATGAATGTGATATATCTAAAACAAAAGTTAACCCTTAAAATGGTCTAACATTTATATGCTATTATTTATAAATTATTATATTATTATTATTCACATAAAAAAATTTAATTTTTTTTATTTTTTTGTAAAATAAATATTTAAATTTATAAGCGTTCTTATTTGTTTGATATCATATCTCGGGCAAAGCCCGAGTTACATCTCTAGTATGAAAAGAAAAGAAAAGGTTACTAAATAGTGGAAAAATAATAATGTTGGAAAGAAATAAGGAGTTAGACTATTATACTAACGTTAGCATTTCGGACTGAAATGCTAACGCCTCAAAATTTATGTTATCATATTCGAAATTACGATTTATGGTGCTCAATAAATTCTTCATATGAAAATATTGGAGAATACAAAAATTTTTCATTTTTAGAGTTTTCTAAGTATTTGTTTTGCATTTTTGAAAATAGCATGTAGAAACATAAATATCTTATTAATATTTATGAGCTCTTTTCTAAAATTCAAAATAAATACTTAGAAAACTCTAAAAATGAAAAATTTTTGTATACCCTAATATTTTCATATAAAGAATTTATTGAGCACCGTAAATCATAATTTCGGACACGGTAACATAAATTTTGAGGCGTTAGCATTTCGGACTCAAATGCTAATGTTAGTATAATAGTCTAACCCAAGAAATAAGTGGTGGTGGGTAATTGTTCCCACAGTCCCTGAGGTCGACGCACGGCACAATCTTGTGGGCCACAGTAGTAGTTCGGATATAGGCATGAATGGATTTTTTATTTTTTTTTTTTAATTTTTTGAAATGTAGGCAGGAATGGATCTAGAGATATCAATTAATTAACACTAGTTTCTTGGTTAGTTGCGGCTTTGCCGCAACAACTATCGTACAGGTGGTAAATTGTCGGGTTGGGTTGGGTTCGGGTTCGGGTCTGATCGGGTCGGGTCGGGTATCAGGTTGACGACTACTGGCACATTTTGGGTGGGGTCGAGTTTGGGTCGGGTGGGGTCGAGTATCGGGTTGACATCTACCAGCAATTTTTCGGGTCGGGTGGGTTTTTCAGGTCTGTCAGATTTTGCACCTCTATTTTCAGGTCGAATCGGGTTCAGTCAGATTTTGCACCTCTATTCTCGGGTCGAGTCGGGTTCGGGTTAGTCTAACTTTTCCTGAAACACGGTCGGGTCGGGTCGGGTCGGATTCGGGTCAGTTTGACTTTCCCCGAAACTCGGGTCAGGTCGGGTTTCGGATCAGGCGGGTCGGGCAGGTTTTTCGGGTCAGGTCAAAATTTGCCACCTCTAAGCTATCGTGAGTCTATATGTCTAACCTTTGAAAGGAATTTAAAAAAAAAAAAAAATTGTTGACGTCAGCACACATCAGCAGGGACGATGATGGCCTTTGGATTTCGATCGGATGGCTTAAAAGAGGGGATGTACTGTTCATTCAGGAAAAAAACATCATCCCCGCTTTACCTATTATAATATAAGGACGAAATATTGAAATTTTTTGGGGAAAGCAAGGACCAAGGATTAAGGAGTGTTCTTTTTGTCTTTTGTGTACCGAAAACATAATTAAAGAGCATCTTTGACGTAGTCACTAGTGTCGTCATCATGCAGCAAGTTACGTGACCTCTGGAAAGTATATAGGCTTTTAATACCCTAAATAATGCCCTCAATCACAAGCGTACGATCTATTGCAATATAGTCGGGATCGAATCCACAGGGACAGAATTACTTCTAAACTATGCTTTAAGTTCTCTCCTAATCCTATTTAGAATATTTTTGGTGTTTTTGTATAAAAGTTGGGGGGGTTTTGTTTCAAGATTAGTTTCAGGTGCAATAAAGTAAATAACAGTAATTAAAGACTTTTAACAGATGCTAAACAAGCGTTCCCAGGGTTTTCAGAATCAGTTTGCTGTCTGGATCAACTGCCTGCGATCCGCACTTATCAGGTATGGTCCGCAGGGTATGCAATTTCGCCTCTCTTTCAGTTACCAGATTATGATCCGCAGTGGTTAACTGCAGTTCGCAAATAACTGTCCGAGAGATAGATTTCCTGTAAGTTACTTGGGAGTGCGATCTGCAGTCTATTACACTACGGTCCGCAAGGAACACACAGAGAACAGTTTTGTTTCAGATCAGATATGTTGACTAAAGTTACCGATCCCCAACTAATCCTAAGCAGTTACAAGTCTCTCAACTCTCGTTTGTTGGCACTTTTAACACTTTTAGATCAATTAGAAATCTTTAGGATTATTTCTAACCTAAATTCAATTTGCTTTCGTTCAAGGGTAAGGTTTAACTTTCGTTATAACCACAATTTCTCCTTTCGGTTACTTTTCGATAACTACCCAATTAGCACAAGTATCAGTTCTCGATTCAATTGACGTTATACTAACCAACTAGATTAGGCCCTAATTTATAGGTTCTTATCAAACAATCAAGAAGCAATTCAAATGCAATTATAATCAAGCTCAAAGCAATATTGAAAATAACTTCAAATCATAGACAATTAAAACATGATATTCAATTAATCCATACAAACAAACATCATCTTAGACCCTAAGAACTAAGACAACTACTCAGACATAACAAAAGACAACATGATTAAAGAAAAGGTAAATAGCATAAAGAAGAAAGCACCGATTATTGTTGATGACGTTGAGACTCGTCGGCGCTTGAATCCTTCCTCTCCGAGTAATCTCCCTCTTCTTATCGACTCTCTAAACTAAAACTCTCAAAAATAAAGGACTCTCGACTAACTAACTCTCAAAAGTAAAAGACACGACAAAACTAACTCTCACAATAAACTCTACTCGAATAACTCGATAACTCAACTCTACTCTCGACACTGAACCTCTTCAAAGGATGATGATTATATAGGCTTGGATGCACCCAGTTTTAGCCTTCCTTCTTCTGGAACTGACCCCTAATTTTTAGAGCAAAGGACAGAATTAGATACCTTCAATTGAAACTGCTCCAGAAAATAGAGGTCCCGTCAATTTTTGGCCTTCCTGCGATCTGGCTTCCTCAAGTACGAACCGTACTCCCCAAGGAACAAGGAGTCGGTTGCCCTAAAATTGGATTGTCGGCGGTTGTGCTCAGCCCAGATTTAGCTGCTCCAGATTTGATCTGAGTGCGAACCGCACACTCAAGATCGCGGTCCGCACTATGTGTCTTCTGTGTGCTTCTTCACCTATTTGTGTTCATCTTCTCCGAATTGGGTCCCAAAAACTTAACTAACTCAAATTTAAACATCTAACTAACTAATTTACTACTAAATCTAAAATTCCTAACTAAAATAAAGGTAAAAATCCTAAAATAAATAGATGGAAATGCGATGCATCATTACGAACAGTAAGTCAGCCTGTCAATAACCTACATGATTTTTCAATTCCTTCCGTAAGAAGGAAAAATATATATTACCCTTACATTGTCCTCACACCAACTGATGTGCTGACAAAAAAATTACAAACATATCCCTTTTTTTTTCAAAAAATTTACAGAAATATCCTCTTTTTCAAATAAAATTTACAAAATTGACCCTGATTGCAAACTATTTACAAAAATGACCCTAAACATTTTACAAAAATGGCCCTCTGACCCTCAAACTTTTATAAAAATAACCCTCCCGACCCAAATGTCACCTCATCATAGAGTTGTGGGGGCAAATTTTGAGGCATGGTATCATTGTCCCCGGTAAGGACCCTGTCTCTATTTCGACAGTTGCGTATTATTTTCGACCGATCGAAATTTTTTTAATTTTGCTATATCGATTAATTGTTTCTAGAGGATAATAAATTTGTTCCATGTGTTTGTATATAGAGGAAAAAAAAAAAAAAAAACGGAAAACTTTGTTTTTATGTCTCAAGCTCTCAGCAGATGCTGGTCCAACGACCAAAGAAAAAAAAAAAGGAAACGCATCCGGCAAATCGACGGGTGAGAAGAAGAAGGAAATAAAATCAAAGGCTGATCGATGAGCACAAACGGTTAGCAACTGTAAAACTGGCGGACAGGGGGCAATTAGGCCCTTATCTTTTTTTTTTTTTTCAAAAGGTTGATAGCAGCTACCAACGCGATTAGGCCCTCATCGTTGTTGGAAGAAGGAATGTATAATTTTGATGACTATTATGTCCTCGTCGTTGTTGGAAGAAGGAATGTATAATTTTTTACTATTATGCCCTCTTATCGTTGTTGGAACAAGGAATATATAATTTGAAGTCAAGTCATTGGATTAATAGTATGCATATGAAAAAAAAAAGTATGCAACAAAAATTTAGTATGCACACCAGAATTACTCATATTTTAAACACAATTTTAGATGTCATATATATTGCATTGTCGTTAATTGTCGTGTCCAAAATTGTATCGTGTCCCCTATTTTTTGAAAATATCGTATCATATGGTGTCGTATCATGTCGGACCTGATACTCGTATCAGCTAACTAGGGAACAATAATAATGTTGGAAAAATATAAATTGTGCCTGTGGTACCTGCGTGTTCCCACTAAATGGGACTGCGGATCGGCACAATCTTGTGAGCCACAGTGGTAGTTGGTCGGACACTCCGGATATACAAATTAAGGGACAGGATGGAATTTAGAAACATTGATTAACATATGAATAACGATCTATAGGAAGAATCAGAAGAGGAAAGTAGGGAATACCTTTTTTTTTTTTTTTTGTCTTTTTATGTACCGAAAACATAAATAAAGAGCATCTTTGATGTAGTCACTAGTGTCGTCATGCATTCATTCAGTTAAGCCAAAAACTGGGGATAAACATTTTTATCTCCAAAATTCTCTACCAAACAAACAATAAAAGTGTAGAGTTAAGGTGAGATTGGTGTTATCTCCATTAAGTTATCTTCAAACTTTATCACCACAAAAAGTGGTGATAAATTTATCTGTCTCTTATCCCTTTGAAACCCAAGATGTTTTAAGTTTTTAACATTTTTTATTTATTTCTCTCTCCTTTTATCTCTTCATACATTGTGTTTATCCTTGTATGAATTACCAAACGTCTCATCAAATTTGGATATAAGAAGAGATAGCAGTTATCTCATGTTTAATTTATCCTCCAATTTAGATACTTGGATTCCCCGGATCTCTCTTTTTCTTTCTTTCATACATATATAAAACTTTGCTATGCTGAAGTCAGGACTTAGTCAACAAGTTTAATTAATATCATTTATTTCATGTAAATGATTAATGGTCTCTAAAATTTTTAGTTCCTTTACATAGAAAAACCAGATTAATTTAGTTATATTCATTACTTTTATTTAGGTGTGGTCTCTAAAGTTTTGTTTGGTAACTAGATTAAATATGTTGTGTCAATTTGAGCCATATATGCATGCAAATTCTTTTGATATATAATTCTATAATTTTATTATTATTATTTTTGTTTTATAACTCAATTTGTTACTTTATTCTAACTTCTAAGCAAGTGTTTTTTATGTGAATTTATGGGCATATAATTAAGAATTGGCTTTGGTCTGAGTGGTAATTAATGCCTGAACAATAATTGGGATAAAGAATTTTTTTTATTACTATTTAAATATACTTAGAACTGTAACTCAGGCTTTGCCCCGAAAAAAGATATAAAATAAATAATCAAGAATTTTATAAATTTTAATATTTAACAAATTCTGAACATAATATTTAAACCTTTTGGCGTGAATAATAAAAAATGTAATAATTTATAAAGAGTACGGTTCTAGTGCCACAAGATGTCTCAAACTATCTTTTTAATTTATATATCAAAATTTCGAACTCAAAATTTCAATAAAAAACATTGATATTATTGATATTCATGAAATATGTATGCATATGCAATTTCATGATTTTTTGAGTTCATTTCATACTAGATCAAGTGGTTTAAAGATAGATGTATTAAAATTAATCAATCATAGTTAACTAGAATCATTTATTTTAAGTCGCTTGATTCGGTACCAAAAAACTCGAAAAATCATGAAATTTTATATGCATACATCTTTCATGAATATAAATAAGGTCAACGGTTTTGATTTGAAATTTGAATGTAAAATTTAGAAATACAAATGGAAAAGTGAGTTTGTGGCATTTTGTGGCGCACAAAAACTCGTGGCATTGGAACCTTACTCACTTATAAATGAGAACACATAATTATTGGATTATTTTAATGGTTAAATTTTGTTTTCGACATATCATATTCATGTTATTTAATGTGAAGAGAAAAAACATATTAGCCATTAGATTAAAGTAGATGAAAGGTTTCAAACCAAATCAATGGTAAATAATATCGATGATGTGGTATAGTTAAGGTGCTTAGAAACCTATCACTCTTTATGGAGTAATATAGATATGAGGAGGGATCCATTGACAATGCTTATCTTGACAATAAAAATTTTTACAAAAATATTAAAAACTTTCAAAAATAGCAAAAATTTTACGGAAGTATTGTCTAAGTTATGAATTGATTATGTTTCCGACAATAATCAATTTAAGTGGTGCTGATAGATCTTCAAAAATCCATTAAATTAGAACAATTATAAAGGACATAAAATTTTCGGTATCATCAACAAAGTTCAAATTAATTGAAATTTGAAACACTGTCAAAAAAAAGTTAAATAATATATCCATAAACTTTTTTCATTATTAAGATTTTTTATATTTTTTTAATTTTTCAAATTTTTCAAAAGCACAATTGTCAAGATTGTCAAGATAAGCATTGTCAATATATTCCTCCTCTTTAAATATTGATAATGATTTGATTGAATCAAATAATAAAAATATATACAAGTAATTAAATGAAAAAAAACAGAAATAATGTCAATAACTCTTTTGCTTAACTTCTAGAAATAATAAAAAAAAACTTTTAATATGATATGTCGGGCTTCATCACTTAATAATTATTATCTCACCAAATGTTGAACCTATCACATATAGTATTGATTAAGATGTAGATGTATCAGTCAATTTAGTTTATTTAAGTGATTGATTGATTATTTAGTAGTTCATTACTTTTATTTTCTTTTTTAGTTTCTATTACTCGCATCTATAAGTCCGTAAATTGAAAATTGTACATTATATTTCTTTATTTTTTAAAGATCATTGTACCGATTACATTTTTTTGTGGGACGAAAATTCTATAGGTAGTGTACAGCCTTTCTGTTTCTAGCACTTGTTCCGTTGTTCGTGCAGAGGAGAGGAGAGAAACCATAAGAAATATTGACCATCGTTCAAAGAAAAAGGTGAACGGGAAATAACTGCGACTTTTCCGCGGAAAATGTTGTCCATCGTTGGATGGAAAATTGTCTACGTGACAAGATTTTAAACATGCAGGGATGCTCCGATATTTTCCTTGCCACACTGGAGACTGGAGAGGAACTAAACCTCCTCCAAAGCGCCCACAAAAAAGCCATAAGCTTGTCAGGGTTTTTTCGCACGAATTGAGATCCTCTAAGTTAACTTAAAAATTGAGTTTACCCATACAATAATTTTATAAAGGGTCTTGTGAATTCTAAACACTGAAATCTGAAATCTACGGTCCAGATCTATTCAAAGTTAAACTCAAATTTTGAGTTAACTTAGAGGATACCTATTTTTTTAGCACATGGAGTGAAATGCTACCGTGCAGGGGAATATGGTATCTGCATCTGTTCAAACTTTAAATTCAGTTTTTTTTTTATTATTAATTAATTTTGGCTACCAAATGCTAATTCCTTTTATAAGATGACAATGATGGCGTTTTGGGATTTTACATTTTTAGTTGTATATTACCCAACTGCTATATCTCTCGCCGGTCGCTATTAAAAACAGTAAATGATAATGATTTGAGTGAGAGTGAGAGAGAGAGAAATCGCTGATGGAGTAGAGACTAGTTAGAAACTTAGAGCCGCGCGCTTGTCAAAAGTCAACAAATAAAGAAGTGTATTTGATTTTGACTACTGTTTTCTCCGGTAATTTAATTGGGAAGATCGGATCAATTGGAGAACGAAGATGAGAGGAGAGAAGCCAAACAAATCTGGACTTCTTCCGTGTATAAAGCCCTCGGTAACTCTCCTGTTTTTTTTCCCACCAATACGGATTACACCTCCCTTTCTTCTTTGAGGTCACCTATCTACCTTCTCTAGTTCTCTTCGCTATCATCCTTCAGGGTTATTCTCCTCCTTTTTTTTTGTTAGAATTTGGTAGTGGCTATCAATATTACAATCTATCCACTTCGTTTTATGTGTATTTTTTTTTTTTTTTTTGAGCAAAAGATGAGGATCAAGCACCCAAATTTTATTGATTTAATTAAAGTTTAATGTCTCTTTCATAAAGCTTTGTTTTTGGTATATGAGCGTTTGCATTAATTGTCTTCTGGAAGCCCCTTTCTTAATTTCATAAATTTTTTTTTTCAGATTTCTTTTTGTGTTAATTTATTATTTGTTGTTGGATACTTGAATGGTTCTTTCACATTGATAATTGAATTTCTTAATTTGTAGATGGAACAGCCCCTTGAGGATGAGTTTGGGGATGGCATCGGGGAAGACGACTGGGACGACTCCGGGGAAGACTTTGAGGATGACGTCCGGCACATCCTGCGGGAACGCATCCGGTGGGCCCGCTTCCGTTGGGCCGGTGTCCGGCAGGATGACTTCTGGAACGCTTTTGATGCCTGGTACAATGCAAACCAGTACGGGATTAATCCGAATGAGAGGAACAACCACGTGCGTAAGATGGGTAGATTTATGTTTTGTGCCGGGATGGGCATTGCCGGTAGTGTTTCCATGATGACAATGATAAGCGATCAGCCACGGAACAATCGTGCCATCATTTCTGACGTTATTGTTCCTTGCTCCCTCTTTTTTGCTGGTAGCGCTGGAATGATTGTAGGATGGTTTTTGATGTGCTGCAACAACCCAGGCCGGTACTTGTATCTTGCAAACCTCGCTATACTTCCATTGGCTATTGGATGTGTTTTGGCCAAGGTTTTTGGTTAAATATATGTTTAGCTGAAGCATTTGGAGTCTTGAATAAGTGCTTCCTTATTTGCAATTTTGTGAGAGTTCTGTAACGCAATAATTTGTAGTTTTGTACTACAACTTTGAAACTATGGTAATTTTGAGTGCCTATTTATATATATATTTGTGGTCTTCGTTTAGTTTTTCAACATTTTTATATTACAAGCAGTTGGTTTCTTTGCTGACTTGTTGGGCAAGTCGGGTGCATATGGTAGGCAAGTTTCTCGTTTGCGAGATGGATCGACCTTGCTAGTTGATTTATGCATGAGAAATCGTCGATCGGTGAAATCCGTTCTGAATATCGGAGATCACATAGACGTTTTTTTAGTTCAATTTTACCGATTTCAAGTATACTTCAGCGCTTATTTGACGTTTGACGCATATGAGAGTTATGAGTGGGGATCGTTTTTGTTTTTGTCTTTTTGTTTGTTGGTTTGTTATGTCACATACGCGTGGAAGCCTGAAAAAGAAGAAAAGAATCTCGAAAAAGAAGGACAAGAAAGTCACAGACAATTATCATGGGGAAGAAGAGAAGGTTCGTTTAGTTTTTATATTTCTGTTTCTTTCTGCATAATTATTAAATTGTTAAATTGTTATTAATGTTGTTGATTTTTTGAAAGCAAAAATCATTGAAGCTGTTATGTTTATGATCATTTCTATATATGATTTAACCAGGATCATAGACCATGAATTATAACATTTTTTAAATAAATTTTATACGGGAAAGATTTTGACTCCAACTAAATTAAATTATTAATTAAAAATATTTTAAATTAAACGCCTTTCTCAGTCTTTTTGATTAAGGTCAAGCATAGTGTCTGTTCTTATTAGTTTTTTTAATATCAACCATCTCAGTTTATTTCTTTACTCTTCCAGTGGTGTATGGTGCATTTTATTTAAGATTCCCATAAAAGTAGAATTGGTGAACTTGTTGCCAAAAAATAAAAAAAAATAATAAAAAGATCCAATTCATTTACCAGAATGCTGGATAATATACTCCCTATTTATCAAATTTATTAATCCTGCGCCTATTTAACAGCTGCTAGCAATATGTGCCTCAGGCTTCGATTTTATTTCCTTTTGATTCTCAATTGTCGATTTTTCTTTTTTTTCCTTTTATGTTTTTTTTATTATTTGTTTTTTTTTTCTGTATACATACGTGGCCTACATGTTCGATATATGTGATGATGGTAAGTCGGTCTTGTCAAGAATCTTTCAAAAATAAAGTTGGTCTTGTCAAGAATATTCCCGAGCTAATATACCTGCCTCACACAAAATAAAATTAAAGGAACAAACTCATTACTCTCTAGAAACTCTCGATATAACCAAATAAAAAAATATATTTTTGATCGGTCGAAAATAATGCAACTCCCCAAATAGAGAGGTTTTTTATAGAAGGAATCAGAGGGAGTTTCATATAAATTAAAGAGTGATACCTAGTGTCGTAAGTGGTCTCACATGTAACCAATACACCACTCATATGTATTTACTATGGACACATCTATAGTGGACACTTAATGTTTCCGTAAATTAAAATGGTATGTTAAATGGTTTGCAAAATCGAAATATCATGAACAATCTAGCAAATCCGTCCTTGAGTTGGGGATCTTTTATAAATTTTTTCAGAAAAATGTTTCATAAAATCCCCTATTCCTAAACACGAATTTATCAAATTCATATTAGACATTTTGAATTTGCTAATCAGTTAACCTCTTTTGCTTGGTACAAACATTTTCAAAACGTTTTCCATTCATAGAAATACTCCGAATCAGATGGGTACTAAAAGAAATATAGAGTAGAGAGGGAATTAAGCCGGTACGTAAAATGGGATTGGTGGTGGTGGGTATTGGAGTTAGTTATAATTGACTTAGTCAACCAATTTTGTATTTAAAGTTTAGATTCATCGTACATGGAAAAGTCATAAATTTAAGGCTGAATTGTTGGCATGCCCATCCAAACTTTCAAAATACCCAATTTCTCCATCAAACAAATAAATAGCTTATTTACCAATTAACTTCCAAATTATTTTCCTTTATCTAGAGGTGGCAGAATGTCGGGTCGGGTCGGATTCGGGTTCGGGTCAGTTTGACCAAATGAAAAATGTCGGGTCGGGTCGGGTCAGGTATCGGGTCGACGGCTGTCGGCATTTTTTCGGGTCGGGTTGATGTCTGCCGGCATTTTTTTCGGGTCGGGTCGGGTTCGGGTCGGGCGGGTTTTTCGGGTTTGGTCAGATTTTGTACCTTAATTCCCGGGTCGGGTCGGGTTCGGGTCAACCTGGCTTTCCCTGGAACATGGGTCGGGTCGGGTTCGGGTCGGGTCGGGTCAGGTTCGGGTCAGCCTCGCTTTCCCTGGAACACGGGTCGGGTCGGGTTCGGGTCGGGTCGGGTCAGGTTCGGGTCAGCCTCGCTTTCCCTGGAACACGGGTCGGGTCGGGTTTCAGGTCGGGTTTCGGGTCAGGTCAGATTTTACCACCTCTACCTTTATCCCATTTCTTTATTCAATGCAAATAAACCTTTTATTATGAAAGAAAATGACCAATATATCCTTCATTCTTTTACTTGAACCAGTTTAGTAATCTCTTCCAAAATTTGAACAAGTAACATGAAATTTGAACCAGTTTAGTGATCACATATTTCAAAATTGGAATATTAAAAGCTGGTCAAGCTTTAGCTCGACAATTTATACACATATGTCAAGTTTACCATGATATGAAATATATATGAATTTGCATGAACTTCTTACTGGTCGATTAAATTTTTGGAGCCGATGAGTTGTGTTTGTCTTTACTAATACATATGCTACAAATCCAGTGCATCTCCGTTATTGACTATTAGCTTCGATCTTGCTAATTTTTGCTAATATTATACTATAGCTTGGACGCCACAATCCCACTCCCAGGCCCCCAAAACGAACGGGAAAAAAAAATAGACAAGTCAGGAGACTAGGAAGTCAAGAAATGTCCGTATGTCTTATTCATTGAAAAAAAAAAAAAAGATATACTTTACAAAGTTTGGAAACCCAAACATATAATAAAACAGATAGCTATGCATATTTACCTTATTGAAAGCATTCATGCTAGCTTGTGATTAAAAATATGCGTGCCTATGCACCGAGCCAATAGTACTAAGGAGACAGGTATTGAAGCAAAGATAACAGTTAAATGAAGAACAAATGATAAATCTAAAAAAGGGAATATTAGTCAATTTCGTAACTATTTAATGGTTTCTAATGTGTAAATGTAGAAAAGGGGATAAAGGAAAACAAATTTGAGTTTTAATGGGTAAATATGCTATTTATTTCTTTGATGGGGAAATTAGCTATTTTGAAAGTTTGGATGGGTACACCAACAATTCACCCTTAATTATAATGGGTCCCGTGCTACTAACTCAAATATAAAACTAAAATATCCCGAAATTTTGATTTATGGTTCTCATTAAATTCTTTATATCAAAATCCCCTAAGATATAAATTTTTTTAATTATTTGTTTTGGATTTTTTTTTTTTAAATATCACATAGTTCTATACATTATTTTATTGTTATTTTGAGGCCATCTTAAATTGTTTTGTTTTGTTTTGTTTTATACAGTATTTTATACATTATTTTTTAACAATTTTGAGTTTTTTTTATTATTTGTTTTGTTTTGGATTTTTTAAAGTCAATCCCACCCAAAAAAAAAAAAAAAAAACAAACTATCTAATTGAGACAAGTACACCCCAACAACCAATTAACCATCTAATCATTCTAATACTCAATTTTAAAGTGTGAAAAGACAAGAATTCCTTTGTATGTATATGCCATATATTTAAAATATTTGTGCTTCTTATATTATAATTTTTAAAACGGCTATCTATAAACTCTTTGTAATTAATTCAATTTTTTATCTTATAAAAATATGTGTTGTGCACTATTTTGAATTTGATTTTAAATATATTATAGCATATTTCAATATTTTCAATTTTGTAGCATATTTCGTAAATGATATAAAGATTAAAATTTGTTATATTTCTTAATTGCACTTATGAATTAGTAAAAAGTTTTTAATTTGTATATTTATTTCGAACTAAACAAAAAAAAATAATTCTATGAAATACAAACACTTTAAGTACTAATTTGGCTTATGCATATAAGGACATTTCGGTTTTATCGTACTTTAGAATTGAGTATTAGATGGTTAATTGGCTGTTTGGGTACTGTGGAGTCATTTCCCCATTCATTTTTCTACTAAAGCTGGAAGACTCCGATGTTACATCACACAGCCGATTATGTATATATATAATGAGTTTTAATTGCGAACAAAACAAATTTTCTGTCTTTCTAAATTATATTTTATGTTATTTTATTTGATTTTTGGTATTTCAATTAATATGTTTTTTATAATATTGTATAAACCGAATTATTCTCAAATTATGTATGCATTATACTCGAATCACCAAATTATATTCTTCAGTTATGACTCAGGAGTTTGGACGTCTCTTTGGATCGTTTGACTCAGGAGTTTCGACGTCACTCCCCTTCTCTGAGAGTCTGATCATATCGAGATTCGTGCAAGCACAGATCCCGAGATGATCGAACGGTCCTCATCCTGCACACACAATGCAGCGCTACAGAAGATATGGAATCGAATTCAGAGGACATCCAGGTGCTGGTGCACGTTCACCAATCATTGGCAAATCAACGTGACGACTGCGATGGGGCCCGCCAACCGTAATATATATTTTTCTTTTGAGGAAACCTACCGTAATAATTCGTTGGTCCCTTTCAAACTTTGAGTTTCTTCACGAAGTCACGAGAGAATTTTTTTTTTTTTTTTTAAATCCATTTCTGTTGCTTTCTAATAAAAGTATAAAAAAACCTAATGAATTAGCAATGTTGCATAGAGTATAGAGTCTTAAAAATAATAAATTGAATATCATATGTGGCGAGTGGTGGCGACTCAATTGCATGGCAATTAGTATTTCTGGCTTTCAAGGGGATTTTTATTGTTATATACAACCTCCGTCCATAATTAAATGAATTTATACCATTTAGAACTTGTCTCTAATTAAATGAACTTTACCGATTTGAATTTATTTTTCTATTCACTTGTTTGAATCCACTTGTTTCTCCAATGTTATGATTACCCTTTTTATCTATATTATTTAATTGGAACAATTATTATGTAATTTCATTTTTCCACTAATTCATTTGACTTTTCCTAAAAATCCATTTATTCATGGACAGAGGTTATATTTGTTAAGAACTCATACGTCGCATTCCCTTTTTCAAATTTTCTGTTTCTCCAATGTTATGATTACTCTTTTATCTATATTATTTAATTGGAACAATTATTATGTAATTTCATTTTTCCACTAATTTATTTGACTTTTCTTAAAAAAATCATTTATTCATGGACGGAGGTTGTAACTCAAAACACACACACACAAAAAACATTGTCCATTATATTTACCAAACCATATGACTTGTAATCAAGAAAAATGAGCGAAAACGTTGATAGCAGTCTGTCATGTATCAGGGTCGGTCCTTAAAAAAAATTAAATAAATAAAAAGTAAGAATACAAAAATTTATAAAATTTGATGTCAAAGCAATATAAATACAAATATAAGGCTCTTAATTATTTCCTCATAAAAGAAATATAAATTACAATATTTCATTTGATAGCTAATTTCATTTTTTTTTTTTGAGGAAAAAGTTAATTACATTTTTGGGTTCCGGAGTACAAAATTGAAAAATAAAAGTACAATTAATGACTTCCGGTTTTTTTTTTTTTTTACTTAGTTTAGTTACTATTTTTTTCTAAAGTTTGATTGTCTCAACAGAAAAGGTAAGGCTCATCATCACATTTGTTGGTAGAATTTTTTGAAGATTTTACTAATTTACTCTAATTCTTTTTTTTTTTTTTTTTTTTTTAACAAAGCCCGTAGGCATACCCCCCAATTATCTCCTGCCCAGCCCCTGCTGGGACTTGATCCCGGGTCTCCACAATGGGAGCCCATATCACTACCACTAGGCCGTAGCCTCAGTAGAATTTACTCTAATTCTCCCATCAGAATTTTTTTTCGATAGAATGATTCTAAATGAATATCATCCAATATTAAATATATATGTAACAGATAAAATTGTTTAAGTATTTGATAATGGGAGCAGCATCCTTCTTTTTTTATACATTGTTGATCTGTAATTAATTAAAACTTTGTATTTCATAGCACAAACCATAAGGCTCGTTCGATTGTGTAAGTTTCGGTAGCTTTACAAAAATTACGACCATGGCATACGCCATTTCAAATACCGGAACCAGCCCAAAATGTAACTAACCAAAATTTAAAAAAAAAAAAAACTGATTTTGGGGTCACTTTTACTCTATATTTCTATCGAACTTTGTGTATGAGGTTTTACCACCAATTGAACACCCTATAATTATATTATAGAAAGACTTGTAGCATCCGTAGTGCTGAAATTTTTAGGGGACTTTCTTAAGGGTAATATTGTAATTGTAATTAAGATATAGAAATTTGTTTAGAAATTCAATTCAACACATCTTTGAAATCTACTAATTTCTATAAGTTGGCAGCTTCTATCAACTCTTCGGAAAAAGAAATCTACTCGTTTCTAATGAGAAATCACTCCTTGAAAGGCTTTCTAAATTAGAAAGTTTTCCTATTTATTTCTAATTTTGATCGAAAGTCTGTAGAAAGTCTCTACATCCTTGAAAGTCTTTTGAAATGTCACATAGGATTTAGAAATATAATTAGAAATAGGAATGCGGATGCTCTTCCTATCCTAATTAAAAACCGCACAACCAAACACAAGTTACACACCCAAAGATATACTCAAAAATAATTCCCGGCTTGGGGGTAGAGCAGAAATAGAGACCACAACACGATGCGTGACCAAAAAGCAAAATCAACTAATTATTGAAGTTAAGAAAAAAAACCAAGTCTTAGATAAAGAGGAAGAAATAATGGAGGGGCAAGATGCTTTTCCATCTAATTTAATTTTATATTTCCAAATAATAAATTAATAATAGCCGCCCCCTTCCACCCCTGAAAGGTCAAGCCCATACTTTAATCTTTCCGTTCCGATTTCACACTTTCTCTTAATTAATTAAGAGTTATAATTACAATCGATCTAATTATTTTTCACTTATTAGCTAGCCATTTTTTCGTACATATAATTTTAAAACTTGAGACTCAAGGCGCCGATATAAGATGGATCTTGTTTCATCCTGCACCGTGGATATAATAGTGAATAAAAAAAAAAAAATTGTACTCATCAATGTTGGATGTCCGTTACAAGAAAAAACGCATTAAGAAATCTCCCATTTTTCTTAAAAAAAAAAAACAAAGAAACTCACTAGCTAGATAAAACACAAATAAGCAGTACGACAAATTATATATTAATTGTTCTTAATTGCAATCCAATAGATATTATAGATTAAATTGACTAGATACACGATTATAAATAAATTACAATACATGCATTTACTGAAGTGTAACAGTTCGGTACCCTTGTGCTCTCTAATCTTAATCTATATAATAAAGTGAAGAATTAATTAACATGTGTATACTTGTTTTAATAAAAAAAAATAGTAGGCAATTCGTCTACATGAAAAATTAACAAGCAAGTATACATATCTGATATCTACGTACTTTAGCCAACCACGCTTGACGACATACTATTTTTACACATCGAGTTAAAGAACAGCTGAATTTACACCGAAGCCCAAATTATTTTTGAGAGTTGGGACCTCGATCGATTGACCAGATTTTATAGACCATAGAAAAGAAACGGTCAAAAACAAAATTAGTTGAAGTAACATATTTATCTCTGTAATAGATTTGCTCCTAATTTCTAATTTCTAAATGAGGCAGTGATGTATAATAAAAGCCTAACAGAGGCCTCTTATTTTCTAATCTTATTTCTAATTTTATTCTTTGACAAGTTGCTTGGTAAAAAGAGAGTTGAGAAGTGGTAAAGCTCTTGCCTTGGGATACATTAATCTGACTTAACGATGACACAACACCATTTAGGTATATAAATGTATTTGCTTACCAGTAAACATTGAGAAGACTGAAAATAGCTGCTCTTCCCCTAATTTTTACCGCGCGCTGAAAGTAAAAACGCTTAATAAGCAGTGAAACCGAATAGCAAAATCGGGTGAACAACCGAACACTTACTTATGGCACGAAAAAGCGGTGAAAAAAGAGTGATAAACCGAATACCGTTAGAAAAGTACTTATATATCTCTTCTTTTAAAGAAAAGCGAAAGAAATTGGAGTTCTCTAAAAGCTGCCACGTCATTTCCACAAACTACTTTATTTAATCTGTTGTAAAGCATCCCTTCGTCTGCTTTATTAACATGCATCCCTTCGTCTACTTTATTAATAGGCATCCCTTCGTCTACTATATTAACAGGCTTACGCGCCTCTTTACTCCTTCCTTATCACAGTTTTTACATCAGTCTTACACCACAATCATTAAAAATTGAACTTTTTTGGTGCCCTTTGAACGACTGCACATGTCTCTTTCAAGCCTCCTACTTCATCTTCTTCAAATAACAGGTTGCTCTATGCCTTCTTCTCCTCTGTTATTTCACCTTGAGGGTTACAAGTTCTTATTCCTATCATACTCTCAATCTCTTATTGAATGAGAACCACTTTCCTTTTTGTTCCCACGTAGGTTATCTTTGTCTTCATTCAATTCTCCATTAACGATTTTTTAATTTATTGCAATTTACAGTTGTCCTTTAAATTTCAATTTACAGTTTATCTTCAAAACCATGACTTAATTTCAATCCCGAGCATTGCACGGGTCAAATACTAGTTTCATATAAAGAATACATTGAGTGAATTTTTAATTATTTGTTTCGAATTTTGAATTATTTGTTTTGAATTTTTAATTCAAAACAAGTACTTATATATTAATCGGGTGAATTTTTAATTAATATTTATGAGTACTTTTCTAAAATTCAAAACAAAAACTTAGAAAACTCTAAAAATAGAAAATTTTTGTATTTTCCAATATTTTCATATGAAGAATACATTGAGTATCATAAATAGTGATATCGGACATGATAACGCTAATTTTGAGGCGTTAGCATTTCAGTCTGAAATGCTAACGTTTGTATAATAGTCTAGCTCCTGTTAATACATTAACAATACAAAACCTTCTAATGTTTATCTCAACATCTTGGCCCACAAATTTTGGGAGCTTTCCGGGTACTGCTGACTGCTGAGTGATAGCGTGCGTCCTGTAACATATGCTCCTGATCACTTAACCCATCTTAACATGATTTTCTTGAAAAATAGAAGCTTAGTCATTAATAACAATTGTCCCATGTAACTGTTGAAAGCTTCAAAACTAAAAGTACAGATACGCACCAAAATAATTAATTATCTGTGCAGCCCCATTTGATTGATTATATTTTTGAGACTCATTGTTAGGAGCTGAAAAGGAATTAATTCGGAGGCCCAGCTAATATACTTAATTATTCATATAGATATATATATATATATATATATATATATATATATATATATATATATATATATATATATTTGGTAATCCATTGTTATCGAAAAACTATTTTAATTTTGTTCAAGAAAGATGAATGAATAAATTAAAGCCCAATAGTTGTGTCAGAAACTTCATTTCACATAAAATCAAAGCCCATCTAGTGAATAAATAATTGGATATCAAGCATGTAAGCCTCAAAACTAGAATGAATATAATGTGTTAGCTAGCCCTTTCTTTTCCATGGCCCATATATAGATCTGGTTAATTGAGGGCTGAAGTACAAACCAAGAACGTCGCTTGAGAAAAATATATATGTGAAAATGAAAAGGACATAATCTGTGTTAATTTGGATATACTTATACAGTAGACTGAGCTCCATCTGATCAATTCCATGCTTTGGATTCAAGAATTTCTGAGGCACTAGGCATGTAGTAAGCAGTCTTGAAAGTAGCTTCAGAATTCAGAGCTTTAGAGTAAGAGCTATAGATGAAATCGATGTAGTTAACCGATGTGTAGTGAGCAATCACATGGAGTTAAGACTTAAGAGTGTAGAACTGTAGACCACCAATATATTTTGTATGGGTGTTTTTCTGCAACATAATTAGATTAAACTATTAATTAAAAAATGAGTGTTAAGTACACAATTAGTAAAATACCAAAAAAGATTAAGTATACATATGAGAGCCAGCGTAACTTGTGTAGTAGAATAATTGCGTTAATCATCTGGGTACAGACTACAGAAGTACCAAAAGCACAATATGAAAAGAAAATAAAACAAAAATTATTTAACCCCATAAAAATATAATAAAATTGTCCTATTAGTGAACCCCATAATTACAATTTAATGATTTTGATATAATTATCTTATTGATAATACTAGTTATATAATTTATGAGATGTGCTAAAAGTACCTCAGAATCAGTACCCCGAAAAGTACCTCGCAATTAATTGGCTGCGTGCTTCCATTTCAAGCAACGCGCTGACGCGCGATCGGCCCAAACCAGCACGCGTGATCCGCACCCAACCAACACGCGTGTGCTTGCACGCTCAGCCCAACCAAAACGCCTGCTCTCAGCCCAACCAAAAACGAGTGTTTATATTTCCAGTAAAATTAAACAGTTTATATTTCCCAATCAATGTTTATATATTTTGCATCGTGGGTGTTTATATTTTTCGCTCCAGTGTTTATATTTCCTGCTTGAGTACTCGAAGTGTGGGTGTTTATATTTCTCGCTCAAGTGTTTATATTTCCCGCCCGAGTACCTAAAGTGCGGGTCTTTATATTTTTCGCTCGAGTATTTATATTTCTCGTCCGGGTGTTCATATTTCTTGTCCGACTACTCCCATCGCGGGTGTTTATATTTCTCGTCCAAGTGTTCATATTTCTCGCCCGACTACTCACATCGCGGGTGTTTATAGTTCTCGTCCGAGTGTTCATATTTCTCGCCCGACTACTCACATCGCGGGTGTTTATATTTCTCTCGAGTGTTTATATTTCTCGTCCGACTACTCCCATCGCGGGTGTTTATATTTCTTGCTTGAGTGTTTATATTCCCCGCCCGAGTACTCACATCGCGAGTGTTTATATTTCTTGTCCGAGTGTTTATATTTCTCACTCGAGTGTTTATATTTTTCGCTCGAGTGTTTATATTTCCCGCCCGAGTATCCGAAGTGCGGGTGTTTATATTTTTCGCTCAAGTGTTTATATGTCCCGTCCGAGTACCAGAAGTGCGGGTGTTTATATTTCTCGCTCGAGTGTTTATATTTCCCGCCCGAGTACCCGAAGTGCGGGTGTTTATATTTCTCGCTCGAGTGTCTACGATTATGACTCCAGCATACTACATTGTGATCTACTTCTAAACTTCAACCAAATGTAACACATTTGTACATCAGTATCAATCAACACTGATCAATTAAAAATCCAGAACGATAACAAAAATCAGTATTTTGGAAACACAGTTGTAACACAGTTATGTTGTTGGGTCGAAGGCTGAGTACAGGAGACAGGGTACATGGGCTGTCGCTTTTGGCTCGATCCGTAAATGCCCGGGGGACGCGAGCGGGGTACTAAACTCCGGGTATCATAAGATTTCCTCATAATTTATTTAACCCATAGAAAAAGTTTCTAGCTCCACCTATGCTGGAGGGACATTCCGGAGTCCGGATCGATATACAAATTAGGCGGCAGGAAGGAATCTAGAGATGTTAATTAACAAATACATGACGAAATATATGTAGAAAAAATCGGTGGAGGAAAGCGTCAAGTGTTCTTTTGTCTTTTGTACATACCGAAAAGGCAAGAACAATATAATATATAAGAACAACTTTGATTTTTTTTGTTTTTTTTACTTTTTAAGATTAGCATCTTTGATGTACGTAGTCTAGTCACAGGTGTTGCCAACTGTCATGCATTAAGTTAGATCCTTTGATCCCGTAGGATCTCTCGCTCTTTTCATGACTTAGTCAATATCATATCTTTTCATGTACATGATTAATGATCTCTAAAAGTTTAGTTCCTTTACAACAAAAGCTAGAATAATTTAGTTATATTCATTACTTTCATTTCGCTTGTGGCTTCTTAAGTTATGTTCTGTGACTAAATTAATTTTGAGCCATATATTATTATGCATGCAAATTCTTTTGATCCATGATTTTATTACTATTATTATTTTGTTAATACTCAATTTGAAAATTTGTTTTAACTTTTTAAGCAAGTGTACTTTATGTAAATTTCTGGCGATATAATTAAGAATGGCCTTTGGTCTGAGCAGTAATGCAGCCTTAACAATTATTAAAAGGGAGAATTTTTTTTACTACTATTTATTTAAACATTGGTACTCATGACTTAATTGAATCCAATGATAAAATATATATAATATACAAGTAATCGAATGAAAAAAATTAGAAATAATTTTCTAATTTTTTATAACACTTCTAATTAACCTCAAGATATAATAAAAAAACAATTTTTTATATATCACTTTGTAATTATTAAGAATGGCCTTTGTCCTCTCGATACTAATAATAAATATATTAAATATAACGATTTTCATTATTTTAATTTTAATTATCTAGACTACTAGAGCAATCATTTATTCCATTTTTATACCTTCAGATTATTTTAGATGCTTTAAAAAATGAACGTTTTTTTTCTGAACGAATGTGCGCTTTAATCTTTAAAGAAAAAGAAACTGTTGAACCTATCACGTATAGTATTATTTGTATGTCGATGTATGGACAGTTTTTGATGTTCTTACTAAATGAGTCCGCCAGCTGTGAGCACTAAGCGGCGCCTGTCAAAAGAGTCAAAACATTGTGTTGTGGATTTACCAATTTGCCACTTGACTCAATCAGTCCCGGTACGTACTATATATACCACCACTATATACCTCTTTTTTCGTTCAAGCTCAGCTACTTGTCTTCGTCACCAGGTTTCTCTTGTGAAAAAGGTATTATATACAAGTTATCCTCATTCCTCCACGACCACCTCCTCCTCCTCCTCCTCCTCCTCCTCCTTTTATTTGTTACAAGTTGGCAGCGGCTATGATCAATATTACTCGAATATAGTTCTTTCACATTGATAATTTATAAATTAATTTCTTAATTTGTAGATGGGGCAGCCCCTTGAGAATGGGTTCGGGGAAGACGAGGTGGACAACTCCGAGGGAGACTTTGAGGGCGGCTTCAGGAACAACCCGCAGGCGCGTGTCCAGCAGGAAGGCATCCCGCAGGCCAGTGTCCAGCAGGACGACTTGTTGAACGCTTTTTATGCCTTGTGCAATGCAAATCGGTACGGGATTGATCCAGCAGAGAGGAACAACCACCTGCGTGAGATGGGTAAATTTATGTTTTCTGCCGGAAGATCACTCATTGCTCGTGGTGTTTCCATGAGAACAATGGCAAGCAATCAACCAAACAACAACCGTGCCATCTTTCCAGATGTTATTGTTCCTTGCTCCCTCATTATTGCTGGGAGCGCTGGAATGATTGTTGGAGGGTTTTTGATGTGCTACAACGACCCAGGCCTGTACTTATCTCTTGCAACCCTCGCCGTACTTCTATTGGCTGTGGGATATGTTTTGGCCAACATTTTTGGTTAAATATTTAACTGAAGCATTTGGAGTCTTGAATAAGTGTTTCCTTATTTGCAATCTGTGAGAGTTTTGTAACTTTTCGTTTTGAGTAATATCTAGCGTTTATAGAAAAGCTGTTCATAGCGTTCATAAGTTACATTTTGGGATATATCTGTTACATTTCGGGATATATCCGTTATTGTATGTCTATGGACATGTACACAGTACACTGGACGCAAGATGTTTCTCTTTTGTTTTAGTCGATAGCGCAATAATAATTTGTTTTGTACTACAACTCTGAAACTTATGATGATTTTGGGTGCTATTTATATATTTGTGGTCTTCGTTTAATTATTCAACATTTTTATATTACAAGCATTTGTTTTTTTTGCTGACATGTTCAGCAAGTCGGATGCATATGGTAGGTAAGTTTCTCGTTTGCAAGATCGATCGACCTTGCTAGTTGAAATAATTACCTATGGGTTCATCCCAAAAAAAAAAAAAAAAACCTTGCTAGTTGATTTATGCATAAGAAATCGTCCATCGGTGAAATCCGTTCTGAATATATATGGGAGATGTTGATAGCTCCTACCAACTCTTCAAAAAAAAAAAAAAATATATATCGGAGATGTTGGTAGCTCTTACCAATTTAGACGGTTTACTTATATTTAATTGCAGTATTTTTGTTAGTATGCAAGTTTTATTAGAATATATTCAAGTTATTTACTGTAGTGTTCAATGTCATTACTAGTTTGGAAACCTTCATTTTTGTTTTGCAAAAAGTTGTCATGGATTAAATTGAAGTTTAGTTCAATTTAGTTGAAATTTATTTGTAGTTTAGTTGAATTTAGTTGACATTTTAAGTTGTTTGTTTTTCTTATATTGAATCATTGTATGACTTCTTAGTTATTAATTAATGTTTTAGTGCAAAACATGTTATTTGTTGACTAGTCAATACAATGTTTGACCAATAAAAAATCTAAGTATAAAGTATGGTGTACCGTATCTCCATATCCAAATCCTTGTCACATCATATACGGTTGGAAGCCTGAAAAAGAAAGACAAGAAAGTCAAAGACAATTATCATGGGGAAGAAAAGAAGATTCGTTAAAACTTAGGCTGATTAATTCTGTATATTTCTGTTTCTGTATGCAGAATTATTAAACTGTTATTATGTTGTTGTTTTATTGAAAGAAAATCATTGAAGCTGTTATGTTTATATTTATTTCTATATATATGAAATTTAACCAGGTCATAGACCATGAACTAAAACATTTTTTAAATAAATTTTCTACGGGAAAGATTTTGACTCCAATTAACTAAATTTAATTATTAAGTAAAAAGATTTCAAATGAAATGCCTTTCTCAGTCTTTTTGGCTAAGGTCAAGCATAGTATCTGTTCTTATTAGTTTTTTAATATCAACCAACTCAGTTTATTTCTTTACTCTTCCAGTGGTGTGGTGCATTTTATTTAAGATTCCCAGAAAAGTAGAATTGGTGAGCGATTTATTTTGTTACCACTTTAATATATTATAAATTAATAATATATTATGAATTAATAAGTATATCAACTACCACTATATTCTATTAATTAAGATATTACACTTTATACTGCGCGCCATATAAATATTTTATAAATAATATTATACAATAGCGTCAAGAATGATAATGCTCTCTCATATAAGTTAAGATATTATACTTTACGGGCCTGATAACTGCACCCCTTAAAAATGTCTCTTAACCGTACCTTAATATATTTTTACATTTCCCATATGATAACAGAAAAAGTGGTTATACTAACACGCAAAAGTGTTTATACTAACCACTAATATAGTTTATGCAAATAACTAAATGTGTATTAAAGAGCCGGAGCAATGGAGGTGTGACCGGAGATGCAGCCGGAGGGGGCGGAGGTGCGGCCGAAGGGTGGTGGAGGTCCGGCGGAAAGGGTGGAAATGGGCGGAGGTGATATGGTGGTGGGAAATAAATCTATGGAGGAAAAGGAATGAAATAATAAGTATGTGGTGCAAATAAGAGGTGTAGTTAAGGAGGATAAAAATAATTACTTTATACTGCAATATACAATATAAATATTGTAGAATTTTTTTTTTCTTTTTCTTGAGTCAAGAATGATAATGCTCTCTCATATAAGTTAAGAGTTTTTCGGGGTACGGCATACTTTCTGTTTGCGGCTTTTTTTAAATCTACGGCATACTAACTTGTACGATGGATGATATTTAAATATCAAAGTTCCTATGATTTCCCTATTTAGATGGCGAAAAGAGTATAACCGTAATTTCTCTCAAAAAAAACAAAGTAAAAATTAATTGATTTGTCCTTCTCTCTGTCTCTCTCCCGGTCTCCCCTCTTCTGTCCTTTCTCTGCCTCTCAGGTCTCAACTCTCAAATCTCAACAATTTGCCTCTCCTTTCTCTTGTCTCAACGCAGCGGCCTGATTGCTTTGAAGTGGAATTTGATAGTTGAAGCTTGTCTCAGAAGCTAACAGAAGCCAAAATGCTTCATCCTATAGCGAGTATTGCTCGTCAGATTTCTGGCTGATCCAAGACCATAGATGCATTCTACTCGATCCCACGATTCCAAAGCCATCGGCCGATCGTCAATCGGAGCTCCCAGCGCCGAGATCCAACGTCGTGTGACATCCGACGCTCGAGATCAATTCAGCAAAATAAAATGGAAAATGCACGATTTTTGACACAAAGCCCAGAAACTCTTAAACTTGGCCCAATAAAGATTGAATAAGAATAAGCCCAGTAAATTATATTATAAATTTCGGGTCTTCAAATAAAAAAATTCTAAAAATAGTTCCTCAACTCCAAAGATCACAAAATCAATTTTAAAATTCATTTAACAAATTTTATGATTTTTTGTACAAAACATTTCAAATTTTCAAAATTCAAAATTTCAAATTCAAATTCAAAAAAGACAAAAACATAAATTTTCAAAATAAAAGTCTCTATTTTCTTGTAAATATTCCTTACGTTGTTTTGTATAAATTTTTGAGAATTTTATGCTCATTTGAGCACATTTTCAAATTTTAAATTGAAAAATACAAAAAATGCTTGTCCTTGAAAATAAATTCAAAAATGACATCAAAACATACTTATTTTTCTTTTATAAGTAATTTAATAACAAGATAAAGGTGAAATCTAAATTATTTTATACTTGTCTCTATGCTATAATGTGCACAAATTAGACTATGATTGATTTAAAACACAAACGGAGCTACAATGCATGGTAAGAGTCTACATATAAATATGACTCCAGTATAAGTTCCAAGAATAAATGTAGATAAAAGAAAATAAAGGAGTGTAAAAATTAAAAAAAAAAACAAAAGAAAAATAACTGAAAGGCTAGCTAGCTGTCAGAATTAAGCTTAGGGTCTAAACCATGTGCACCGGACCTATCAAATCATTATTTAATTTTAATTTAATTAATTAATATAATACTACATTGATGCATGCTTCAAAGAAATTAACCATGCCACTTAATTACATTGCCTTGCGTATTCAACAATTGTCCCATTTCACCTGCGGATTACTGCATGCCATGCTTATGGCTGAGCAATAACCCTCACTTTCTTTTCCCTTTTTCTTCTCCCAACCCAGCCACTACAGTCTACAGTATCCGGTCAGCAGTCAGTGGCAGGCGCTGAAATTGGCTGAGATCCGATACCGGATCTCAGGACTCTGAGATCCCGATCCGACGGTTCTCAGGGACCTCGAGATTCAAACTCAGCAGATACGGACCCTGAGAACCTTCGGATCGGAAATCTCAGAGTCCTGAGATCCTATTTGGATCTCAGCAGATACGGATGCTCAGTGGCAGGGCACGGCTTATTTATCGCCTTTAATTGTGCACAGTACATATTGAGACTTTCAATAAGAACATCTTAACTCTTAATTTCAAACATAATATTTCTCAAAAATTACGCAGCAGAAACTATATATTTATATATAATAATATATTAATTGTCAATACGGAATAAAATTCTTTGTCGCACGTCAAACGCGCTTTTAGTTTTTAATTACGACCCAATGAATTCAATTATAAGGAAAGAGGAAAAGTAACTGCACACCAATATTTCACACCCCAATATTTCACACACCAATATTTCACACCAATAATATTCTATAAATATCTCAGCGTAAACTACTCCAAAAGGTTCAGCGCTCATGCGCTCACGAGCCTGTACAGTTCAAATCCTCACAAATCTCCCAGTCCGCGTACACAAAATCTAGCCCTCTCCGATTTATACTTTCCCATTTGCTCCCAGAGTCCCATGCCACGTGTTCATCAAACTATATATGGTCACTCCACAATTCCACTTTCCACATGCATATACATACGGTAAAAAATAATCCCACCCTCATGAATCTGTTTTTTAATATTAAAAAGTATTTATACTAACATTAAAATGTAGCTTTATCAATTAAAAAAACTGTCTAAAGCTAAAATTGAGTTATTTATGATTCAAACACCTCAATTTTTTTATGTGTTTACATCTACGTAACAAGTATTTACACAAAATAGAAAAAGTATTTAAAGTGGACAAAAAAAGTGGTTACATAAAACATGTAAAAGCTATTATACATGGAATGTTTTAATATTTTATAGAAGTTGTTTATATGATTGTTTATATACAATTGAAGATGTTATAATAATTTTTTTGAGCTCTATGTAAGTGTTATTTTCACATTATGTGTGTTTATATATGGATTACAAATTATTTATATACGAACTAGTAGTGTTTATACTAAAGATTAAATATGATTACATGTAGAGAAAAAAATCATAAATATTATATTAATCCACTATGAAATGTATTGTAGTACAAATTAAATGGTAAGAAATAAAGACAAATCCAAGAAACAGATTGAAATATGAAATATGTTATAGATTGAATGAGAAACAAAAATAATAAAAATCATTTCAATTATCCAACGTAATTATAACATAATTGAAATCTGAGTGTCTGAGGGCCAGTGCACTTCTCGATCACGGATTCACGGGGAGAGAATAAAAAAAATCGCACATGGTTAGAGACTGCAATTTGCGCAAAGAAGTTTGGTAAACTAAAAGAACTATATGAGTCGAATCGATGAGTGGATCACTAGGTGCAGAAGCCGTGTGCAAAATAACGGGTGCAACAAGAATTTCTGTTAAATCTTAAATTAATAGCTTTAATATGTTACTAATTTTTTTTATATATAATAGATTATATGTAAAGTTAATTTGAATAACTTAAATACTAAATAAGTTAATACGAATACAAACCCATATAACGTGAATACTAATACAGTCGGTATCAATTTAATTATATGGATCTCACTAAATCCTTTAGAAAATTAAAACATATATCAGATGTTATATGTATACTAGATAAGTGCCTCGCTTTGCTTCGGCAATAATTATTGAGCAATACAATTTGGTATTTAGTTATTTCAGTTACTATCGATATTAAATATAAAAAGAACATTTTGATGGGTTTGACGGTATTAATACGTACAAAATATTTTCATGATCTGTTGATAATACTTATTTTGACAATCTTGACAATAACAATTTTCAAAAATTTCAATAAAATAATAAATTTTCTTGAAAATGAAAAATATTTGTGAATGTATTATTTAATTTGTAGATTGATAGTGTTTCAAATTTCAATCAATATGGATATTGTTTGATGGCTTATCAAAACTTTATACATTTTTTAACAGTTGTAATTTAACTGGTCTTTGAAAAGGTATGAAACTTTACTTAAATTGAATATAATCGGAAATATAATCAATTTATAAGTTAAATAATAATTCCACAATCTCTTTATTATTTTAAGAACTTTTAATAATTTTATTCAAATTTTTTAAAATTGCCATTGTCAAGGTAAGCATTATTTATTTTAGAATCGATAAAAATGTTAAATTAATGGAACTTATCGATGAAGTTAAAATCATTATGTTAAAATAACTTTTGTCCAAATTATTGAAGGTGCCTATATCCACGTGAAATTATATTAAAAATTAAACACATCAGTTTAAATATGCACATACTGACATGCGTCCGCATCAGCTACGATCCTTGAGCGATCGCAGGAACCAACGATCTCAATATCTGAGCCATCTGTTTAGTTTGACGGCTGGATCTTTGGAGGTCCATTATTAAATTCTATTGTTGACATGCCTCTCGGTTGAGGTGTACTGTCTCCAGTCTCCTCTTCCTTTTTTCTTCTTCTATTTTTTTTTTTTCTTTTGGAGAAAAACAAAGAAGCGGGTTTTGAGTTCTCCAGGAATTATTTTTTATCTCTTCATTCAACAATCTTGTAGCACTTCCAAGTTAGATTTTTATTTTAACACATTTTAATCCTCAATTATAAAACATATATATAGAGTTAGACTATTATACTAACGTTAGCGCCTCAAAATTTATGTTATCGTATCTAAAATCACAATTTATGGTGCTCAATATATTCTTTATATAAAAATATATGAGAATACAAATTTTTTTTATTTTCAGAGTATTCTAAGTATTTGTTTTGCATTTTTGAAAATGGCATGTACAAACATCAATATTTTATTAATATTTATGAGCTATTTTCTAAAATTCAAAATAAATACTTAGAAAACTCAATTGAAAAATAATTGTATTCCCCAATCTTTTTATATAAATAATTTATTGAGCATTATAAATCATGATTTCAGACACGATAACATAAATTTTGAGGCGTTAGCATTTCGGTAATATAATAGTCTAACTCCATATATATATATAAAGTTAAACTATTGCAAACGTTCAAATTTTGTTTCTCAAATCATACTTTGTCATACTCAAAATTTTAATTTATGGTTCTTAATAAGATCTTCATAAAAATATTGAAGAGTGTAAAAAAAAAAAATTAATTTATAATTGAGTTTTCTAATTAATTATTTTGTATTTTTGAAAGTAGTATTCTTTTATATGCAAACATTCAATATTTTATTATTATTTTTTAGTAACATTAAAATTGTAAAACACATACACTAAAATTTCAGTTTATACTTAATTAGATTGAAAATTGCACGAGCACGGAATGTTTAAAATATCACCTTTACAAAATAAAATAAAGAACATTCTTTATTTTCATGCACTAATGGACAATTATTCTCAAAGGAACCTCCAGGCAATAGTGAATTTGAATGTGTAAAATTTTATGAAAATTTATAGTTAGAAAGAAAAATTGTTTTATATTATAAACATTGCGAAAAAGAGAGAAGTTGGGAGTGATGTAAAAATTATTAGCTTATAATTAAAGTTACAACGCACAGTGCAACTGTACGGGCCGACAGTGGCAAATAACTGACTTTATGCGATCTCAAATGATCTCAGTCGCTTATTGAAGCGACGGACCAGATTGTGGAATTGTTGGTTCCTACGGTACTCGATTCCGCTACGATCCAAACTCGATCTCAGGACCCTGAGATCGGGATCCGACGGTTCTTACCGACCCTGAGATTCGGACTCGGGACCCAGATCGTCCTCACACTGTCGAATCACCAATCTCAGCAGATATGGACCCATTACGATCATAGTAACATGATTCGCGATTTATTCGCGAATAATTCGTTTTTTCACAAGAGTCGAACGAATCCCGCATAATACTACCCAATGATATATAATGCGTTTTATTCGCAAATTATTTGCGAATAAAACGTTTTTTACGCAAATAAAACGTTTTATACGCGAATTATTCGCGAATAAAACACATTATATATCGTTTTAAAGGAAAATTTGTGCTTTTTTATTTGGTTTTTAAAAATATTGGCACTTTAATATATTTTTTATTATATTATATAAGCCAAACTATTCCCGAATTATACCCGAATAATACCCGAATCACGAACTTTTGACCTCGCCAACGAATCCCGAATCGATGATTTGTTACTATGATTACGATCCCTCAAGATCGTAGCAGATGTGAACGCATACTGACATATATACAGAACAATCTGGAAGATGGGCTACCATATAATATTAACAAAGCATTCTTGCAGCGGCCAAGTTACCATATAATATTAATGTCAATTTCCTCAGTATAAGGCTCATTACATATTATATTAAAAATTTATTACAAAAAATAATAATTTTCTTGCTTTAGGCTCTTTACTAGTTCCGTAAAAAAGAATATCTGATATGTTGTTTATGTTGTAGTTATGTCTAGGTCCGAGTAGTCGTGTTTGTTCTTGGGGTCTAGGATGATGTTTGTATGTATGGATTAATTGAATACTTGATTTTCACGTTTATGAATTAAAGTTATTCTCAATTTGCTTGGAGCTTATTCATAACTGTGCTTGAATTGTTTCTTGTTTGTTGGTAAGAACCTGTAGATTGTGTACGTATCTAGTTGGTCAACAATATCATCTTATCATGAATTGTTATTTGCATGAGAGTGCGTGTGTACTATTTCTTGCTAGTTTGATAAACCTGTGGATTAGGCATAAATCTAGTTGGTAAGTAAAACATTATTTGATCAAAAATTGCTACTTGCACTTGTTGGGTAGTCAACTTGTTGTCCAATTATACCCGAGAGGAGAAATTGTGGTTTTAACGAGAGTTAAACCAACCCTAGATTGAGAGTTAATTGAGCTTAGAATTAGAGGACTTATTGATAATTCTTTGAATTGCTAATTGACTAAAAGAATTGTATAGGTTAGAAGAACTAAACTTAGGTTAGAAGATAATCCTTAGGATAAGAGGGAATCGATACTTAGGTTTTGTATAATCTTTGCAACTGATTTTGTTAGTTAGGGTTTGATAACTTTGATCGACAATTGAATTGAAACAGAACTGCTCTCTGATTTGTTCCTTGCGGACCGTAAAGTGACAGTTGCGGACCGTAAACAGCAAGAAACAACAGAGAATCTATCTCTCAGAAAGTTACCTGCGGTCCGTAGTTAACAACTAATGGAAAATTAAGCTGGTAGCTGAAAGAGAGGCGAATTTGTATGTCCTGCGGACCGTAACCGAGAGGTGCGGACCGCAGGCAATTGATCCAGACGGCAAACAGATTCTGAAAACCCTGGGAAGGTTTGTTTAGTAATTGTTTTAAGTCAAGTCTTTACTATTTTCTGTCATTAAATAATTTAGGGAACCAACTTCAAACAAACCCCCCCCAAACAATCACATTCCCTCTAGGATTAGAATAGAGTTTAAATAATTGTTTAGAGATATAACCGTCCCTGTGGATTCGATCCTGACTATATTGCATAATATCGCACGCTTGCGATTGATTGTATTATTAAGGGTAAAAGCCCATACACTCCACGCGTATCAGCTGTCACAAGAGGAAAGTTCAGGGGGGAGTGGAGTCATTATTCCTAAAATTTAAGGTCCATATCAATTTCCTCAATATAAGGTCCATTACATATTATCTTAAAAATATGTGAAAATCTTATTATCCCCACATCTTCGTCCCCCACAAAAATCTCCGCGACATTACATTCTATTTTTTTGCTTAATTGCACAATTAAGCGATTCGATATAATAAATCTTTCCTTCCCATCTACGAGTTGAAGACGATCTCTCTTTAATGTCGTTCTGACCAACGTAGTGTACATACTTGATGTTGCTCCGACCATCTCGTTGTACTCGATCTCGCTCCGACAGTCTCACAGTACTTGTTCTCGCTCCGACGATCGATCTCTCCGTTCATGATCTAGGTCCGACGATCTCTCCGTTCGCGATCTCGGTCCGACGATCTCTCCGTTCGCGATCTCAGTTCGGCGATCTCTCCGTTCGTGATCTCGGTCTGGCGATCTCTCCGTTCGCGAAGTCGCTTTGGCGATCTCTCCGTTCGCTACCTCGCTCTAACAAAATATAAACACCTCGTATCAAAAATCAATTGGTGGAAGTTGCATATGCTTTATAAGTATAAACACTAGTTTATAAAATATAAACACCTGGACCAAAAGTATAAATGCTCTATACACAATTAAGAATATAATACATGCTTTCAAAATATAAATACCAATATTCAAAATATAAATATGCAGTGCAAAAATTATACTACTTTCAAAATATAAATACCTACTTCATAAGTATAGACACCCATCTTAAAAATATAAACACTCATCATTCGTAATTGTAGGGGACAAACCTGGATGGGAAATATAAACACCTGCATTTGCAATATAAACATTTGGTTTTGAAAAATAAATACCTGTAGTGAAATGCGGGGGCATTGCGCTGCACGTGACGCGGAGCGACACGAGTTGGGCAATGACGCGTTTTTAAGGTTTGACTGGTCAACACGCTTTGCCAGGTGACGTACTCTAGTTGGGGGGGACAAAATTGGAAGATTTTTGTTGGGAGACTAATAGTCTAACCCTAAAAATATATTATAAGAAATTACAAATTTCTGTCCAAAGCAACGTGTAGGCTCTTTACGAGTAATATAAAAAAAATTAGAAATTTATGTAACAGCATTAACATCTATCTCATGTAGAGAGAGAGAGAGAGAGAGAGAGGACTGTAACATGTCAAATTAACTGTGCTACCCAGATACGCCTCACACCTGCCGCACCGCGTATCCGATACGTATCGGATACGGATTCGTGTGCGATACGTGTGCGATTCGCACCCGATACTCCAGCTGGCGTATCGGCGAATTCTGACACCTTTGACTGGCAGATTCGGTCAAGGATACGCCCAGACAATCACCGATACGCCCGAAATCCCTTTCCGACACGTTTTGGATACGGCATTGATGCGTTTCGTATGGAACGTCACCAGCTACACGCGTTGCCGTTCTCAGTTCGCCACACGGGATCCCTTTTGGATTGCTGAAAAAGTCGCTCAAATAATTTGCGTGCGGGTGGGATCGAACCTGGGTGGAGTGGAGCAGCAACTAACGACTTTAACCACCGTGCCATCCCTTGGTTTGTGTCATAGATAGTTGTTTTCAAAATATATTATAACCGAACTTCCCTTCCCCACATTTGTTTATTATATTTTTAATATATTTTTATATAAATAATTATTAGTATAATATTAATATAACTACTCCCGTATCCTAGTTTTTTGAGAATTGCCGTATCGTCGTACCCGTATCGTATCGGATACGATACCCGCACCGGCACCCGTGCAACATACCAAATTAATGAGAAGCATGTGCAGTGCTTTGCTAAAAATGAAAAGAACAACTCGCATTCCTTCTCATTTACATTTGAACTGTCCACTCCATGCATATCCCAACCAAAATCAAATTGGGCCGAGCTCAGGTAATCGGGTTGCAGTCAAAAGGAGGAGGTATTAACAATTTGGGCCGAAACTAAGCCCAATATAATATACCAGAGGGCCTTGTTTTTTCATCAAAGCCCAAACCTTGCCGACCAGCCATATAGGTTTCGTGGTGCATGGATTGGATATTTTAATCGTATAACTTGAACCTTCTAATGTCTCTTTTTGAACCAACTGTTAATACATTAACAATACAAAACATTTTAATTAATGTTTATTATCTCAATAGTTATGTCAGAGACTTCATTTCACATAAATCAAAGCCCATCTAGTGAATAAATAATTGGATATCAAGCATGTAAGCCTCAAAACTAGAATGAATATAATGTGTTAGCTAGCCCTTTCTTTTCCATGGCCCATATATAGATCTGGTTAATTGAGGGCTGAAGTACAAACCAAGAACGTCGCTTGAGAAAAATATATATGTGAAAATGAAAAGGACATAATCTGAGTTAATTTGGATATGACTTTATACAGTAGACTGAGCTCCATCTGATTAATTCCATGCTTTGGATTCAAGAATTTCTAAGGCACTAAGCATGTAGCAAGCAGTCTTGAAAGTAGCTTCAGAATTCAGAGCTTAGAGTAAGAGCTATAGATGAAATCGATGTAGTTAACCGATGTGTAGTGAGCAATCACATGGAGTTAAGACTTAAGAGTGTAGAACTGTAGCCACCAATATATTTCGTATGGGTGTTTTTCTGCAACATTATTAGATTAAACTATTAATTAAAAAATGAGTGTTAAGTACACAATTAGTAAAATACCCAAAAAAGATTAAGTATACATATGAGAGCCAGCGTAACTTGTGTAGTAGAATAATTGCGTTAATCATCTGGGTACAGACTACAGAAGTACCAAAAGCACAATATGAAAAGAAAATAAAACAAAAATTATTTAACCCCATAAAAATATAATAAAATTGTCCTATTAGTGAACCCCATAATTACAATTTAATGATTTTGATATAATTATCTTATTGATAATACTAGTTATATAATTTATTTAACCCATAGAAAAAGTTTCTATCTCCACCTATGCTGGAGGGACATTCCGGAGTCCGGATCGATATACAAATTAGGCGGCAGGAAGGAATCTAGAGATGTTAATTAACAAATACATGACGAAATATCTGTAGAAAAAATCGGTGGAGGAAAGCGTCAAGTGTTCTTTTGTCTTTTGTACATACCGAAAAGGCAAGAACAATATAATATATAAGAACAACTTTGATTTTTTTTGTTTTTTTACTTTTTAAGATTAGCATCTTTGATGTACGTAGTCTAGTCACAGGTGTTGCCAACTGTCATGCATTAAGTTAGATCCTTTGATCCCGTAGGATCTCTCGCTCTTTTCATGACTTAGTCAATATCATATCTTTTCATGTACATGATTAATGATCTCTAAAAGTTTAGTTCCTTTACAACAAAAGCTAGAATAATTTAGTTATATTCATTACTTTCATTTCGCTTGTGGCTTCTTAAGTTATGTTCTGTGACTAAATTAATTTTGAGCCATATATTATTATGCATGCAAATTCTTTTGATCCATGATTTTATTACTATTATTATTTTGTTAATACTCAATTTGAAAATTTGTTTTAACTTTTTAAGCAAGTGTACTTTATGTAAATTTCTGGCGATATAATTAAGAATGGCCTTTGGTCTGAGCAGTAATGCAGCCTTAACAATTATTAAAAGGGAGAATTTTTTTTACTACTATTTATTTAAACATTGGTACTCATGATTTAATTGAATCCAATGATAAAATATATATAATATACAAGTAATCGAATGAAAAAATTAGAAATAATTTTCTAATTTTTTATAACACTTCTAATTAACCTCAAGATATAATAAAAAAACAATTTTTTATATATCACTTTGTAATTATTAAGAATGGCCTTTGTCCTCTCGATACTAATAATAAATATATTAAATATAACGATTTTCATTATTTTAATTTTAATTATCTAGACTACTAGAGCAATCATTTATTCCATTTTTATACCTTCAGATTATTTTAGATGCTTTAAAAAATGAACGTTTTTTTTCTGAACGAATGTGCGCTTTAATCTTTAAAGAAAAAGAAACTGTTGAACCTATCACGTATAGTATTATTTGTATGTCGATGTATGGACAGTTTTTGATGTTCTTACTAAATGAGTCCGCCAGCTGTGAGCACTAAGCGGCGCCTGTCAAAAGAGTCAAAACATTGTGTTGTGGATTTACCAATTTGCCACTTGACTCAATCAGTCCCGGTACGTACTATATATACCACCACTATATACCTCTTTTTTCGTTCAAGCTCAGCTACTTGTCTTCGTCACCAGGTTTCTCTTGTGAAAAAGGTATTATATACAAGTTATCCTCATTCCTCCACGACCACCTCCTCCTCCTCCTCCTCCTCCTCCTCCTTTTATTTGTTACAAGTTGGCAGCGGCTATGATCAATATTACTCGAATATAGTTCTTTCACATTGATAATTTATAAATTAATTTCTTAATTTGTAGATGGGGCAGCCCCTTGAGAATGGGTTCGGGGAAGACGAGGTGGACAACTCCGAGGGAGACTTTGAGGGCGGCTTCAGGAACAACCCGCAGGCGCGTGTCCAGCAGGAAGGCATCCCGCAGGCCAGTGTCCAGCAGGACGACTTGTTGAACGCTTTTTATGCCTTGTGCAATGCAAATCGGTACGGGATTGATCCAGCAGAGAGGAACAACCACCTGCGTGAGATGGGTAAATTTATGTTTTCTGCCGGAAGATCACTCATTGCTCGTGGTGTTTCCATGAGAACAATGGCAAGCAATCAACCAAACAACAACCGTGCCATCTTTCCAGATGTTATTGTTCCTTGCTCCCTCATTATTGCTGGGAGCGCTGGAATGATTGTTGGAGGGTTTTTGATGTGCTACAACGACCCAGGCCTGTACTTATCTCTTGCAACCCTCGCCGTACTTCTATTGGCTGTGGGATATGTTTTGGCCAACATTTTTGGTTAAATATTTAACTGAAGTCTTAAATGAGTGTTTCCTTATTTGCAGGGTTTTGTATCTTTTCTTTTTTAGTCGGGGACGGCGAACTCGGGATCGTCTAGCGCACTACCGAATTTGCAGCGCGGATCCGATGGTGCGCTAGACTTCGGGATCTGGACTCATTATTTTTTACGGATCCCGAAGTCTAGCGCACCGTCGGATCCGCGCTGCAAATTCGGCAGTGCGCTAGACGATCTGGACTCAGGGCGGTGCAGTAATTTGTAATTTTGTACTTCAATTTTGAAACTTATGATGATTTTGGGGGCCTATTTATACATTTGTGGTCTTCGTTAATTTACTTTTTCAACATTTTTTAACAAAATATTCAAGTTATTCACTGTGATTGTTCAATGTCATTACTAGTTTGTAAACCTTCATTTTTGTTTTACAGAAAGTTAGCATTTATTCAACTGAAATTTAATTGAATTTAGTTGAAGTTTATTTGTAGTTTAGTTGAATTTAGTTGACAATTTAAGTTGTTTGTTTTTCTTATATTGAATCCTTAATTATATGACTTTTTAGTTATTAATTAATGTTTTAGTACAAAACCTATTATTTGTTGATTGTTTAATACAATGTTTGATCAATAAAAAAATATCGGTATCATACCAACTACCGTATCTATGTCACATCATATACGGTTGGAAGGTGAAAAAGAAAGACAAGAAAGTCAAACACAATTATCATGGGGAAGAAGGGAAGATTCGGTCGTTAAAACTTATATAGGATGATAATTAATTATGTATATTTCTGTTCCTGTATGAAGAATTATTAAATTCTTAAATTGATATCATGTTGTTGTTTTATTGAAAGAAAATCATTGAAGCTGTTATCTTTATATTTATATCTATACTAGCATTTACATTTAGCGTTGAGATAGTGATTTTGAGAATTAGATTTGGGAATTGTGAGGTAGATAAAAAATGATACCAAATAACCAAAATCAATATTGACTATATTAGTTTTCATTGTTAAATAGACCAATATTCATATTAACTCATTTAGTAATATATATAAATACTAATATAGTAACACTGTAATATCGATTTTGCTAGTATTAACAAACTCAATACCACAAATATCTTGATTAATAGAGCTCATTGCTTTTTCCTCTTATTCTTTGAATTTGACGAATACGTGTGCTCCCTTGACTAATTGTCAGAAGTCTAACTTAATAAGCTTAATCAACGTTTCAAGTATTTCATTATCTATTAGTGAGTCCACACCTTGCTTTGGGCTAAAATTATTTTTTCTGGTAATAAATTTTTAAAATAATATATAATGGGTCTTAAATTAAGAAAATTAATATGGGCCTTAAGTTTTAATAGGTTGAGATATTAAAGTACGTCAACGATGGCGATAAATCTAAGTAAACAATCAACGTCTGAGATTTATTTATTGGGCCGGGAAGATAGAATTTCCATGTCAAAAAATCTAATATGCTTTTATTAGTAGTAAAGATATGAAATTTAACCAGGTCATAGACCTTGAATTAAAACATTTTTTAAATAAATTTTCTACGGGAAAGATTTTGGCTCCAATCAACTAAATTAAATTATTAAGTAAAAAGATTTCAAATTAAATGCCTTTCTCAGTCTTTTTGGCTAAGGTCAAGCATAGTATCTGTTCTTATTAGTTTTTTTAATTAATATCAAAATTATTAAAGCATTGTGTCGCTCATGCTTTCTTTTTTCTTTTTCTTTTTTTTTTTTTTTCTGATGAGTCAAACGCAATAACATCTATTAATGAAGGAGATATATTTCTCTTATTTATTTATTTTTTTCAAAATCTGTCATATTCCACATCAAACAGCTCCTAAATTTCATGATACACAAAACTGTTCTTCCAATAGCATGTATGCAGCTGCCTGCTTGTACTCAGTATATCAATTTAATAATTATTGAATCCGTTAAATTAAATTTTATTGTATCATTAATAGTTGCGTGAAATTTATTATATTTATGACGAACATAACCATTATATACTTGGCTTGGCTGCTCTTTCCCTTTCACTTGGTAATTAATTAAGTTAGAGCTTAAAAGAGGCAGAGATGAAAGAATTAATTAATTAAGTTTCTTAATCAAGAAACAATAGCAGCCGCCTTTACTTGATCAAGCCGTACGTCCGTCATGCGGAGGCCCCCGTGCTCATGCAGTCTACCCACACTCCTCACACACTTGCTTCGATCAGTTAGCGCATCTCCATCACATCACTTATAAAAAGGCAGCATCATTTTCAAATGGTCCAAATTCAAATGATGACGAAAACAACCACAAAATTAAGCAACACGGTGTTGCCATTTGGCATTTGCCAACACGTACCTGACTAAACTATATATATTGGAAAAATATATAATGCGACAAGCTATGCCATATTGATGATGAGATGGCATACACGCCCGTTTGGTGTGACGTGAGAGTGAGACTGCCCCAATTTCCTCCGATTTCATATATGGGCGTGTTGTTTGTTTGTTTGTTTTTTAATTACATTCTAGTTCTACTACGAAGTCTCTTTTCATTTATCTCTTGTTTTGTGGAGACTTCAGTGATTTGACATATCTGCCATCTGGTACCTCTGCTGATTTTGTTATTCCCGGGTCCACTTTTTCTTGCCAAAGATACATGATTTAGATGCAGTCAACCAATTTTGTTGTAATTATTATTGTTATATTAAGATTAATTTTGGTGTTTCCTTCAAAGCAAAGTTCAATTAATTCGGGTTTGATTTTAGTGCCATTGTTTTTTAGACGTGATAATAAACAAATATTTGAGACAATTTAATGGAACTTGTTTTTTTATTTTTTTGGTTATTAATTCTATTTAGTGCTCAATTTCTTCTTATCAAACAAATGTCAAAACATTTGTTAATTCTTGCAATTACAGGATAATTAATTAACTATTTAAAAATTATTTAAACTAGCGTTATACCCGTGCAATGCACGGGGTTAATCCGAGAATCATGCTATCATGAGCAATTGTTTATAACACGTAAAAAATACATCTACAAAAAGTATTTAAAAGAAAATAATACATCAAAATTGTTTGCTTGATGCTGCAAAGATTAATAGTAAATAATTCATTTATTTAAACAAACCCAAGAATGCAGATAACATGCTCTATAAATTCATGCAATATTGAATGAAAAAAGGTGTGACGTGAGAGTGAGACTGCCCCAATTTCCTCCGATTCCATATATGGGCGTGTTGTTTGTTTGTTTAGCATCAATTAGAAAGTTTTCAGAGATGCAGAGATTTCAGAAGGGCTTTCTAAATTAGAAAGTCTTTTCAACCAGACTATGCTGGTTACAAAGCGCACGATTTGGGTGAGTTTTTAATATTAATCGTTGATGACAGTTTTGATGCGTTTTAGCGATGCAGCATCTGTTTCATGAATAACTGAAGCTTTCTAATTTTTTCCGGACAATCACAATATTGCCCCTAAGAAAGGCTTTCACCATTTCGCTGATACGGATGCTCTTAGAGCGGTAGACTATTATATGATGTCATGATGACGTGGCAGACTAAGAAATTCAGCTTTTTTATTCCGAAATTTTATAGTAACAGAGATTAGTAAAAGAAAATTAAGTTCTCCACCCTCTTTGAATAATTGGATCTAGTCCTCTAGGTGCCTAATTTTCCCATGGGCCCATTTGAAATTTGAAAAAGACCTACAACAAGAATTGCACTCAACTTCCCCACCGGATTCCGAAAGGGCCCAGGCTCAATCAAATGGGGTTCCAACCCCCACCTCGTTTTGAATCAAATAAAATTGTGGGCTGCCCGTGGAAAAAAGGGTGATCCGTTCCCATGTGATTTTTAAGCCTATTAGGCCATCAAAAATTTGTAAAATAATTCAAATACCAGTCATCAATACGGAATGGGGCAAAAACTGTGGCGTCATATCAGCGCCCATATATATTATAGAGGAAATCTTTATTTACCCCAACTTTAGAGCATCTCCAAGAGTTTCCCAAAACCATTTCTAAAACCAATTATTGGGAATTAGGAACAAAATTTGGTCTCCAGTAGAAGCCCAAAACCCTTCCCAATTTTTAGGCTATCCCAAAATCCTCTCTAAATTAGCTATTTTGGTGACTTTTTTGGGCACTCCCAATCCAACTTCCCAAAACTAGAGCCAAATCCAAACCGTTCAAATATATTGGGATTTGTATTTTGGCCTAGTTTAAATGTATTGGGATCTATATTTTGGGAATCTGTTGGAGATTGAGGTGAAATTTGCTCCTAAAAAATTTAGGATGACACCCAATATAGATATATTGGGATCCATTTTTAGAGAGTCTCTTGGAGATGCTCTTAATCCCCCAATCATGTACCCCAAAATCTTCTCAATATTCCTTTCCTAAAATAACTACTCTCTTCTTTCTCCTTTTGGATCTGTCTTTTTCTGGAAGCTATCTGCCCTCCTCCGCTGCCATGGCCTCCCCACACCAGTCCTCCACTCTCCTCCAACTCGCTGCCAACTACGACCTCGACCCCTTGAAGGCTGCAATCGCCACTGATCCGCCCGCCGCAGATCGCCCCAGGTTGTGGTACAAGCGCAACAAGCTCACCATCTGCATGGTCCTCGAGTGCCGCAGCCCCTTGATGGTCGCCGCCACTTTTGGCAGCACTCAGGTCCTCTCTTTTTTGTTCACTCTCCCTTCTGTTGATGTCAACTCCCGCTCCGGATTCGATAACACCACTGCCTCGCACTGTGCTGCTTTCGGTGGCTCCCATTCAGCCGTCGAATCCGTGCAGCTGCTTCTCTTGGCCGAGACAAATCGCGATGCTAACACTGTGCTCCAATAGAGGGGAGGGGAGGGGAGGGGAGGGGATGGAAGGGTATGGAAGAAGATGGTAGTGTAACCTCCCAAAATGGGGTGTAAAGGATGGAACAAATTTCTATTCAATTTTGTGTCTTGACAATCCTCCTCTTCCATACCCTTCCATAGGCTACCCTCCAAAATTTTAAGTATTGGAGCAAGTAACTCTATTTGGGCAGCCCCAGTCAGCCCCCTGTCCCCTACCCTCCCCTCCTCTCCCCTCTATTGGAGCACAGAGTAAGGGTCGCCGCCTCGCTGATGTCATATCAGTGCCGGGTCTAGGAGACGTGGTCCGATACCATCCGTCTGATTATGATACGTGGTGCGATCTCCGTCGTACGATCGACCGATGAGGGGTTTTTCTCAGACAGACGGACTTTCTCATAGCAAAAGGGAGGATCTTTGAATCTTTGATCGAGTTCTGCAATGGTGGGGCGAGTGGGGATGAGGCAAGTGGCGAGGAGGTTCTTCTCGTCGGGGGGCAAGGTGCTTAGCGAGGAGGAGAAGGCCGCCGAGTGACGATTTATAATTTGTGGTTACAATCAATCTATTTCTCAATCAGACAATTCAGATTACAAGTTGTATGAGATGCCAATAATTATATGGAATAATATTATTGTCCCCAAACCTCTGTCCCCAAAGTTTGTCCCCAGCGCTCTTTTGCTAATTTTGATCACTGCCTTTGTTTTAGAAACTTTCTATTTATAAATGCTTGAACATTAAAGCCTCTCTTCAATTATCGAACAGATGCACAACTAAATTCAAAATTATCGGCAACCTTTGAGGAGTCTCTCTTTCTTGTCAAAACCTATCCATACAGTTCGAGTTCCTATGCGAATCTCTTCTCTCTACAATATCTACCGATCGAGTCAAACTCTTAAGCAATTAAACTCAACAAATTGTCTTCAATCTTCTCCGCTAAGATTTGTGAGTACTCTCATATACATGGACTCCAAAAGAATTAATATGTTTTCAATATGCAGTTGACCATTGCCACAAAATTTGTTCGAGATCTTCAATCTTTACATGTTTTCTCTTTCCTTGAATATATAGTTTAATGATTGATATTATTTTTTGTAAAACTTTAACAAAGAACTTTATGTATTGTTTTTATGCAATTTGACAGAACTCATTTTACATTTATTTTGGATGACTTCTGAGGCTAGAGATTCTTGGTGTAATGATTTCAATAAACTTCTTCATTTGTCTTGCTTGAAGAAACGATTTGTGGTCTTCTATTCAAACTTCAAAGAATGTATAATATATACCTTTAATTTGTTGTACGGGCAGTATTCAAGCATCTACGTCCTTGCATTCATTTATCTTTATTAAATTATCATGAAACTTATCTATTGCACCGACTAACTTCAAACCTCTTTTCTTTGTGCAGATCAAGGATGTGGATTACGATGATGCAAACTTTCATCATTTGTCTTGCTTCATTATCTTTTATATATCTCAAGAAAAAAAAATGTAAATAGCAGATATGTTTAATGTAAATAGCAAAGCTATGTATGTAATAATGTAAATAGCAAACATGTTTAATGTAAGTAGCAGATACGTTTGATGTAAATAGCAAAGCTTCAAATATAAATTCTTAATTTTATCTTAACTTGTCAATAATGTAAATAATTAATTTGTTTGCTATATATAGCAAAAATTTACGGTATAGCTATACAATATGACGATGTATTTTGTGGATAGTCAACATTTGTTCTGGAAATAAATGCAATTTGAATAAAACATAACTGAATAATTAAATATAAATAATCCCAAGATTCAATGTAAATAGTAACAATGCTGAGTCACTTTAGCATATTTAATTGACAACATCTATAATTATAAATAACAAATACCTTTGATATAAACAGTAATAATGTCGAGTCACTTTAGCAGATTTAATTGACTACATCTATAATTGTAAATTACAAAGCCTTTTGGTATAAATGGTAAATTAAATTTTTTATATGCCGCTCCTTAATTTTTATTTTTGACGTGCTTTTGACTATGGTCAAAGTGGGGATTTTTTTGGGGGACGGATCCCTGGGGACTATTATCCGCAAAAGGCTAAATCAAATGTGCTTGTGCTCATATGGTGCGAATTACAAAAATAAAGTCAAAGAGAGTTTTACAGTAAATCCGAACAAGCATGCTTTTATTCACTGAAAATAAAAATGAAACATAGTATTCTTCTATGATTTTTCACAAACACTTCTGACAACTTTATCATGGTATACTTTTTTTTTTTGTAAGATAGGCCCATGGGCTGACTTTAGTTATAAGTAATGAGACATTTAAGAACTCCGTCCGTCTCTTCAACAAACAATTCAGAGTGCCAGTTTAAATCCTCATAGTAAATTATTGTATGAACATCACATGCGTTTTGTATGAACACTCAAACATAACTTATATGAACAACACATATTTTTCAATAGATCGATAATGCAAATTTGATGGAGACGCATAATTGTTTGGCATCATTGTATGAACATAACATGAACATTGTATGAACACATCATAAAAAATATGAACAACACTGAAATATGAACGTAAACCTGAGACCACTGAATGCATGAACATGAATTTCTAGTGGTATGTACATGCTTTAGTACTACTATGAACACCCCTTGTATCAAGCCTGAACTGAGTTTTTAGAATGTAAGAACTTGAAATTCTAGTGGTATGTACATGCTTATATCCCACTATGAGCACCCTCTGCACGAAGACTGAACACCCAACGCAACAGAAGGTGCAGCCGGTATGGGGCCCAGGGAGCACTGAATAAAAAATTTTAGATTGTATGAACATGAAATTCTAGTGGTATGTACATGCTTATATACCACTATGAACACCCCCTTAACAAAGCCTGAACACTTAACGCAGCAGAAGGTGCAGCCGGTATGGAGCCCAGGGAGCACTGAACAGAATTTTTTACACTGTATGAACATGACATTCTAGTGGTATGTACATGCTTTAAACCTACTATGAACACCCCCTGCATCAACCCTGAACACCCCACGCAGCAGAAGGTGCAGCTGGTATGGGTGCCAGAAGGTGCAACAGTTATGTCCATGGTGAAAAACATGCTTAAATTAATTTAATCACGTGCTTTAATTAACAGTTATTGACAGTTATCTCTGTGGTCCCCACTGGAATTAATGGAAATGGATAATGTTAGGGCCGTGATGTTCTATAGAATGCGAAAAGGCCTACTCGTCCTAATTTCTCGTTGTTCATACTTGCTGATATAAGGTATTCATACTAACTAGTTTTGGGTGTTCATAATTTGTGCATGCACGTTATTGGGTTGGGGTACGATTTTGGGGGATTTTGATTGGGGTACAGTTAGCTTTCCTCTATATTATATAGAGGAGGGATATTCCCATGTTTAATGTTTTCCTTATTAGAAGTTAGACCTTTACTTGGGTCAATGTCTTTTGAGTGGTACGTGTTGGCAAATGCCAACATGTCATGAGTCAATGTCTTTTGAGTAGTTAAATTATTTTTATAATAGAACAATTATTTATTTCAATAAGAAGAAATTCAAATTGTGTATAAAATAGATATTTTTTTTATGTATATATCTTGGTGTAATTAATTAGGGTTGTGATAATATTTAGTTTTCATTTTGTTCATTGATTTGCTAAAAAAATAATAATAATTTGGGTAGGATACTAGGATATATATCTACCTCTATATGTTTGATAAATAATAATAATAATAACAATAACAATTTAACATGCAATTGTATTGAAAGTTTATTTAAATTATATCGATTAATATAATTATCAGTAAAGGGTTAGGAAGGAGAACAGGGGAGCCGACACATAGCAAAATACTGAGAAGAAATATTGGGACTAGATGGCTCTTCCATTGAGAGCCCCAAAAGGGCGATCCTATTGGCGACCCAAGCTTCCCCCTTCCACCCTTCCACCCTTCCGCCATTACTCCCCCTACCCACCAACCTCGTTAATGCAACTCCCATTACTGCCCACACGAAGACCAATCAGGAGGGAGCTCAGCCGTCTTTCACATTCAATGCAGCACATCTGCAGAATCCACCTCCACAGCATCGAACTGCCAGTGCCAACTACCCAATGGCAACTGGTTACTACTCGAAGGAGTAAATACAAAAAGAACAATCACAAGGGAAAGAGATCTTTTGCCCAATCTAGCAAGCAAAAGGTTTGTACCAGGTGCTTCTTACGAGGGCACAATGCTGCAGCCTGTACATGGCCAGTTAAGTGCCATCAATGCCGAGCTTGGGGGCATAAGGCTAGGGTTTGCTTTAAAAACAACCCTCCCCTCCAAGGATCATCTCTCTACAAACTCAAAAGCAGCCACCCTAACAAGTAAAACAACCAATCCTGCAAGCAATTCTACTCCAAACCACACCATGGAGCCTTTCTTTGAAGGTCGCCCAGACATGGCAAATGTCTACTGTCTACCTATAATCATCTTACTAGGCATGCTAGTTGCTTGGAAAGGACTGCCCTCATTGTGATGGTGAGAGAACCACCGCTGCCGAAGCTCATACCGGACATGGCTCGTGAATTTGCAAGGGTGAACGGCTGGCAACCGCAAGACTATGATGTCAGAACAGCGGAGCTCACCCCCTTTCTTGTGATCTGCCAGAGCACACCGAACAGGAACAAGCTCTGCCGTCAGAAGTCAGCAGACAACCTCCCCGTGGCCACTACATCATCAACGCAAACACTGAGGTCAGGCTGTTTCCATGGTCTCCAAGATACGGTATGGTTTTTTCTCCACCAGAGTATGAGGTTTGGGTCTCTCTCAGAGGTACACCTTTGCAAGGCTAGAATAAGGCGACTATCAAAACAATGTGTGCAGGGTTTGGTTATGTCCAGACTATACGGCCATACTTCTTGCGTACTGTGTAATTTTACTGAGATAAGAGTTCTGGTTGTCTGTCCTGACCCATCTAATATACCCCGTCACCTCACGTATGGTCAGGGACCTTGGGCTAGAATAGTAAGGGTGGTCATCATAAATTATCGGAGGCAACAGATTGCTCCTCCGCATGAGGACGACGATGGACCACATGAGAACAATGCCAGGCTTGGCCGGAATGGTCATAGGCAGGGTTGAAATGCCAAGAGAAATCCACCACCTAGACCACATTCTTCCAGCTCTAGCAATAGTGACCCAAACCCTAGGCACCGTCGCCATGACAGGAGAGGCGAACAATCCGACCGCTCTGACTCCTCCGCAAGCCACACTCCTTCCCCTCTTCTCTCTCCCACTGGACATGTCCCCATTAACATGACATAAGTCTGGAGGATCAAACCCAAAACCACACCCATACCTCCTTACATAGTACCAACTCCAGTTCCAACTCCACCAACTCCAGCTCCAATTCCACCTCCACTTTCACCACACCCATACCTCCTTACACAGACAGCTACACCACTGCTGCCACAGACTGCAAAACTGGTCCTCTTTTACCCGTCACAGTTTACCACATGGATCCTGGGCCACAACGGATCCTGCATCTTCAAAACTTCCCATCTTTCTAGCTCGTTACACCGCTCCCCTACCACCATGATCACACCCTATACTGTTAGCCTACCTAGCAACCTCATGATGGCAATGTGCTCACTCCAGGTCACATCAAAAGCACAAATGACCGTTGCCAATCACATCAACCCAACCCAAGGTACAAAGTTTGCCTTCTCCCCTCTTCCTCTCATTGCAGGTCCAGTTCCCCCAGCAAAGTAGACCAACACGGCCCAGATGGCAGCTCGTGATGGGCCAGCAAGAGCAACCACACTTAGGAGAAGCCCACGACTCAACAAGAAGCCTGCCATAGATGCCCCTACGCTGTTGCAGCTGCCAGGCCCAAGAGCAAATAGAGCAACCACTGCTGGGCTGCCTTTCATACCGTATGAACAGATGACCCCAGTCAGTGTTTTGCAAGCGCTTTTTAGTAGCACTGCATGGATCGGGCCTGGAACTGGACGACAACGTTGAGAAGCTTGTCACAGCGGTCTTCCGCTCAGGAGGCGACCAGGAGACTACAGATCACACTGCTAGCTCTGCCAGCACCACTAACTCTACCTTGACACCTATCCATGACTCCGTCCCGCTCCGCGCCGTGGGAGGAGAACTCGTCTAAACCTTGTTTTTATGATTATGGCTGATAATTGTATTTTGGAACATTTCAAAAGGCATTGTGCTACTCTGATATTTTGGTAATTAGGGATTTCTTCTTTAATTATACCACCCATATGCTACACTTGGATGAAGTGTGTAGATAGGGATGCTCGCTTAACGACATTCCCTGCTCCTTTTAGATGCCAACACGGTTGCTTCACGACTGTGCTTGTGCTTATTATGCTGGATTTTCATATTGATTTCAAAGTTGTTTTTATGCTTTCTTCTTACCTCTTCTTCCTCTCTCTATCTCCTACTCTTAGATTCTTAATTGGTTAATTAATTGATACAACAGCTGTAAGAAAATTCACTTTCCTTTCTTGGAACGTTACGGGTTTGAATGACCCTGACAAGAGAGCCATAGTAAAGCGAGCTATCATGAGGCATGCTCCAGATCTGCTCTGTTTACAAGAAACAAAAATTCATAGCTTTGATTCCACTTTTCTCCATCAGATTGTAGATAACAGGTATACTGATTTCATTGTTGTGCCTGCTGCTAATACAGCAGGAGGAATATTATTGACATGGAAGCAAAGGGTTTTCTCTCTGATTCACTTTGATTTGGGTTTGCATTCCTTAACTGCAGACCTGAACTGTACTTGAAATGATGCGACCATCAGTTACGGGGGTGTATGGACCTGCTTCAGGTCACAACAGGACCCCTTTTTTTTGATGAATTGATTCATGCTAAACCGGACTTACGAGTGCCGTGGGTGGTCTGTGGGGATTTTAATCTCACCCTTTCGCCTCAAGATAGATCTAATCATAGGGCACAATCACATGCTGCGGCGCAGTTTCAACAAGTTGTTCAGGAGCTTGATCTTATTGACTTCGACCTACATGGTCGTCAATATACTTGGTGCAACGAAAGGCACAAGCCTGTTTTTGTCAGGCTGGACAGATTTCTAATAACGACTGCATGGTCAGATCTCTTACCTAACTCGTTTCAGAAGGTTCTTCCAAATCCGGCATCAGATCATTGCCCAATCATGTGCCAATGTAGCTCTACCTTTCCACTGCCCAATATGTTCCGTTTTGAAAACTATTGGTTACGCATCGATAGTTTTACCAAATTGATTGAAGAACATTGGCAAAGCATACCGCTGGCACACACTCCTTCCCAGTTAGCTGCCAAGCTAACCACATTGTGACAGACCATTAAGAGTTGGAGAACACAGACTGTAGGGGATTTCAAGTCGCAATTGCTTGTTTGCACTCACAACTTAGCCTGGCTTGACAAAACTTCTGAGATACGTTCACTCACACCACTAGAAACATTGCTCACCAATCTCTTACGGGATCGTTATCAGGAAATTTTATTGCAGCAGGAAATCTCATGGAAACAGAGGGCAAAAAGGCAATGGATAAAAGAAGGGGATAGAAACACAAAGTTTTTTCATGTTGTTGCTTCAAACCAGAAAAGGAATAACACTATTCACACCATAGAATATGAGGGCAACTCTTTCACAGATGAACAGTCCAAAGCTAGGATATTCTTTCAGCATTTCTGCCAATTGATGGGATCAGAAGAGCCGATACTACATCCGTTGGATTTCAACTTCTATGGTTTCTTTCCAGTGCCACCTAATTTGGACTTTGATCAGCTAATTGTTCCAATTACAGAGGAGGAGGTGCAGATTGTTATTAAGTGTTGGCCAAACAATAAGGCGCCTGGACCAGATGGCTTCACTGGAGAATTCTACAAAAAAAATTTCACGCCTCATAAGCTCAGATCTGACTGATGTTTTCAACACTGTAATGCGGAATCCACAGATTGGAATGCATCCTTTAAATGACTCCTACATTGCTCTAATTCCAAAGAAGCGCCCAGCTTTGATCACATCCGATTTTAGACCGATAAGCCTTGTCAATGCGGTACAAAAGATCTTTTCAAAAATTCTGGCAACCAGGATACAACCTATGATGACTGCCTTGGTGCGACCCACTCAAACAGGCTTCATTAAGGGGAGAAATATATTGCATGGTTTTCATTATGCGCAGCAGGTCACCAATGTAGCTAGGAAACAGCAGAGGCAAATGGTCTTATTCAAGGCAGTCATGTACAAAACTTTTGACACTCTATCATGGCTGTTCCTCATTAGAGTGCTTCCTGCAAAAGGAATACCTCCTCTTTTTTGTGAGTGGATTGCATATTTGACTCTGCCAAGTACCTCAAAAGTGATAATTAACTCCGTAGCGGGCCGAAGCATGGTGTTGAGACGGGGGGTCAGGCAAGGGGACCCCAATTCCCCATATTTGTTTGATTTAGCAATGGATTTTCTTGCAACATGGGTTCAAAACCTCCAAAACCGTGGCTTTCTTTCTCCCCCATTCCACCAGTGTCACATGTGTTTGCAATACGCGGATGACACCTTGTTCTTACTGCAGCCTACGAGACAACAACTTCTTCATGTCAAAGTGATCCTAACATTATTTGCAGTAATGTCAGGATAAAGGGTTAACTTGCAAAAGTCCAAAATCATCCTGATTAATGGAACAGATCTTTTGACTGAGCAATTGGCACGCATCATGGGCTGCAGGCCATCCAAATTCTGACTAAACTACCTTGAGTTACCCTTGTCAGACGTCGCTTTCAAAAAATCTCACTACAATCCCTTAATTGACAAGTTTCAGAATGCCCTGCCGGGGTGGAAGGCGGATATGTTTGTGCCACCCTTTTCGCCGCCCGAAGAGGCGCTCTTAAAAAAGGGACGTTTTCGTCGGGAAAAGGACACGGTCACCCCTGTACGCATGTGTTTGTTAGTAGATGTTGTGAGACGCTCACTCTCAGACACTCACGTTCAAAGGTTTTATGATTTTCAAGTGATTGTGGGGTCTTGGATTCCAATGAGCGCAAGCCCTCATTATTAATTATCCTGAATCTGTTAAATCCAGGCACCTCTGATTAAGAATAGGAAAATGCTAAAACTTGTGTGCAATTATTGTACAAAACAAAAAGAAAACAATCAAAAGAAACAATCTTATCTAAATGACATGCATGAATTAATGCACACTTTTAAATATAAAGATTGTCATTATTTTGTTAGTAAATGTTAGTGGATGTTAGTGGGTTAAACCTATGATACTTTTGATGATCCCGGAGATGCTTATATCTCTTTCAGGTTTATGTTAGCGGGGAAACCTAGGACAGTTTTGATGGTCCCGGAGACGCTTATGTCTCTTTCAGGCCTCCTACGACTTAATAAGCCGCAATCGTTCGAGTGTGAAATTTGGCTTCTTGATCACTACGAGCGATATCTGCGATCGTCAGATCAGGACTGGTAGTCTATCTGCAATCGAGGATCCAATTTTTAGCCTCACGCCCGGTCTCTCTGTCGGGGTATGATCAACCGTCAATTGGAGGAAATCTGGAATCGACTCTGGTGGTCCCGAGAACTTTTTCTCTCGTCAGATCTCCTAACTAAAGTGCAAGACGTCGCCGTTTGGTAGCTTGGTATTGCTTTCATCAGTCATCTAAACAACGAACTAGTAACCGGTTGGCCTAATTGACGTTCAGGTGCTCAATGATTTCAAATCCGGATTTTGCCCTTTGATTCGAAAAGATTTTGATTTCTTATTTTAAAGCGAGCACAACATTTCATCAAAATATTCTTGCTAAAAAAATGCTTGGATTTGACCCTTTATTTATGCACTTTTTAATCTTCGAAATTCAAAAGAAATGATGTTTTCTCATGAAATCCAAAATTTTCTCAAGATTTTAATGTCTTTATTTGACAAAGATTTTTGGACTTTTTTATTTTTGTTACTTCAGACTTAGAACGTGTGAGGAGTCTAAATGTCCATGAACACAAAAAAATTTTTTAATGAAATTGCTTGGACTTTTTTCTTGAACGTGTGAGGAGTCTAAATTGTAAGATTTCTTTTCCTCTCTTTTTTTTATTTCCTTTTTATTTAAGAAACTTCAAAGAAGATATTTGCAAAAAGAATGCTCATGATCCGAGTGCAATGGAGGAATTTACTTTTGAAAACTTAGTAGGAAATCTCCTTCAAATTTGAACTTAAACTTGGGTCCGAAAATTCAAATTTTAAATGAAAAAAATGTTTTTACATGGAAAAAATCCGAAATATTTTTTTATGAATTTTAAAATTTATTTCGGAATTTTTGGAGTTCGGAAACTATTTTTAGAATTATTTTTATTGAAAATCCGGAATAAATCACTTTAACTGGATTTTGGGCCATATTTCAATTTCTGGGCCGATTCTGGTTTTGGGCCGACTTTGGATTTTGGGCCAATTTTGGGTTTTGGGCCAACTTTTAATTTTGGGTCAGATTTGGGTTCTGGGCCAACTTTTAATTTTGAGCCAGATTTAGGTTTTGGGCCAACTTTTAAGAACTGAATTGGCTTGTTCCTTTCCTGAGGCTGCATCAAGATTCGTGCTGCTAGGCATGAGCAAGATCTGTGAGATTTGTCATCAAGATTCGTGCTACTGGCAGGAATGAGATCTGTGGGATTGTCATCAAGATTCGTGCTGCTCTTTATATGAACTGGGCTCATCTGGACCGTCGGTGGCTGTGCACGACGGATCTCGGCGGTGGATGGTCGGATTTTTGATTGGTCAACGCCATTGGGATCGTTTCATCAAGGGGAACACATCTGTGGTGTTGGATTCGGCTGAGGGGTTTGGATTTAGCTCGAATGAGCTCGTACTTGAAGTGCTGTACCGAGTTTTGACTTGGATTTCGATTTCAAAATTCTAACTCAATTCTTGACCAATTTGTGTAAGGTTTGGCTTGTTTGAATCGTCTTGATATGAAGAACATGTATGTACATTTAATTTAAATCAATTTGGACTGTACAACAGATGTGAACTAGGTACCAGATTTCAGTTTTTTGAGTACCAGTTTATGAATTTGACACATAGAACCTTTTTTTTTAAATCATGCAAGCAACTCATTTGTAGTGTGTGCAGTGCATTGGCATTACTTATTTCGCAAAGTGACTTGAATTTCACGTTTGAATTTGAGTTTATCAGTTCTGTCAGAAAATTGACAGAAAACTGATTATTTACCAGAAATTCTATGCTTTTAAACATAATGTTTTTGAAACATTTTGAATGTGACAATTCAATGTTTTTAAACAGAAATGTATTGAGATGTTAGAAACAACTTCTATGTTCATCAAATGTTCTAGTTCTAAATTATTCACAATGTTTTTGAAATTTTTGTTCTCAGGGTTAAATCTGCAAATTTTCACAGAACTTGTCTGAAATTTCACATTTTTGTAGGAATTTATTTACAATGAATCAGATCAAGTTTAAAATATAAAAGTTGCTAAAAATCATGTCAGGAATGCATCAAAATTATCAAAAATATGCATTATGAAGGCAGAAATATGTGATCAATTTGTTATCAAAATTTTCAGAAAAAGGACAGAAAACTAGGCTGATGCAGTTGTCAGTTTGTCATTTTTATGAGAATTTATTTACAAAGAATTAGATCAAACTTTATACATGAAACTTGTTCATAAAATCATGATCTTTTCATATAAAATATTTAAAATATATATCCAGAACATAAAATATGCATCAAGATCAGTTCTTTGAAGTTCAGACTTGCAATTTAGTGTTACAGACAGTCAGATTTACATTTCTTGGATTTTTATGACTTGCTTTTGAACATGAGTGCTTAAACAACTTTGACAATGAGTTAGTGCATGTTGTTATGAACATTTTAATATATAATTTGTACACCTTTAACTTAGCAAGGTCAATGTTTCATTAAATTTACAATTCAAAGGACATTTTCTGTCATTCTGTGCAACAGATCTTGTGATTTTTATATGAATTTTTCTACACAAAATTTGACAATAACTTTTACATGAGAAATGTTTATAACTTTATTATGGACACATAAAAAAATGTGACTTAATTATGTTATGAACATAAATCCACAGAGAGGAGTTGATCTTAGCAAGTTTGTGTTGCTCTTCCAGTTTCTTGAGTCTGGAACAATTTTGGCAGCATTTCCCCTACATTTGGTAGGTGAAATCTGTTCAAAAAGGTTTCCTTGAGTTCATAACTTATCCTATAGCAATTTTGGCAGCATATCCCCTTGTGAAAGGAGGATTTGATGTCAAAATTAGCTTCCAGAATGAGTTATTCACTCAGTTCTCAGGGAACTGGGAGGGCAGCAGTGTCTCACTGAGCTCAACTCCCCCTCTCATGCTTTTGCTATGAGAGTCACCCTTTGGACAAGTCCTTAGGGGTTTGTGGAGCATGCTCACACAGTAATTAAGCCACTCTTGGAGTTAGACTTAACAAGAGGTCATGAGTTGCTTATGCAAGCTCGTGTGTGCTGGTTTTGATTATTTTATTGACTTTTAAGGCAACTCACTCTTGGAGCAAGCTCACAACAGGTAATGAGAGCACAAGGCCACTCATGTTAGCTGCATTTAACTTTATTTATCTTATTTAACTGAAAGAAAGCAAAAGAATTGATGCAAGTGCATCTCTGATCTATTAATCTCAGAAAATCAATTTATTTGAAAGAGATCAATGTTCTCATGCAAGAAATTCAAGAATCAAGCAGTTCAGATCAATATCTATGCATCTTAAAGCATTAAATTACTCAAACAATCAAAAGAATCACAAATTTATTGCTCAAAACACAAGAAAACAGTAATTGATTTACTGTTCCTTTCTTTCATTTCATGATAGCAGCTCTTACACTTAATTTCTCACCTTTTTCTCTTGAATTACACTTTCTAACACCTGTATTACAGTGATTTGAGGCTAGCCTAACAGGTTTGAGGGAGTGGGGAGATGATTTGGGTAGGTTTTCAACTAAATTTCAAATTCTGGCAAATTTTGGCAGAATTTCAGTGAGGTTTTCTGGTTGTTTTTTTGTTTGATTTGAGGGGGGTATTTATAGGAATGATTTGATGATGCTTAGAGGGGAAGGAACCTCCTCTGATTGGTCAGGAGCATGTCCCACAGATTGAGACCAATTGGAGCAATTTTCAGCCCTTGGATTTGATTTGATATGTTCTTGTTCAATTTCAGCCCTTAGATCTGTTTGGCAGCTTGGGGGGAGTTAGTTGACGCCTGGACAATGTTCAAATGGCTTGAGAATCATCCCTGGACTTGGTTTGTGTGATCTGGTAAAGATTCAGCCCATTTTCCAATCAGAACTGGTCATGCACTGGTTTCAGCCAAGTTTGGGGCTTTGGAGAGGTTTAAATCGACTAAAAGATCAATTCTTTGGTGCTGCACATGGTCTATGAGGTTGCTGCAGTGATTTGGAGTGATTTGAGCTGTGCTGGTATGAACCAGTTCCAGCTGAGAACTATTTCAGCCCTGGTACAGCTTCTAGAAGCTTTTCTGTTGAGCTCAGGTGCCTTGGATCCCTTCTAGGAGGTGAGGGGGACTTGATTGAGCATGGAGCAGTGAGCCAATGCAGTGGAGAGTGCTGCTGTGATGCTTGGTGCTTGCTGCACTGAGTTCAGCTGAGAAATCAGCTCCTGTTGGGGTCCCACAGTCGTTTCAGAGTTTGTTTCATGCCTTGAATCCTTTCCTGGCCCTTAATGGATCTTATTTGAGTCTAATTGAACCCTTTAAGCAACCCAATTAAGTCCAATTATTCATTTAATTTGAATTTCAAGGCTGCAGGGGCATTGTGGTCATTTTCCTTTGAAATTCTGTTACTCAGTTGAGAGCACGAGTTCTCACCCCTTTCTACTCAACTCCTGAGTATAAAACACCCCTCTTTACTCCTCTATACTCATCCCCTCCTCTCTTTTTTCAATTGAATCGATTTGGAGGTGAATTCCTCAATTTCTTTCACTGTTTCATTACCAGCTTCATTGATTTATTTCTTCCCATGGTTTTAAATGATTGAGATCATGTTTTAACATCTTTTATACTCTAATTGATGCTCAGGGGATCAATCAATCGAAAAAAGTTTGAAGCTTGGGCTCGGTTTTGGGACTGAACTTGGTGAAGGTTACTGTTTCATCCTGATTTTCAATTTTTTACTCAATTGATATGTTGTTCAATCAATTAACATGTTACCCATCATCATTAGATCATGTTGATTGATTCCTTGAGATTTGTTTTGGTCAATTGAAGCTCTGGAGTTGAGCCCGAGCCTTGAGCTGCTGTTTGAAGGGCTGTCAGAGGCTTAGGGGGTAGAACTCATTGCTAGGAGCTTGGAGAAAGGCATCTGAGGCATTGAACATCATCGTGGAGGTGTGGACAAGCTTGGGCAAGCATCAGTTGAGCTCAGCAACCACCATCGCCGGAGTCGAGCATCTCAGGTCAGTTTCTCCCCTCTTCTGGTTCTCATGTCCCCATTTTTTTCACAGTGCACAACAGTTTGCAATTAGGGCATAATTGGGTAGAGCTTGAGTAGACGATTCAATTGGTATATCATTTGCTTGAAATGGTGGTCGGAGTTGGGAGAATTTGGCCGGAGAAGGAGGTGGTGGCGCGGCGGCAGACGCCCCTCTCTTTTTTTTTATTTTACTACCAGGTGGACCCCATGATTTAACTGACAGGTGGGCCCCATGTATCAGAAATTCCATTTGGCTAATTAACTTTGATTAGCCCATTAACCAGCCCATAATTCAAATCCCAGCTCTTTATTTATTCTGTGAATGGAATTGTGTAGCTTTTCGTGTGGAGGTAGGTTTTAGGCTTTAGATGGGTCACAGTGACATGCTACACACTTTCCTAATATTCTCCCAAATCTTCTGTGCTCCATCTATGACAGGTGGGCCCCATCTGACAGGTGGGTCCCACTTGTCAGAGTTCCTTTCTGAATTATTTTTGGTATTTGGGCTGATTTAGGAAACTGGACCTCTTTCTTAGTTTTATCTAATTCCTTATATATCAATTCGGCCCAATTAAAACATCCGGCCCAAAAATCAATCCTGTGATTTTCTGTTTTCCCTGCTGACAAGTGGGCCCCACTTGTTAGTTTGACCTGACTTTGACTGCCACGTGTCACCTCCTGATTGGTCAATAAATCTGATTTTTTCTATTTTCTACTTACAAGTGGGCCCCACTTGCCAGTTTGACCTGACTTTGACTGCCACGTGTCACCTCCTGATTGGTTGATATATCTGCTTTTTTTATTTTCCTTGCTGACAAGTGGGCCCCACATGTCAGTTTGACCTGACTTTGACTGCCACGTGTCACCTCCTGATTGGTTGATATATCTGATTTTTCTATTTTCCTTGCTGGCAAGTGGGCCCCGCTGTCAGTTTGACCTGATTTTGACTGCCACGTGTCACTTTCTGATTGGTCAGTTTTGTTGATTTTGTAATTGGTATATTTTGAGCCCTGATACTCGGAATTTTGCAAATAATATACCAAAATTCTCAGAAAATTATGGACTTTCCATTTTTGACCTCCTTTTGGCAAAAGCAATTTGGAGATAACAGGAGATGTTCCCAACTTTGTGTTTCTGACATCTCCCGGTGCCTCCGAACTGCTAACCCGGAACACCAAATCCTGTCCTTTATATCCTTAATTCTTGTTTAGCTAGTCAATGTGGGACTATTGAAGTGCTTGAGTGACTTTGTTCTGGATTCGGTCTTTGACTCAGTTGGCTGCTCTCTGTTTGATTTCTTGTTGGCTGCTGAATCATTTCCTATATTCCTTGAGCTCAGAAACTCAGATTTTTTATAAATAGCATATCAGAACTCTCAGGATTTGGAGGAGAATCCCAATATGCTAAATTAAATACACTTTCTTGAAGTTATGAGAGACATTTGTTTTCTCTCATAGCAACAAGTAGTTGACCATTGGTCAAATTCTTCAGCTGAACTTTGTTAACAGCTTTCCTTAGTTGACTTTCTTCTTGTCTTTTCAAGGAATTTTCAGTCGAATGCTTCTTTCATCGACCTATTTGAAGAATCTTTCCGACTGAATCTCTCTGTCATCAGCTTGGTCTTTTGACTGAATCTCTCTGTCATCAGTTCTCCCTTCTTTTCTTCTCCTTCTTTTTTTGTTTCGCTTATGAGTTTCTTAATTAGCAGCTTTGACTTTGCTTCTTCACAGGTGACCCTTTTTAGGGGTCAACAATGTTGTCCATGGGAGGCCGCCATGTCTTGCTCAACTCGGTGTATTCAGCATACCCGATATATTATATGTCGGTCTTCCTACTGCCAAAGGGAGTCATTCAGGCACTGGACAAGATAAGGTGTAGATTTCTGTGGCATGGCCATAAGGAACATGAATCTACTAAGAAACCAATGCCACTGATCAATTGGGATAAAGTTCTCATGCCAAAGCATTTGGGGGGGTTGGGAATCAGGGATTTAACAGGGGCCAACTACTCTCTTATGTTGAAGTGGATGTGGCAGTGGCATACTGCACAAGAACAGTGGTGGAAAAATGTATCTGCCCTAGAAGAACCTACTCAGCCACCATGGTTAAACCAGCCTCACAATCTTTCTACGTTCTGGAAATCGGTTACAACACTCATACCCATATTTCAAGCATCTACGCAGCTTCAGGGTCAAGCAATTGTGTGGATAAGGCACCCCTCAGGATCGTACACAGCTGCATCGGCTTATGCCTTCATAACAGGGAGACCTCTGCACACATCCACCTTATCCAACATCTGGAGTATCAAGGGGCCACTACAGGTACTCATTTTCACATGGCTTGCTGCTCAACAAAAGGTGCTTACGACAGACGCTCTCATGGCAAGAGGATGGCAAATGGTCAACATCTGCTACATGCAGGGCAAATGCTGAAACGGTACATCATCTTCTGGACACATGTGTTGTGGCAAGGGAGATAAGAGCATATTTGAGACAGGTGTACACTAACATGCCCCCCCGTCACGCTTTTGAAGCAGCTTCAGCAATGCAGTTCGTACAAGACAAAGCAATGCCTATAATCTGGAGAAGGATAATTACTGTTATGGCATTCGTTTTATGGAGGGAACGTTGTGCAAGACTTTTCAGAGGGGAAAGCAAGTCATCCATGCAACTAGTTAGATAAATTGTTTCTGAACATAGAGCTTGGTTTCCGTAATTCTTCTTGAGACTGGGGCAATGTATTATATGCCCTCTTTTTCTTTCTCTCTTTCTTCTTCTTTATTTCTAAAGCCTTGTACTACATTTCATTCAATAAAAAAATTTGGGAGCTGACTCCCATCTTTTTATCAAAAAAAAAAAAAAAAAAAATATATATATATATATATATATATATATATAATTATCAGTAATTCAATATGTTATAAAAAAATTTTGACTCTCCTTTAGAATGTTTTCGTCTTCGTCACTGGGGAGCACAAAATTTTAGCTTGTCGAATTGTGGATCCCTTAGGCTTTACTTCAGAGGAGGTAAATGAGGAGGGGAGGAATGGAATGAGAGCAACCCTCTTTTAACTTGCTCCCGAGTTGTATTTTAGGAGGTGAATGTGTATGGAATGAAGGTTAAATCCTCTATTCATTTTCCCAAATCTTGTAACCTCTCAAATTGAGGTGTACATGAGTTATCCTCCCTCTTAGTTTCATTCCATGCCCTTCAAAACTCTGGAGCAAAGTCAAGGGGTTCAAGTCAGCCATTCCAAAACTTGAGAAACAAGGCGCTAATTTAAAATCATATAAAATACAAAAGTAGCACATTAATTAATTTTCGAGCAATCTAGAAAGTTAGCTACGATATGTATAAATGCCTCTCATGATTTATTGGCATATATATATGGGTCGTTGCTTACTAGAAGACTAGTTATATGGTCAACTAAATATGCGAATATTTGACATGAATTTTATATAAAGTACGCTATATGCCTATATGTAACCGACCAGGCAGCCACGCATGACAACCGAGTACATTACTTTTTTGAGTTATACATCATGTTCACACACCAAACCGCAATGTGATCAATTATAATGTCCAGAAACTAATTTACATAACTTGAACACAAGCTTATATATACAAACTTACCCATTGAATTGTAATAAAAAAGTAAAAGAAAAAAAAAAAAAAAAAAGACAACCATAGATTAAAAAAAAAAAAAAAATACACATTCATGGCTCAAAGGTATATATTTAATCAATCACCATTTGACATACTATATTGAAGCTAAGAGTTTTGTTACTCTTATAGTAACTTTACATATGCATGCCGCACCTAAATAAAAACTGATGAATATATTATATCTCTAACTATATTATACAAAATTTTATATAAATGAGAATCTTTTGGAGGGCACTAATTATACAAAGGAAAGGAAAAGTAAGAGCAGAATCAGTAGCTTCATCATATCTAAATCATTGCATGAATAATATCTTTTTGAGGCCGATAATATTCATATGGGCCATTCCATTCATTTATTTGTTAAAGCAAAGCTGAACGGATTATCGCCTTGTCATGGAAAATGAAACGCAAATGTGATGCACCTATTTCATATATGAATATTAACCAGACTTGCACCTATATTTGCACCTAAAATCTTAAGTTCATTTGCATTTTAATAGAAGATTGTCTAGAATCAAGTTACTTCTGTGTTTTTGTCCTATTTTCAGGTAAATGAAGCTTTTAGAGCTATTATGGACTAAATTTGGAGCAAGGAGCAATAATAGGCGAAGGAGCACAAAGAAGCATCTATTTGCGGATCACAACTTCCTATTTTTGGGACGAAATCAAGAATATAACTCCTATTTCCATGTCATGCCAGCTTACAACCGCCATATCTAAATCAAGGAAACGCGCAGAGAGCTAATTAAAGCGACAAACAGGCTATTTCTAGGCTAAGCTCTCTTTGGAATGCTAATTGCGGACCGTACTCCTATTTCTGCGGACCGTACTATGCTAAAAACATATCAGAACACTTATTTTCTGGCGCATGCTATCTTTGGCAATCTTCTTTTGGGATTTTTCCCTTAATTGCGCCCCAAGAAACCAGAAGTCAGACGCCTAAATTTGAGACATCTTCTACTATAAAAGAGACCCCTTGGGGTTCTATTCTTGATCTCGTCAAGTCATAGAGTTAGTTGTTAGGTCTCATGCGTTGAGATTAGTCTAGTTCATAGTTTAGTCAAGAGTCGTGTCAAGAGAGGAGCTCAACGCCGTTGGAATCAAAGGAGACGGTTACCCACCGCTTCCTAAGCTTACTCGGTGCTTTCTTTTCTCTTACTTTTATTTATTTGTTGTAGTAATGTCTCGTAGTGAGTAGTCGTGTTTGTTCTTGGGGTCTAGGATGACGTTTGTATGTATGGATTAATTGAATACTCGCTTTTATCGTTTATGCATTGAAGTTATTCTCATATATGCTTGGAGCTTATTCATAATTGTGCTTGAATTGTTTTCTTGTTCTTTGATATGATCCTGTGGATGTATGTTCGTATCTAGTTGGTAGATTTATATCTTCTTAGGCCAGAATTGCTAATTGCATGAGAGTGCACTTGTAGTAGTTCCCCCTATTTTGATAGACCTGTGGATTGGGCATAGTCTAGTTGGAAAACTTAACGTCAATTGATAGAGATTTAATACTTGCACTATTTGGGTAGATAACTTGTTGTCCAATTGTATCCGAGAGGAGAAGTTGTGGTTATAACGTGAGTTAAACCGTACCTGTGATCGAAAGCAAATCGGGTTTAGGTTAGAGATTATCTAAAGATTTCGAATTGATCTAAAAGTATTTAAAAGTGCCAACAAACGAGAGTTGAGGGACTTGTAATTGCTTTGGGTTAGTTGGGGATCGGTAACTTTGATCAACAATAGAAACTGAGCTTGAACTGACTCTGATCTGTTCCCTGCGGATCGCATTGGTGACAGGTGCGAACCATACCAAGCAAGGAACAGACAGAGAACCACAAATTTGTACATCTTGCGGTTCGCACCCTCTCGGGTGCGAAACGCAGGCAGTTAGTCCAAACATCAAACTGATTCTGAAAACCCTAGGAACGTTTGTTTAATAATTGTTTTAGAGTCTTTTATTTACTGTTATTTACTAATTTGCATCTGTTAATTGTTAGAAAACCAACTTCAAACAAACCCTCCCAAATCGGTTACATTCACATTAGGATTAGTTTAGGATTTAAAGAACTGTTTAGAGATATAACCGTCCCTATGGATTCGATCCCGACTATATTGCATAATATCGTACGCTTGTGATTGATTGTATTATTTAGGGTAAAAGTCTATACACTCCACGCGTATCAAAATGTATGTGGAATAAATATGATTAGTAATGCAAATAAAGCCTAATAAATATATCTGGGTAGCCCAACTAGTACTCATTTCAAAAAAGGATAACCCAATTCAAGTCAACAAGAACCCAAAATTTAGGCAGATACTGAGATTAATAAAATGTATGCATTTTAGAGGCCTACATAGGCAGCTGCTCCCTGTCATTTGAAAAAAAAAAAAAATAAGAAGAAGAAGTCTACATAGTCTCAGCCCAAAAAGCTTCAAAACTTAAATTGAAATTATTGTACTAGAGTTTTTTTCTTTTCAATGGATCCGTAAACTCATCGAGGTGTATCTATACTATATTATAAAGCATGTAACTATCACACCCTCTATTTGTTTTCATACGTTTTTAATTCCTATCTTACCCTTTTATTAATCCAAAGACTAAAATTGTGTCCAGTTGTATCGTTTCCTCTCCATTACAGTCACTTATAAAGGAAGTTATTTAATTTGATTGAGAACTAATGCATCTAAATTTTAAAATTATAATACATTATATAGAAAAACACCAACTGCATTATCTGACTTGGGATAAATCATTAAGTTGATTAAATGTAAGTATGGAATGTGAAAACAAATAATCTACCAAACAATGTAAGCATATTTCTGTTTTTATTATAAAATATGTAAATTCATACAAGGTAATTGATCTGTCAAGTTACTACACAAAGAGATTAATTGTTAATCATGGTCTCATAATAAATTATTTTTTATCAATTGGTATATGTTTATTTAAGTTCATTACTACACACATGAAGTGTACATTTTCATTGATACTGATACACGTGGCACTGGACATAGTTGTAACAATGTAATTCTTTATTCTAATTATACCTTTCTAGTTAAACCAATATATTTTAATTCCGTTGATGATATTGGTTTATTATTAAAAAATTTTGTTTCATTCTTTATGTTTTATTAAAAAATATATGCCTCTTATGTGATATGTTCCATTGCAAATTTTAATTTTTGAAACCACCCATATATTTAATAAATTTTAATTTTAAAAATCACACGTAGCAACGCATGGGCATCTTACCATTTTTTTTTCTTGCAGGATTCAAACTTAAAATGGCCCGCACAACGGGCGGGTATTTTGCTAGTATATAAAAAAAAAACGAACAAACGCTTCTTGGAAAAACAATATTGGAATATGAAAAGGCATATATAACTTGTGCTTGGCAATTAATTGCGCAGTACTGGAAATGCAAATTGAAAAGATAATTTATATTAGTAAGCTAGCTGTAATAAAGTTATAGAAAACAAGTGGAAACTGTGCAAGAGCTAGACGAAATATTGCTGCTGAAAAAATTGCTCTCTTCTTTTTCCTATTTCGAAAGCAATCACTTTGGAGGCCTCCACGATTTGGACTGCTTACAACACTCGATAAATATAGATATGTATACCTGGAATTTTTGTGCTGGATGTTCATGTTCGTAAATATTTTTAATTATATACTTAATTAGGGTTTTCATACAGCAATGAAATCTGGCCCATGTCGAGGTGCTTATCTTTTTTTTTTTAAAAAAAATTATATACTTAAAACTACGCACGCTTCTGCACACTACCACAAAAAACAGCAATACGGACTGTTTTTTGGACCCCTACTAACGGTTATGGAAGCGTCAATATGAGAAGAGTCACTAGTGCTCAATAATGGTTCCTATCTTCTTCTTTAGATAAAAGTAGAAGAGTAGACTGCTCTCTTAAGAAGCCACATCATCATCAAAAAAGCGATCTGATTTGGCATCCCTTCGCCCCCTATTTGATGACCGCTAGATTTTTTTGCTTAAAAAAAAATTTGCATTACTATCTGTCTATGCATCCCTTCGATCCATCAATACTCAACAGGTCTTCTTCCACTCTTTCTCACCGCTGTATTCTGTTCTCATTTTTTCAGTTGTCATTTGTCCTCTGAGTAATGTCTACATCAGCGCCGTCTTCTTCTTCAAACAAACAATTTTCCCCTTAGTATCTCTATTTGTCTGTCCCTCTCATTTCATATGATCTCAATCTCTCCTTCTCAATGGACAATAAGTGTTTTTCCTTTTCTTTTCGTTTTTGCTTTTCACGTTCCACCAAAGAGGATTGTACTTCATTTCTTTGTTTCAACAATTCAACTGCGCGCATAGGTTTGCATGCATTCAAACTTCCATTTATATTTACTCAATCTGGTTATAATTTCATATTTTTTTTATCTTCTTATTTAATACTTTTAACTCCAATTCAATTTTGTAGTTGTGGTATCATGATAGATGCTAGAGACTTTTCCGAGTTTGTTTAAGCCTGAGAGGCTTCCTGACGGTCAAGACTTTACCCTATAATGATACACTTTAAATTGACATGACAGAAAAACAGATGTTGCATATAAGGTGTTCGATGAAATGTGTAAGACAAACTTACATCTTATACACTTGCATATAATTAATAACTTTATACGGGTGCCAAGTGATCTTAATAAATAAAAAGATCTTCAATTAAAAAAGATGTTACACCAAGTGTATGTTGGAGTTGTGCCCTAGAATTAATAGTTAATTCAAATGTTTATTTATATAATTGATAACTGTTGATCATATGTTCCTGGAATCTTTTATTAATTAGTTCATTTGGAAGTCAAGGACTTGAATTGTGAAATATTAATTATAATCGAAAGATTAAACAAGATAAAAGATTCATAAAGTCTCCAACCAAGGATAATTAGCAAGGAACACTAATTATCAGTCGAATTCACAGATCAAAGGATAAGAGTATCCATTTAATATCACGGATGCTTATTGGAGAACAAGACATTAGACGTGACCACTGAAATACAATGGATGATGATCCAATGCTAATTGTACGAAAGTACAAATGTATTTCAAAAGTATTAAATTCACATCTAATGAAGTTTGGTTTTCTCATATGAGAAAGCATATACGTAAATGATAATCCAACGTTCTCTGTAAAAAGAAATCATACAGATATCATTTCTATATGTGATTGAATATGGAGAAGTTCGCAAACAGAATCATGATTTTGTCTCTTGTAAATATATAACGAAATTAGCTACTTCGTTATATTAATACAAGTATAAGATATCAGACGGGCCCCTTGGTAGAATATGATTATTATGCATGCGTATTATTAAAGCTGTTAATTATATTAATAACCATTATTTTGGAAATACCAAGTTAACGTAAATTCTCATAGTTGGCATTTGAGAATTTATTTAGATATCACAAGACAGAAAATTAAATACGAGTGTAACAGTTTTACAATATAATAGGATTGCATGAACATGCTTGTTGACATGTACATGTTAACTGTAAAAGGGTATATCATTTGGGTAGTCATAATATGTTTTGCTAGATATCACTTATGACTTATGAAAATAAGATATTTATTCTCATTGCCAACATGATATAAATACTATCCAGTCACACCCAAACGATCGAGCAATGAAAAAGTAATTCATCTGGCTGAATGAATTATATGTCATATTAAAAGGAATAAAAGATATAATTAATTGCATTGGATAATGCAAGTTAATTATTTATTCTAGAAGAAGCGTTACATAATTAATTGTGTATGTTGATGCACAACTTAATTAAGTGACTTAATTATAATTAATTAAATGCATATTATTGTCCTAATCAATTAATTAATTATAATATAGGTGTAAGAACACATAACAGTTAATTTATAATTAATGGGCTAATACAATTGGAGCACGGGAGTCAAACCCGAATTGGGCCAAGCCCAGTTCGGTTCGGCCATGGGTGTGCACCAATTGGTGTGGCCCATGTGAGAGTGGATAAGAATGAAAAGGAATATCCAAAAGAATATCCAATGGAATGTGCCATGGCATATTCTCTTGGAGTATCCAATGTTGCATGGACCTTTGGTGCACCATGCATGAGTAAACCATTGATTGATTAAATTACCAACTAGTCTCTAGACTAGTTCATATGATTCATGGGTAATTTAGTAAATTCAATCTATTGGTCATTGGATACCATATATATTCCTTTTCTCTCTCCTCTCACACAAGATAACTCACTCTCTTCCACTCTCTCCTTCTCTCCTCCCCACCCGGCCTCCCTCCTTGGCCGAGCCAAGCTGCCGCCGGCGGCGGGTGGTGGAGCACCATGTGTTGGTGATTTGGATATTTTTTACCACCATTCTTCTTCTCTGCTCAAGCTCAATTAGATTCAATTGTTGGATTAATTGAGTAAGGCCGAAATCAAGGTGTCGGTGGCTAGGCCGAATTGAGAAGGTTGCTTGGCGTTGACGGGTGCTAGCTTGCCTTTCAACCACCTCTCTTTCAACTCGGGGTGGATAACGGATTTCTAGCCGAGCTTGAAAGGTATAATACTCAATCTGCTCTCAAAGATAATCTAGAAATAAACTTGGAAGAACTAGGATATTTTTTTTTTTCCTAGTCTCTTGCCTTGGCTCCGACATCCCCTTCAATGGTATCAGAGCCATGGTTTGATTTCTAGATGTTGAGATTGGGATTAATAGTTCTTGGTTGATGATATATGGATTGATTATATGTTGTTATTATGGTTGATAATATGTCAAGTGCTCAATTCGGATTTTTAAGTGTGCGATTTTGAATTTGGTTTGTAGGCCGAATTGAGAGGTGTTAGACCTCAAATTGGTACTCTCATTCATATATAATTGTTGAGAGACTATTTTGAGGCATTTTCATGAAGTGACAGATTTCTTTTCTTTTTGTTTTTTTTTTGGTCTTGATTTTAGGACACCTACTTGTCAATTGTCATTAATATTTCAAAGTTTCAGTTTACCATGTTGAATAGTATGTACAATTTGTTTTACATTGCAACAAAAGTTTGGTAACACAATCCTTGTACCAGTGGGGTGTTACGTACGCTACGTACTCACTCAAAACGTATCTAAATCTAAATTTCAGGTTTCATATCACCTTTTCGATATACAAAAAGCAAGTAATTTATTATACAAGGACTTCATCCTCAACAATTTGTTAATTCAGATCTAGGGAAGGAACCATTGATTTGTCGATGAGATTGGTTCGTACTGACATTTTGGTTGCCTTAAATAAATATTGTTTGCATTTAATTAAAGAGAGATGATATTTGTTTGTTCCTTTTTTATCTCATTTTTAGGACCTGAAAAAATAATTAACTTTGAGGCGCACCTAATATATTTGATTATTCATTCTTTTCTGGAATCCATTGTTAGCGAAAACTATTTAATTTGTTAAAGAAAGATGAATGAATAAATTAAAGCCCAATAGTTATGTCAGATACTTCATTTCACATAAGCCGAAGCCCATCCAATGCTTAATTAGTTAGATATCAAGCCTGTAAGCCTCAAAACTAGAATGAATATAATGTGTTAGCTCTTTCTTTTTCATAGCCCATAGATCTGGTCAATTGAGGGCTGAAGTATAAACCAGGAACGTCGCCTCTGAAAAATATGTGAATATATACGAAAAGGTAAAAATACTGAAGTTGTGTTAATTTGGTTGTGACTTGCACACTAGAGTACTGAGCTCAATCCCATCCCATGCTTTGGCTTCAAGATTTCCTGAGCGCTAAGCTTCTAGCAGTCTTGAAAGTAATTTCAGAGCTTAGAGTTAGAGATGAAATGAAATCAATGTAGTTGAGGTGTTTTGTGTAGTGACCAAATTACATGGAGCTCTGTCCTCTCACTGTAGGCCATAATTTTTTTGTGGGTGCGCAATATAATTAGATTAAACTATTAATTAAAAGCAATGTGTTTTAACTTTGAAGTGCACAACTAGAAAAGTACCAAAATAAGCATAGACATACATGAGAGCTAGCGTAACTTGTGCAGAATAACTGCATTAATAATCTGGGTACACTGGTACAGATCGACTGCAGAAGCAACCAAAAGCATAATATGAAAAGATTAACAAAAACAAAAAAAAAACAAAAATTAGTAAATATATAAGAGTGGGGCTATGGTACTATTAATAGTACGGATTGCCCCGTACTATTGATCCATATCTCTAATTTCAAAATACTAATGCTCGATCCAAACCGTCCATTATGATCTTCATATGCAATTTTACTTATAAACTAAATTTTATATTTTTTAGAATTTACTTCCTATTTTTAAAGTTACTTTAAAATGTCACTTATTTGGATGATTCATAATATTTCAATTAAGTAACATTTTAAAATATCTTAAAAAATAGTAAATAAATTCTAAAAAAATATAAAATTTGGTTTATAAATAAAATTGCATATGTATATCATAATGAACGGTTTGGATAGAGTATTTGTTTTTTTTTTAAATTAAAGATACAGATAAATAGTACGAAGAAATCCATATTATTAATAGTACCGTAGGTCCATAGCTTCACTCAATATATGATGGAAGAATAATAATGTTGGAAAGAAATAAGTTGTGGTGCACTGGTGCGTGATTGTTCCCACTGAATGGGACTGCCGGACTGCGGTCTGCGGTCTGAGATCAACGCAGGATCTGGATCACCTGCTTTTCTTTTTAGAAAAGCAGGACCTTTCTCGATCAGACGGTTAAGAAACAGCGAAGTACTTTGAGATCCGTGCAAAATACTGAAGTTGGTAAAAAACTTTGAGATCGGTGCGATAACCGATCCCGACCATCCGATCGGAAAAGCAGCAGATTTTTATCCGTCAACGCACGGCACCATCTTGTGGGTCACAGTAGTAGTTAAGGTGGGACACTTCAGATATAGGCAGGAATGGATCTTTTTTTTTTTTTTTTTGAAAAGTAGGCATAGGAATGGATCTAGAGATATCAATTCATTAGCATATATAAATGGCGAAATGTAGAAACTTTCCGAAGAAACGTAAGGAGGAGTGCTCCTTTTTGTCTTTTTTGTACCAAACTCAATCCGAAAACATAAAGTGCATTCATCTTTGGCATTCTCACTGAGTGCGACCTACCGTCCATGTATGGATATCCACAGAATCGGAGGCGTCCATTTTTTTCTCATATCAGTCACTTTTTGATAAAATAATGTATATTTCATCCTTTGCAATGATATTTGTATTGCAGACATTTGAATAGAGAAAAAAGTATGCACTGATGTGACATCGACAGGTGCTTTTGGTCTCCCTCTTTATAACCAGTTCAAATTTCATATGAGTACCGTAATTCCTAATAGATTGAAGTACATTTTAAAAATTAGTTGTACTTTTCTTCAACATATTTATTACACTTTTATTTGTTACTTTAAAAATACTATTTGTTACTTTACAATTTCAATTGTTACATTTCAAAAACTAGCTATTACTTTTTCTCAACATATTTGTTACAATTTTATTAGTTATTTGAGAACTTATTACCTGTTACTTTTATTAAGTTTGTTATATTTTCAAAAACAGTTCACGTTACTTTTCAAAAGCTATTTGTTACTTTACATTTTTCAGTTGTTACATTTATAAAGCTAGTTGTTACTTATCGTCAACGTATTTGTTACACTTGTATATGTTGCTTTCCAAAATCTATTTATTACTTTATTATTTCAGTTGTTACATTACTTCAAAATATTTGTTACATTTCTTCAAAATGTTTGTTACACTTTTTTATGTTTTACTTTTCAAAATCTATTTGTTACTTTACTATTTGAGTTGTTAAATTTCAAAAACTAGTTGTTACATTTCTTCAAAATATTTGTTACACTTTTTATCTGCTACTTTTCAAAAACTAACAAGTTACATCTTTTATTTTAGAAATAAAGACAACTTGTGAAGCTAAACAACAAAGAGAATTAATATACAAAAAATCAACAAGATATACAAGATTAAAAAGTATATACAATTATGTACATCTGGTTGAAGCGTAATAGAACGTCAAGCTCTTTAAAATGAGACAAGCCATCTTGCTTCCACCATTTCTCCCATCCATAGTACCAAGCTCCTTAAGAAATGTCAGATTCCCTCTTCCCAACTGTGGGCGGGTAGCCAGTACACCAGCACAAATTATCTAAAATCGCCTTCTCTGCCTCAGAAATCTCAGAAACTCGGGCAAAGTCATAAATGAGCCGGAGCGCAACACCTCGAACCTCTGCCATTGACAGCGAAGACCAAGTTGCCTTAGATTGGGATATGGCAAGGTTCGATGGTGGATCTAGTCATCTAGAGAGGATCGTCATTAACTGAGAGAGTAGCTAGTATCAAGAGGGAGAGACGATCGATTATGGGGTCAAAGCTCAGGCGATGGAGAGGAAGGGGTGTCTTTCCAAAGAGAAATAAAAAGCCAGTAAAGAAAGAAATTGGAGAAGATGAATTGACTTGTCATGAAAAATGTTATGCATTGTAGAGATTGTAAAATAACTGGACATATCCGGTTAGAGTCATATAAGCTTTATGGATGTATGGATGACATTTTATGTGGACGCTTGACATTTCCGATTCTCAAAAAGAAAATTCATCTTTGACGTATAGTCACTAGTGTCGTCATCATGCAGCAATTTATATTCCTTCTATAAAAAACCTCTCTATTTCGACATTTGCGTATTATTTTCGAACGATCAAAAATACTTCTATTTTGTTATATCAATTGTTTCTAGAGAGTAATAATTTTTTTGTTCCGCGTGTTTGTATATATAGAAAAAAGAAAACGGAAAACTTTGTTTTTAGGGAGAAGGTATGCATCCCCGCTCTAAATCCCCAGATAAAATCCCCGCATCCCCATTAAATGATAACCGTCCCCAAAGTTAAATCTCCAAGTCAAATCCCCGCTTTGACCAGATTCAATGAGGACGGTAGGTAAGTATTAATACTTACAACACGAAAAAAAGCAGACGCTCGATTTCAGTGAAAATGTAATAATACTTTGCAATCATAATACAAATAGTAAATAAAGAAACCAAAAATACATATAATATAAACTTCTGAAATAATTTCCATATCAAATCCCCGGTCAAAGCCAAATCAAATCCCCGATCAAATAACTCCAACAAACTAAATTTTTGAAGTAATGATACATATAATAGAGCACAAATATTATTTTAACAAGATAACTTATAATACTTAATGCTACAGATATATATATTCATTATGACATATATAATTACTTAAATTTTTACTAAAATAATTATTTAATTGAAATAATTTGTGCTACATAATCCTGAAAATATTAATATTTACTGATAGAACAAATAATACACAAAATACCAAAATATTAATAACAATAAATGTTACTCCATGACAAAAATAAATAATTAATTCACATGGAAAATAAAAATAACATACTGTAAGAAGTACAAATACTTATAATTTAGAAGTAAAATAGTTATACTTGCAACTAAAAATACAGATAAATAAGGATATTAATAAGCATCATCTGACTAAAACCATTAAGCAAATTTCACAAACTGACAAGCATTTCAATGATCATGTTAGACAGTGAGGGCGGTGGGTAAGTATTAATACTTACAACACGAATCAAAGCAAACGCTTGATTTCAGTGAAAATGTAATAATACTTTGCAATCATAATACAAATAGTAAATAAAGAAACCAAAAATACATATAATATAAACTTCTGAAAAAAATTTCCATATCAAATCCCCGGTCAAATCCAAGTCAAATCACCCGATCAAATCCCCGATCAAATAACTCCAACAAGTTAAATTTTTAAAGTAATGATACATATAATAGAACACAAATATTATTTTAACAAGATAACCTATAGTACTTAATGCTACATGTATATATATTCATTATGACATATATAATTACTTAAATTTTTACTAAAATAATTATTTAATTGAAATAATTTGTGCTACATAATCCTAAAAATATTAATATTTACTGAAAGAACAACTAATACACAAAATATCAAAATATTAATAAAAATAAATATTACTCCATGACCAAAATAAATAATTAATTCACATGGAAAATAAAATAACATACCGTTAGAAGTACAAATACTTATAATTTAGAAGTAAAATAATTATACTTGCAACTAAAAATACAGATAAATAAGGATATTAATAAGCATCATCTCACTAAAACCACTAAGCATATTTCACAAACTAACAAGTATTTCAATGAGACAATGATCATGTTAGACATTTCAATCATTCATTATGGCAGCGCTGAAGATTGGGCCGGAATGATGCGGGGATTTGAGCGGGCTGAAAGTTGGGCCGGAAGGAAGCGGGGATTGCAAGCGGGCTGAAGGCGTGGATTTGGAGCGGGGATTATAGGGTGGGGGATGATATAATTATCCTTGTTTTTATGTTTCAGGCTCTCAGCACATTATGCTGGTCCAACGATCAAACCAAAAAAGAAAAGAAAGAAAGAAAAAAAAAAAAAAAAAAGGAAAAGCATCCGGCAAATCGACGGGTGAGAAGAAGAAGGAAATAAAATCATAGGTTGAGATGAGCACGAATGCTAGCAAGTTTTTATTGAGCCATATTAAAATTAATCAATTATAGTATATACTAGATTCATTTATTTTTAAGCCTCTTAATTTAGTACCAAATGAGTTTGAAAATTCATAAAATTTTGATTTGAAATTTGCATGCAAATTTTTAAAATACAAATAAAAAAAAAGACTTTATGACATCTCATTAAATTCATAATTGATTTTGTGGACCCATATATGTAGCTTAAGAAGTGGGTAAATAACTTATACCACCTCTCATAGCTCCTTAATTCATGGAGCCACAAATCTCGCTTCTTCCTCTTTATTCTCTCTTTAGTTATTCATGTTTGACTCTTTAAGTGAGGTATAAGAGGTTTATTCCTCACTTATGCTCTAACCAAACATGGTGTATGTTAGTTAATCGGGACAAAATTAATTCTATAATTATTGTAGAAAGTTTTGGTTGGTATTTTGTGTTTTTTGGATTTAGATTGAGAAACAATTTTTATTTTCTCGTGGATGTAACATTTTAAGTAAATGAAATTAGTTGCCTGTGGCCTTGAATGTTCAAAAAAAAAAAAAAAAATTCTTTCAGTAAAACAGCATCTTAATTTAATAGTTGTACAGATAGAATTTAAAATCATTCAGGTTAGTTCTAACAATATCCTGTCTAGTATGACCATGAGATAGATTTTCAAGTACATCCAAAGTTCCAAACAATTTAACTCGCCGAGTTTCAGCAAATCAAATACGTTCTAAATATGATTGCCTCCTTCCACGGACCACGGCGTATGCAACAAGAAACGATCTAAAGCCAGAATTCTGAACTCCCATCCACACGATTTCACCGATTCATCAGTACTGATTTCACCCAGGGACGGATTTATTAAGGGGCAAGCCCGGTCAAGTGCCCTACCTTGATTTTCATAATTGCTAAGAAAGCTTGTATTTTTTGTGAAGATTTCAACAAATTTTAGTATATTTATTTTAATGTGCCTAGGCTTAGTTTCTTATGAGGAATAATATGCATCTATTTACAATTTTGTGCCCATCCTTGTTAAATTTCTAAATCCGTCACTGATTTCACCGATATCTCATACACAAATATCAACTAGCTAGCAATGTCGATATATAGGTCTCGCAAAAGAGAAACTTGTAGGCAAGACCATATGCATTCATTAAAACGTCAAACAAGCCAACTGCTTGTAATATAAGAATATTGGAAAATAGACAATGACCACACACATATATATATAGGCGCTCAAAATCATAAATTTCGAAGTTGCAATATTATTTAATACAGGTCTTTGCAGTTGCACCATGCACCAACTATATGAAAAAAAAAAAAAAAAAAAGAGTTACAAAACTCTCACAAAATGCAGAAATATATGAGTGTTCACCTGACTCTTACTGTTCCATGCTGCACGGATCTTGAGACAATCCAACGGCTGACGCTGTGAACTGCACAATGCAGTAAGTCAGGGGATATGAATTTCATATCATATAGGGAACACTTATTCAGGGCTCAAATTCTTCATCTAGATTTAATTATATCTAACCAAATATCTTGCAAACATATCCAAAAGCCAATGGAAGCATAGCGAGTTTTGCGAGATACGAGTAGCGGCTAGGGTTGTTGCAGCTTATCAGTAACCATCCAACACTCATTCCAGCGCTCCCAGCAAAGAAAAGGAAGCAATGAGGAACAACATCCGAAAAGATGGCACGACGACGACTGTCGGTTGGCTGATCGCTTATCAGTGTCGTCATGGAAGTACCAGCAATGCCAATTCCGGCACGAAACAAAAACTTACTCACCTTACGCAGGTGGTTGTTCCTCTCCTCTGGATCGATAATCCCGTTCTGGGTTGCATTGCGCCAGGCATCTAAAGCGTCCCAGAAGCTGTCCCGCCGGAAGACGTCCTGCTGGAAGTACTCTTCAAGCGAGAAGTTGTCCGCAATGTTGTCCATGATGTTGTCCCAAAAGGGCTGCATCTTGAAAAGTACAAATCAAGAAATTTAATTATCAAAGTGAAAGGACAATTCTGTGAAATATAGGGCATGTTTGATATGCTGGAAAATGATCGGAAATGACGGAAAATAACAAATTTTCTAAGATCTTAATTTGACGTTGTTGTTTGATGGTAAAAATTTTCGGGATAGATGATTATTGTCTGGAGGTTATCCCCCCTTTTCCTTCACTTTGTTTTCCACTCGTTTTTCACTGAAAATAAAATTTTCCTTCATTATTTCTCCACCACTCCCAAAAACTCATCTCTTCCACTCTACCTCTTCTCATTTCTAGCTAATCAAACATAAGAAAAATAATTCTGGAATCCAAATTTCTTGTACATCAAATATCCATGATGGAAACAAAGAACCTGAAAACTGAAATGCATGATTGAAACATGTTTCCGGTAATTTTGAAATTCCTACATTTTTTTGCATGTTGATCAAACATGCCCATAATGTAAATTTCATATAAAGGGAAAAATATGCTAGTAAATTAATTCATATTCCAGAAAGGGGCCGTTTGATTTTCAAGAAACTAAGGGAAAAGAAATATGTTTCCGGTATCTTGCTTTTCTTGGTCCGTTTGATGTACAATGTTTTCAGGAATCACAATTTTTGTTTGGGCATTGTCGCCCATTTTCCTTCATTTGGTTTCTCCATATTTTTGACCGGAAGACAAAATGACACATCAATAATATAGGACAATGGGCCCCACAAATTAAAAGGTTGGATAAAACATGTGTAGTGTATTGAGTCTAGTAAGTTATGCCCTAAGCCGCTACATACAATAATACACATTTATAGTTTAAAATAATTAAATGATCATTTGCTTATAAGGATAGTCCTATTTACTTTTCTAGTGGATCAAACAATTAACAAAGGATCAAAAACACCGGAATCGTTGATGAAGAATAAAAATTTCCAGGAATTTATTTATATATGTACTTAAATCCGCTTCCACTTCCAAAACATTTATGGCGGGCAATCGAATAGATATAGTTTTTTTTTTGTATACTTAAAACTTAATAAGTTTTCATAATGTTTTATATTTAAAAAAATTTACTTATGCGGGGAGATCGAAGCCCGGAACGTAGCTCTAGCATATAAAATTAATTAAATAAATAGAACAAGTTGAAAAAATCAAGCCTCAATTTGCATGCACGTGGCACTGCCCTAAGAACGAATTAGCCCCTTTCATGCATACAGGATTTTCTTGTCACGATCTGATCCCAAGGACCCATCGACACTCATCTTTCAATCTCCTAATAGTACGTACGTACGATTATTAGGAGGTGCAATATTCGAATTTCGTCGAACCACAAAAATAATCTATATTTCTAATTTTAATCTCTTATTAACATATATCTGCACTTGTGTCATTGTTTTGCTCATGTTTTCATGTTAGATTCGGTCATGTACTATATATAAAACACGATGTTCAATATATTAAAGAGAGTTTTTTTTATATATATATAAAAAAAAACTCTCTTTAATTATATGAAATAATTTGTGAATCTGTGATTATTGCTTTGGCGACTTCTTCCCGTTACTCATCCAGTAACAAAAGCCCATTAACAATTAATTATATAGTATTTATCACTCCTTAATTTAATGGAACCGAATCTCCTGCCCCCCAGTGCCAACCATGGAGTCTGGCCAATCTCCAATTGACATGTGGCATACACTTTATTTAATTATAATTGAGTTTAAACGGTGTTAGTCACCTCTACCCGTGAATTGCATCATTTAACGGAAAGTTGTTTGTTAAATCATTTAATTATTAATTGGTGGATCCCTAGTTATCTCTTCTCTAACTTTTTTTGGGTTGATTTTCACCAATAATATTTATAAATATTAGTTCTTGAACAGCAAGAAAATAAAAACTACAGCAGATGCAGATGAAAATTACCTTTAAAAAAAAAAAAAGAAAGTCCAATGATAAAGGTACCTTTCAAAAAAGAAAGTTGCATATGTAAATTGTATTTATATGTTTGTTTATATTTAAACCTATATATTTTTCTATTTTTATTTTTTGATTGACAACGTTAAAAATTTAATTACTGGTGTCCTCAATTTTTTCGGTTGAGTCTTTGACAATTTTAATTAATCAAAAGTTCACTATAATTTTTCATAAAAAAATTATATATAATTTGTAGCTAATATGTGCTCTTGGAATCACTGTAGCTATATATCATAATATCATATTTGCGAAAAATTTATGTATTTGTCTACAAACTGGTTTTATTTGATATGGCTCTATATCTGTTTATATGAGTGGTTTATTTTTTGTTATCTCATATATAATTCTTAATTATCAATTTGCGTTTATTATTTTTTGAATGAAAGGTGAATATACAAGGAGAGATGGGACCCACTAATAATTCATTAATTAAATAAGCAACTCTCCTTAACGTGAGATTTGTAACATTTGTTGTTCCAAAATTAACACCGGTAAACTAATTAACAAACCGCCTAAGGGCAGTTGTGAATAAAAAAAAACTAATTAACAAATATGGAAGGTAATGCCACGTGTCAGATAGTTATTGGCTATTTACTATGGTTGGCAGGAAAATCCTGCCCATAGGGAGCAGGAGCTTCGGTTCCTAATTTAATTATTTGACCAACTATATATAACAACACACAATGATTGGTTATTAAACAATTCAAAACCTGGTATCATATTTATTTCCGAGAGACAAAATATATATGTTAATCAAAGCTAATTGTAAACTTACTAGTAAGTAGCCCACACAATATTGCTTTGGGTCAAAAAATATTCGTTAGAATAATCTGTTATTTTTTTTAATCTAAAGATTAAGATAATATGTATGTAACTTCTTACTCCATAAATCGTAACTATATAATCAAATACTACCATCGTAAGAACAAAATAATGCAAAAACAACATGATAAAGTAATGATGTCTTAATGTTAGAAGAACAAAAAAAAAATAAATAAATAAAAATAAAAAATAAAAATTATAGTTATAGATGATAAAATAAAATAAAAAAAATATACGCAACAATGTCGCTGGATCCAAAACAACAAGAAGAAGAGGGTTCTGCTCATGATATTTTGTTATATTAAAAACAAAGATGTTGGATTTCTCAAGAAAATAAAGACATGAAGTTGTTAGGCCAAGTTCGGGCTACTAAAATTAAACAAACATAACGCGTATAAATAATACGTGAATACTATTTGGACCTTAAATTAACAGGTTGGGACATTATTACAAGTAAAATGGTGTTGATCTATCTAAGAAAATGACCACGACTGGGGTTTCTTCTTTGGGGAAGATAGAACTTTCATATCAAAAAAATCCAATCTCTTTTTATTAGGAGTAAGGATACATATTTCCAAAACATTCAAGTATATATCCAAAAAAATAAACAAAAAGAAAAAAATCTAAAAAATAAAAGTAGATTTATGAAAGAATGGAGTTTCCACTTTCCAGACATGGGAGAATCATGATGTGCAAACAAGGACCGGGTGGAGTTCAGATGCAAATTAAACGCTCAGATACCATAACCAAGGCTTGATGAGAATAAAATGAAACGAAAGAGATAGTTACAAATTAAGAAGATAACCTGTGATTTAGGTATGTAATTATTACCTTGTTGACCAGATCGAGGACCCTGATGATGATGAAAATGAAATACAAGCTAGCTAGGTGAGCTCGAATATAAGGGGAAGGTGTATTGATATTTGATAGGAATAAACGAAGAAAGAGATGGGGGGCTATATATATAAGCAGCAGCTCGCCTTTTGGACCGAATTGGTAAGGCTCTCCTCCTCTCCGATTCGAATGATCTTCACAACTGCATTGTTGGAGATAACAATTAATACTTCAAGGAAAATGTTATGTTGATACTTGATACCATATAATTTGATTTGGTCAAACGAACTAATTGTTCAACTTAACATCAAAATGTTAGTTATAAGTTGAATAATTAGTATGTTAAGTTGAATATTTTTTTTTTCATTTTTATGATATATATAAGTTGAATAATTATATCAATAATTATACAACTTATAAATTGATTTTAAGTTAAATACTTAGCATGTTAAGTCGAATGATATACTTAATTAAACAATTAGTATGTTAAATTGAATAATTATTATTTAAGTTGAATAATTAGTTTGTTTGATCAAATCAAACAATATAACATCGATCAGTGATAGTATCACTATATATATCTACACCCATACTCCAATACACTTCTTAATTAATGTTTCGACTTTTGACAAGCATAGCGGCAGTACCAGTGATCTCTCTGTCTCAAATTTTTGACTTGCAAATCTTTAAATACTTGCGAGTTGCGACTGACGAGAGATGTAGCATGCATTGTGTCCATCCGATGGGCCCTAAAATAGAGAAGCTAGTCAAGAGCAAAAAAAATGAACTTAAAGTTTGAACAGAAAATTACCAAGATTTACAATGCATGTACCGGAAGTACTTTTTGAGAAACTTCTTGAGTCCATCCGATAGACATCCATTACAGACACAAAGTGTCACATGATGGGCCTTACTTGTTATACTCTGTGTATATGATGAACATCCATCCGATGAACGCTAGGTGTTACTCTAGTTTTTTTTCATTTTAAAGTTGCGTTCATATACAATATTCCCAGCATTATCAATATTTCACGTTGTAATATAATTCTCGCTAAGGTCCCACAAACTTGTCAACTTTTTTTGGGTGCTTTTCAATTTGAAGGACTTTAGATCCTCGATCTATATTAATTGGAAGGAAAATATATATAGTTTCGTGTTTAAGATTATGTGTCACGTACATAAACAACTTTTCAACCAACAACAATGCCAACCCTTTTCTAGGAAAGGTCGCAGTTATTTCCGGTTCAGCTCTTAATTTCTTTTAAGATTTGAATTTTGAGGTCTAGCCATTGATCTTCTTTGACTCACTGTGAAAAGATAATTATAGAAAAGGCTGTATATTTTCATCCCACAAAAAGGTTATCCTTAGAAAAAAAAAAATTTTTTAAAAAAAGCAAAGAAATATAGTATATATTTGCATGTTTCCCTTGCTGCTGATTTGGTTGGTTCATTTCTTTATGTTTTCAGTAATATTGGGATAAGTATGAATTATATTGATGATACAGAAATATTACAGATAGTTTGGTTTTAGCTAGCCGTTAATTAAGTGGCAATATATGATTAAGAAGATCTAGAGCAGTGGTTTTTCAGGTGCAGTATTCATACATCTGTGTATATATATATATATATATATAGCCTTTTTTTATTGCGTTTTTATTCCTGAAGGTGTTTCAGGGATTTAGGTCAGCCTTTTTTACAAATTTGGTTTTCACTGAAAACGGGCGCATGATGCTTTTCTTTCAAAAAATAAAAAGTAGATAAAAAAACAAAAGGAGAGACCATGGTGCCGGCCGGAGGGGAGAAGGAATAAACGAGCTAGAGCAAAAGTGTTTTGAATTTTTAATTTGGCACGTCGCCTCTAGGCGTGGATAGACAGACATATAACATAAGAGAGGGAATATGCAAAAGAAGAGATGCTCCGATACGCAATTCACATTTTGCTTCACAGTTAAGTTACAGTAAAAGAAATTAATACGTTCTATATATGTGCACATATATATAATGGGTCATATCTAATGTCCTCAGTAATATTGTCCTCATGTCTACATTGTTACAAATTTGAATTAAGATATCTGTTACAAAATTTGAGACAAAAGTTACAAATTTTATATATGTGTGGACATGTAGTAGGTTAAAATGAGGACACCCGAAAATTTCCAAATATAATTTGTTTCAATTGTGAACAATTAGCGTATAAAACCAGCACATTAGATACAAATCATTTTAAATGATATTTTATGTTATTTTATTTCGTTTGGCATTTCAATACATTTTTATAGTATATCTACGGTTTTATTAAGTTCACAATGGTTTTATGTGAGTTTAACTCCAAAAACATATCAAATCACCTCCAAATTTTGATATATATGACTCAATAAATTCTTTATATCAATATCTTGTAGCATACAAAAATTTTTATTTTTGGAGATTTTTAAGTATTTACTTCGGATTTTGTAATAGCAACTATACAATATTAATAAAATAATCAATGTTTCATATGTAACTTTTAAAAAAATCCAAAATAAATACATAAAAATCTCTAAAAATGAAAATTTTTTGCATGCCACATATTTATTTTTATATTAAAAAATTTATTGAGCCATATAAATCAAAATTTGGATATGATTTGATATATATATTTTTTTTGTGTTATAAATCAAAATTTGGATATATTTGGATATGATTTGAGCTTAAGAACATCGCAGATTTACTCATTTTGATAATACTATATAAAACCAAGCTATTCCCATATTACACATGGATTATAGTTGAATCATGAAATTTTGATGTTGCTTAACAAATTATATATAGAGTAATACCTAGCGTTCATAAAAAAATAATCTATAGCATCTATATATTACATTTGAATATGACTTTTATATATCGGGATGTATATGTTATATGGCGTATACGTCTATGGACGTATGGACGGTTATTCAATAGACGTTTATCTTGTACCGAACTATTTTTTTCAGCTATGATTGCTAAGCTACAGTACTCGCCTCTATAAAGGCATGCATATATATATATTTCTCTTTTGCATTGTACAAAAGGCATATATATACTCTATATACCTGCAAAGTTTAATGTAAATCTCATATATTCATTCATGTTGTATTTGGCATAGCCATTATCTTTCCGAATTTATTAGAAGATTAATTATTATTCTGGAAGAAACCTTCTGTCATCTTCTTTATCTTAAGTTTGAGATGCTATTTGGTAATAATAATATTTCCGAAGAAAACTGCCACCGTATCATATATCTTCTTTGGTTTTTCTGGAGTATGTGAAATGAACAAACTAGCATCAAATAAACAATTATGAGAGACTATATTTAATGAAATGGGCACCAGCCTTGCATTCAAAAAAAAAACAAAGAAAAACAAAAAAATATATATGATACTTGATCTTTAATTTGTGATGCTCTTCGGGAAGAATTATAAATCCACAATTAATTCATCAGGCTCTTCCAGTTAATTCTGCGTATGAATAAAATGGATACCAAACGGGCACTCAGTTCATACTTTGACAATCAATCAGCAGATACTGTGAAGTGGGGGGTGGCCGGGTGGGGACCCAATTAATTATACGCTCAGATATATTGAGGTTGAATCCTATCAATTGGGAAAAAAAATAGAGAAATTATTATTATCCCCATTAACTACACCCAGTGGCAGACCTTGAAACTATTTTAAGAGGGAGCCAATTAATATTTTTAATGATGGTTTACTTAAAAGGAGGGCCAATTTAATTGTTAATCAATATTTACCATGCAAATACAATGCATAATTAAGGTTTTTTCAATTGAAAGGGGGGTCATAACCCCCTTTGGCCTCAACTAAGGTCAGTCCATGACTATACCCCTTATTTGCACCCCGTTACTATTCTTTCTTTCTCCTTCTTTTCTTCATCCTTCCTCCATTGACTTCTTTCCCACCACCATACCACCTCCGCCCATCTCCACCCTCTCCAGCCGCACCTTCGCCCTCCCTCCGGCCGCACCTCCACCCCCATCTCCGGTCACACCTCTATTGCTCTACCTCGTTGATACACATTTAGTTATCCTTACTATAAAAAACATATTGGAAAAAATGACATGAAAGGGCTATCCACCCATATGAGCCGTTGATCATTTTCTTGGATAGATCATAACCATTGATTTACTTTAATGCCCCTTGACATTAATGTCTCAGCCCATTATATTTAAGGCCCATATCAATTTTCTCAATATAAGGCCCATTACATATTATCTTAAAAAAAATTACAAGAAATAATAATTTCAGCCCAAAGCAAGGCGTGGGCTCTTTACTGGTTTGTATAAACACTATTAGTAGTTAGTATAAACATTTTTGCGTGTTAATATAACCGTTTTTTCTGTTATTATCTGGGAAATGTAAAATTATATTGGAGTATAGTTAAGGGTCTTTTTTAAGAGGTACAGTTATAAAGCCCGAAAAAACAAAAAGGGTGCAACTATTGATTTCAACTCAGTAGGTTAGTGAGGCTGAATCCTATCTTGATGCATTAATTCATAAAAGAGGCTGAATCCTATCTTGATGCATTCATAAAGAGCAGTGTTTTGAAAAATGCCTTTGGCGTCCGACTAATCGTCCGAATTGGCGGAGTCGGACACCAAACCGTCACGCATATAGAATTCGTGGAGGGTGTTCGTGTCACTCGTTGCATTCCACCAAAATATAACAATTATGTGGACTGGTGTTTTTATTGAAGCTTCATGAAATTTATCAATCACGTGGACCTTTTCTAATGGACAATACCGGTTGCATTTCATGAAATTTTATCAACTGACTTATAACAAATAAACGAGTTTTAAATAAATTACAAACAATTTTTAATTAACTCTCAGCATCAAAAGTCAAAACTATGTTTATACAAGTTTGTTTGACAAAGTTGATGAGTTAAAGTAATTATTCTAATAAATTATCAGTATATGTATATAATTTTTATGAGAACGCAAAATTGTCCGCAAATTTCCGATTAATCGACCGCATACCGACTAATCGCTTAGCGGTACCCTGTCCGTCCGACGAGCGCATAACGACTTTTAAAACACTGATAAAGAGAGGCTGAATCTTGATAATGATAGCTGCTGTCAACCTTTTTAAAAAAATATATATATTAAGTTTGAATAAGGAGGTTATTGAGGTTGAATTTTGATAGCAGGTACCAACTTTTGGAATAAAATATACTGAGTTTGAATCAGGACCTTCGATCCGTCATGGGCATTCAATTAGACTTTTAAGAAAAAGAAATAATTTCGACGTCACCTTCTCTTACCTTTGACTAGCTCGTCTCCATCCATTCATCCATATATTCATCCATCCATTCATCCATATATTCATCCATATATTCATCCATCCATTCATTCATCCATTCATTCACCCAGATAAATAAAGGACGACCAATGCACGCACGTGCACCCACGGCCCCACAGTTGACTAATTGACGTCACTTCTCCGATCGACAGCGCTGCCTACGGCCTACCGCAATTTCGTTGTTGTTGGTCCCTTTTTAGGTATGTACGGGGGAAACACGCGCGAAACATCTCTTTGTGATCTGATCCCTCACGGCTCACATGTCACATGATTTCTGTTGCTCCGTATGTAACAAGGAAGGGGACAATAAACTTATCCTAATTTTTCAAAAAAAGACAATAAACTTATCTTATTATAGTATTTATAATCTTGGATGTGTTGCTACAGTAGAAGGAACAGTAGAAAGAATAGTACCGTGAACATTTTTTTTTTTTGTAAGATTTTTTAGAGGTGGCAAAATCTGACCCGACCTGAAAAACCCGTCCGACCTGAGTTTCAGAGAAAATCAAACTGATCCGAACCCAACCCGGGAATAGAGGTGCAAAATCTGACCAAAAATGAAAAACCCGCCCTACCCGACCCGACCCAACCCGAAAAAATGCCGGCAGACGTCAACCTATTACCCGACCTAGAAAAAATGCCGACAGCCGTCAACCCGATACCCAACACGACCCGGGAATCTGCCATGGAAATCCTTTTTATAGATATTAATTTTGGACGAGTTTAATTTGGTACTGTTCCTTACACTATAGCTACAATGTAAGGAACAGTGCTACAATTTTTCTTTTTTCTTTTTTTAAGACCAACATCATTTGATGTCTGATCTTCCAGTGATCCAGTTCGCACAAAACTAAATGACGGTATCCAGATACATGAATTTAGTATTATTCGTTACAATTAGCAAAAAAAACAATAAAAATCATTATTATATGAGATGCCAAAATGTGTGAATGACATGAAGCTTTTATAATTGATAATTATTTATGATATGGAATCACATATTTAATAATTTATATTAATCCGACATGAGGCTTAAACAAGAAAAAATTTAAGATAATATCACTAATAAATTCAATTGTATGTGATGAATTTTAAATGCTTCTATTTATATTTTTATAAGTTTTGTTAATGTTCCCATCATAAGTTCCTGAATGCAAGCTATTAAAATTTAAATTCATGTTACCCATTTCTCACTAAATATCATTTGAAAAGATAAATTTAGTCATATTTATTAATAATTTAATAAAATTACTTTTATTTAAATATTTGAAAAGATAAATTTAGTCATATTAACTAAGAATTTAATAAAATTTAATTTAATTTGAATATATTATACGGTATGATGGTTTGGGTCACTGTACCATAAATTTTTTATGACTTTTCATAGTATATTTATTATAACAATATTTTAATTAACGTCCAAACAAAGTACAAAAACTATAATAAAGTAATATTAGAGCTATATAATTGAAGCGTATAGATAATCTAAAATATCCTGATCCAATTTCCTAATGCGGATGGAAAACTTTACAAATTTTGTAAACTTAACAATAATTCCAAAATATATATATAATTGAATAAAAAAAATAAAATATAAAGTCATCAATAATAAATATCATCAAAAATTTATCCTAACTTATCTCGATCAACACGGCCGAAGCAATGCGAGGCCATTACTCTAGTGATACATTGATCCATGAGGGGAATGTTTGGTCGCATTTTGTCATGTATCACGGCCGGTCCCCAAAAAGTAGAATATAATAAAATAGTATGAATACAAAAATTTGAGTTAGACTACTGTGGAAACGTTTGTATTTCCGATCTTAAATGCTAACGGACCAAATTATATTTTGTCATGTCTGAAATTTCGATTTACGGTTCCATTAAATTCATTATATAAAAATACTAGGGAATACAAAAATTTTTCATTTTTGGAGATTTTTAAGTATTTATTTCGGATTTTTAAAAATGACCCTAAAATATTGATAAAATAATGTTTGTTTCTCCAAAAATAGAAAATTTTTGTATCCCCTAGTATTTTCATATGATGAATTAATGGGAACCAAAAATCAAAATTTTGGACTAGGCAAAGTATATTTGGACCGTTAGCATTTCAAAGCGAAATGCAAACGTTTTCACAATAGAGCAACTCCACAAATTTATGTAATTTGATGTCAAGCAATATAAATATACGTACGTACGTGTAAGGCTCTTGTTTCCTCAGAAAAGATAATGAAGTATAACATTTTATTTGACACCTAATTACATTTCATTGGGCTCCCGAGTACAAAACTGAAAAAATAAAGTATAATTAATGTCTTCCCTTTTTTTTAACTAAGTTTCGTTATTACTATTTTATAAGGTTTGCTTCTCTCAATAAAAAAAATTAAGGCTCATCAATATTTGTTGATGGTAGAATTTTAATTTTATTTTTATACACTGTTGATCGATCTGTAATTAAGACTGATGCATGCATCAATTTCCTAAAAATTTTAAACTGTTAATATTACAACTTTTCTGTTCCATAGCACAAACCTTGAATAAAAGAAACATACTAAAAAAACAATTCCTTGCTTGGGGGGAGGAAGATCATTTAAGTTGAGAAAGATCATGTCTTAGATTGAGAGGAAGAAATAACGTATTGTTTGGTGGTAGATAGGATATGTTATTTGGTGTCATTTGGTTTTGGATTGGAAAATTTTATATTATTCTGTATGAATGTAATCACTTCTTATGAATGAAATTCATTGCCTACGGGCCTTTGATGTTCAAAAAAAACGAAAAAAAAAAAAAAAAGAGGAAGAAATAACGTATGTTGTTTCACCCAGCACCATGGATATAATAGTGAATAGATAATAAAAGAACTGTACTCATTGTAGGATTTTCATTAGAAAAAACCAATTATGAACCCTCCTATTTCATTTAAAAAAAAAAAGAAATAAAGAACTCACTAAAATATATATTTTTTCAAAAAAAAAAAAGCTTTCCATCTTATTATTTTATTTTATTAACTTCATATCACTAGGAAAAAGAAAATGAAGCAGTACGACGAACTATGTATTGTTCTTTTTCCAATAGATTAAAATGACGGATTCAAGATCATAAAAGCAATTATAATATGTATATACTGAAGTGTAGCAGTTCTGTACCCTTATGCCCTCAAGTTTTTAATTTATATATGATAAAATAAATAATGAACATGAGAATCAGCTTTTGATATCTAGTGAAGGCAATGTCCTCCATATAGGAGGTTGTAAGATTAAAATATAAATGGAAGATCTTTTATTAATATTTATAAATTGGATAGCTTAACTCCAAGAGGACCAAAACTTTATCCTTACTCCTAATAAAAGGATATTAAATTTTTTGACACGAAAGTTCTAGTTTTCCCTCTTTTTTCAAAAAAAAAAAAGGTTCTATTTTCTCCGAGAAATAAATCTCAGCCATTGATTGATTACTTAGATTGATCACCACCGTTGACGTACGTTAATGTTCATTGATGTTCTCAGTCCATTAAAATTTAAGGCCCATATAAATTATCTCAATTTAAGGCCTATTACATATTATCTTAAATATTTATTATAAGAAATAACAATTTCAGCCCAAAGCAAGACGTGAGCTTTTTACTAATATCAAATAAATGAACAGTTAACATAACATGTATGTATAGATATCTAACATCCACTGCTATACACTGTTGCCTGGTTAGCCGGTGCTTGTATTCGGCAGGCATCGATGTAGCTCGCCACATCAAAGCCCAAATTATCTTCGAGACCTCTATCGACCAAATCCTTTTGGACCATAGAAAATAACAAGCTTATAAAGGGCTGATACCAATTAGGCATTTATAGGCTTCAATGTATAATTTTATGCTAATCTCAGTTCCTGACATAAATTTTGGGCTCTATTTCAATTCATCTGACATAGAAAAACAGCACCAGTCTAGATGTTCGACATACTTTTTGGGCCTCATTTGTATTATCAGAATCGCACCTAGTATTGCTTCGACACATTTTCCTATTATTTCACAAGATGGAGGGCCAGGGCTTAGGCATATGGCCCGTTGGATTTGCATTACGATTCGTTTTGACTTTTGATCAATCACACGGTTAACAGTTATTACGGAGTCTAATATTCTGAAGAATGGTGCCAATTTAGTTTAATTAATGCTTTCTGCAAATTATATATTAGGAAATAAATTAAACAATTAATTATGTGAGTAAAATTGACTTTGGAAAATATAACGTCGTCAACCTTTAATGAATTATAAATTATAAATTATATGTTACTTGTTATGCAATTAATTAGTTAACTAATCCAGTAGTCTTGTTGTTTAGGTCAATGTGTACAGTTGGCATTACATCATGGCGTTCTGATGTCACTGTCCCAATGTTAAATTACTATTTTTTTTTTCTTTTAGATGATATACATTGACTTGATACTTGATAGCCTTAATTACAATCTCGTCTTAGTTAAAGAGATGGATGCATTATGTATATGTTATATATTTCTGGTTAATTACTTTTTTTAAGGACAATTTTATAAAATACCCTTCTTTTTCAACTCATCAAACAAGATGACCCTCTTCCAAATGTATTAACAAAGTACCCTTGTAGGACCATGCATCATTCAATTTTTTACTCTCTTTTCCCTCCCTCTCTTTTACTTCCAACTATTTCAATATTTACTCACTAAAATTCTTTAAAATTATTGAATATTAATTTCATGTTTGCAAAGTAATTGTAACAATACGATTTAACTTGTGAATTGTCATATGTAACATCCTATTCTTATATATTTGTTGATACGTACAATATATTATTTTAGATTTTGTACATGAGAGCATACAATAACATAGTACTCAACAAGATACAGAGTACAAATAAGTCTATTTTTGTATATTTATTATTTTTTAACGTTGTATAATATAATTATATTTAAACTTTCTGAATAAAAAAAAGTATCAAATCTAGTAAGGTTAATTTTTTGACCGAAGAATGTGCATAAAAAATAAAAGAAAAAAGAAATACCACGTGCTATAGATATCAATATGTTTGATCTATTTCAACATTTAAATATATTCGTGTAATAATTTCAGAGGAATTCAGCATTATCTAAATACTCATATAGCACATTATTTAAATAAATGTTCAATGACTTTACATAATTTTAATAAGTAGATATTAAAATAGTTGGAAGTAATGAGAAGGGAGGGAAAAGAGAGTAGAAATGTGAGTGATTTATGGTCCTACAAAGATATTTTGTTAACAAATTTGGAGGGGTATTTTGTTTGATGATTTGGAAAGGTAGGGTATTTTATAAAATTGTCCCTTTTTTTGTTAATAATTGAGCTGTCTTAATGTGATGACGTACTATGACATTTTATTTTTTAATGGAGAGCTTCATATACGTACACGCATAAGAAAAGACATATTAAAATGGAATAATAAATACATATAACTTGAATAACACAATAATATACAAAAAATATAGTATAGTAAAGCCACTAACATAAATAACTCATTTAGTATGAATAAAAGTTTGAACTAAAGTAGATATATGTTGTATTGGAGGAGAGATCCATGAAAATTGTTATCTTGACAATTGAAATTTAAATAGATTAAAAATAATCTTATAAATATAAAAAATAATTAATGGTGTATTGTCTTGGATCCTTTTATTTCAGTTAGTAAACACTTAGACCTTTTTATGATAATAAAAAAAGAAATAAATAAACGAATTGCACATTCATCCTGAGACGAAGCTCTTCCTCAAATTATTAATAACTTTTTATAACTTTTTCACTAACCTCAATTTTTTTTTTTTAAGTAACGTTTCTTATGTACTACATATGAAGAGTCTGTATCGGCTACAATCCAAATTAATTGGATTAGAGGACCCTCCAATCCCCGATTTGACGGTGGTGGATTTTAAGGGGTTTTTGGAAATAATCCCAACCATCCATTTAGAATTGAATGGTCCTCGGATCCGGATCGTAACCGATTTCAGCGCTACATATGAACGAAGCCCCAAACAATCATTTTTTTTTTTTTTGCACAATATATAATTGGAAATCACACCAATAATCCAGTGAATCATCCTATATTTACAGTCTAGCTCACAGTACAATTAAGCTTCATTAAGAAACAAATTCATTAATTGTAGGAATGCCAAAGAAGGTATATATATCATCATATATATTACTAATCAGGTTATAATTAAACTTCTCATTACAAAAAAAAAAAAAGTTCTAATTAGCATCTCAATTATTTACAACTAGAGGTGGCAGAACCCGACCGACCCGAGAAACCCGCCCGACCTGACTCGACATTTTCCAGAAATTCAAACTGACCCGACCCAAAACCGACCCGACCCAAGATCAAATAGCTTCCAATCAAACTCAAATCAACATACGACAAATTAAAATAGTTGATATTAAAATTGATTCGACCCCACCCACCCATCAATCGACCCAACCCGACTTACCCATCACCAGACCCGACCCACCCATCACCCGATCCGACCCGACTTACCCATCACCTGATCCGACCCGAGATATTCTAAAAGTTCAAACAGACCCGACCCGTCTGACCCGAACCCGAGCTGCCGGCCCGATTTGCCACCTCTATTTACAACCAAGCATGAACTTTTTTCTAGCAACAAAATATATTTACAAATCAAAATTGTAGACCTGGTCGTGATCAGCAGGGTATCGAGAGTCAAGACTAAGTAAAGGAAGCAGCCAGAAGAACTCCTATAGCAAGACCGGCAGCCACACAAGACACCCACACGGCAACTGCTGCGAGGCGGGGATACGCACCGGGGTTCTTCATGACAAGCAAGAACATGCCGACTGTGATTCCAGAGAGCGCAAACACCGCGATGAAGCCGAGGATGGCTACAAGAATCATGTGCATGTAAGCTGGGTAGGCGAAGACTCTTTCCGGCGGGCATACGAGGGCTATAATCGTCGCCGCGAGGCTGATTGCGCCCATTATAATCAACTTACTCCCCAGATTATTCAGCTGCAAGTTCCGTTTGTCGTCGGTCTTCGCCCGGTTTGCCCGGACCACGCACCGGAGTGCCCCCTTCATGGTCTTGATCAGGATCCGGACCATGATTATCTCCTTGACAGCCATCGATCAAGATAGAAACTTTATTTGGTGATTTTGGTGCCAAGTGAGTTGAGATTAGATTGAATTGGGAGAAAGAGGGTTAAAGAGGAGATACAAATGTTTCTGAAGGGAAGTATGAAGGCGTGGGGGTTCAAAGTCAAACAAAACAAAAAGGGTTTCATACTTTCATTGCCCAGCTTAAATTACAAGAGGAATACCTAGCGTCCATCGAAAAACTGTTTATAGTATTCATAAATTATGTATCTGTTATATTTCGGGATGTATCTGTTATATTTCGTATACATCTATGGATGTATAGACAGTTTTTTTATGGACGCAAAGATGTTTCTCAAATTATAATGGAAAAATCACCCATTTGATCATTTTCAATACAAAGCGGGCCCAGAGGCCGTCCAGAGTTAGCAAGTTCAAATTTTTTATAACAGATCTTCTAGTGAACGGGTCTGAAGTCTGAAGCTTGCTACAATGTAATTTTGTTTAGAGTGATATCTAGCGTTCATAGAAAAATCATTCATAGCGTCCATATATTATATTTCTGAATGTATTTGTTACATTTTGAAACGTATATATATGTTACACTTCATATACGTCTATGGACGTATGGAAGGTTTTTCAATGAACGCAACATGTTTCTCTTTTCTTTTATCTCTAAAGAGCCTAAATCACTATATTGAATTAATGCATGCATGTTCATTAATTCTCTCATCATTAATGATGGAATTAGAATTTTATAAATGAGATATACAGCTTTGAAAAAATAATATTGAAACCTCGTATGTTATGCATGATTAAAATACACGATTTGTTTTCATAATTAAAAAAAATAAGAAGGTAACAATAGTTCTTTTAATTTTAAGTTCTTATTCTATACCAATTAAAACAAAATTGGAGAGGGTGAATAAAATTTCACTAGTATAAATAAAAAAAGTTTAGTTATCTTATTGCGTAAATTTGAGGGAGAAATAAATTCAACTTTAAGAATTAATCATTATTCATTAATGTATTAAAATCAGAAGTTTTCTTCAAATTATGCTGGTAAAACTTGTCACTAGCTATCATATATCCCATAATAAGTATTAAGTAATATGAAAAAGAGGATTGTCTTTTTGTTCACTATGCATTTCTTACTAAAACGCTTATATTCTTACACATGCTTCCTTAAAATAGTAGTATTTGCAGTGAAGATGCTTCTTTTATAAAGCTAAAAGGGGAATTTAGTAATTAGTTAACAACACATTTAGCCACATAAAACAAGCAGTAGATAATTATCAATTAACGACAACACTCTTAATTAATTATAAGCCCATACGCATCTGCCTCTCATTGGTGGGAAACAAAAAAAAAATGGGAAATGGGAAGAGAAGGGTCCCATCCTATGTGTAATATAATTTATAATATCATCATAAAAGGTAACAACCGACACCGGTTCAGTCTGATTGCCACAAAATAAGATTCCATAGCTGCAGTGCAGAGAAGAATATGGACCGTTAGATCATTTTGAGATCTGTGCCAGCATGAATCTCCAAATGATCTAACGGCCCATGTTCTGCGCTACACTTTGCTGCAACACTACAGAGGATGAGCACTCACAAAATTGAAGTGCTGATCCATGATGAGGAGTGCTCATCCTCTGTAGCGCTGCATTGTGTAGCGTAGGATGTGACCCGTTAGATCATCTAGAGATTCGAGCCAGTACAGATCCCGAGACGATCTAATGGTTTATATCTTGCACTACACAATGCAGCGCTACAGAGGATATGAAATCCATGAGGAGATAACATGGTTAAGGAAGCACGAGTCAAGAGTCAGTCAATTAAGCTGAAACGCGTTGTTCAAATTTTTCTTTCAAGGGGATAAGCTAGCTATCCCATTTTTCTCAAACACTGTTTTGGAATTTGAAGGGCTAATATATATAAATCGACATTTGAACGAATTGTTTAGCATAAGAACAAAAGTTATTGTAGGATGAATCATGTCTTCCATTTATTTCAAATTAATCTTATGTAAATTAGTCTCACAGAGAAATATTTAGCCGATGCACCTTGGACGACCTAATTAACAAATAAGCAAAAATAAAAAAAAAATACAAAATCGATCTTTTATTTGTAGGTTTTACGCAATAAAAAAAATAAAAAACATGCTTATATTTAAAATAAATGCGAATTGCCTTATTCTATTTCATACCTTGATAGCTTGGTAATTCCACCTGGCCTGGTTAATTCTTCTTCATCAGGTGCTTAATTTCTATATTCAATTATTCAGCGATATATATCTGTGTGTTGCTATTTTTTTATTCTTTTTTATGAGCTTTGTAATAATTAAATATTAAAATACATATTTTTTGTATAGAGAGCAGCTAAACTCATGACATGCATGAAAATACAGATCTATATATTCAAATACTTTTAAGTTCATTTTTTTTTACCAGAACAAGAAGTAAACAAATATTATTTTGCTTCTCGCCTTTACTAAATGCACTTCCTATAAGTTTAATTTATTTTCTGACCCATCGTGTTGAAACTATTCCTTAAAAAAAAAAAAAAAAAAATTCTCCATGTTTAATTATATATTTCTCGATCATATCTTGACTGTTTCAGTACTTATTTTTTCGTTAAGCTGTCCTTTTGTATCCGACGTGTAGGTGTATCTCCCTCGACCTCGAGTGTCTTTTTCTGAGTTTTCTTTCCGAGGAAGGAAACGATTATAAAAACAACTCCCTCTTCTTCTTTTTTTTTTTCTACATTTTTACATTTTTTTTTTAATTCCGAGGAAGGTTCGTGGGTAATTTTTTACATCAAGGCGATTAATTGGGATTTAATTAGCCATGTGCATGATTTTAATGCACAGATCTCGAGATGATCTAACGGTTCACATTCTGTGCCACAAAAGCAGTATGAGCACTCGTCTCGGCTGGTTCTATAAGAGCTGAGACATGTCGAAAAGTCTAGCTCAGCTCAGAAGAAAGTAACAGTGAATTAATTATTTGGCCTTTGACGGCTTGACCCTTTTAAATTTTAATTTGCAAGAAGTTGGCTTAAGAAGCAAATGATGTCACGAGTAACATTAACAAATGCATACTTTCATTCATATTTCGGTTCATATATTTAGTTAGCATGCAAAAGGTCTACTATGTTGACTTATAGAGTACAATTAAAATTGTTTTTTTTTTTAGATAAAGATGAGGGTCAAGCCACCCAAATTTAAATGTCTATAAAAGATCTCCCATCCGTGTTTCAAACCCGCAACCTCCCACATGAAGAGCGTTATCCTTAGCCACCAGACAAAAAGCTGGTTCTTACAATTAAAATTGTATTTTAAAGAGTCGATGCAAAGGTACAAAAGAAAGAGAAAGAAGAGGTAGCTAATAAATAAACTAGTAAATAATTTTTTAAATGTCTAACACAGATTTCTCATAATTCGGTCTTATAAATAAACTAGCTAATTGACAATTAAGTAATTAACAAAGCAATTTTTTTTTAAGCACCGCCCAACTCATACAATTTGGTCATGTACACAAAATTCATGCAATTGGTCACTACATCTACATGTCGTTGTTAATTCTAAAACAAGGAAAAAAAAAATAGAATTCAGAATTCAGTTTTAATTAAAAAATGCTTTTAATTCTTTGCAGAATTGCAGAGTTTAGTACACTTGTTCAAGAACTTTGCTGCCGTTTATAACTAAAGCTACAATAAATTATCATTTAAAATTTCTTTGCTAGTGCATTACCAACCACAAACAATGCCTTTTCATAATCACACATTCTTTTCAGAACCAGTGATTGTTTATCTTAGACCTCAATTAACCAAATCCATGATATCAAATGAGACCCTATTTTCAGAACCAGCGAATCACTGATATCAAATGAGACCCTATTTTTGCTTTTAATGGGCTTTTATGTATCTTCATTATTTGTATGAGCATAGAATTTGGGCTCCATCTGGTATGTATCTTTCTTTCTGAATGCTAGACATACTATATATTTGGGCCATATTTGTGTAATTGTGTTATTTCTGAACCCTTCAACAAAAGGGAATGAATTTGATGCCCGTCGGAAAATTTGTATTCACAAATCGCCCAATTCAATGTAAGATTGCTTTCAATTTTGTTCTAAGAAGAGTCTGATCTGTTCATCTTTCTTTAAAAAAATAGATCGAAGGCACACATATATTAATAAAATAATCAACATAGTAGACTTTTGCATAAAAATGACTATATAATACTAATAAAATAATCAAGTTTTATGTATCACTTTTAAAAAATCTTAAACAAATACTTAAAAATTTTCAAAAATGAAAAATTTTTGTATCCCATAAGGTTTTATATCGAGCCATATAAATCGAAATTTGGAGGTGATTTGATAGGTTTTTGGAGGTTAAGCTCACGGAAGGCTTCGTGAGCTTAAACTCACGGTATATTTGCTCATAGAGTTAGACTATTATACTAACATTAGTATTTCGGACCGAAATGCTAATGGTTCAAATTTTATGTTATCGTGTTTGAAATTTTGATTTATGGTGCTCAATAAATTCTTTATATAAAAATATTGGGAAATACAAAAATTTTCCATTTTTAGATTTTTGTAAGTATTTATTTTACATTTTTGAAAATAGCATGTACAAACATCAATATTTTATTAATATTTATGAGCATTTTCATAAAATTCAAAATAAATACTTAGAAAACTCAAAAAATGGAAAATTTTTGTATTCCTCAATATTTTTATATAAAGAATTTATTGAGCACCATAAATCATGATTTTGGACACGATAACATAAATTTTAAGCCATTAGCATTTCGGATCGAAATGCTAACATTAGTATAATAGTCTAACTCTATATATATATATATGAATATAATTTACTTGGCAATTTATTTTATTCGCAGTGGATTGTTGCAGCATCTTAATTGTGTACCATTGCTTCCTAGCCTCTCCTTCATTTTTTTTTATTTTAATTTGGAGTTTGGACTAAATCTCCCTTGCTTTAATTATCTTTTGAGAATGTAATTAATTAAAGAGAGGGATCGCTTGACAATAGTTATTTTAATAACTATATATAACTCAAGTAATTTTGAAAAAAAAACAAAGAATCTTAAAATTATTTTCTTTTATATCCTTGAACTTGAAAAATTGATAGATTTTCAAATTTCATCATTTTTAATATCATTCGATAACTCATCAAAGTTTTGTGTAATTTTGGACGGTGCTAATCGTGACAATCTTTGTTGGACTACCATTATTGGACTATCACTTTACAAGAGTTTTTCTTTTCTTGCGTTTTCTTATAGAGATTTTCTTATTAAATTATTTCATAAGTCAGTTTTCATGATTGTCAAGTCAAGTAATCGCTCCTTATTTTTTAATGAGATAATTAAAAAACAGGACCTCAATAATTAGCTTGAGATTAGAGGTGGCAAATCGGACGGGCGGGTCGGGTTCGGGTTTGGTTTGGGCAGGTCAGGTCAGTTTGATCTTCTAGAATATCTCGGGTCAGGTCGGGTCGGGTGATGGGCGGGTCGGGTCAGGTCAATTTTAATATCTACTTTTTTTGGATCGTATGTTGATTTGAGTTGGATTAGATGCTATTTGATCTCAGGTCGAGTCGGGTTCGGATCAGGTCGAGTCGGGTCGGGTCAGTTTGACTATCTGAAAAATTACGGATCGAGTCGGATTCGAGTCGGATCGTGTCGGGTCGGGTTCTGTCACCTCTACTTGAGATCTTTCGAGTATGAAGACTCAAATTAACGCGGTCGCTCTTGGGTCAATGGACGTTGGATCTTTGTGATCCTAGAGAAGTTTTGAATTATAGAAGACGAGGTCTTCACTTCATTGTGGAATTATTCTACTCCAATTACTCAATTAGTAGTTCGCACCCACAAAAAGAAAACTAATATAAAACTGTGACAACTGTTAGAATTATATATATTTTTTGAAAGAAAGTATGTAGAATTCTTTATTTTCATAAAATATATATAAGGTACTACGGATGGGGATCACCTGCTTTTCTAAAAGAAAAACAGGCTCAGCTTTTCTTGATCCGACGATTGAGAAACACCGAAGTATTTTGAAATAGTTGCAGAAAATACTGAAAGTACTTTAAGATTGGTGCGACAACCGATCTCGACCCTCCGATCGGAAAAGCACACCCTGCTTTTCCTCTTAGAAAAACAGCAGATTCGTACTCAGGTACCACAGACTAGATAAGGAGAGTTGAAAAGTATGTAATATCATATCAAATTATAAATTAGGACCTGTGTTTTCTGAAAATAATCAAAGAAATCTTAAACGACAGATCTATGTTTTTTCCCGACACAATAATTCAGCGGAATCATTCATACTCTAGCTAGAAAGAGGATTGAGCTTCCAAGCTTTTTAGCTATGCCACATCATCATTAATCTCAACTATTTATTTTGTTTCTCTCTCTTCTTTATCTTAATCAAATGGCTCAAATTAATTTTTTTTTCATTAAAGAGATAATATAATTTGTCTAAGAACAATTTAATACTCAAAATATTTGAGACTCTTTGTATTCTTTTATATGAATTTTTATGTAGCTAAAAATATATTGTATAGAAAATATGTTAAGTTCAATATTTACTAATAAAATATATTTATGAAAAAATGGAAAAAATATATTATTTTCAATATATATTAATTTATGTAATGAGGTTGAAGCCCGATTCACAGCTCTAGTTTGAATAATTTATAGATTGTAACGAGTAAGAAAAATTTTCCATAGCATACGATCAACATTGAAATACATAAAAAAAAAAAAAGATATTGAAAAATGTCCAATTAATTCGTGTTTAATACAATAGAATTGTTCGTATATAGAATGTTTGCTAAAGTATGATTAGAAATGCAACTTGGAAAAAGATCGACAATACGACAACATAAACTTAATGGGGCCGTTCGGCAAGGTGGTTGGCTTAAATATTTAAGTCTCACTAAGTCACACTCATTCGGAAAAAGAAAAAGGGCTTAAGAAAGCTTAAGCCTTAAGCTATGGGTATTGCTTCCTTAGGAATCCGGGCAAGGTTTAAGCCCCGGTCAAAAGGAGGTTTAAGGAGAAACTTTTAATCCGTGCTAAGGAGTTTGCGTTCGGAAAGATTAAGAGACTAAGGAAGCTAAAGGAAGTCTAAGGAGGGCTAAGGAGGGGTTGCCGAATGGCCCCATAATAGCCTTAATCAAACGGTGCAGATCAGTTTTATCAGATCAGACGGCTACAATCGCCTCAATTTTGAATCACCATTCTCCATTTCGAGTACATGGCAGCATAATGAAAGAAATGAGAGACAATTACTACGTTATTACCATATCGAGTCATATAAATTGGTAACAATACATGGCAATCAAATGCATGTGGCTATTTCTATTTTCTTAACTTTTTCGAGTAAATTTTGGTTGCTAATTATAAAAGGAAAATAAAAGTAACTTGCTGCAAATAATTTTGATTCATGCTTTGTATTTTTTTTATTGCAAATATATCTGAATTTCAGTTGTGTAATTTTATGTTTCACATACTTCTATCAAATTTTGTTGAGATAGTTTAATATTTAAATTAAGATTTAACATTAATACAAATTGTTAGTAGTAGATTAATTTTATACTTTTCTTTCTTTTGTTTGCGACAATCAAAATTAAAATGGCCCACACAAATGGACGGGTTTGACCGCCGCGATGCACAGTTAGTTCGCTAGTATTTATAAAAGAGGAGGGATCCATTGACAATAATATTTTGACAATCTTGACAACGGTCATCTTTAAAAATTTGTAAAAAATCATAAAAAATCTTAAAAATGAAAAAAAAGTTTATGGAAGTTATGTTTAACTTATAGATTGATTATGTTTCCGATTATATTCAATTTAAGCGATATTTGATAGCTCCTTAATGATATTTTAATTACAACCGTTAAAAAATGTACAAAATTTTGATAAGGCATCAAATGATGTTCAAATTGACTGAAATTTGAAACACTATCAATCTATAAGTTAAATAATGCATCCATAAAATTTTTCATTTTTAAGATTTTTTATGATTTTTTACAAATTTTTAAAGATGACCATTGTCAAGATTGTCAAAATATGCATTGTCAATGGATCCCTCCTCTTTATAAAATGAAACAATATATTATATATGTACCACTTTATATTATGGAAAGAATCTTAGACAGTGATTGAAACTACTTGAAATAACTTGTGGCGCGTTACTGACTTAATTACTGGTACAAGCTTGTAGAGAAATTGATCAGGATAATATAATCCATCTCAAAACGCGTCCATCCCATATTAATTAAGTCTATATATATATGCTCGACACATAAAAGGAAAGAACAAACTTTATTATAACTAGAGCCGTAAGTCGGGTTTTGCCCCGAAAAATGGTATTAAATGAATAACTAAAAATTTTATAAAATTTTAAATATTTATATTAAGCAAAAATAAAAAAATTTGTAAATTTTTTATGTAAGTAAATAATGATATAATAATAATAGTAGTAGTAGTAGTAATAATAATACAATAATTTACAAATAAAGAACATATATAAATGTGAGACCATTTTAAGGGTTAAAATTTGTTTTTAGACATGTCACATTAATCTTATTTAATGAGGAGAGAAAAAAAATATAAGTCATTGGATCAAAGTAGATGAAGAGTTTCAAACAAAATCAATGTTTAATAATAGTGATGATGTGGCATAGGTGAGGTACTTAGAAATCTACCCTCTTTATGGAGTACTAGAGCTGTGAATCGGGGCGAATGCCCGAAAAAATAATATTACATAAATCAATAGATATTGAAAATAAATATACATTTGTCATATTTAACTTAATATATTTTCCATACGATATATTTTAAGCTACATATCAATTCATATAAAAGAATACAAAGAGTTGCAAATATTTTGAGTCTTAAATTGTTCTTTAGACAAATTATATTATCTAAAGATGAAAATATTAATGCTTGAGATTAAAAAAAGCTTGGAAGCTAAAAAGCTTGGAATTAATAATGCTGTGGCATAGCTAAAAAGCTAAGAAGCTTACCCTCTTTCTAGAGTATGAATTAGATTAAAATTAATTAAGCAGATTCTTCCTAAAAGAAAAATTAATTAAGTAGAAGAACACTTGCTCTAACAGACAGCTCGTACCATGGGCCGGACAACTGCCAACTCGACACGTGGAATGAAAATAAAGGGCGAGAAATATAATTGCAGGTATCAACTCAAAAAAAAAAAAAAAAAAAAATTGCAGGTAGGTAGGGAAGGAAAAGAATGAACAAATTGACATATAAATGTACTCAGAAATCAGCATAGACCAGTTCTTTCTCATTTTGGCCTATAAATGGAAAAAAAAATACAAGAAACAACACAAATTGCTGTACATGTACATGTACTATATCAATACAGTAAGCAGCAATTGGTACCGGCATAAATAGAGGAGGGATCCCTTGACAATGCTTATCTTGACAATCTTGATAATGAGGATTTTAAAAAATTTGTAAAAATAGTTAAAAATTCTAAAAAATAGAAAAACGTTTATAGACTTATTGTTTAACTTGTAGATTGATTATATTCTTTAAAGCTCGTTAAATTTCAACCGTTAAAAATTGTATAAAATTTTGATAAACCATCAAAAGATGTTCAAATTGATTGAAATTTGAAACACTATTAATCTATAAGTTAAAAAATGTATCTATAAAAGTTTTTTCATTTTTAGAATCTTTTATGAATTATTATTAATTTTTTAAAAAATATCATTGTCAAAATTGTCATTATAAGCATTGTCAATGGATCCCTCCTCGTACATATAAGTTGTATATATACGATAAAAAGGCGGGAAGAATCAATAAACAAAAAAAAATCCTAAATTAAAACAATACAGGCATATATATGGATGTCATTATAATTCGTCATGTCCTTTGTCACTGTATTTCGCATAGCAACCACAAGACATGAGAAAAGAAGAGAAGTAGGCCACAGCGAGGACTCCGACGGCGCAGGGAGCTGCGACACAGCAAGCGCACAGGATCAGCGTTGCGAGAATGCAGTACCGACCGTGGTTATCGCTGTCCAGCAAGAACGAACCGACTACTATCCCGGCCAGCCCGGAAACGAAGCTGATGCCGACGAAGAGTACAAACATTGCATACAAGTGGTACTGCTGCTCGAAGATACTTTGTGGCAGATCGGTGAGCAAAGAGATCATGACAACTGCATTTGTCGCCCCCATCACGATCAGGCAACTGCCGAAATTGCGAACCTGTCTGTTCCTGATCATACCTGGTGCCGCGACACGGTTCATGGCGTGCTGTGCTAGCATCATGGCTTTCATGAGGATGCACATTACCAACTCCCAGATAGCCATCTACAAACATATATACAAAAAAAAATAGAATAAAATTCTAGTTAGAGCATACCTATTTATACAAGTATATTCAGATGTTTGTGATTAATGTAGTGTGAAGACTGAACTACTAATTAAAAGTGTTTTGTTAATTCTCGGCACGTTTAGATATGTATGTACGTATATCGACGATCGAGAGTCAAGAAACTAAAGCTTCTTGATCTCGGCTAAATTAGCCGTTGTAAAGACCAAATTAATCAAATAGATCATGCATGTACGTAGATCATGAATTGAGAAATAACATAGAACATAACGTACCTGATCAGAAAGAGAAGGGAGAGAGCAGAAAGCAGAGTATGGGAGGGAGGCAGGCAGAGAGAGAGTTGGAGTGTGTTGTGTTTGAGAGGCAAGAGGAGAGCAGAGAAAAAATTAAACAGAGAGCCAGTATTTTTAAAACGCGGAAATTGGGGTTGAAAGGGTAGTAGCAAGTAGCAACAAGCGCGTAGCTTAGCAGCAAGCGCGTAGATATGTATAATGTATGGATGTAGCCCAGGAAAGGTTCAAAGAACAGAGAAATTCAAAAATATAAACAAGCTAGTTTCTCATAATTATAATTAGCCACAGTCTTCTGTATTAATATAGATTAGAAATAGAATTATTATTACCATCTGTGATTTTATATAATTATTAATTAACTAGCGGTCTGCATTAATTCCCTTCAAATCCTTAATTTTGTATATATCCATTTTATTACTTCTAGTTAAAAATATAAATAATGATCAAATCTCCAAATTAAATTTCAAGCGCCATATATTACTTATTTATACTTCTTTGCTCTCCACTATTGACAATGGGCAATTAATTGGTCTTGCAATAAATCAAGGATGTGCTAAATAAATTTGAAAATGTAAACCTGGGTGTGCATGATTTCGTCCAAAAAAGTTCTGTTGTTTGTTTTGTTAATTGAGGAGCGATCAAATAACCATGTTTTTAGTGACCGATCGGTGATCGTGAAATTAAATATGAAATAACTACAATTTAAACTGTTAAATGACAAAACTAATTGATAGAATGTGTTGTATATATAATGTTTTATGTGTATACAAAAAATTATATTATTTTGATTTTATTTACATATGCATCAAGCATTAACAAAAATCGACGGTTCAAATTTTATGATTTTTTCTCCTTTCTTAATGACTATTGAAACGATGTTAAAACTTTATCATTTTTTGTGTATATATTATTTAGATGATTTAGAATACATCTAAAGGTTTAGATTTGTCAATTTATATATAAATAGTAAAATGGTCACTGCGGTCACCAAAGTTCATGGTTATTGGATCCCTCCTCTTGTTAATTAGTACATCTTTTCATCTGTTGACAGTAGGTAGGGCCATAATTTTCAGAGATGCACTATAAAATGAAAATATGTGTACCCTTTAAACAATATCAAAACAAGAATTTAAAGAATTATTTGAAGTCTTGACATTGACACACAATTAGTTGCTCATAACTAAGTACAATTAATGGGCAAGTGGATCGTAAGCTGATTAATCTGCAAGAAAAGTTTAATTAAACTGCTGTTAAGTGTTAGTTAATTAATTAAGGACCACTGGAATGAAAGCAACAAGAACCCAATTATATATTTTTGATTGTATATAGACATGTCCAAAAGGCAATGGAAAATGTGAGTATATATGATTCATATGAACACAATCCTATCCCACACAGATCAGAATTAAATTAAGTCCACGGATACAGGTTTAAAGGGTGGCCAATCAACATATATATATATATAGAAATAAGGTGGAAACTTTTGAGTGCTGCAACAGTGTAAATATATCGTACATTTAACTTCAAAATATAGATCATATATATATATATATTACTGGTACATAGGTGGTAGTACCGACTTGTTTTTCAGTATGGGCCGGGCAGATCATGCATACAACTCAAACGTTACAAACTGAAACAGATTTCAAACCGTTTTAACAACATCATTGACATGTTGCTGTACTAAAATGACAGAAACTTATATTTCAACAGGATTTGTATTAACAAGTGCACAGATGCGATTCATGAGGCAGGGTTCTTCTCAGAGCCTGGTCCAGAAAAACCTCCAGTTGCTGGCTTGCCGCTAAAGAACAGCCCAGTAAATAAAACCTCCAAGTACGTGCACAGATTTGACGTCTGACTGTGGAGAAGAAAACAGGCCTGCTTGTAAACTGGGCTTGTTCTTGGATTCTAATTTGGGCCTGACCTGTACTGTCCCATATAGGCTTCAAAAGTTGCAAATGCAGGCCCAATATTTCCTTTTCTTTAGATTTCTCGACTGGACCTTCATTTTAAGGGGAAAAATGACTGTTGGCATACAAATCTTTACTATACATAAAAGCATATTGGAAAAAATAACATGAAAGAGCTATCTTCCTCAAATAAGAAATCTGAGCTGTTGATCATTTTTTTTTTATAGATCAGAACCGTTGATTTACGTTAATTCTCGTTGACGTTAACGACGTCTCAGCCCATTAAAATTTAAGACCCACTAGATACGTGCCTCACGTTGCTTCGGCGGTAGATTAATATTTCTTAAAAAAAACGAACTGAAATGTAATCTTAAATCTTAAAGAAGGGATAAAAACTAAAAAATGCATGAACTATAAAGAAAAAAGATATAAATTATGAAGAAAATTTCATATCATATATATAAGTAAATATTTTCAAACTTTATACTATCTTTCTTATTGCATACTTAGAGAGTAAATATACCGTGAGCCGTGAGCCGTGAGCCCTTCCATGAGCGCACCTCCAAAGTCCTATCAGCTCCAAATTTTGATTTATATGGCTCTATAGATTCTTTATATCAAAACCATACTGGATACACAAATTTTCCTTTTTTGAAAATTCTTAAGTATATGTTTTAGATTTTTTAAAAATGACTATAAAATATTAATAAAATAATTAAGTTTTATGTATCACTTTTAAAAAATCTCAAACAAATACTTAAAAATTTTCAAAAAATGGAAAATTTTTGTATCCCGTAAGACTTGATATAAAGAATCTACTGGGCCATATAAATTGAAATTTGGAGATGATATGATATGTTTTTTAAGGTGCGCTCACGGAAGGGCTCCGTGAGCTTAAGCTTACAGTATATTTGTTCCGTACTTCGCTTATATATTTTAGAATTGAGAGGGAATTGAAGTCATACACATCTCTCTACTAAAAAAATACAAAATAATAAAAAAGTGGAGGAGATCATAATAAACTTAATTTTTTGAAGTTTTTTCATATAATTATATTGTTTTTATGAAAGGTGAGTATTTTAAAGATACTGTTGGTTTGTTATCAATTTTTGTGATTTATTAATTTGATCTTTTGATTAATTTCACAAACTTACACTTGTAATTTTTCTTGTCCAAGATGTAGAATTTTTTAGTTATTTTTTAAAAATGTAAATATTGCTTCTTTAGACATTTCTATCTTCGGCAAATATTGTTGTGTAAGGATAAAAGTGTTTACAACACATTTAATATTTTTTTAAAAACAATTATTGAAGCATACAAAAGGAAGTTTAAAGCAATAGTTGTAGAGAAAATCAGTTGATAATGGTTGTCTTGACAAATTTGATGATGGAGCTTGGAAAAAGTTTAAAAGTACTGTTTAAAATTCTTAAAAATGAAAAAGAAATTATACATGTTCTTTTAATCTTGTAGATTGGCTATATTTTCAATTGTATTTAATATAATTTTTATTATAGATTATTGATATTGATAATTCATTAATTTGCAACAGTTTAAAAGTATACAAAATTTTGATAAACTATCAAAGAGTAATTTATTAAAATTTGTGATACTATCAATTGTCAACCAATATCTTCTCATAGTTTAAAGCTTCTAGTTGATATTGTAGCGTATATTTTGTATATTGTTTATATAAATTTCGAATGTCAACTATAGTAGCTTATATTTGTATATTGTTTATTTACATTTCCTTTGTCAACAATAATACCTTCTAGATTATTCTCTTAAATGACTAACGGTAAGATACTATCGAAAGATCTTTCAAAAAAAAAAAAAAAAAGCTACTGCTCATAGAACTGTTTATTTAACTGTAGCAAGGCCGTCCAAGATTAATATACTATTAAAGGGATATCAATTTTCTCAATATAAGCCCATTACATATTATCTTAAAAATTTATTATAAAAAATAACAATTTCAGCCTAAAGCAACGGGTGAGCTCTTTACTAGTAGGCTTTAAATTAATTCTGCCTGCTATGGATCGAATAAAATAGAGACCTTTCATTCATACTCTAGGAAGAGGAGTAAATTTTCAAACTTTTTTCCTATCACATCATCATTACTCTCAACCATTAATCTTTTCTCTCTCTCTTCATTTATCATAATCAATTGGATCAATTTAATTTTTCTTTTTTGATTGAAAAGATGATATGATGTGCCTAAAGAATAATTTAAGACTCTAAATATTTGTAACCTTTTGTATTCTTTTATAAGAATTGATATATATGTAGCTAAATGAATTTTGCTACGGTGAGTTGCAACTCACGGGCTGCTCCGTGAGTCGGGATCCAAAAACATATCAAATCACCTCTAAATTTCGATTTATATGGCTCAATAAATTCTTCATGTCAAAATCTTGTAGCACACAAAAAATTTTCATTTTTGGATATTTTTAAGTATTTGTTTGAGATTTTTTAAAATAATACACAAAACATTGATTATTTTATTAATATTGTATAGTCATTTTAAAAAATCTCAAACAAATACTTAAAAATATCCAAAAATGAAAAATTTTTGCATGCTATAAGTTTTTGATATGAAGAATTTATTGAGCCATATAAATCGAAATTTGGAGGTGATTTGATATGTTTTTGGATCCCGACTCACGGAGCAGCCCGTGAGTTGCAACTCACCGTAGCTAGACTCGTAGCTGAATATATATATATATATATATATATATATATATATATATATATATATATATATATATATATATATATTGTATAGAAAGAATATCCAATATTTATTTAATAAGATATATTTATGAAAAATTTATATATATTTTCAATATCTATTGATTTATGTAACATTACTTTATTGGGGATTCGCAGCTCTAGTTTTCATAATAGGATAGTCGCGATATGTTTTTAGATACAATTAAAAAGAAATATTTGATAAAAACCGCTCGATTCAAAATGAAAAGTTGCTTAACCGATATACGATATAATGTAGAACAACTCTTGCGATTCTTTTTGTATCCTTTTTTTTTTCCATTTATTTTGTTTTCGCATGATGCGAGCCAAAATTGTGTGGTCGGAAAAAAGGATACAAAAAGAATGGAAAAAAGGGAACGGAAGAAAGGACTTTCATGCCAATAGCCACCACTAATAAAGCAAAAGCTATATAACCTTATTGTTTTTTCTTTCTTTCTTTTCTTTTTTTTTTTTTTTTTTTTGATTCCCAACTGCCCTTAGGCGTTAACCTTACTGTTTGGTTCAATGAAATATTTAGCCTGATTTGACTGATCACTCGAAGAATCGAACGGCCTAGGATAAATTAATGACGTGTATTTATCCTATAATATAATGTACTTGGACCAGGAAAGAAATATTTCTGGCTTTTCACCACTTTACCTAAGTTAAAGCTAGTCACTTCCAACTGTAGAAAATGGAGACATTAGTTGTAGTATTTCATTGCTTTTCACTTCTTCCTCCCCTATGATGATTGCATTTTATGATGATTGCATTTTGTTACGTACCATAGTTTGTTATTATTATCTATATATATTTTATATAATTAATTAGAGGGTTCCAATGTCACTATATTTTGTGCCTCCACTGTTTCTTCACTCTTTAATTTTTGAATAACTTAAAATTTTTAAGCTAAATTTTCAAAATAAATTAAACATTAGCTAGGATATGATCAGTATAATAATGTTTTCTTCATGTATATCACTTAATTAGCATAGCAATAAATTAAAAAGTAAAGACACAATAGACAAAAAAGTAGAGGTGTACATCAGAATTCTTATCCTCGATCGGTACGGTTGCAGTGCTGAGAGCCTGAGAGAGTTAATAGACATACAGGATTAATATATTTTCATGCACAGTCATAAATTCCCGCATATTTTATTTTTCTGTTTGTCAGAAGTACTGCGCGCAGCACACATCAGGGTTACGTTTGGGTCGCGTAAGAATCAGTGTAAGAACAGAGAAATTGAGATTAGTAAGTGAAAATAGTAATTTGGATTTATAATAGAGAATAGTAAAAGTTAATGCTATTTTGAATGGTAAGAAATGTTATTTGGATTGTATGTTTGGAATAGTGATGAAGGAAATAAATAAAATATGGATTATTTTCTTTATTATTTTCTAACCGTTCTTGTTTGTTCTTTGCTATATATGAAGAAACTCTCCTTGAATTAATGATCAATTTTAATGCTTAATTCGTTGACCCAAAACAGAAAAATATTTTTGATCCCTGTCACAATAAATAGACACTTTGGACACCAATATCTTATTAATCTCAATTCCAAAAAAATAATAATAATCAAACTAATACATTCTCTTTAGATCCATAATCAGTATATAACAAAAATTATCTGATACCAACTTGTCCCATTGATTTACAAAATGACGATGAACAAAATAAAACACTTTTTACTCTTATTTCTATTAATGAAAAAAGCAAAAGACAGTTAGAAGTATATCTTTGATTGAAGAAATAAATCGATGATGTATCACATGGATCATCACCCCATTGATTTCTTGTCTTTCGTGATTTTGAAGGGTGGAACCTTATCTATGCCGGCAAAAGGGCAGCCATTGGTTAACCAAGTTGCCATGACTCAAGGAGGCGGCCAAGAAGCGAGCCATGGAGTCAGTGGGTCGATGGCAAGAGAAGAGAGAAATGACAGGCAATCAGGGTGTCTATGGAATCGTTGTGGCATGGAGAAGACGAAGAGAGTATCGACGATATCAATTTTGAGTTCTGTTGACGGGAATCGGCTGAGGAATGACAAGCTCCTCTTTCTTACTACTTCCTACTTTTTTCTCTCTCCGTCATTGGAAGGGGTGAGAAAAATTAATTAAAAAATGAGTCTTAACTTTTTTAACAAGAGACTCTTCCCTGTTCTTGCTGTTCCAGCTTTTACCAGGATTAGCAGAATAGCCTGATTTCAACTGTTCCGAATAATAAGTTGTATGTTTGGATTGCACTCCCATGAGAATAGCAAATACTATTCTGAGAACAGCTCTATTCTGAGCGATCCAAACATACCCCAGATGATTTAAACTTATACAAAATACATGTATATATAGTCTCAAACTATATAATTAAGCTCTAACAAGAATTGTTAAATGCAGTAGAATGTTTCATTAATTAATTAAACTTCCTGGAAATGATAGCATTAATTAATTCATAGAACGATTTATTAATAGAACATTTGTAAAACCATATGAGTGGGATCGATGGAAAGACACACAATTGTATATAGGCTATATATTTTGTTTACTCTTACCTTTTTTTTATCATATATGCCCTTTTGTTTTTTCTTATTAAACCACATAAATACAATGGTTTTTTTTTTTAATTGAAAATTAAGTTCGGCAAGCTGTGGCCTATATATCGCTTCATTAATGAAGCTTACAAAAGTTATTTATACGATCAATTCGGAAATAATTAAAATAACACAAAATTAACAGAACTCATCGTTACGATGATGTCAGACGTGGATGATTAATTGTTGGTAATTGGTATTAAATTACTATTGAGAAAGACACAAGAAATAGTCGTCACCACAAAAAACACAACTTTTCACATGTATAAGCATAACATACAAAAACTTCATGCGTCCATTGATTGAGGGTCTATAGAAGTTACACTGTATAAGGTCCATTTGTTATACTATTTGTCACTTCTATGGACCGTCCATCAACGGACTGTAGGTTTTACTCTAAGACAAATGAACATAAATTCATATACCTATATGCTATATATATCACAACAAATAAGAACTACGTAACATAACATACAAAAACTTCTCATAAACAGGAAACCACAATTTTCTTGCCTTCCCCTTCGCGATCGAAATCTGGGGTGACCTGCTTCCCAATCTCAACATGTTACCGCCAACTGTACAGGACATACCGTCATTTCTTAGTACCCAGGCAACTCATGATCGAGACTTCGCCATTAGATTTGCGGCTGCTTGTTGGAACATATGGAAAGAACGAAATCGACACATCTTTCAGGGCTCATTCAGATGCGTACAGACAGTTCTACAGGCCATACTTCAGGATGCATCATTATGGAGAAATTGAAACAAGACTATACAATATACCTTCATTTCTTGGTTTCTTGTAAATACATACCTGTTTAGGGCTAGTTTTACTTATTTTCTCTTTCATTTCATTTCATTTCTTTCCTTTCTTTTATTTTTTCATATATATGAACATTGTAATTACCACCCATGTACTCTTTCTTCTTTATCAATGAAAATCATAGTAGGCAAATTGCCTGCTAACTCAAAAAAAAAAAAAAAAAAAAGGAACTACGTAACATAGCTAGTAAAACAGATAAGCAGATAAACTGAAGTTCCGGCAATACGGATATATATATATATATGGTGCGTAATGAACTAGAAGAGAAGTATCCAACTGGCGATAGCGGTTGCCAGGGCTAATACCGCTCCGATGGTAGCTGCCCACATAGTGATACATGCAAGAGTGATGTAATCACTAGAATTGTTGTTTACCCAAAGGAAGAGCCCAACGCCGAACGGGATCAAACCGGCGAAGAAGATGAAGCAAAGAATAATAGGTGGAAAGGGGACGGTCTTACCCAACAGCACAAGGAGAATTGCGACAGCCAGTACAAGAGTCATAAAGCCGATTTTTGCCAAGTGATGACCCGCCTCGCTTACATGTCTGTTCTTCTCATCGGCATTCATGGCTTGCTTTGCACGAGCCAGGGATTCAAATCCCGCGAGGATGGCGTTCACACAGGTAGTTGCCACGGCCTGGAGTACAGCTTCCATCTGCTCAATTAGAAGTTAATTAAATTATCAAAATAAAAGTAATTAAATTCAACAACTAACTCATAAAATGCATAATATATATATTCTACAACATCTAGCTAGCTAGAGTACTAGTACTCAAGCCTGGGCTTCTATAAGACAATCAAACTATTAATTAATTTTCAATTTCGAATCAATAAAAGACACACAACCAAACTATTAATTAATATCGATTCCCCTGCTCCAATCCGTTCAACGGTACGTTCAGTAGTTGCTCCTCAGATGACACTGATCTGTGTCAATGGAACAAGTTTTTCCATTTTTCCGTTCAACAGAATGGATTTTGGTTCCGTCCGTTGTAACGGAACGGAAACCGAAAAATTTGGTTCCGTCCGTTATAATGGAACGAAATTGGAACAACCCATTTCTGCCCTAAACACGTATTTCCCACGTATTTCCATTGTTCCGTTCCGTTATAACGGAACATTCAATGGAACGGATTTTGGTTCCGTCCGTTATAATGGAACGGAAACGGAAGCAAATTTGGTTCCGTCCGTTATAACGGAACGAAAACGGAACAACCCATTTCCGTGAACGTTTTAAACGTTTGACACCCCTAACACCGAGCGATTCATCAGGCTTGAAAAAGACGGTGACGGCCTTGTGGGGCCCCAAGGGGACAGCGTGGGCTTTTGTACATTTCTGCACATGGGAACAGTGTCATTTTGTATATTAGATAGAAACTTTAAGAGTAGTACCTAGTGTTCAATATGGATGTGTCCATAGTAGACACAAAGGGGATGTAAGTGGTCCCACATGTAACACTTACACGGTTACACCCCTCACATGTGACTACTGTGGACACATCCATAGTAGACACTTAATGTTTCCGAAACTTTAACCCGTACCCAATACCATATATACCCAATTAACCCAAATATACATCCGAACACACTATGGAAAAAATTCCCTCAAAAACATTAAATACTATCGGTACGAACACGCCCTAAAATACATTTCACAGAGAGCATAGGGAAAACAAAGGGAAGAAAAACCCAAAAAAGAGAACAAAGCAGCGTGCGTGTATTATATTACCTTAGCTTCTTCAAAGTCGAGAAGCTTGAGATGGAAGGAATTGATGAGAAAGCTAGGGAGGGATGACAGAGAGATTGGGCTTCTCTCAGTCATATATATAATATAAGGGAGTGGGGTGCGTACATCCATGAGTGCATCTTTTGATGTTGTACCCTCGTTTCGAATCGTCCGATCTTCCTTCATTTAATGCTACTTCACTCTATCAACTTCAGCGAGCTAATTTTACCTTATTTTGATGCAATTAAAATAAGAAAATGGAATATAATCCATCAAAGACGGTTATAAGTAATTATAAGTATGTTGAATTGAAAAAAAAAAGATGAATAACTAATTTTGGAGCTTATTGAATGATAATATTTTCAAATTTTAAGCAATTATAAGTATGTTGATGGTTAATATTGCACAAATTTTGGGTGAATTATACAACAATATTCATGTTGTTTGAAATTTTATAGTATTTGTCATATTATATTTGTGAACATATTTGAATTTTTGTTGTCAAAATTGTCAAAATATTAATTTCCAATCAATTTCTCATCTTGAATAGAATATACTAGCATAAATCCTTGTACAAAACTACATACAGGAAGCATAAATATAAAAAGCAAAAAGATACCATAGATAATAAAAAAATGTAGATTAACTATTTGCTATTTAATTTTTTTTTTTTTTTTTTTGATAGAAAGGCATGATATGCCCGTTTTCATTGATTGAAAACTGGTACTTACAAACAAGCAAGCAACACTGCTTTTACCACTGTACTTACTAAAACAAAACAATTACCATCACTAGGGAGGACAACCATACCCCTGTATACCAGTATAATCTGATCTATGTATACCTATACTTATTACTGTTAACATATGAAATATTTGCTATTTAATTCAACTCCAGAAATTTTCAGATGAAGTTTTTTGTTGTTTTATTTTTTTCATACCATCTCAAATTTGAAGCGAGGGAATAACTAATATTTGCTTAATTTTTTTACTTCAGGATGAGACTTTGTTGAAGTGATAAAGAAAGAATTATATATAACCTATTTATTAATTTAATAAACAAATCTATATATGTTACCGGTAGTTGTGATTTGTAAAGGAGAAACTAACAGTGTTAAAGTAAACTAACATCAATTTGTTGGACTGAACATGGATGTCATCACATGTCATCTGTGTATTGGTTAGAGGGTATGTGGGCAGGAAAATATATGCTTCCTACCTTTTTTTCTTTCTTGATCTTTTCAGATCTCTTTTCTCAGGCACCCCTTTTCTCATTCTCAGCAACTCCACTTTGTTTGGATTTCAAAAAAAAAAAACTCCACTTTGTTTCGAGAAGACCGAGATATTCACAATCATGATCAAGCTTTTTTTTTTTTTTTGACTAAAATCATGATCAAGCTAATAGGGGGGCATTTTTTGTGGACCCCATCTTGCTTCTGCTGTCTGTCTCTCTCGCTCTCTTCCCTGCAATTCAATTGGGATCGGGATCATCTGCTTTTCTTTTTAAAAAAGCATGCCCGGCTTTTTTCTTGATTCGACAGTTGAGAAATATCGAAATAGTTTGAGATCCGTACAGAAAATACTCAAGTTGGTGAAGTACTTTGAGATCGGTACAACAATCAATCACAACCATCCGATCGGAAAAGCAGGCGCTTTGGGTAGAGAGTAGGATAATTCGGACAGAGTCCAGAGTATTGACATGTAAATTTGAGACGAAATTACCCCTAATTAATGCCTCCTTTATAATTGCTTCTTCCTTTAAATCCATCTTTAAATTGGTTAATGAACTCATTAATTCTAAAATATCTCCATTAGTTACGTGTAGTACCTCTCCATTCCAACTCAATTAGCAAGAATTAATGATTCACATAAAATATTTTAAAATGATGCCAATTTGATATTCTTTTGTCATTTTTCTGAACGTAATGAGGAAAGCTAACTGTATCCCAACAAAATCCTCCAAAATCGTACTCCAACCCAACAACACGCATACACAAACTATGAACACCAAAAAATAGTTAGTATGAACACCCTATATCAACAGATATGAACATCGAGAAATTAGGACGGGTGGGCCTTTTTGCTTTCTGCTTAACAACCCAGCCCTAACCTTAACCATTTCCGTTAATTTCGGTGGGGACCACATATATAACTGTCAATAACTGTCAATTTAAGCACGTGATTAAATTAATTTAAGCACGTTTTTCATATGGATATAACGGCTGCACCTTCTGACACCTATACCAGCTGCACCTTCTGCTGCGTAGGGTGTTCATACTTGATGTAATAAGGTGTTCATACCTTCTACATGCCCTTGTTCATACGGTGTTTATAGTATATTCAGACTTGGTGCAAAAATAGTATTCTTGCTCTCCAAGAAAAGAGTAAATTGCCGAGGTCGTCGGCTCAAATCGACGGAATCAATTCAGCATGAGCAATCTTCGTTTGTTCATGTGTACGGACGGTAAGTAGTTTACTCTTTTTGTCTTTTTCCAAAAATGGTAAGATAGAAGGATTGTTTGTTATGCTAAAAATAGAAAGGTAGATTGGGGTACAAAGATGAGAGATTAGAGGTGGGGTAGAGAAAGATTTTTTCAATATTTATATTATATAATTATATCTATGCATGATTTTATAAACCATGCATATTTTGTGTAAATATAATGTAATATATAATAAATATAAGAGTGACTTATACATGATTTATATAGTTTATACATGATTTTTGTGTGAATATAATGCAATATATATTAAATTATATTTATACATGATTTTGTAGACCATGCATATTTTGTGTAAAACGTATATATATTATTTATTTGCTATATTTAATTTTGTTGGTAAAATAACGTTATTTGTTCAATAGGATTAATCTCAATGGATAATTATAAAGTGTGGTTAAAGCTATATTTATGTAAGTATATATATAAATAAACTAATAACATATCAAGTTGAACACAGAAGAATCTACCTGAAAAACATAATATAAAACCACTTACCATATCTATTCAATATTGATTTCAAAATAGGAATGATCAAAAGACTTTAAGCAAAAATAAATATCTAAATGTAAAACTTGAAAAGAGAAGACAACGTATTAATAACCAAAAGCGGCATGTTCTCCTCTAATTGGGTATACATTTTTTTGAAGTGCTAATTGGGTATACTTTAGGCAGAAAGACATTTAAATGGTATGGGTAAATTTGTCTATTAACAAAAATAACAAATCAGAACTCTGTCCAAATCAGTTTCTCCCTATCCATAGCTCCAGCCAACTGAGTTGCTAATTTGCTACTTTGAGAAGAAATCCTAGCCGCCTCTACAAGCAAACTTTTCGGTGGGGAGAGGCACCCTGCCTCTTCTGCGCCACCCATCTTCTATTCTAGTTCTTCTTTGTTGATTGCTTTCAAGTTTTGTTTGTCAACTCTTCGTCCGTTTCTTCGTCCATCTTTTTTTGTCACCCTTTTTACTCTAAGAAGGGTCTTTTCATTGTTCTTTAGTTAAGAGGGTTACATCATCACTTGAGAATGGATTTTGCTTCTGCTTCAAAAAATTGTCATGTTGCTTGAAGAAATGAAGATTTGTAGACTGCTTATGAAGTTTTTCAATCATTCCAAAGACAATGAACTCATCACAACCAAGATGGTAACTTCAAAAACAAATTGTGTGTTTTCTCAAAATTTGTCTCTCTATGTTAGTTTATCGGGACAAAATTAGTTAGATTATTGTTATAGAAGGTTTGGTTGATATTTAGCGTCATTTAGATTTATATTGATAAAGGATTTTTTTTTCTCGTGGATGTAATCTTTTTAAGTGAATGAAATAGTTACCTACCGCCTTTGTAGTCTACTTTACTACTTTCTAAACTATGGAAAACAATTACATGATCCATCCTACTAATCACATATACCGGAGATTAGCAAACACCATGATCTCAACCTTTTTACTGAGACAAACTGGCCCAAGGCTTGTGTTAAGCGAATAGGTTTTGATCCCGGGGAAAGTTGAAATCTATCTTTTTCTATTTTAATTTGGCTTTTGAAAGAAAGTGATGGAGAATTACCTTAGAATGTACCAGAGTGTCTGTATGGTCTTACACGTGAGCAGATGAAAATGTTCATGGCAAGTGAGAATATCCTCGTAAAGCAGAGACAGTCTCAAGGCACTTCGATCAGACCGACGTGTAGTGTAAAAAAAAAAAAAAAAAAAAAAATTCAGCATATAATACATATTCTTTTTTCCTAAATTGCGCTTCCTGTTCCCTATTTAACTGTCTTTCAAAATCGGAAACCAACTGTAAGTCGTTGATGGTCTTGAGCTTTTTTTTTTTTTTTGAGGGAGTCTTGAGCTTTCATATTAGCGTGCTTTTAAAAAATAAATGGGCAATTTATCATTTTATCCTCCTTTCAAAATATTTTTTAACTCCCCCTAAAAATGTTCAACAAATAATTAAATTATATTTTTTTTATTCTTTAATGATTCAAGATTCTCAATTTAAATTTCAAACAAATAAACATTATTTTATTATCTCGTAAGTACCTAAATATTTCTTGTGATGATAAGTAAGACCAAAGCATATAATTACAATAGAAAGTAAAATAAAATATCAACGATATTAAGTATGCAAAATTACTTAGTTCAAACTAAAATTTAAAATTAATAGATATATTAATTAAGAATTTAACATGCATATTCATTAAGGTCGGTTTGTCACTGGCCCTTACTCAGAGTAAAGCAGATTTCATATCCTCTAACATATGGCATGTCCCATATATTAGAGGATAAGCACTCGACATTTCAATAATAAAAAAAAAGCACTCGACATTTATGGCCAACAGGCTTTGCCGCTTTGCGACATTTAGATCTTATGTGGGACCTTTTCTTTAAAGCGTAAGTTGAAATTATTGTTCTTTTGTATGGTGCATGAAAGTTTGTATAGAATTTAGTCACATTTTATCACGCGAACCAAAAAAGTCTTGAGTCAACAGAGTCCATCTTTTCATATATGAAGTATGCGTTCTGGAATGTTGCATTAATTATGAATTATGAATATCCTATAAATTGTTGTGCGTGATAAGAGTTTATATTGTAATATTTGTTAGTAATCAATAATGAAAATGTCAGATAATAATAAAGTATACCTAAAATTAATTTAAGTTCTTCAAACGTTTGGATACGAGGAGAGATCCATCCGCAATCGGCAATGTTTATTGACAATCTTGACAATAACAATTTTGAAAAATAAAAAATAATTCAAAATTTTCAAAATTAGTAAAAAAGTTTATAGAAGTATTTTTTAACATACACATTTGGTTATGTTTCCGATTATATGTTGAACAATTAGCATGTTACGTTCAATAATTAGCACGCTAAGTTGAATAATTAGCTTGTTAGGACAAGTCAAACTGTATGGTATCACCAACGGTATCATCAATGGTATCTCTGTAGCATTTTCCTTTTTCAAAACATTCATAGTTTTTATCCTATTTTCAGTTACAAATTATAAGTTTTGTTATGTATCCACACAAGTGAACCCCGTAAAATTTGATCAAGTATTGCACTTGTGAACCCCATTCCATCCTTCAATTAAATTGTGAACACCATTCTATCTTCAATTTGGAAAATAATGATTGGTTACATTTTCATTTAACTCTCAATAAAGTTGGTTCTCATTCACTCTCTCTTAATTAAATGAAAAAGGTCAAAAAGGGATAATAAAATATAAATGAATTCCTATACCAATATACTATGTATGATGTATCGATTTCTTCCAAAACTAATTTAGCTAGCCTTTTCTTCTTCTCACATCCCAATTACTTAACCACAGTGGAGAAAAAGAAGCAAGTAAATTATAGTCACCCATCTTTTATGACAGTTTAGTACGATTGTTTATTTATTTATTTATTTTTTGAAAGAACCGTTGGTGATCCTAAGAATAAACACTATATTAGTATTTTTCTATTTAAAGTTAAAATGAACTTCCAGTTATATCAAGTTTATTTCTATGCCTTATATAATATCCAAATGGTCAAACCAAAATGCCCATTTTGCAATAGCTTCTATCAAGCTTTTAAAAAACGTTTAACGGGTCTTAACGGTGTAGTGACCATTTAACGGTTTGACGTTAAAACGGATTTATAAGGCAGTTAAATACTAAAACAGATTACCATTTTAAGATCAATTTTTACACAATTAAGGAGACTAATCAAAGTATTTTTCATATTATCATACTTAATAATTCATTAAAAGCAACAACCAAGACATGAATTAACAATTTAACATGAATAAAGTACTTTAAAAATTAGAAATACATTTAAAGTACTTCTTGTGATTGTAAAAGTAAATTTCAATTAGTCTTTAACATCCGATCCAAAAGATGATTATAAATAAACCATTAAAGCTTTGAGTTAGCAATAGAAGCAAAACGAATATACGCATTCAACATAAAATATTTTTGTCAATTTAATCTGAAGAGTCAATATCTTAGGGGAAGATAGTATGGGCCTTATGTGAAATGTCAAAAGCAAAAAAATGTCCATACAGTTTTTAACCGTGTAAACGTTTTCCAATAAAACAGTTTAAACAGTTAAAATTAAAGTAAAAAGTGTTAAATGACAAAATACCTGTGAAATACGTTTTTTTTTTAAGAAAACTTAACGTCACACCTATGCAAATCAGTTTTAACGGTTAAAACGAAGTTTTAACTCTGTTTTTTAAAAGCTTGCCTGCTATAAAAATTCAAAATTTTCAAATTGATTCATAAAGTGATTTTTTTTTATTGTTTTGTACGACTTTAACATCTAAATTTAAATTCTAGTATTTGTGACAAATAAAAAACCAATTTTTATCTATAGTAGAAGATTACAAGATTTTAACTAGAAAAGAAATACCATTTTAAAGGGATTCATACATTGAAACACGATGGTATATCATATATGTGTATTTTTTAATATAATGTATCATTATTAATTTTTAAAATTAGTGAACCCCAAACAGAAAATTTTTGGCTCCGCCATTGATCCTGCTCTTTTGATATTGTCCGAACTAATCGGGACATCATGATTATATAGATAGCTCGATTTGTCATTAACGTCAAAGTGCAGGCTCAGCCCGTACAGTCCATATGACTTTAAAAGAGTAATCAATTTCAATTATATATGTACGGCATATTACACCATCTTTAGATTTATATTTGGCAATTTTTTTTTGGATTTGTATTGAATAAGATAGAATTTTACAGTTTGATTAAATAAATGGTCTTTGTCATCTACCTTTTTTTTTTTTTTTTCTCTTTTTAAATTTATTCAAAGATAAATTTAAGTTAGAGATCAAACATTACATATGATATATTATTCATATATTATGCCTATAAAATATCATGAGATGTAGTGCATGTTTCAATTATGTTTCAAAGCACCTTATTATACAAACTTGCCAAGATTAATTACGTTTAATAAAATATACAATGTTTGAATTAAATGAAATTCGATAGCTAAACCATTTCTTACTACAATAAGTAGAGTAATTAATCTATTTTTGAAATAAATAAATTATAAGAATTGCGTTGTAAAATGAACATTGAATGTTTAATTCTGTCCTAGCATGTATAAGAAATATAAACTTCCGATAACAAAAAAAAACCCTCTAAATATGAGTTTCATTTCTCATTACACATTCTAAATTGAAGTTGAGAAAAAAATATAATTGTTAAATTCATGTGTTTGGGTGATGTGAACAAAAGTAAATTTTATTGAAATACAGTTCTATAATTAATTGACTAATTGATAATATCTCAAAATTTATTTAATTGAGCGCAGTAGAGCGCGCAAAATAGCTAGTAAAGTAAACGAGTTTGAAGTTTTTGCGGACCGTCGGCCAAATAAAATCAAAACGAAAACATCTTCCATTTATACATGGACTGTCTATAAAGTCACATGTGTGACACAAGTTGTTACATTAGGGTTCATATGGATCCCATTTGTTATACAATTTTGTGACTTCTATGGATTTTTCAAGTATGGACGGTAGATGCAACTCAAATCAAAATTCTATCTATACCCATGAACCGCATTAATACAATTTTTTTCAATTATATTTAAATTAATTTGACAACGTATTATAGAAAACATCGAAACCATTTATAGTCAATCAATAATTTTGGATGCATACAAGTACTCCTAGACTCCTAGTCCTAGTTCATAAAGTTCTTCAAGAATCAAAAGCAAAGCAGCCGCCTTGATCAAGCCGTCCGTCATGCGGAGGCCCCATGCATATATTTTGCCATATATATATATATATGAAATTTTTTTGCATGCTATAAGATTTTGATATAAAGAATTTTTTGAGCCATATAAATCAAAATTTTTGATATGGTTTGATACGTTTTTTGTGTTAAGCTCACGGGAGGCCCCCGTAAGCTTAAGAGCACGATAGTTTTACTATACTAGTAAAGAGCCCACGCCTTACTTTGGACTGAAATTATTATTTCTTGTAATAATTTTTTAAGATAATATGTAATGGGCCTTATATTAAAAAATTGATATGGGTCTTAAATATTAATGGACTGAGACATTAACGTCAACGGGCATTAAAGTAAATCAATGGTTCTGATCTTTCCAAGAAAATGATCAACGGCTCATGTGGGTGGATAGCCCTTTCATGTCATTTTTTCCAATATGCTTTTTATATAGTAAGGATTTTATAATTTTTAGAATTTTTTTGCTATTTTTAATGATGGAGAGAAAATGGCTAGATTCAAGGATTCTGGTTCATACAAAATAACGATTTTCTCCCCATCACTAAAAATAGCAAACAAATTCTAAAAATTGTAAAATTTGGTTTTCTAGTATATTTTGATATAGAGATCACATTGAACGATTCAGATTGATTATTTGGACACCAGAAATAGAGGTACGGACGACATAGCACGGTAAAACCGTGATATGCATATTACCATAGCCTAATTATATATATATATATATAGGCAGAGGGCAAATCGGGCGGGTGGGTCAGGTTCGGGTTCGGGTCGAGCGGGTCGGGTCAGTTTGACCTTCTAGAAAATCTCGGGTCGGGTCGGGTCGGGTCGGGTCGGGTCAATTTTAATATCAGTTTTTTTTGGAGTTTGATCTTGGGTCGGGTTTGGGTCTGGTCGGGTCGGGTCGGGTCAATTTGACTTTCTGAAAATGTCGGGTCGGGTCGGGTATGGGTCGAGTCGGGTCGGGTTCTGCCACCTCTATATATAGGAGGGATCCATTGACAATGCTTAACTTGACAATCTTGACAATGGGTCTTTTAAAAAAATTATAAAAATTCATAAAAGATCTTAAAAATGAAAAATAGTTCATGGATGCATTACTTAACATTTAGATTGGTAGTGTTTCAAATTTCAATCCATTTGAACATCATTTTGATGCCTTATCAAAATTTTATATATTTTTCAACGGTTGTAATTTAAAGATCTTTAAAGAGCTATCAAATATCGCTTAAATTGAATATAATCGAAAACATAATCAATCTATAAGTTAAGCAATACTTCTGTAAACTTTTTTCTATTTTTAAGATTTTCTGTGATTTTTTATAAATTTTTTAAAGTTACTATTGTCAAGATTCTGAATATAAGTATTGTCAATGGATCCCTCCTCATATATATATAGAGAGAGTCCGGCTACAATAATATGCATATCACGGTTTTACCGTGCTATACAGTCCATATCTCCGTTTTAGGTGTCCAAATTGTCGATCTGAACCCTTAAACTTAATCTTTATATCAAAATATACTAGCAAACTAAATTTTATAATTTTTAAAATTTTTTTGCTATTTTTAATGATGGGGAGAAAATGGCTAGATCCGAGGATTCTGGTTCATACAAAACAACAATTTTCTCCTCATCACTAAAAATAGCAAAAAAATTCTAAAAATTGTAAAATTTGGTTTCCTAACATATTTTGTATAGAGATCACATTGAGCGGTTCGGATCGACTATTTGGATACCGGAAATGGTGATACGGACCGCATAGCATGGTAAAACCGTGATATGCATATTACCGTAGCCTAATTCTATATATATATATATATATATATATATATGAGTTGGGTTACGGTGATATGCATAGCAAAACCACGTTTTTGTTATGTGCTCGTATCTCAACAACCGTAACTCGGATGGCCGATCCGATTCGACCGTGCATTCTACATATCGAAAACTCATCGGATACTAATTTTTATTATTTTTGGAGATTCCTAACTATTTTTAACGATTTTTGAAAGATGGCAAGAAAATAATAATAAAATAATCTATTTGGAACTCATAATTAGGGTCATTTTTTCAAAAATCATTAAAAATATTTAGGAATCTCCAAAAATAGTAAAAATTAGTATCCGATGAGTTTTTGATATGTAGAATGCACTGGTCGAATCGGATCGGTCATCCGAGTTACTGTTGTTGAGATACGAGTGCATAGCAAAAATATGGTTTTGCTATGCATATCACCGTAACCCAACTATATATATATATATATAGAGTCCGGCTATAATTATATGCATATCACGGTTTTACCGTGCTATGCGGTCCGTATCTCAGTTTTCGGTGTCTAAATAGTCGATCCGAACCACTCAATATGATCTCTATATCAAAATATACTAGGAAACCAAATTTTACAATTTTTAGAATTTTTTCGCTATTTTTAATGATGGAGAGAAAATGGCTATATCAAAGGATTCTGATTTATACAAAACAACGATTTTCTTTCCATTATTAAAAATAGCAAAAAAATTCTGAAAATTGTAAAATTTGGTTTCCTAGTATATTTTAATATAAAGATCATATTGAGTGGTTCGGATCGACTATTTGGACACCGAAAACTGAGATACGGATCACATAGCATGGTAAAACTGTGATATGCATATTACCCTAACCTATATATATATATATATATATATATAGAGTAAAAGTACGGTGCTCTTAAGCTCACGGGAGCCTCTCGTGAGCTTAACACCAAAAACGTATCAAACCATATCCAAATTTTGATTTATATGGCTCAATAAATTCTTTCTATCAAAATCATGTGGCATGCAAAAATTTTCCATTTTTAAAGATTTTTAAGTATTTATTTCGGATTTTTTAAGAGTTACATTTGAAACATTGATTATTTTATTAATATTAAATAATTGCTCTTAAAAAATCGAAATAAATCCTTAAAAATCTCTAAAAATGGAAAATTTTTGCGTGCCACATGATTTTGATATAAAGAATTTATTGAGCCATATAAATCAAAATTTAGATATGATTTGATATGTTTTTGGTGTTAAGCTCACGGGAGGTCCCCGTGAGCTTAAGAGCACGGTAGCTTTACTCTATATATATATATATGCAGACCGCAGTTAATGCACACTCCAAATAATACCCCATTTCAAGTGCTTCAGTAAAGCGCATCTCGATCACACCACAATTTACATGCATATCTACTTATCAACTTATCAAGGGCAGCATGATTTTTAAATTCCAATGATGACTAAAAAAAGGCGACAAAAGCAACGCGATGGTGCCAACACCTGATTACTAGTTTGAGCAATAAAGAACATGTATGTCTTAGTGTGTCTATAACCTCCGCTGTATATACTCTAGAGCAAAAAAAAACTAGTACTTTTAATAGATTGATTTTGAGATTCTTTTCATGATATCGATGTTTTTATCATTTTTTTTGGAAAAAAAATGATGTGTTTCCTATCCTAACAGTTGTATTGAAACTTTATTTAAATTATATCGATTAATATAATTATCAATAATTCAATATACTAGAGCTGTAACTCGGGCTTTGCCCCGAAATATGATAAAAAAAAAATAAAACTTATAAAATAAAAATATTTATTTAAAAAAAAATAAACATAATTTTAAAATTTTTGACGTAAATAATGATGATGATGGTGATGCATAATTTATAAATATTAGCACATAAATGTTGGACCACTTTAAGGATTAAATTTTGTTTTAGACATATCATATCATATTATTAAATGGGGAAAGGGAATAAATATAAACCATTGGATCAAAGTAGATGAAGAGATTTAAACAAAATCAATGATTAATAACATTGATGATGTGACATAATTGAGGTGCTTGAAGAGTTACCCTCTTTCTAGTTTATATATTATAATATTTTTTTGACTCTCCTTTCGTCTTCGTCAGTGGGGAGCACGAAATTTTAGCTTGTCGAATTGTCGATCCCTTTTAGGGTTCAAGTCATCCATTCCAAAACTTGAGTAATAAGGCGCTAATTTTAGATCATATAAACAATAAAAAGAACGGTACTATAAATACAAAAGCACGCAGCACATTTATTAATTTTCGAGCAATCTAGAAAGTTAGATACGATATGTATAAATGGCTCTCATGATTTTATTAACTTATTGGCGTAATATGGGTTGCTGCTCTTAAATCCACATATATAATCTAATAGAAGACTAGTTATATGGTCAACTAATGCGAATATTTGACATGATCGAATTAATGTTGGCTATGTAACCGACCAGCTGGCCACGTATGACAAGCGAGTATATTTGAGATATATATACATCATGTTCACAGTTCACACATTAATCGCAAAATTGATTAATTGTAAGGCCGAATTGTTGGTATACCCATCCAAAATTTCAAAATAGCCAATTTCCTCATCAAACCATACAAATAGCTATTTCTCTATTAAAATTCACTTTTATTTCCTTTATCCCCTTTGTCTTTAATCAAGGTATTATAAACCTTTATTTGAAAAGAAAATTACCAATATACCCACTAATTGAATGACTTTGGTTGCTCATCTCTTTGTAGGCTTTTGTTTCCCAAATTTCAGTGCTCATCTCCGTAAATATATACATGTAGCTATTTAACTTATTCAATTTACAAATTTTTATATTTATGTGGAATGCTTTCTAAGATACTTGAAATTACATTTGTATATACCATGTGTTCCTACAAGTAGCATGAAATTTTTTTTCTGATATCATAGACAAATTTTATTGGCAGGGATATCACATGTTCATATGTGCATTTGTATGTATCACATATGTGTGATGCACGTACGTACTTGAACTTGCATCATTTATGATATTTCTTTCGCAAAGCCCAATAGTAATTGTATAATATATATGATCCAATGCATATAAGAAATTAATCATAAAGCTTTTACCATGACGTGCATCAGAGTAAAATTTTATGGTGAAATGAAATAGGGAGGAACCAATCTATTTAATATGATGAAATCGTGGCATGGGCATCTAATCCCAAACATTAAAAAAAAGCAACAAGCACTCTTCACAAAAAAATAATACTCGAGCTTCTTTTTTCAAGCAAAATCTAGAGAAGGGTATATTGGTAATTTCCTTACATATAAAAGGTTTATAACACATACAAAAAAGAAAATGGGGATAAAAGAAATAAAGTTGAGTTTTAATGGGGAAATGAGCTATTTCTATGGTTTGATGGGGAAATTAGCTATTTTGAAAGTTTGGATGGGTATACCAAAAATTTATGTCCAGAAGGAAATTTATATAACTTGAACACAAGCTTATATATATACAAACTTACCCATTGAGTTATAATATATAAAAAAAAAAAAAAGACAAACCATAGATAAAAAAAAAAGACAAACCATAGAGAAAAAAAAAAAAGAGCATGCACATTCATGGCTCAAAGGTAACATACTATAATTGAAGATAAGAATTTAGACTTGTAGAATTTAATTTAGATGCATCGATCCCACACCTCAAATATAATAAAAGCGGATGAACATATTAATATGGGGGAGTGCTATTTTGCACGCAACTTTTTTTATTTTGAGAACAAAGAGAATATTTTGTTCATGTATACCTATTTTGCCCTTTCTTTCTCTTCTATCAGACTCCAATCAATGGCACAACTAAGTAAAGAGGAATTGCAAGTTCCGAGAAACAAACTTTCTATGTGATTTGGTTGTCAAATTCCACATTTATGGCCTTAAATGGTAGTTATTGAATGGACTTAAAAATTAATACTTTGTCATGTTGTATCTTCGTTGATGAATATATCACGGATAATACAATTTGCTATGTTGTGTTATATATTTGTTAATAAATATCGGGAAGCTAAAATTAGCACAAACTGTAAAATAGCATTATACTCATATAACATATTGAGAACATATCATCTATGTCCGTGAAATATAAAAGAATAATTGAATAGATAATAATTAAAATATATCATTTATAAAAGTAAATATACATGAAATTATACGGCTTAATATATTCTTTATACCAAGAGTAAATCTAGCGTGCTCCTAGGAGCACGGAGGCCTCCCGTGCTCCTAACTCAAAAATCATACTAAATCATTATAAAATTTTGATTTATCATTCTCATTATATTCTTTATATGAAAATATCTTAGAATACAAAAATTTTTCCATGTTTTGAGTTTCTTAAGTATATGTTTTGAAATTTTTTAGAATGACCTCAAAATAATAATAAAATAATGTATAAAACTATGTCACCTTTAAAAAATACAAAACAAATACTTAAAAATATCAAAAAATGGAAAATTTTTGTATCCTATGATATTTTCATATAGAGAATTTAATAAGACCCATAAATCGAAATTTCAAGATGGTTTAGTATGATTTTTGAGTTAGGAGCACGGGAGGCCTCCGTGCTCCTAGGAGCACCAAAAAATTTGAAGTATTTTGTTTTCAATTTTTCAAAAGTGACTGACTAACAAAGTTTCTTTGCAAATTGACCCATAGGCATCTCTTCTTTCATATAAAAGTATTTTTCGAGGTTTCAATATTTTCTTGTTTTTTAGTGTTTTGGACCAAATTCTGTAGGATTGTAATAAAGTAGATTTAGGTACTTTGTAGTTACTTTTGATTTCCCGGAAAGTTTAGGGAAATGGTGAAATATATCACTTTTATCAAAAAATTGAGTTAGAATTTCTGTACCTTTTATCCTAGTGGGATAAGGTAAAATTTATCGTAACTTGTATAATAGTATGTAACTTTGGACAAAATAATCACAACTGACCTTTTAATAATTTTGTATCCTGTGTCATCTTTCCATAAAAAAAAAAAAAAAGAAATTGTATCCTGTGGTGGAGGCGTAGAGCCTCCTGTAATCCTATTCAGAAAAAAAATGATAATTATTGGTCCATGCACTTTGCTACGAGCTGCTAGTAATAAATCTTCTTGATTGAAGTTTATTATGTCAGGTTTTATTTTTCTTGTAATTTGCATTTCCTTTATTAAAAGTAGAGTTTGTATCATTAATTGAGAGTTCAATACAAGAGAGAGAGGAAGGGCAAAATAGGTATATATGAAAAAAAATTGTTACTGCTCTCAAAATAAGAAAAGTTGCGTGCAAAATAGCACTCCCATTAATATGTCTAACTATATTATTACCGAGGACAGGAAAAGTAAGAGCAGAATTTATTAGTGACTTGTTCATTATATCTAAATCATGGTTGCATGAATAATATCTTTTTTGAGGCCAGTAATGTTCATATGGGCCATTCCATTCATTTATTTGTTAAAGCAAAGCTGAACGGATTAAAGGGGTAAAAAATATGATAGCGATGCAAATGAGGCCCAATAAATATATCTAGTAGCCCAACTAGTACTCATTTCAAAAAAAAGATAACCCAATTCAAGTCAACAAGAGCCCAAAATTTATGCAGATACTGTGACAAATAAAATCTATGCATTTTAGAAGCCTATATAGGCAGCTGCTGCCATTCATTTGAAAAAAAAAAAAAAAAAGAACAGCATACATAGTCTCAGCCCAAAAAGCTTCAAAACTTCAATTGAAATTATTGTACTAAGAGTTTTTTTTTTTTCTTTTTAATGGATACCTTTGTTTTGTTTTTTTTTTTAAGAAAAATTATATCTCTACTTCTTTACTAAGCATGTAGTGTCCTAATCCTGCAACAGTTAGGATCAATTTCGCTTTAATCTGGACGGCTCATATTCAAAACCAGAAGTCGGAGCAGTTCTTCATCGTTGGATTCAGTTGTCCCGATCCTGGAAGGGCTGAGATTTAATAATCATATGTCGGATGGCTCAGCACCCTTAGATTTAATATTCATTCTCCCTTCAGCGTCTCTCTCAACTCCAGCCCCCAGGCACTCTAGCCGTCTCCGTCCCTCCCTTCAGTACGATTCTCTCTCTATCACGATGCTCTCCCCCCTCCTCTGACATGATCTCTCGGTCTCTCCCCCCTACTTCACTTCGGCACCGATCTTGGTCGTGGGGAGGCTTACTTCTCTAACAAAAAAGAAAAAGATCTTCAATTACCTTCTGCTCTCTCTCTCTTCTCAAATTTTGGTCGCAGGATGGTCCAAGTTCTACCGGTCAGAGAAGAAAGGTTTTTTTTTTTTTTTAGCTTTTACATAATTAATCTCATGATTTCTCAGTTTTTTCCCTCAATTAGTTCATTTAAAATATTTTATCTTACATCTTTTGAATTTCTTTTCGATTTTGTTTTTTTGTTGAGCGCCAGATTCTTCAAAATAAAGACATCGAGAAAGAAACTGCTGAAGCAGCTATGCAAAGCTTATAGTAGGTTCCATTAGCTTGCTAAAATATTTAATGGCCATTTATTTTTCTAGAATTGACTGTGGGTTTGTATTTTTCTCATTATAAGACTAAGATATGTCTGTTGCGCAACCATTGCTTGTGATGAGAGGTGGCTTTGTACAGGTAAACAATGTTTATTTGAGTCACTGTTGTTTTGGATTGTCATTTTTCTTTAAGCTACCACGAAAATCACTTATTTTTGTTCCATTTTAATAAATAGAAAAACAAAATACATCGTTATTAATATTAGCATAATGTTGTATAGTTGAAGAATCCGGAATCATGTGTTAAATATTTCTATCTGACTATATGTGCTAAATATATATATTTTTTTCTTATTTTTCAGATTGATTAGAAAGTGATGCGCACAACATGATTAATATTAGCAAATTGTATTATTCTTCTTGATCCTATAGATTTATACTAATTTATTTATTTGTTTAACCTTAATAACGTTGTATTGTATATTTATCCCTCTTTTTGCTGATTCAGACTTATTCATGTATTGTTTTATTTTTTGTATGCAGATATTAATACGATGGTTGATGGGGGATGAATTAAAAAATGGAAAAGGACGAAAAAAATCATATCTACTTTGTAGGTGATTTTAATTGAAGTTATATTTAGTAGAAAATTAAATTTTTGTCTGATTTGAATCACAAATATATGTAGCTACTATGTGATCTCAATTGCGTTTATATTTAGTATGGAATATATGTTTTGCTAAATTTCTGGAATAAATTTCTTAAATGGCGCGCATATTAATGACACAAAATTTTTAGCTACAACGTTTGGGCCTTCTTTTGAAAGCATCTGTCAAATTAGTTTAAATTTGCTTGATTTCTGGATTGGAATGGGTTTTGCGCGAGTTATGGCCACTAATGGTGTTTTAATACTTCCGTTGTTCATGTTTCCGGTTTGTATTAAACTGTCAAGTATTAACAGCATAAAATTAATTCCTTAAATGTTATATTTATGAACACGGAATTTTAGCTATAGCGTTTGGGCCTTCTTTTGAAAGAATTAATCAAATTAGTTCAAATAATTCTTTAGACATCCTTCAAATTTTCATATCATTTATTGACTCCAACACAATATAAACCACTAAACCAGTACTATATTTAAGGATTCGATTTAATTTATTTCTTGTGAGAAATGAAACGTTATGGTAGATATATCATTTTCATTATATGAGGTTTAAGGTATTATTGCCAGCAGAATATAGCAACCATCTCCTCTTTAATACAGTACCCCTTGCGGAGCAGGGGCAGTTTACTAGTACTTAACTACGCACGCTTCCGCAGACAGACAGACTGGGCCTATTATTATCCAAGGCAATTAATTAGTTCTTACTTCTTAGTATAAGGTTATCCATGCATATATGTTTCATATTCCTCTAATATTTTATTAATCTCAGTATCTGCATAAAATGGTTGCGTTTACATATTAAAACAAAATGAAGTGGCATTGTCGCTTTTGAAAGTGATTTTTGTAGACTATACATGTGATGCTTGATTGGTTTACATATTTATTGTTGCATTAGGACTGCTACATCTCTCCAGAGATTATATACATGCACTAAATTAACCAAACACAGCCCTTTAAGATTATTAAAAAAAAAAAAAAAACTATTCAAGATGTTGTTTCCCATTTTAATTCATTTATATATTCCTTGTCCAAGAGTGCAATGAGATTAATTATACACAGAGAGATTCTTATGTCGAATACTGTAATAAAACGGAACAGAACACAAAATTAAAAGAAAGCATTACACTAATATAATCAAGATTATGCATAATAACTCAGATTACAGCATGCCAGTTAATAATTATGTAAAATGATGTTTGAACTTTGAATATGTATTAAAACGAGCTAGCTATGAATTTATTCTCTGTTTTTTTTTTTTTTTTTTTTTTAACAGCTTAGTTATGCCCGTAGGCGCCAAAAGTTTATTCTATTGCTGTATTGCATAGATATAGACTACTTATAAATTAGCAACATCAAAACATAATCCCCACCGCTCATTTCTGATCATGCGAAAGAGTTCGCACCAATCTCGGCATTATCTTGAAGCCCGTAGGAGGCGAGGGACTCCTTGTTCTTACTCAGCTCGACTCCGCCGTAGTACAGCACGGGATCCCCCACCAGCATCCACGGCTGTATCCTCTTGATCTCCTTCTTGAGGTCGCGGACCGTGGCGTTGTCGTCGATCGTCAGGTAGAACGCCCCAAATGGAGAACTGGCGTTCAAAGGCTTGATACGGAGCTTCATGATTCCTGCAGGTATGTATATATACGTTGCCCTTTATATATATATATAGCCTTCCAGCAATTATATAAAACTGATTGGCAATTACTGATTGCAATCGATTTTGTATTATTTGGCAATCGACGATTTCATACATATATATAGGCAATCAAATTCCAACAACGAAATATATGAGATGTATATCTCATATATCTTTTACAATAATTACCCATCAAATGTTTCTCTAATATATATATACTAGAACAATGTCCGTTGCAAATTAAGCACGGGTGATTTCAAACTATAAAGCACATTTGTATTATTTTACAAAATATCACATTACGTATGCATGCATGAGAGTACGCCTGAGATCAAGGGATATAAAAAGAATGCACTAATAATTACAAGGCCATGCATATATGTGAAATTAATTACGCACATAAATCATTTTAGAGCTAATTATACCTAGTTATTACAAACCGGTAAAAATAAGTGCTGGGATATTATCCTATAAAAGGTCATATGAAAAATGATATATCTAGTACAGATTTTGCAACATGCCAAAGCGCGAAATTAAAGGATGTCATAATTAATCGGTGCAATATCAATTACAAATGAATGGATTTCTTATTCGTAAATATAATATATTAATTAGTTCCCAATCATCCAATAGGCAATTGGTGTCATTTCTTTATACATAGTTGCCAGTTTTTGTAAGTATATATGCAGATTATTCATAAATATCTGATATCTCTTCATGCTAACACAAAATATGTTAATTAGCATATATAAAAAGAAAGTATCGATTGGTATATATATATGAATTACAAGCTGTCAAAATTTTAATCCAAAATTTCACTCAATTCCATCACAACATTGATTGCCATATAGTTTATTTATACAATGAGTAAAAAGTTAGAATTTTCATCGATGCAGCAAAGGTCCAAAATTATGATTTTGAAAAAGAATATGAATGACCGACGCAGTGCTTTTAATAATTTTGATCTTTTAAAACACAACTAATAGTTTATTTATATAATATGAGTCAAAAGTTAGAATGAATGATCTGCTCCATCGGGGTTAATCAAAATTTGTAATATTTTCAAATTTCAACGGTCCAAAATATTATGATCAATTATGATACTGTATCAAACGACTTTCAAATTATATTAGTCAAAATTTAAAACACAATAATCTATGAACTTCACAGCATGTTTAAACAAAATTTTCTATTTCAGAGATTTTATTTAGTTTTATATTAGAATTCGTTATCACGTTTATCACCAAATTTAGTTGCCACCGTATTTCCACCCATTAAATAATTGGGACTACAGTCATGCATTTGGAGCAGGATTATTGCAAAGAAACCGCTTGATAGAAGTGTATTAAATACAACTTGCAATCTAATATAAACATACTAAATCTAGTATAGTTACTGTACAAATGATTAGAATGCATCCCTCAATTCTTAGAATAATAGAATCTAACTCTCCATTTGGCAAGCGTAGTAAGTTAAAGCGGAGTAGTACATTAAATCACCTTAAAGTATTGGTGTTTAATTGGTAGTAATGAAGTAAATAGGTAAAGTAAGTGGATAGAATATGTAAAAGATGTGAAAAATTGATAATTTAGTTTACTACAACTATATAGCTGTGTTAACTTACTACATCTTAAATTACTTCTGTTTGGTGACTTAAAACACTTTAAATCGCCTTACTATAGTTTTACTACACTACAAACGAGGTGTAAACTATTTATAGACTTGCCTTTATTGACCTATTTGGATCTTCCGTGGTCACCCTAGTATGGTCTAATGTGCAAGAGTTCCGTACATATAATATAGACTAATCAAGCCCAATTTCTAATTCAATTTTGGGCCCAAGCATATTGGGCCGTATCACGGCTAAACTCCAACGAGAATAGTAAACGGTACGTACGTTCAGTCGGCCTTGAATTGTCTCACATGAACAAAAAATTTCCATTGAATTAGATAATGACATCATAGTGTACATGAGTTCATCCGCCAAGGGGAAAGTTTGATGTTAAAAAAAAAAAAAAAAAAAGAAAATGTACGTTGTAAGATCATGATTTAATTAATCATGATTTAATTAATTAAATTAAGAGTCGCTCTGCTATGAATCGGCTAAGTAACATTTCATTTTTAATCGAAATGTTCTTATCAAACGTGTCTCTTTAATTATATCTAACAAAATATTGTAACTATCCGATTATGAAAAAATAAATGGCCCGTATTTTATCCAATCCACAGCAGAATTAGCCTTAAATTAATTACCTTGATGTGGAATATTTCAAAGTCAGTGACTTGTCATCTAAGTACGCATATAATAGTATTAGATTTTGAAAACTCATCAAGATGGAATGCAGATATTTCAAAAGCAATCATCTTTGATGGCTTTGGATGACTCCAGCACGATTTGGACTACTTTACAACACTCAATATATATAGATTTATGGTGGATGTTCGTAAAATTATTTTAATTATACTATCAAGCACACCCATTGTGAGGGTGTTTTAAATTCTGATCTCATATGTACTGTGTAATACATAAGGCGTGCTTTTGATTTTTGACTAATTATTTATCATTTAAATTTCATTTTTACACTAAATTAACTCACTAAATGTTAGAATATAAAACGTTAATTCTTCATTAATGTAAATTCTAATCAACACTGGTGTCTTCCATACCAAGATTAATATCTTTCAATTTTTGTAAGAACCAAAATGGAGAGGAAATTGTTTAATTGGAGAACATCAACGCCTTTCAAATCAATGTATTTTGATCTGCCCCGTTGATTAAGGGGTCAAATAGATATTAAAAAAAAATTGAAGAAGAAAGAAAAAAAATAAAGAGTGTAATACTTACTTGCTTTATAATATAGTATAGATATACTTAAGTGCTTCCAGCACTTGGTATTATTTTGTATATTTGTATTTCATATTTTGTATTTTGCTAGGTTCAATATTCAAAATATCCTAATTTAAGGACACCTGTAATTCAATATATTACAGAATTTGAACCCATAATAATCGATTAGAGGTGGCAGAACCCGACCCGACCCGACAAACCCGCCCGACCCGACCCGACTCGAACCTGACCAGACCCGGTATTTTTCAGAAAGTCAAACTGACCCGACCCAACCCGACCTGACTCGAAACCGACCCGACCCGAGATCAAATATTAGCATCCAATCCATCTCAAATCAACATACGATCCAAAAAAGTTGATATTAAAATTAACCCGACCCGACCTGACCCGACCTGAGATATTCTAAAAAGTCAAACTAATCCGACCCGCCCGACCCGAACCCGAACCCGACCCGCTCGCCCGATTTGCCACCTCTATAATCGATCTAGCTTGCCACTGGGGAGTTAATTAACCTGAAAGATGTTCTACTCAGTTCATGCATGTATATATATGAATTAATTAAGTTAATGTGTATTTTATGCTTCACTATTCTTGATCAACTTTGTTGCTTATAAGTTATCCTCTTCACCCCTTAATTAATAATTCTATCGAGAATTCATCATGAGTCAGATTCAAAGTTCAAACTTCATGTATATATTAGTATATATATCATGCATGTGTATAGCTGACGACTGATGTGCACATAATTTCAACTTCATGCATGTTACTGTTACCGAAGTTTTCTTTTACCTTGATATTAACTTAATTTAATTGTTTTCATCAATATTTTATACTACATCACATGACCTATTGACCTGCGTGAGCAACAGCAACTTAATCTCCACTATATATGTATGAAAAACATGTAAAGTTCACCTATAAAATAGACCACCCATCCATCCGCTCTCACAGTTCTGACACACCACGTACGTGCACTCATGTGCTTACTACAGTCGCATAAATGTTCACTGGAAACCGTAATGTATCTGTTCACAGGAAAACGATATCTATTAATCGGAAAGATATAAATGTTTACTGAAAAATAATATTTGTTCATGAAAAATACGGTGGACCGATAAATAAGTAAAGGAGAATTTGTATATTTGCCACTCCAAAACCCTCTAATTGTAAGTTTGTTACTCCAAAGTTGGGTATTGCAAATTTGCCACTACAAACTTTGAGTATTTTACATTTTTGTCATTAAAATTTTTATATGACCAAATTGCCGTCAATCTCCTCCATGGCAGCCACCGCGAACCCCCGGCAGCCCCCCGCGCCCCCCGGCAGCCCCCTGGCAGCCCCCCGCACCCCCCGGCAGCACCCCGCGCACCCGCCGGCAGCCCCCCGCGCACCCCGGGAGGTGCGAGGGGGCGGCCGGGGGGCACGCGGTGGGCGGCGCAGGGGCTGCCGGGGGCTGTGCGGGGGCTGCCGGATGGCGTGGGGGCTGTACGGGGCTGAAGAAAATGTATACATATGTAATGTGCTGCTGTATTTAATTATCATTTTCTTGGTTGCTATGTGCTGTGCCTAGCTATATATGTACAATTGAATTGAATTAATAGAGATGTTATGGTTTATTGAGGGTACCTGGAAAAATTATATGTAGAGACATCTCTACCATGTATGCATGTCCATATGGTAAGGGCCAACCTATAAAACGCTGGCATTTCATTTTAATTTCTTATATGGTAATTGCTATTAGCCCTTAATAGGGTATATATGAAAAAAATAAGTTTGGTTTATATATGGAATAAGCATGATCGAGAAATTAAGAGAGAGGAAGAGCATATTAATTCATTGGATTGATGAGAGATCCAGTGGGTGCATGGTAGCTAGCATTAATTCAGAACAGTATATATATGGTGGCCATTAATGTGATCTATAGGTTAGTTTTAGTGAGGAGGAGGAGGCGGTAATTGGGACGGAATTGAATCACCATTTTCAGAACCAAACATGCTCAGTCACATACAATACCATTCAATGAGCTGTTGTTTTGGTTGGTGTTTATTATACTAAGTACCAGAAAATACTGGAAATTATAATATTGCATTTTATCACTTGACATGAAATTTATGTTTCTCAAAGAAAACTCGGAATTTTTATATATGATTTATCCATTAATCCTTTCATCAATTTGTAGTACATGTATAACAATAAAAAAAAAACCGCAAGAAAGAGATTTTGACAATTCATGTTCCGAGCCAAACTTAATAGTTAAGTCAATTTGCGCGGATATTGGCGCACACCACTTCCAAGTTCCTATTTTGCAGTTTGTGCAATTTGCAAGAGTGGAGGGAAAGAATACGATCCATATAAAATTCCATTTGCAATCAGATGGCTTGCTGCTTCAGTTAAATGATCTCCATCCCATGAAACATATTTTGATGGGTCGGGACAAACCTGTGACACGCTAGTCCCGCATCCTATAGTCAGTGACATGTTGTACGGTTGACCTGCAACACCGCAGCATGCATATAAGGGAGCTGCAAAACCTGCATTGTTTAAACACATATATACACCTTAAGTTTTAACATATGGTATAAATAGATATGAGTAAGAAATTAAATCACAGAGGATTTTATGAAGAATATATAGAATTGAAATATATTAATTAAGTTGTGATTGAGCCCAATAATAAATTTAGTTCCAAATTTTGAGCCACTTACCTCAAAAAAAAAATAATAATAATAAATAAATAAATAAATTCCCGTTAGTGAGTAAATAAAAATAAATGTAGTATGTATATATCTTACCAAGAGATTGTGCATTCAAATACAGTTGTGATTGGGCTCCATAATAATCTGCATATACAATTTTTATTAGGGGGTGAAGCAGCCTCAACTTGGCCAACTCCTTCATGAGCACAGTATTATGATAAGCTGCGAGCTCATTATAACTCTTGATGCAGCCAAAGTTGTCATAGTCTGCAGTGCCATTGTAACGAACAATGAGCCATGGTGCACACCCAAACATGTAGTTCCCTGGGACTAACAGTGTGGTAGCTCCAAGACTGATTAAATCCTGTAAAATCAAAACATGTGTTATTAATTGATTCCTTTCATTGCATATATATTTTCTTAAGGAGTATTTATTTGTATAAATTATTAATAAAGTTATCATCATTTTTGGTGAATTTTAGAAAAGGAAAGTAGACTGAAATACTCTGCAGAATCTTTCATGCTCAAATTAGCATCACTTTTTTTTTAGCATGACACAGATTCTGTCACATAATAGTTTTTCATAAGTTTTCCAATTTCTAATAGAAATGTCGATATAAGTTATTTTATTTCATTATTTGAATTCCACTCACGTGATACTTTATAAATTAAACTTTTAAGCATATCTTTCTGTTGGTATATCATCTCTTAATATATGAAAATACTCAGAAAATAAATATTTAAGAACATATTACATTGACAGCAGAAATGATGGCATCTACCACATATGGAACCCAAGATCTGATTTCTTTCATGGGTTTTTTGTTGAAACCAAGGATATAATCCACACCTCCAATTTCTCCCACAACGAACAACGAACTGGCCATGACAGCGCTCACACCTGTTAATTTCTAGGTTAATTAATTCGTTAGCGCTTAAGCAAAATTATATAATTAATTAATTAATTGTGTTATACAAGCTACATATATATATATATTAATTAGGCGGGTATTTGTTCCCTACTTATGACAATTAAACATTTTAATTAATTAAGCTATTGTATACCAATTAATTAATTTGTCTCTTTTTCAGACTTAAGCAAACATGAACATGCATGTTGATGTACCTACTAACTATATATAGTGAGTGTAAAATTAATAATTAATAATTTTGTACATGTTAATTAGGCAATTAATATATAGGCATCACTTATCTGAACTTAAATTGCACTGAACTTTCACTTTTAGTACAAATATTCAACAGAAGTATCATGCTTAATTATAATGCATAATATAATACACTCCATATATATGTACCATAAGTATTTATATGGCTTACTAGATCCTTGAGAGATGGTAGGTAGAAGGTTCTTCAATGACTGAACCTGAGTGCTCAGGGAGTCAATATTCCGTGGATTCAAGTTTGTAAGTTTCTTATAGGCCGAATTGTTGAGCGCACGCGACCCCGCCACAGCGAAGTTCGCCCCGTCCTTAAAATACTCCGGCGTATTTCCGCCCTTGGACGGCGGTTGGAAAGGAATACCATATGCTTGAGCTGCACATATGCATTGAACAAAATTATGAAGTTTTTAGTGAATATTATGAAACTAATTACTTTTTGGGGTTTGATCTAATTCATGGTAAGTACAAAGCTATATATCATAAAATAAAATATTGACTTGAAGTATACCGATGAAGTCGACAATGATTCTGCCGTCACTATACCGGCCGCTTGACTTATGAAAGTATGTTTCTCCATAGTAAAGTTTGTTGGCGCCACAGCCACTGTTCACAATGCAGGTATTTCCGACATCCGTGTTCGAATCACCAAAGCTAAATATACGTTTCAAGCAACAAAGTGGTGAGACGGTGTCGCAGCTGATCAGGGGGATGATGGACACAAAAATCAGGATAACTACAACTACTGGAAGCTTGGAAGAATCCATAGGAAATTATCTAGATTTCTGCCTTGTGTTTAATTCTGTTGCAACTTGCAAGATAGCAAATGGAAATGCTCAATGTGGAAATAAGTGAATTTGAAATGGAGATCGAGAAAATTCCGATGGATTAATGGCCGTGTAAGCTCAGGAATGTATCATGTTTGATTGTATCTGGATGTGCATAACCTCACCCATACATTTGTGATAGTAAGCAAGAAGCATGTCTCCATCTGCTCCTTATATAGGGGAATGTAATAATTTCCCCGCATGTAATATATTTTCTTTTTGAGTGAGGCTATGGTACTATTAATAGTACAAAGCCACCCGTACTACGGCTCCATATTATCAGTTTTGAAGCTTAATTGATTGATCCAAACCGTTCAATGTGATCTCCATATATAAATATTATTGTAGACCAAATTTTATATTTTTTAAAATTTTTTAACTATATATTTTGATATATTAAAAACAATATATTTGAATGGTCTATAATATTTAAAATCAAGTCATATTCTAATCACCTAAAAATATAGTAAAAAAAACCAAAAATTAAAAAAATTTGGTCTGCAATGATATTTATATATGGAGATCACATTGAACGGTTTGATTCGATCAATTGAGCTTCAAAACTGATAATATAGAGCCGTAGTACAGGTGGCTTTGTACTATTAATAGTACCATAGCCTCACTGTTTCTTTTTTATATTGTATATTGAGACAATTGCCATCAACCATCATGCTCTTATAGTACAATACTTCAATTAAATGATTAATATCTGCTTTCTTTTCTTCTATTATAACGTTGGCCCGTACGTAGGTACATACATAGTACATACACTAGTAAAGTGTCCGTGCGTTGCAATGGGTGATTTTTAAATAATTTTTTTTAGCACCCAATCATTTGTTTCTGGCTAAATTTTAGTTATGCATGTTACCTTATTTCCCTTGGAGAAAGAACCAAAAAAGAGGTAACCATGGGAAGTAAAAATTCAATTACTTGCATGAACACAAATCACAAATGAATGATGAAATGGTCAGAATTTTGAAGGCACGACGTACACCGAGTTGGCTGCAATAATGCTTCTAATCTTTCTTAAGCCATAATGGTAAATGTCAATTAATCATGCTTATCATGAAAATGAGCATCAAAATATTTGAGCATATATATAATACAAAGATCCTGACGCCTCACCAAATGTACCAACAATATAAAAAACAACTTGGCAAATCTTATGCAGTACGAAATTCGAACAGCAAATAGACCAAACTGAAATTAAACTTTAATCTGATAAAATCCAAATTAATGAGCCCCCATGAAAATTTTGTTTAAACTTGATTGACATATTTTTCATCGGTTAAACCCTTTTCCTGTTAGCTTCATGATGGTGTTAGTAAAGGGTCAACATCTTATCAAGCATATCCAGTGTATAACAGGCACAACTCGCAACAGATTATGCAGTAAGATGTTGACCCTTTACTAGTTAACTGGCAACTTACCGCTTAAAAACCATTCCAATCAATGCATTTTTTCATGGGACGTACCGACTTAAAATTGTTGTACCATGGTCACACCAACCAATAAAACGCAATATTTTGCATTCAATTTTTTCCAAAAATGCAGAGCATTGTTTGGCAGATTAATATTGCATTAATATTTATCATAAATGATTTTTTTTATTACAATTGAATATGATTACCAAAAACACAATGCTATGTATTAAGTATGTTACCAAAAATGCATTCCTTACATGACAAAACGTTTTTGTATTGAATCTTACCATAAATGCTTATTTTGAATCAAAGAATACAAATATAGATTAAATACAATTACAGAAAAGCACAATGCTATGTATTAAGTATGGGGTTAGACTATGAGTACCCGGAGCAAAATCCCCCGGAAAAATCCCCGACGCGTCTTTCCTATTCCGGACGAACGCGCATTTCCTATTTTCGAAAGCGCGTGGACCCCACCCAACGCGCAAACGCGCTCAGCGACTGGGCCAACGCGCTCAGCGACTCAGCGATTGGGCCGACTCAGCGACTCAGCTTTTATTTGTGTTTATATTTCTGAGACAGACATTTATCTACATAACACAGGTATTTATATTTCTAAGATATGTATTTATATTTCTAAGGTATTCATGTTTCTCAACTTCACATCAACATAACAGTATGAAAAATTTATATTTCTCAGACAGACATTTATCTACATAATATAGGTATTTATATTTTTAAGATAGGTATCTATATAACAAGATGAAGTATTCATGTTTATCCATATAACAGAGGTGTTTATATTGTTACTCTGGGTATTTATATTGAAGCGCTCGCGCGAGGCAAACTGGGCTTCAGCGCGTGAGCACGCGAGCGATGGGGTGCCACGTCACAGGGATGGATCCGGGGGATTGTTTAGCGGGGATAATAAGATTTTCACTTTGGAGATTCCTAACTATTTTTAACGATTTTTGAAACAATGACCCAGAATATGAGTTCCAAATAGATTATTTTATTATTATTTTTTGGGCATCTTTCAAAAATCGTTAAAAATAGTTACAAATCTCCAAAAATAGTAAAAATTAGTATCCAATCTTTTTCCGATATGTAGAATACACTGGTCAAATCGGATTGGCCATCGGAGCTACGGTTGTTGAGATACGAGCGCATAACAAAACCGCAGTTTTGTTATCCAAAACAGGGTAACCCAACTCTATATATATATATATACATACATCTAACTGCAACCTTACACCAAGAGGAATAAATTATATTCCACCAATTAGAAAGTGAACCAAAAAGGAGGATATCAATAAGAAAATTTCCAAATGAGCCCACTTAATATATATAGAATTAGGCTACAATAATATGCATATCACAGTTTTACCGTGCTATGCGGTTTGTATCTCAGTTTTCAGCATCCAAATAGTCGATCTGAACTGCTCAATGTGATCTCTGTATCAAAATATGCTAGAAAACCAAATTTTACGATTTTTAGAATTTTTTTGCTATTTTTAATAATGGGGAGAAAATCGTTGTTTTGTACGAATCAGAATTCTTGAATCTAGCCAAAAAATTGTTAACTAAATCAGCGTTTAATCTCTTTATAGCTTCAATATATCTCTACCATTTATAATGCATTTATGCATTGTTAACTAAAACTGTTCTCCAATTTTATATTCATTTTCATGCTTACAGATAGTATTTCATGAGAACTATATACCATGATATAAACTACAATTAAAGAACAAATTAAGAAGAATCCTCCACACTTGAGGTAGATAGAACCGTAGAAGATCCGCATAATATAACCATGAGATATGAGATATAACGATTTGAAGTCTCAACTAATAATTGTCCCTAGTGCATGCACAAAACCAAAATCGATCGGTGACCTGCCGTGCATTATTGCCTTCAAACGTGTAGATTCCTTGTGGTATTTGGCAGTATTAGAGCATCTCCAATAGACTCCCTGAAACACTCCTAAAACCAAAAATTGGAAATTAAAGAGAGAAAACCATCTTCAAGAGATACCCAAAAAGCTCTCCCTATTTTTAGCGCTCCCAAAACCAGAGCCAAATCTCCCTATTTTTGTGGCATTTTTAGGCACTCCCAATCCAACTTCCCAAAACCAGAGCCAAATCCAGACCGTTCAAATGTATTGGGATCCATATTTTGGGCCAGTTGAAATGTATTGGGATCAATATTTTGGAAATCTGTTGGAGATTGAGATGAAATTTGCTCCCAAAAAATTTAGGATGACACCCAATATAGATATATTGGGATCTATTTTTAGAGAGTCTCTTGGAGATGCTCTAAATCTGGGTCATTAAACGAAATAAGTAGGCCAATTATGTACAAAATACCAATGTATTGTTTTGGCTATTGCAAAGTGGCTCAGCACTGAGAGTTGCTTACAACTACACAAGTCTGAATTTTTAATGACTCCATTTCCATAGAAGTTGATATGTAGTCTTTTTCATCACGAGGAAGGATCAATAATTATAGGAGAAACTCTATGTGTCCACACTATGGATAGCCATAGATGACACATAGGGGTGTGACAAATAGGACCCACAATGTAACACTTACACCCATATGTGTCTTCTATGGATATCCATAATGTGGATACTAGGTATCACTCATTATAATTATAGGGTCATACCTACCGTCCATAGAAAATGTATATGGAATTTTCATCATAGAATGTGACAGGTGGGACCCACCATGTGACAGGTGGGTCCCACCATGTGACATTTATGTCTATGATGGTAAATCATAGACATTTTCTATGGACGCAAGATGTTTTCCATAATTATATATACTAGAGCTGTAACTCGCGCTTCGCCCCGAAATATGATAACAAAAAAATAATAAAGATTATAAAATAAAAATATTTATTTTAAAAAATTTTTAATTTTTTATTTGAATAATGATGATGATGATGTATAATTTATAAATAATAGCACGTAAATGTTGGACCACTTTAAAGATTAAATTTTGTCTTAAACATATCATATCATCTTATTAAATGGGGAGAGAGAATAAATATAAACCATTTGATCAAAGTAGATGAAGAGATTTAAACAAAATCAATGGCTAATAATACTGATGATGTGGCATAGTAGATACGAGCGCATAGCAAAAACGTCGTTTTGCTATGCATAACACCGAATTACTTTTTGGGGTTTGATCTAATTCATGGTAAGTACAGAATGTATCATAAGATGAAATCTTGACTTGAAATATACCAATGAAGTCATTCTGCCATCACTATTCCGTCCGCTTGGCTTATGAAAGTATGTTTCACCATAAGGAAGTTTGTTGGCGCCGCAGCCGCTGTTCACAAGGCAGTTATTTCTGGCATCCGTATTCGAATCGCTGAAGCTAAAAATACGGTTGAAGCAACAAAGCGGTGCGATGGTGTCGCAACTGATTAGGGGGACGATGGACACAAAAAACAGGATAACTACAAGTAGTGGAAGCTTGGAAGAATCCATAGGATATTATCTAGAATTTTGCCTTGTTTAATTCTAGTGCAAGGTAACAAATGGAATTGCTGATCAATGGGGAGACAAAAATTCAGATGAATTAATCTCTCCGTAAGCTCAGGAATGTATCATGTTTTATTGCTCCTGGATTGCATAACCTCATGACACTATATATTTTAGTAAGCATGGAGCATGTATCCTCTTTTTATAGAAGAATATTTTCCCCACATGTAATATCTTTTCTTTTTTATATTGTATATTGAGACAATTGCCAACAACCATCATGCTCTTATAGCACAATTCTACAATTCATATCTGCTTTCTTTTCTTCTAGTATTATATCAATGGTCCGTACATATAGATATATATCTAGTACCGACCGCCTGCAATCCCAATTCATATCCCCGGACTAACATACTGCATTGTGCAGTTCACGACATCAGCCGTTGGATATATGGTCTCAAGATTCGTGTCATCACGATCTCGAGATGATTCAACTGTTGACAAGTACGTTGGAGAATCCTGATCAATGTGTATATTTTTCTGAACATTTTGTTATCTAGTAATTAATTTGTAGCATGGAGGTATGATTTCAATATTTTCATTATTATTGAATTAAGCATGTCCAACAAATTAAAATATGTTGATTCTACTTCCGAATTTCCATGATTGAACAAAATCAGCGTTTAATTTCTGTATGACTTCAATTAATATATCTTTCTACCATAATTAAAAATGCATTTATGCATTGTTAACTGCAAATTATTCTCCAATTTTGATATTCATTTTCATTCTTAGTTTTCTATGAGAATACATACCATGATATAAACTACAATTAATAAAGCACAAATTAAGAAGAATCATGTACATAGAACCGTCGAAGATCCGATCCGCATATAACTATGAGATATAATGACTTTCAAGTCTCAATTAATTGTCCCTAGTGCATACACAAAACCAAAATCTGTGACCTGCCGTGCATTATTACATTTAAACTAGCAGATGATCGTGCTCCGCACGATACTGTTCCATTTAAAAATGTGCGAATCATATAACCTTGTTGTTACATATAACATGAGCCTTCAATATTTTTCGTAATAAGGCCATTATTAATGTCTATTTCCTTCTATAAAAAAAGTTTCCCCGAGCAATTAGGACAATACAAATGTCGATGTTGAGACAAAATAATGTTACACATAATTAGCAAAAATTCTTGCTAATATTTTTAGATGGCAGCAGCTGCATTTGAATTGTGAATTAACCCGGCACTCTTCTTTTCACTTACTAACATTGATCTCACATTAAGTACTCACCAATAATACTATACACAAAAAACTGCTTCACCTCTAACCCCTGCCAAAATAAACAATCTACATCGATCACTCACATTAACAGAAACAGACTCTACGAGTCAGTAATTTCGCATCCGCAACAAGCTGGTACTCCACTAAGATCCTTTCATTGTAACCTTGTTTTGTAATTTGTTGCGGCAGCTGACAGCTTTGAGGCTTGATACGTAGTGAAGATTGAATTAGTAGCTAACAATAGTGGAGGCTGCAATGCTTGCATATATATCTCATTTCTTATCCAGCTGCCTATAGTACAATTATAATTATGTGGGATCTCCAGTGAGCATTGAGTACAGAACACTTCCTACTTGAACCATGAAAATCCTTTTCATGAGTATGACCTGTAATTAGAGAAGTTAACGCTCGTTGTGCGATTAATTAGAACTAAAAATATTAAATTTAAAACCTTGTACTGTAATGTAATCAGAGAACTAACTTGTGTGATTACATAGAAACAATATGTATTTAAGAAATCATTGATGCAATTTAAAGATTGCAACGTATAAAGCAATAAGAATTAATATATATGCATGCACCTTGCATATTAAAAAGCGCATGAGGGGCTTGCTTGAAAGAAATGACACTTATGTGTTATGGCCTCAATTCACAATATGATTAAATGTAACTAATAACGTATCAAAATAGATATATAAATACAAATGCATAAAGGAGAGCAATGCTTTAAATATTGTGCTTTATATACTTAAGGTTTGATAGGAAAATTAAACAATGACATAATGGAGTCAATATTTGCTTGGTGTAAGAAAATTCTGTAATAAAATTACTAAATGTGATACCATAAGCTATCTGATACTACAATTGATGATAACATCAACTAAAACTGAACTGTGATATATCACAAATGGCCTAGTAGCTCAAGTGGTAGCTAACTAGGATGACTTCCAAGAGGTCATGGGTTCAATCCTCCATAGGCACAAATATCTCCTAAAAAGAAATGGGAGATGGTCGAAAATATCCACTTAAATCTAAAAAAAAAAAACTGAACTGTGATAGGTTGGGTGGTCATAGAAATTAATTAACTGAACCATTACCTGTGAGAGACATGAATTGTCTGCATCTTCTGAGCTGAAATTTTTCTGGTTTGATAGAGACAAACTCTAGCATACAGCTATATGGAAATTGGAAAGGAAGGAAGTGAAGAGAACTCTGAGAGAAAATACTTGAAATGAAATATTTTTTATTTAAAAATGAATTGACAGTAAACTTTACAAATGGAGAATGAATTGATGATGAATGGTGGATCCATAATTAACACATTAGGTGCTAAATTGCTGCTTAAATGATTTCACATGTGAAAATTGTGATTAATTCAGGTTAAAGGCGTCAGATCATGAAATTTTTTTTTTGAGGAAAAGATGGAGGTCAAGCCTCCAAATTTTACTATAATATGGGTCACACGAGCTGTGCTTCCCTCAAAAAATACAAAGTTCAAAACGTAAACAAATTACAAATAATGTACATGAAAGGAACAAGAGAAATGAAACAAAAAGAAGGCATGTGAAATTAGCTAAGATGGGATCAGTTGGGAGGTTGGTTTGAATCCTCTGATAAAGCTTGACACCAATCTGTGCAGTCTTTTATTATCATCTGTGCCAGTATCTCTGTGTTAATTTCCTTTTCTGTGAATATCCGTCTGCACCTTTCCTTCCAAACATTGAAACAGAAAGCCACTTAAAGGTGCCTCCAGAAGATGGATTCATTGCTCAGTAAAAGCACTGCATACTGACCATGCAAGAAGTCAGCAGATGGCTCCCTTTGCATGCTGATGAGGATCAGTTGTCTAACTGTATTTGTGTAGATGCAACTGCTAAATAAATGGTGAACTGATTCTGCATCTCGACGACATAGGTGGCACATATTGGGAATTTGCCATCCCCTCTTAATGATATTATCCATAGTGAGAATTTTATTCTTCAGAGCCAACCATGTGAATATCATTATGCGTGGTGGTGCCTTCAGTGTCCACAATTTAAAGAGATCAGATGAGATTGTTGCTTGCTGAGTGAGAAATCGATATGCAGACCTTGTTGTGAAGATTGAATGCTGCTCCCATCGCCAGTCAGATCATGAAATTGAAGGTCCAATTATGTAGTGATGTGCTTATGTATCTCATGAATTGAAGCAAAACCGTTGTCCTAGCTTGAAGCACCCTTGTTAGACTATTTGATCAGAAAAATATCATTTTGCTTCTAAATTTGATATTAGCATACTAGTACCAAATGTCCAGATTCGACTACAAACTGTGAAATTAAGATTTTCACACAACTTATAGATCGAATAGAGTTGAGATGATTCATGAGAGAGAGTGGAGACTAATTAACCGAAATATGGCAGACTCGTGGATTGAGTTGAATTGCCGCCTACTCCTTCGAAAGCAAAGTCAGCTGGAGATCGATCTTGGGCTTGGTGGTGTCCCTTTCGCCCGACGGTGAAATAAAGATCGTCATCCCAATGAAGAAGTGGCAGCAGCGACTTACGGTTCGGGCACAGATGAAAGCCATGGACCTACCAAACAACCTGGCCGGGCGGCTTCTTCATCGTAGTTCTCAGCTTCCATATCAATACTGACTTGAGATATGCACTCCGGTACCCCTAACTTACATCAAGTGTTCTTTATATATATCTAAATGATGGAAACAATAACAACACCCAAAATCAGTCAATTAACTACATTAATTTTTTTTAAAAAAAAAAATATATATGTATGGGTAAACAAAATATGTTACTGCCATTTATAGGATGAATGGAGTGTCAATAATTAAAATTTGGGAGCTTGACTCACATCATTTTTAATTATCAAAATAAAAAAAAAAAACTGAGTGCCTGTTACATAAAAATGTACTCACGTGACAAGGTAATTAAATAGAAATGTATGGTATGATCAACTTTCTTATTGGATGATCTGTGATTATGTAATAGGTTACTTTATCAGTTAGAACTGATTTGCAGACACTATTTAAAAGAAAAATTCATAGGAGTAAGGATTGTAAATAGATGATATTTTCTGTATGTAATTCTTAACAAGCAGAAATTAAGCCTGTGACCCGAACATTATATATGACATTTCTTCTTGGAAATAAATACATAAATTCAATTTTTGGTAAAAGAAAATTATACTATAACTCAGGTACATTCTATATCAGTAAATGCGCGCGTCTTGCTGCATATCATGATCTACATAAAGAAATAATAAGATTTTTGTTTAATTTCTAGTTAATTTTTTATAAAAGAAAAATATAGCACAACTCAGGGTGCATTCTTATATCAGTAAATGCTATATGCTGAATAATATCATGATCCAAACAAAGAAATAATAATTAGAAATTTGCTTAATTTCTTGGAGAGTGGCATACTTTTCCTTTGAGATTCTAATTCTCTGATACTTATTAAGATGTATTTGACATAAGATACTTCAACCAACGCACTAACTGGTATGCTTCTTTTATAATTTTTTCCCCTTGTGTGCCAGTTTGCTGGTTCGATTTGTAAGGAAACAGATTATTAATTAATTTTTCATTTGTTTGAGATCAGTTGAGTAATTGTACCTTGTCAAGTATGAGTATGGAGATATGATGAATGAAAGTGAGAAGCACACCGAGTGATTCACTCTTGTACCCAGTATTGCTATTTCTGTCAAAAAGAAAATTGTTACAATTTGGTCAATTTCAGAGTAAATTACAAAGTGGAACTGCAAACAATTTTGAGTATGGTTTATTGTGCAAGAGTTCAGTACATACAATATAGGCTTATCAAGCACAATTTCTAATTCTATTTTGGGCCCAAGTATATTGGGTTGTATCACCGCTAAACTCCAAAAAGAATAGTGAACGGTACGTACTGTATCTTTTTTGTATCTTTTTCAGTCGGCCTTGAATTGTCTCACATAAACAAAAAATTTCTATTGAATTAGATAATGACATCATAGTGTACAAGTTTCCGCCAAGGGGAAAGTCTGATGTTAAAAAAATAAATAAATAAAAATGAAAATGTACGTTGTAAGATCATGATTTAATTAAATTGATTACCTTGATGTTGAATATTGCAAAGTCAGTAACTTGTCATCTAAGTACGCATATAATAGTATTAGATTTTGAAAACTCATATCCAGAATGCAGGTATTTCAAAAGCAATCATCTTTCATGGCTTTGGATGACTCCATCACGATTTGGACTTCTTACAACACTCAATATATATATAGATTTATGGGGGATAATGTTCGTATATAAAGTTATTTTAATTATTACAGAATTTATTATTTTGTATATTTTGTATTTGGTTATATATGTTGAAAGTTCAAAATATCCTAATTAATTTAGGATACCTGTAATTCATTTTATTACAGAATTTGAACACATAATAATCGATCTAGTTTGCCACTCGGGAGTTAATTGATTAACCTAAAAGATGTTATAGTGTTATTAGTTCATCATTAATTGATCATATATAAAATAATAAAATATACAGAATTTGTATTTTTGCTTCACTATTCTTGATCAACTTAATTTATAAGTTGTATACCTTCTCCAGCCCTTAATTAACTTCTATCAAGAAATTAATATTATTCATAGAGTCAGATTCAAAGTTCAAACTTCATGTATATTAGTATATATATATCATGCATGTGTAAAGCTGATGAGTGATGACTCATGTCATGTGCACATAATTTCAAATTCATGCATGTTATTGTTACCGAAGTTTTCTTTTACTTGATATTAACTTTATTTTCATCAATATTTTATATTACATCACATGACCTATTGACCTGCGTGAGCAATAGTAACTTAATCTCCACTATATATATCCTTACTAATAAGAAAAGCATATTAGAAAAAATGATATGAAAGGACTATCCTAACATCTGAATTGTTGATCATTTTCTTCGATAGATCAGACCCGTTGATGTAAATTAGTGCCCGTTGACGTTCTCAGCCCATATAAATTATCTCAAATTAAGGCCCATTACATACTATCTTAAAAGTTTATTATAAGAAATAATAATTTCGGCCCAAATCAAGGAGTGGGTTTTTTACTAGTATGTATGAAAAACATGTAAAGTTCATCTATAAAATAGGCCACTCATGCACTCCTCTTACAGTTTTGACATACCACATGCACTCATGTGCTTACTACAGTCGCATAAATGTTCACTGAAAACCGTAGTGTATCTGTTCACTGGAAAACGATATATATTGATCGTAAAGATATAAATGTTAATTTACTGAAAAATAATATTTGTTCATTAAAAATACAGTGAACACGTGAATAATAAAACGGATGTACGCTGGCTCTTACTGTATATATACCTAGAATACATACCTTATACATATATACATGCACAATAGCAACCAAACTTTGTATAAAGGTTGTGTACCAAGTTAAGAACTATACATTGCATATTTGCATATATGCACCATGGACCTATCTATGCTAAAACAGCTCCTCTTCTTTTCTTTCCTCTTCCTCCTGCTTCACTACCTCTTCTACTACCTCTTCTTCCCGGCCAAATCATCACGCAACCTCCCGCCGGGCCCATCCGGGTACCCGGTCGTCGGTTGCCTTCCTTTGCTCGGTGCCAACCCGCACATCTCACTCGCCTGTCTTGCCAGGCAATATGGCCCCATCATGCACCTCAAAATGGGCAAGCACCATGTTGTAGTAGCCTCTACCGCCTCCGCTGCCCGTGTCTTCTTCAAGACTCTTGACGCGTACTTCTCTGATCGGCCACTCGATGCTGCCCCGGTCCGTAATGCCTACGGGGCTCAGGACCTTGTCTTCGCCCCATATGGCCCCCGGTATATATGTACCAGTTAGTAATTATTCGTATCAAGGAAGTAATCTGTCGGTATGCATATATCAATCGTGATTGCTTAACTTTTGACGTGTATTACGTGCAGGTGGAAACTGCTCCGGAAAATAGTTAATATGCACATGCTTGGCCCGAAGGCGCTCGAGTCATGGTCGGAGGTCCGTCGCTCCGAGATGACCCACATGGTCCGGTCGATGCACACCTTGAGCCAAACAGGGAAGCCGGTGAAGCTGATTGAAATTCTGAATGCGATGATGGCGAACCTCATCGGGCAGGTCGTGCTGAGCCGGAGGGTGTTTGACGGGGCGAACGCGGAAGCCGCAAAGTTCAAGGACATGGTGGGGGAGCTCTTCAAGGAGGGGGGCAAGTTCAACATTGGGGACTACATCCCGGCACTGGCGTGGTTGGATGTGCTGGGCATGGAGAAGCGGATGAAGGGGCTGCAACGGAGGTTCGACAAGATGCTGACGAGAATGGTGAGAGAGCACGAGATGTCAGCTCATGAGCGCGAGGGCCGCCCGGACTTGCTCGACGTCGCCACGGCTCACATGCAGGAGGAGACCCGCGACGGAGTGCGCCTCACACATGTCAATGTCAAGGCACTTCTTCTGGTCAGTTCCGATATATGATGCCATACGTATATATTTGATAATTAATTAGTTCAAATTCTGATGTCTGATTGGTTTTATATATTTGTCAACAAATTAAAATGCTTATATATCAGCAAATGAAAAGAAAAAAAACACAAAAAGAAGTTTTAGCCTTTTTATATAGAGGAGGGATCCAATAACTATGGGTATTGGTACCTACGGTGACTATTTTTTTATTTATGCATAATTTGAAAATTCTAAACCGTTAGATGTATTCTATATTATCTTAATAATATATATTAAAAAATGATAAAGTTTTAACATTGTCTCGATAGTCGTCAAGAGAGGAGAAAAAATCATAAAACTTGAACCGTTGATTTTTATTAATGCTTGATGCACATGTAAATAAAATCAAAATGATATATTTTTTTGTATACGCATAAAATATGATATATACAACATATTCTATCAATTAGTTTTGTTATTTGAGAATTTAAAATTTAGTTATTTAAAATTTAATTTCACGGTCATCGATCGGTCACTGAAAACATAGTTATTTGATCCCTCCTCTTTTATATATATTAGAAATTTAGAGCAACAATTTTTCTGTACAGAATCTTCTGGCAGCCGGAACTGACACGACATCGACCACAATCGAATGGGCCATAGCCGAGTTGCTAAAGAACCCGAGCATCCTCAAGCGAGCCCAAGCCGAGATCGACAGCGTCATCGGTCAAGACCGCCGCCTCGAGGAGTCCGACATCAGAAACCTCCCTTACCTCAGAGCAGTATGCAAAGAAACATTCAGAATGCATCCGGCGACACCGCTCAATCTTCCCCGGCTCTGCACCCAGGACTGCGAAGCGGACGGTTACTTCATCCCGAAAAACAGCCGGATGCTCTTGAACATCTGGGCTATCGGACGGGACCCCGATGTGTGGGAGAATCCGCTTGAATTCAATCCTGATAGGTTCATGACCCCGAAAGGAGCCTCGATCGAGCCCTACGGGAACAACTCCGAGCTGAACACATTCGGGGCTGGGAGGAGGATATGCCCCGGCGATCGAATGGGTGTCCTGATGACGGAATATGCACTCGGTACACTGATACATTGCTTTGATCTGGAGCTCCCGGAAGGCGTCGAGCTCGACATGGACGAGGCATTCGGGCTCGCACTGCCCAAAGCCGTGCCGGTTTTGGCAGTTCTCAAGCCCAGGCTTACTGTGAACGCTTATCGTTGATGCTCATATATATGTGTGATTTATCTTTTATTTGGTTTTGTAATAAGTGTTGTAATTTCCTGTAGAGTAAAATTAATTAATAAAAGAAATAATGGAACGCCGGTATTATAATTGTACCTCGTATTTTCAGCGAACAAATATCGGTCCATCGTATTTTCAGTGAAAAAATATTATCATTTTTCTGTAAACATTAATATATTTTTCCAATCAATAGATATCATTTATCAGTGAACAGATACATTACGGTTTCTAGTAAACATTTATACAACTTGAACAAATATATAGATGCACATGGGTGTGTCAAACAATAAAAAAATGAATGGATGACCTACTTTAAAGGTGGACTCGACGTGTTTCTCTTATACACATGTCAAATATTGTTTTTTTTTTTTTTTGATTCAAAAGATGGAGGTCTTAGCCCCATGTCAAATATTGTTATGAACACTTTCAAAATTGTCATGAACGAAGAACCGGCCTTTGGTCTAGTAGCTAAGGGCAACGCTCTCCATATGGGAGGTCGCGGGTTCGAAACCCGGATGGGAGGTCTTTTATAGACATTTAAATTTGAGTGGCTTAACCTTCATCTTTGTCTCAAAAAAAAAATTGTCATGAACGCATGAACATCTCTTTTAATTTATTTATGTAAAACGCTGGTCTTGCGCCGAAAATTAATGTCATATATATTATCTGTAATTAGTTATCATTTAAATTAACCCAAGTGCATGCCAGAGATCCATCTTGACTGGAGATCATATCAGTGGGGTGGCAATGGAACGGAATTTTCCGTTCTTCCATTCCGTGCCGTTCTGTTAACGGAAGAAAATTTGGTTCCGTCCGTTATAACGGAACGGAAACGGAACACGCCATTTCCGTTCCGTTCCGCCCTAAACACATATTTTGCACGTATTTCCCACATATTTTCGTTGTTCCGTTCCGTTCCGTTATAACGAAACATTCAACAGAATGGATTTTGGTTCCGTCCGTTATAACAGAATGCTCAACGGAACGGATTTTAGTTCCGTCCGTTATAACGGAACGGATTTTAGTTCTGTCCGTTATAACGGAACGGAAACGGAACACGCCACTTCCGTTCCGTTCCGTTGCCACCCCTGATATCAGTGACCATATCCATATATATATATATAGATTCGTATTCGTACTACCTCTGTCCCAAAATAGATGGATTTTTTGTAGTTCATTTGAACTACAAAAAATCCATCTAAAATGGGACAGAGGTAGTACGTAGCAAGCGCTGACTAAATGGGGCATACCAGATTACCAGTCACCACACTTGACTTGACTTCTATGATATTTTAAAACCTTTGTCAACTCCGGTATAAATTGTTTGGTGTACAGGTGTAAACTATTGATTTGGATTTTGGACACGCTACGAGCAGTTGAATTTTGTGAGTCTCGTTTATTTTAGTGTTTCCAACTTATCATCCGTATGCTCTAGCTACCTAACTAGCTGCAGGGTAAAGCAGCAGCAAGCTGGTGTGATACCATGCTATTCGTAAGGTACCTGCATTCTTAAAACAATAATAATAAATCAGATACGGTCATGGTGACGGATATGGTCATATGGCTAACTAATTAATTAACAAATATTAATAATATATATATGCTTCTGATGTTGAACTTGTTCAAGATCGAATTAATTCAAATCTTTCGAGTCTGAGGTACTCCATATTCGTTATTGGGCAAATACCAACACCCCAAGAAATTATAGAAATTGACTTAAGGAACAATTATAGCTCAGTTCCTACGTTGAATTGAATTACATACGCTAGAGCTGGATATCCAGTGAATGTTTATCCTTTATTTTCTGAGTTGAATTATACTAGAAGGTGAATGTATTTACTAGAAGGTGAATAAAAACACTGGTTAATGGTTATCGACTGAAAGTGATGGACTGGGAAAACTACTTGAGATTCAACAACTTGTTACTGACCAAAAATGAAGACGTGTACGTAGGGGTGCAAACGGAACGGTTTTTTTCGTTATTCCGTTTCGTTTCGTTCAGATGAAACGGAGAATGAAAGGGTTTTCTATGGCGTTTCATTTGCGAAACGATCAACGAAAACTGCGGTACTTTCGTGTTTTAAACGAAACAGAAAACGAAAAGCACTATTTCGTTTCGTTTATTTCGTTATTTCGTTTGGAATTCTACGGGGCTGCTATTATATTGATTGCAGGGTTGAAATAGAGTTGATTCATCAGTAAAAAATCCCATCGCTGCCAGGGTTTGCGCCGCTCTACCCCATCTTTTTTCCGGTTCCCCTCTTTTCTTTTCTTTTTCCCTCCTGCCGCCCTCGGACGTTGGTTGATGGCGACGGCATCGCCGGTCTCTCCTCCCCTCTCTGACTCGCACGCTGTCGGCCGGGCATCTACCTAGTCACGTCCCCTAGCCTCTATTTCTCCCTTTCTCACATACTGGCCGGTTAAGATTTTACCAAAAACTAGACCCTGTCTGTGTTATCAATCGTCTTGCATGCTTCGCAAGGTGAGGTGTTTGAGTACCCTACAACCCGACGATCTACATCAATAAGTTTCCAGTTGCTTGCCTATTTGGATTTGTTGGATCTGTGGGATTTTGAGAGGCTAATAGGAGATGATGACTGATGACCCTTGAATATTTGTTGGAATTTCAGAGAGTCGAGACTGAGAGGCAGTTGATGGGATCGTCGGAATTAGGCAGGTACAGAGGTATTTATTGGCTCATTGCCTTGTTGCTTGCTTGTGTGGTCGACTGGTCTGTACTATACATATACAGGTACTGGTACTTTGGTGCCAGCGTTCCATACTTCTATTGTGTTGGAGAGAGGAAAATCTAGGTTGTAATTAGAACTATATGCATGAAATCTGGGTTGTAATTAGAAGGTTATCTTATGAATTAAGCATGAATTTGATGGCTGTTGCAACTTGCAAGTCTTTGCTTATGGTTGTTGCCTGTTATGAATTATGCATAAAATTTAACAGAAAAAAGCAATTTTTGTGTTAAAATATAGTTTGCATTTTATTTGATGATATTTGTGGTACAGAAACTCTGTTATTTACATGTATTTTGTGATTATTTGGGAGTTGGGAATTGTACATCACATTAAAGTGGAACGCAACAAATTTTAAACGTTTTAACCGTTTCATCGTTAAGAATTAACGAAACAGGGAACGAAAAATTTTTCCCTTGCGTCAAAGAAACGAAACAGTTAATGAAAATTTTTCCTTGATCGTTGCCAAAACGAAACGATAAACGATCACTCCATTTTTCGTGATCGTCTCCCACGTTAGACACCCCTACGTGTACGTCTAATTCATTGGATCATGACATACCTTTTCTTCTAGAAGTATCGTATTTCTCTTCGCCTCTATCCTTCGCAACTGTCGAATGTCAATGCTGTCGTAGAGTCCTTTTAGATTGCTAGTACTCTTACTCGAGTTTAGGGCTGACAAAAAAATTCGGACCTCGTGACTCGCTTGGAATCGGATCGAATTAGGCTCACTTGTTAAGCTCATTAAGCTTATGAGTCGAGTTTGAGCTTAGCATGATTCGGCTCGTTAAACTCGTTTGGCCCGATAAATTATTATTCATTGCAATTCGTACCGCTTTTATCGTAGATTATTAATTTTTTATACAATCTATGGTCTAATACATATATAATTGCTATGTAAAATGTGTACAAACGTATATTTGTTAATCATTTTATTGATTTTTATATAAATTTTGATATAACATACTTAAATTTTAATATTAAAAAATAAATAAGCTTATTGAACCAATTCGGTCAGCTCGTTAATTAAACGAGCCGATTTTGAGCTTACATTTTTTACTTATTAACTTAATGAGCCGAGTTTGAAATAGCTCGGCTCATTTACACCCCTACTCGTGTTACATATTTGAGTAAGTTGTATGTCTGCATGTACATGGAAATACCGTAATTACATATTTGTCCTTTTAGATTTTCTGTTCCTAGTGCAAGCATATTTTTGTTTTATCATTGTGCTTAACTTTAGCAAATAAATTTTTTTTTATTTGTGTTTGCACATCATAAATCTAGGACTCCTTTATGGATTTTGCCAACCGATGTTACATCTAAAATTCAGATCAATACGAAAACAGATTCTCGGAAAAAGGGCTTTGCCTGAACTACTTCAATCCCCAGTAATATCAACAGTATAAAAGAAAATTACCATGCCGCCGCACAATACATTGTCAAAGTCGAAAAAGATATATACTCGATCTGCTAATAAACGGAAATGCAGGCTTCCTGCTGTTCCAAAAAAAAAGATACACAGCCGACAACTTTATCCTGCACTGTTTTGCCCAAAAAAACGAGAGGTCATTTCACTACATGTTGATCTGAGACTTGTCATGAGAAGCATGGCCATTTAACTTCACAGGAACTTCTGAGGTACTGAGTCCAAGTCATCTGACTCGTATCTCGCTCGTTCTCTCCCAATCTGTACCAAACAAAAACACCCATCAGAATATAATTAAACTAATGAAACTCTGGATACCAAGGAATACTTCAAGTTGAATGGAAAATTATTTATAACTTCAAATTTCTAAACAGTGATTTAATTATGGGTCTTTTATACCTTGGGGTGCCCAGCAAATTTAGTACTCATGATTTGAGTGCCTTGAGGCCCTTAATGCCAGAGGTGGAATGATGTTATAACACCTCCATAGGTAGAAGAAAGAGAATTTTTACATGCATTATTTTATTACAAATATAGTTATATATGAGGGCTATTTGACCTTTTACTTAAAACAACTTCATCTACTTCACTACATTCAAACACTAAAACAACTTCATCTACTTCACTACATTCAAACACTAACATGATTTATCAGTTCACTTGCCAAACCCAAGAAAAGACAAAGTAGCTGACCTTTGACAAATAGGCAGAATCACAGGAGATTTGCTCATCTATCGAAGTCAATTTCTTTGACAATGCCATCAATCTAGAAACAGTTATTAGAAAAAAATAATGTCACTTCATGTAGCTGTCAATTAAATAATATTAAAGAGAGACAGAGAGTTTGATCCACCAAGGGAGAGAAGATTTACCTCTGAATGGAAAAATCAATTTGGTTGACCATGTTAGAAGTTTTGTATTCCTCTGGATCTTCATGGAAAATGACCATTCCATCCTTTTGGTTTATTGTTGCATGTATATCCCCATCTTGTATCTAATGACAAAGAAGTTCTCATTTGCATAAATAACAATGGAATCTTGTTAAAGTATCAAAAACTACAATCAATAATAAAACAAATACACAAAATAAAGGCACTATACCATATGAAGCACATGTAATTCAGCCTCCTTAGAACCATTGAGTTGTACAGAACTAGAGATATCTTGGAGAGACAAGGTCAAGTAAGTCTGTGTAAGTCTCTGGATATTTCGTTTGTACAATGAAGAGAGGACTTGCTTTGCCAACCCTAAATTATTGTCCTGAATATAACAAAGATAACAAATGTCAGTGTCAAGTGCTATGTGCATCATGACAGTACAGAAATTCATGCTTACCATTTTTTTTTTTTTGTTTAATACTTCAGTTCAAAAGTTATAACCTGTGTTATTACTGGATAAATTACAGCATAACCTTGAGTAGATTAAATTACTTTTCTTATGTAAGCAGGGCAATTGTGGTGATGTTGTCACTCTGACAGATATTTTGAGCACATCGAGAGTATACAAATAAACATTACTCACAGATTGGAACCTCTCGATGTTTTGTTGAATACAGGCCTCAACTTCACAGTGTTTTCCAGTGGCATAAGCTGTCACCAAATCAAGATACGCCTGAAAAACAAATGGAAGTAAATATGAAAGTGTTGGTCACTGTCAGCTACGTAGGATAAATATGCAGAGAATTTTGCCAGTTGGATATCATAAAAAATAAATGCGTTTATAAATGTACAGCTGTGCTATTTATAATTGATAATAATATAAAGGCCTATTCTATGTGAAATCGATTTGAGCCTATGATAATATTTGGATAATCAACTAATGTTACCTGGGAATAATTCTTCAAGTTCCTTTGGGCAGTAGCAGATGTATATTTGGGGAAAGATGGAACCTGTATCAAAAATATCGTGATTTAGATGATAATATTCCAATTAATGACGAAAACAACTGATTTCCTTCGCAACGATGAACCATTTAAGTTTTCAAATACACCAACTAGCAATATTTTCTGATCAGACAACAACTACAAGCCAATAGCACTTCAAAGTGGACCTCCAATCAATCCATTTTGGCAATTTCAATAAAAAAGTAGATGCATACCTGACCAGAGTGGATAAGAGATACTAGGATATACTTCTTGTATGCTTCAATAGCTATTGCATTTAGACTTGCCATTGGTGAAGTGAACACCTGAATTTTCAATAAACATTACTCCCTGAACGTTCGTGGTACAAGAGCTATTCGAAGTACTACATATTGGTATGAACTCACACAGTAAGACATAACAAAACATACTATTTTCTTCTTTTTTAGTGAAGTGTTCATTAGTTGATCTCATAAAAGTTACCATTCAACACAGGTCTTCAATGAAGTGACATTATAAAATTGGTAACAAGTTATTAATAAACATTAAACAATTAGCATGAAAACATGATACTAACATTGTGCAGGCATTCTAAAGCTTTTGGAAGCATCTTGACTCCAATATATATCATTCCCCTGTATTCACAGAAAAGGGAAGGATTAACATATGTCCATGAGATTAGCACCAAACATTTAGGAACTCAATAATTGAAATACACAAGGATATTCAGAATAGTAAAAGTAATGTTGATGCCTTATTTCCAACTCCTATAATGTATGAATCTCATTTTAAGTCAACCAATTGCATTGCTCTGATCAAATAAGGAAAAACGTCCAGGTTTGGTTACTCTGAAATCTTAATGGGAGCCTCGAGGTAATATTACCAATGCAAAACCCCGGAAAAGGGGTACCATTAATATAATCAATTGCACATATAATTAAATACTGATCACTATAGGAGAAGCTTTTGTACCCATAGTAATAAAAGAGAAAGAGGTCCTTTGGGCTCTCCGCCTCAAGAACATCATTATCTAAGACACTCAATCCAGCCTTGTAGCACTTGGCCAAGAGACAGAGCAGAAGAAAGTCGGAATGGAGAGTGGTCAGATGTTCTGACGAGTTCTGCAGCTTATGCACAGCAGATCTGAGGGGCACAATTCCCTGGATCGGTGTTTGTTGTCGCATCACCTGATCCTTATAGCACCGACACACTGATAAGACTGTCATAACAAGAGGACGGGAAGTTCTTAGATGACTATTCCAAAAATATATTTCTACAAACAAACAATAAGCTGGACAGACATTAACATCCTAGACATGAAACCTAAAAGCATATTTGCTGATTGGTCTGCACCCGATATCAACAACCATGTCACAAACATGTTAACAGCCCCTTTTCCTTTGGCACAAGTTTTACAATGATCTTACAAAATACCACAGAGATTAAGATAAGGAGGTTCAATTTTTAGTTGAGCAACATTTCCTTGTAAAAGGCGAACCTCCCTAACTGAGGCATGTCAAAATTTAAACTATACAAGCCAATATTAATTAAGAGTTGTTCTTCGATGGATAACCGTTCATTTCTAATCGAGCGATTCGGAATTCATAGATCAACTATCTCTCTTTAATTGTTCTCCAAGAATATATCATAACCATCCGATTCAGACAAATGAACGATCCATATCTCTTTCAATCCATAGAAGAATTCACCATTAAATCGTTAAACATTATTAATTGAATCAATTGAATTCCCATCCATTCTGTTCCAAACAACGCAGAAACTCAACTACAAACTTGATTTGTGTTTGATACCAAACAGTAGAAGAATTATGCTAAAATAGAGTCAGTAAAAAGAGATGAACAGCATACACTTGTCAGAAGCAAAGCGAATCTGATGCGCAGAGCACGCATTCAGGAACTGGGCAATGGATGGGAGGAACTCGGCAACCTGTTCTCTTGTGATCGACGAACCAAGATACGCATCCCTATAATCCATTCACACAACACAAATTCAGGAACGCAAGAAAATCAAAATCAAAATCAGACCTCGAATCAATAAACCATCATAAGAGCGAGGTTATGTTATATCCTTACAAGAGATAGAGGAAGCCGAGGGAGTGGATGGCGGGGTCGAGCTGGGAGAGCAGCGGCGGGAGTCCCGCGGCCTGCGATCGGAGCGGCTCCTCGGACTGCTTGAGGAGGGTGTGGAGCTGCGGCCACTCCTCCGGCTTCGTCAGAGCCTGGATGTGCGCCACTAGGGTTTCCAGCGACTCCATTGATTGAGTTCGAGAGATTCGGTGTCGCCGAGGAAATGAAAGGGTTTTTGCTCAGTTTGGTGATGGGAGGAAAAAAGAGAGTTCCCAGTGGAGGAATGAATGGGCTTTATTGGGCCAAAAGGAATGGACCTAAATGGGCGAAAAGGAAGGCCTTAATGGACCAGAAGATAATGGGCTTTATTGGGCCGGGATGTGCACCACTAGGGTTTCGAGCGACTCCTTTGCTTATGAGATTCGGGAGTTTTGTTTGCTGTTGCCGAAGGAAACGAGGGGAACTAAGGAAGGGTTTTGGTGATGAAGAGGGGAGGAGTAAATTAGAAAGAGGGAGAGATGGGCTTTGTTGGGCCGGAATATGGATCTTATTTTTTAAAGAAGATTAAACCAGGTTTTAGCCCATTGTTCTTGCCCAAACCAACATTGGGCCATTACCTGCCATCAGCCCAATGAATTGATTTCCTTACTGTAAAGGTATTACATTAGTAAATCGAAAGGACTGACGACGGAGGAGGAATGGATTTTTTGGAGCAGAACAAGTAGCTTCTGTGCTTGTTAAGGAAGTGCAACAAGGTTTCGGCCCATTATAATTCCCAAGACCAACATTACCTGCCAATCTAGGAATTTTAAATATGTCAATACGTTGACCGATAATTAATTTGCTATTTCTTAGAATTTAATTTTGTGGTTTATTTTTTTTCATGGCTATCAAAACAAAAGCTAATATTTCATTATTTTTATGCAATCCAATTGAGATAATTCAAAATACATCATATGTTTAGTCATGTTCATTTATGTATAGATGATAATAAATATTTTTTTTAAGGAAGTAGATAATAAATATTAAATAGAAACGATGAATATGTATACAAATCCTCTCGTTCTTGAATGATTTGAATCTATCCTCAATAAAAAATATAGATATATATTTATGTATCAATGCACATTCTTTTTGTTGGTTGTATCTTTTGAACAGGGACAACCATTGAATGAGAACGTACACACGAAAAATAAATGAAAGCTACCTGGGTGATGTCGACGACAAATTAACGATCATGAAATATAAAAATATATATTTAAAGGAATCGGATTAATTAATTACTTTAATTAGTTGCATCTAATAGGAATCTGGCACGTTGCATCCAACTTGTGTCGAATTAATTACTTTAATTAATTTTAGTTGGCTTTAGTACTGTTAACTTAGTCCGTTACAAAACACAGTTTTTCATTAACAGAGATTTGCTTACAAATTAAATTAATCAATTACAGGTGGCTCGCATTACTTCCTTTTTTTTTTTTTTTTGTCTCTTCAACTTCTTATTATGCACTAGAAAAGAATATTGGGCAAGTATATTTCTCTTCAAATTAAATCTGTGACGACGACAAAAAAAAATCATTGATTTAGCAAGATGGGAATATCTAGCTCCCAAAATTATTCATTGATTAATAATAGAACTTTAATTACAAAGATCATGGTCATTCAGTGGACGAACATGAGAGCTATATATTACAGTATGGTGAAAACTTTTTGTAAGCTCTTTCATATCTTTCTCGTTTGCAACTTTTTCTTGATATCTCAGATTAATTTCTTTAATAAATCATGTATAGAAATATATATACATAGCTCTTTTTATCTTCAATACTATCGTTATACATGATTTGTAATAAACTATGTATATTTCAATTTTCAAACTAAAGCTATGTATTGTATCTATTTATATTTCTTAAAGCTATGTATATTTCTAAGTATATTTATTGAAGCTATGTATTCATATCTATTCAAATGGCAAGACTATATATATACATATTTTCCAACCACTTAATTAGCCGTAGCAGAAAGATGGCTGTGACAAAAGCTGATCTGGATGCAATGCTAGCGCTTGACACAGCAGTTGACTTTTTATGTTTTATTAGTCTCTCTAGTTATCATATTCTTCATAACCGTTCATTATAAATATTAACATCAGCAATAAATAACTCTTTGCTAATGACATGCATGGTGGAGAAAGTCAACAGATATTATATATAGTTAGTTGACAAATGTTGGATAAAATTTGGATGCCACGTGTCAAATAGCCCATTGGTTAAAACTTTATAGCTTTTTTTTTATTTTTTTTGAAAAAGATAAGCACCCTAATTGTGGACAAAATTCTGCCATTAATTATTGCGTCAGGTGTGGCGTCATGCAAATAATGACGTCCCCATTGGATATCAGAGTATGGTTCCTAGATAATTAATTGCCAACAAATTCTATGCTGAGCACAGGTTCGATTAATTTGCTGATGATGTCTTTTCTTCAAACAAAAAAAAAAAAAACAAAACAAAAGAAAAACAAACAAACAAACAAACAAACAAAAGAAAAATAAGTGTTGGGCGGCGCTACGAATTCTTCAAAGCGAAAACTACATATATAATGCGATATATATTTCTCCAATCAGCTTTTTTCCAAATAAAAAAAATACAAAAACATGGCCAGGGTTCCCTCAATATTATATTATATATTATCAACTGTACGGATGATACATCACTATATAGACGTAAGGATGACATTGAACTACCAACGAAAAACAAATGGACGAATATTAAAAAGTTGGAGCCGAACATATATATATATATATATATATATATATATATATATATCACGAATGATCAGAAAAATAGAAGAACATAAAAAATGCGTAAAAATAGAAAGATCTCTCAAGAGATAATTGGCACATGCGCGCGGTCTCCTTTTTTGTCTTTTAAATCTAAGATTCATTGAACCAGGACGGAATTGCGTCCACATATACATTCGTTGAACTCCGACAAAACGGATGCATGCCACTCGTACTCTCGTAGGATACTTTTTTTTTATTTATTTATTTTCTAGCGCCTGCAATTCAGCCAAAACAAAATCGAAGCAACATTTTTTATTTCCGGCAAGTTGTTCAACATAAAAGAATATTCTCACCCACTAATTAATTATTAATAGAGAAAAGTACAATTAACCTATAAAACGCGCAATTAATCGGATAAGTTTACATTCAAAAGTGACATTTATACATTAAATTATATATAAAAAAAAATTCTACATGTAAATATAATCATTCGAGTATCATATTACGGATTTAAGTTTGATTGACACAGAAATCGAAAATGAAAAGTCAAGTAATACGGAATAACAAAAATTATTTGTGTAAATGAAAACCTTCAGAAAAATTATGTGCAAGCAAACTTAAATTGTACATGACGACAGTCAAACAGGGGACCAAAAACAGGCTCGAAAATAAAAGCATAACAAAGCAAACATAGTATAGAAAATATATATATGAACAAATTAGCGATCGACCATGTAAATATTAATTAACATGAACCGATTGCAGTTTATATTATATACTCTTTGGTCAATATATACATTCTGGTTCAATTAATGCCTAATTAATTGAACTTTTATTAATTACATATAAAGTGTAGACAAACAAATTAAAGAGTACGTACGCACGCATGCAGAACATAAATATATGTTACAAGATCGCCGCCAACTTGGTTACAAGACTTTAGCTGACAACTGCATGCATGTCTGCATCTCCTCGACCGCCAGAAAATCAATGATATATCCTTCTGTTTTCTTCTGAATTTTTCTTATATATATAGATGCAGACAACTGCATGCATGTCTGCATCTCCTCGACCGCCAGAAAATCAACTTGGTTCCAGTCTTCCAGATGATAGATGCGTGGTGGCAAATTCAAAAGGCAAATAGAGATCGATATATATGACTTCACGAAATTAATTTTTAAGTGAATCGATCGATGATCGTCGATCCATCTGCAGCAGGCAGTGAAGTTAGCTAGACATAAAAGAAAAGAAGCAAAACCACATGCACACATATATACAAACCCACACAGATTCCGTACAATTGATATATACAAGTCGCAACAACGTACGTTAAATACTTAAATGGCATATATGCATACGAGCATATCAACATGAAGAGCTGCACGTCAGAAACAGGACGATGCCCAAGACGAACACAGACACTATCTGGGTTAGAAACTGGATGACTTTTGCAAGACGGCGATGCCGGCTCGGGTTATCAGCGACAAGCAAGAGGCAGCCCATCATAATCTCAATGATCCCGGAGATGAAGATGAAAGCAAGGACCATCGGGAGAACTGCATGCATGCAGCTGGTCGCGGTCGGAGAAGAAAGGTCTCTCTCTTGCGGATTGAGGAAGGCTTCGTACGCCACGGCAGCATGGATTTTCCCAATCACCGTTAGGCTACTACCCGCCAAACGGAGCTGCTCGTTCTCATGTTCTGGTGCCCCGGCACGGCGCCCTTGGCCTGCTCGAATGATTGCGCGGTGCATGCGGCCTTCGGCATGCATCAGACGGCGTACCATCAAGCGTCGAACATCGGCGTCCCCCATTAAGTAATTTCAATCTTTGCTTTCTTCCTTTTCCTTGTTAATTGGCATTAACGAAATATCTTATGATCAAGCCTCGAGCCTTGCTTTTTATATTAAAAAAAGTCCAATACTATTGTTCAAGTCGACGCGCGAATATTTCTTCTTCAAAAAAAAAAAAAAAAAAATCTAGCGATAAATTATAGAGAAAATCTTATTGCACCCACTCATTTGCACACCGATCCTGCACAAGTAACACAGTGCTTATATTTTACCCACGTGTTTACCTTTTCTCGTTTTGTTCCGTTTCGCTGAACTTCCGCTACTACTGTGTGCACATTTTTATTTTTCTATTCTCTCCTAAGATCCCAGCAAGTTGCTCTCTCTCTCTCTCGATCTTGAAAAAAAAAAAAGCCATAATAATATCTTTTGATAATTAAGGTGGCATGCACCTTGGTCTCTTTCATTTTAGAATTTTTCTTGGCAGCAAAAAGTAATTAACTCTCTCTCTCTCTCTCTACCTCCCTTCCTCTCTCTCTTTGCAATGTTTGACTATTTTGAATCAGAAAATTGGATTCATATATTTTGTTTTTTGCTCCTTCGGGTTTTTATTTTTTATTTTTTTTGTTGAGCTTTTATATATGGTAAGGTCTAAGAACAGCAAGGATATTGTTTGGGACAGCAAAATTTTTTTTATTTATAATATGATTTTCTTAGATTCCCTTCCATATAATTAAGAGATTTTGCTGTCCCAACTAATATGGTTGCTGTCCTTAGACCCGACCTTTATATATTTATATTGTTATAGCATAAAAGTATTTCTAAAACCAATAATCATAATCATTGTTTAAAAAGAATAAATAGTTTTTTGTGTAACCACAATTTATAATTAGTATGAACACTTTTGATGACTTTTTTTTGGATCTTCTATATATGGATATTATAGAATAAAAATCTATTATATATAAAAAATTATCATTTTTCTGTAGATATTATAACAATCTTGTTAGTTAAATATCACAAGAATAAAGTTCTCCAAATCATTCAAGTACATTGACAAGTGTTTAATTACACTAATCATTAAAATGATTATACAACAGTTGGTATAAGTGTTTACACTTAACATAAAATCTGATTATCCAAATACATTATAAGTCATTTATAAGTGCTTATACTAACGATAAAATACAGAAAATATGTGATTAAACAAAAATTGGTAATTAGATAAATATTATGTGATTATACAAATTTCTAATTGTGTAAACACTTTGTAAATATATCTAAATTTGCATTTAATTAATGGTTAATTTGTAGAACTTTCAAACTTCTAAATATCATCAGAAATTGTCAAAAACAAACTTTTACTAAGTTGTTGAATGTCTATATCCATACACAACTTTCATATAAGAGTAAGGTCCTGTACAATAATAGCTTTTTATATAGAGGAGGGATCCATTGACAATTCTCATCTTGACAACCTTGACAATTTCATATTCCAAAAATTTATAAAAAATCATATAAATTCTCAAAAATAGAAAAAAGTTTACGGAAGTATTTCTTAACATATAGATTGATTATGTTTCCGATTATATTCAATTTAAATTATATTTGATAGCTTTTCAAAGATCCGTTAAATTACAACCGTTAAAAATTACACAAAATTTTTATAAGTCATCAAATGATGTTCAAATTGATTGAAATTTGAAACATCATCAATTTATGAGTTAAATAATATATCCATAAATCTTTTCATTTTTAAGATTTTTTATGAATTTTTATAAAATTTTGAAATGCTCCATTGTCAAGGTTGTCAAGATAAGCATTGTCAATGGATCCCTCCTCTTTTATATATTGTACATGTGTAGACAGTTCTTTTGTCCATATTAATCATTTTTTTTATTTTTGTGTAAATACTTTTGTGCGTATGAAGAGAACGTCGGAAATGGAAGGGCATGGTGCTGGTCACTGGGTGTCTGACGCGCGCAAAAGCGTGTTCAGCAGTAAATCTGTGCAGAATCTCTTGGGTGCAAAATTGGAGTGCAATTATATTTCTTATATAATTAAATTAAATCCCGAATATTAAATAATTAATTGATACTCTAGAAAGAGGGGTGAGCTTCCAAACTTTTAAGCTATGCCACATCATCATTACTCTCAACACTTGATTTTATTTCTCTCTCTTCTTTATCTTAATCAAATAGCTCATTTTAATTATTATTTTTGTATTAAAGAGATAATATATGATGTACCTAAAGAACAATTTAAAACTCAAAATATATTGTAATTCTTTGTATTCTTTTATATGAATTAAGTTGTAGTTAAAAATATATTGTATAGACATAATATTTAGTTCAATATTTATTTAGTAATATATATTCATAAAATTATATATTTATTTTTAATATCTATTAAGTCATGTAATATTATATTTCATTCGCTCCGATTCACAACTCTAGTGGTACTTAACTGGCCGTAGTACTCTTATTAATTATCTAGCTATCATGTGCTGCCTGCTCTTGCATATCTTATACACGAAAAAGGACTCCACGTCTTAACTAATTAAAATCGGTTTGGTGTTTGACTTTTCGAATTAATTTACTGTTTCTAAATTCTAATATTCTCTCTCGTAAGAAACAACCAATGATCATGCATATTGAAGCCGATATATATCTAAATAAATGACACCAAAATGTTAATTTAAAATGACATAATTTTTTAAGTATAAATACCATCATAATTCTTATAATTTAATAGTTTAAGACAGATATAATTTTATATGGACCAATCCCCACCCCCGCACTCTCATTGAAAAAGAAAAATCAGAGAGTCGATCAAAGTCCAACGCTAATTAACAAGTCACACTATTAGCATTAGTAATCTAGAAACTATATATAATATCATTTTTTTTCTTTGAAATTAAAGAAGTGGCATAGCCACAAATTTCATTGATAACATCAATAAAATATGTACTAAATTTGAGAGTTCTTATATTTTGACGATAAGATCGATGTGCTGTAATTCTTAATTACTTGAGTGAGGTTATATATTTTGATGATAAGATCGATCGATATGTTTTCATTTTCAATTCTAATAGACTGTTGAGACCAAGAGTGTCGAGTCCGACAATTCGTCGAACACCTCTTGTGCGCGGAAGCTAACCCAAAGTATCCTACTTAATTGGTAAATCAACGGTTTATGGACCAATCACAATAAGAAACCCCGCAATCAATTCACAATAGCCAAACAAGTCATTAACTAAGAGATTAGAGACAAATCACCAAGTATTAACAAGCACCATACACCACAAGAAAGAGAGAGAAAATATAAAGATAGTACCGCGGGATAAATCGAGTCAAGATAATGCACAAGAGAGCAACAATACCAATTTCAAGTGGTTCAGCCGAGACCTACTCCATCGGAATGCCACGCACCGACAAATTCACTATTATCAAGAGGAGATATAAGGTTTGTGTACAATAGCTAAACTCCAAGCTATCACTCACCTCCCAAGCTCACAAGCAAGCTCTTTTTCTCACTACAATGGTGCCTCTCTCACTCTCTAGAAGATCTAAGCTCTCTCTCTCAAACTAGAAAACCCTAGATACAAAGAGTGTTCCACTCACCATGTTGGTAAGGAGAAGAATAAGATGGGATTAAATCCCAACAGCCAACATTGTTGGCTCTTGCCCACGAATTGGGCCAAGCCCAATTGGGCTGAGAACCCAACATAGACGATATCTGAATTGTTCATTACGATCTTCAATTCTTTATAAAAAAACTTAATTATAATAAAATTTAATTTTTTAGGAAATTTTACTATTTTCAAAATAGTAAAAATCCCATGACAAGTGACAATTATTTATTTTGACAAACGTGATAATCAATCTCAACTAAATTCATATAAGTTTCTTAAACAAAATAGAAATCTTCTACAAATTAATGTACGTGTTCATATATGTACTCATAGATTGATCGTGTTTTAAATTTTATTCAATTTGAATGTCATTTGATATTGTTTTTAAAATCACGGGTAAATGCATCAGCAACCAGCAACCCAAGAAAGAACAAAAAAAGCTGAAAAAAAGAAAAAGAAGATTACGTACACTTTTTTGTATAAATATAGTTATAGGTCTCTAGCTTTATGACTTTATTCATTGAAATTTAGTTGAAGATAGATATTAGAACGAGTCATAGCAGCATATATCGATCACCAACCGTCTACCGATCGAACAGAGGGTGGAGAAAACATCAAGCAATAAGCGGTAATATACAATATTAAGATGGAAAGTTTCAAAGTGTTATAATAATTTTGAAATATTATTATCCATATTAATGATGTATATTAGTGCATATAGATCAACTAACTTCAATGAGAATATAATATAGCTGATTAAAAATTATGTTGATGTGTGGAGTAAAACTTTTCTCATGGTGTATAGAACTTTCCCAAGTATATACAAAGTCTCTAGATTCTCAAATAATTAACCTGTTACTTATAATTAAGAAGGCATCAGCAACTGTTAAATAAAACGATCAATGCACAAAATAGTAAACGATTTGTCGATATATAAAAAGCTATTAATTATAGGAGAGATAAAGATATACTAACGGATAATTAACCAATATATGCACAAATTAACAAATGATATGTTTACAGCTTTACACTTTGTTGTCTTTATATAAGTTAAAAAAAATAAAAAATAAAAAAAGCTGAAATGTTCAAGAAAGCGACGTACTCCTTCTGAGGTTCGAATATCTGGCTCGCCAAACGATCAAAAGCAGAATCAAAAGATTCAAACCTGATACATGATACATCCTTTTCTATAACCAACATTTCCAATAATAATATATCATAAGGATACAGGCCGGCCGGTGTCAAAATGAACATCAAACATCGTCAAATTAAACGTTTACATCGTCCTTCTCAAACAAATTGCTTCACTGCATGCCATTTTCGTACTTCTACCGGTCGTTTCCTAATAAGAAAATAGGAACAGGAGTTCAATTTTGTTTTGTCGTGGATTAAAATTGTTTTTTATTCATTGTAGACTTCACTCACTGTCGTTCTCTCTTATTGAAGAAATAGGCTACGAAAGTAACGATTTGGACAGAGATGCATAATTCTTGAGAGAATTAAACCTTAATTTATTCGTTTATAGGCTACGAAAGTAACGAAACACCGATTGGGACAGATATCGGTCAGTACGGGCAAGCAAATTCTCCGATGAGAATTCTTCTGTCATTTCTAGATATCAGCAGCACAATGAAGGGGGACGAAATATATATTCGATCCAATTGGGGGATATCCCACAATTGGACCATTATTTAATTATAAACGTAGAGCAAATAAAACATCACTACGCTGACTAGCTATCCTTATCAAGAGACTTAATTAAATCAATGGACAAATTTACCGAGCTCGTAAAAATAAAACTATTCACCCGTTGTTTCTCAATCAGTCATGATAATTGTTTCCTCCTAGTCTTAGGCTCTCTTAGCATTGATTTTTTTAGTCGTTAACTACCTGAGCACCTGAATTATTTCATAACGTGTTTCTCATATCCATGAATTTGTGAATGCATCATATATAATATAGCAAATAAATTCCAATCTTTCCTTTAAAATTTTTAGATCAAAATGGTTTGGATCCGACAAGTTATTCTGTATTCGTTCGCCTAAACAAAATCATGATATGAAAAAGAATTAAACCCCAAAAGGATTTGCCAAGAAAGTAAAATCACTATCCCTAACAGAACAAGAGAAATCTCACACTATCCCTAACAGAACAAGAGAAGACTTTTCCCCATCATAAGCTTTGAATTTGATTTTTACACATTTAAACACAAAATATTTAAAGAGTTAGGCTACAATAATATGCATATCACGGTTGTACCATGCTATGCGGTCCATATCTCCGTTTCCGGTGTCCAAATAGTCGATCCGAACAACTCAACTTAATCTTTATATCAAAATATACTAGCAAACCAAATTTTATAATTTTTAGAATTTTTTTGCTATATTTAATGATGGGGACAATATCACTATTTTTGTATAAACCAGATCCCTTGGATGTAGTCATTTTCTCCTCATCATTAAAAATAGCAAAAAAATTCTAAAAATTATAAAATTTGGTTTGCTAGTATATTTTGATATAAAGATTAAGTTGAGTGGTTCGGATCGACTATTTGAACACCGAAAATGGAGATACGGACCGCATAGTACGGTAAAACCGTGATATGCATATTATTGTAGCCGGACTCAATATTTTTAAATATCCACATTATTATGTTTGATGAATTTAAAAAAATAATTTCAATCCCTACTATTTATAAAAGGAGTTGATTTGGAGATTGAAATGGCTATTTGTCCAACTGATTTTCAGCCATTGGATATATCAATCTGTTTTAATCTTTACCATTGATCTTTTTAATTTTGATGATTCAATATCCAAATTAATGCGTTTCCCAAACCTAAGCCAATTAATGCATTGTCTTTCTCAAAAGAAGAAAATAAAACGTGTATAGGAATCATTAGGGACACATGGCGATACTGGGCATGGACGCATATAATAGGGAAACAAGTCCTGTGTTGTTAGGTTTAATTAAATCAAAAGTTTATAATTAGGAATTTATATGACATGGAATTAGGAGCCAAAAATAATTATTTTGACGTTTGATTATTATGGATTAACATTTTTAAGTGCCCAGGTTTAATTAAATCAAAAGTTTATAATTAGGAATTTATATGACTTGGAATTAGAAGCCAAAAATAATTATTTTGACGTTTGATTATTATGGATTAACATTTTTAGGTACCATGTTATACATATAACACATATCAAAGTTATGTAAGTTCCAAAAATAACACTAATCTCATTTTAGATTTTTGTCAAATTAATGAATTCAAAGAAAAATAAGATAAAATAAAATAAATTAAAGGTGTCACATGTTATAATATCATTTTAACGTTGTATTTTTTTTTCTTCTCATTAAACATTGTTCATAAATTAAAACTTATTAAAAACTAATAAACATGATGACTTTAAATCTTAACATTTTAGTTACGGATAATTTTATTTAGTTCAAACAATAATGAAAATATTCATATCAAAAAAATTTTATTAAATAATTTTTATTAAATAAGACCCGTTGCAACGCACAGGCAATATACTAGTATAATATAAAAAAACAAAAGGACTGTAATACCTTCTATCAAAATGTTATACCTACTCTTTTTTTTTATTTTACCTCCATTATTCCATGGGGATTTCAAGTAATAAGCAAGAATTAGAAGTTTCTTTCACTCGCATTTCCTCGTCTTTTTTTTTTTTTGGAGTAGGCAGCGCCTACTTTGATAAAAAATTTCATTAAAAACCAAAAGAAACATCCATGTACAAGTGATATGGGTATCAGTCTATCACAGAAGAATATACACTCCAAAAATATACAATGATGCAGTTTCCCTAAGCTACCCCACCCCACTGGACCAGAAAAGAATGGGCTTTATTGGGTCAGAAAGGGACGGGCTTTAATGGGTAAGAAAGGGACGGGCTTTATTGGGTAAGAAAGAAATATCTTTTATTGGGCCGGGATGTGTATCTTCTGTGTTAATGTAAGGAAGTGTAACTGGGTACTTATGGCCCATTGTTTTTCCAAGAACTAATATTGGACCATTACCTGCCACTGGCCCACTCTAGGATCATTGATATATGTAATGCCTTAGACCAATGATTTGATTTCATTGATATGGTGACATCTACTAATGTAATACCTTATTCCGCAAGGAAAAATTATCTGCTTTTGTTTGAATTGTATATAAGTGGAGGTAAAATCATCAAGGAAAAGTTAGAGATGCGTCAACACAACACAAGTTGTAGTAATCAACTTTTGATTTGTTTTACTCCAGTATAGAGCTGCTATGATCTACAATAAATCCATCACATGAGCAATACCACAAAGATCATTTAGTATCAGTACAATTACCAATTAGTTCCGGCACACCTTTTAGTTAGATCACTTGATGATTAACTAAGTTTCATTAAATTTATAAACATACCAAACTCCTTTGGTACAATATTAAGTTACCAATCTTTTAGGTGGCATGATTCCCATTATTCTTGAAATATCTTGGCGCGGTAATGATATGCAATAATAATAGGTGACGTCCTCACTAGAGTAGAAAACTTTTGATAGAAACAAGCTGCTATCAACTTTTGGAAAAATAGAAAAAGACTTTTGATAGAGACATACAATTAGGACAGCATTTTTCATGCTATTTTTCCGTTTGATATATTTTCGCTTGGATCATGAATTCATGATACATCGACGAATATCCGCAACGCAAGAAATCATGTTTTGTATATCACCTAACGACATTCCTTTTTTTTTATTATTATTATGGGATAAAATGTAACATTTATTGATCCCTGCAACATGTCATTCGTTTAGTTCACATTAAATAATAGCAAAGAAAATAAGTGTAGTTGTCAAATAGGATATTGGCAGCGTTTGAACAATTGAAGCGTCACAAGTAGAGGTGGCAAATCGGGCGGGCGGACGGGTCGGGTCAGTATGACTTTTTAGAATATCTCGGGTCAGGTCGGGTCGGGTGATGGGCGGGTCGGGTCGGGTCAATTTTAATATCTACTTTTTTTGGATCGTATGTTGATTTGGGTTGGATTGAATGCTATTTGATCTCGGGTCGGGTCAGGTCGAGTTGAGTCAGTTTAACTATCTGAAAAATTTCGGGTCAGGTCGGATTCGAGTCGGGTCGGATCGGGTCGGGCAAGTTCCTCAGGTCGGGTCGGGTTCTGCCCCCTCTAGGCTCTAGTCACAAGTCGTAAGTGTTTAAGAATAAAGAATGAAAAATAAAAAAAAAATTGTAATTAAACTGTCAGAAGTGGGATTTGAACCCACGCTCTCTCACGAGAACCAGAACTTGAGTCTGGCGCCTTAGACCACTCGGCCATCCTGACTGTTTTTGCTTCATCAGTTCACTCTTACTTTTATATTGTTAATAATAATACTGTATATAAACGTCTTCCCAAAGTCAAGTAATTTCCAGAAAATCAGGGCCCTCTCCGAAGAATTCCCTCCCACATGCAAATTCCTCAAAAAAAAAAAAAATGTTCATCAAAAAGTTCCTCAAGAGCCCCTTAAAAAAGTCTAAATTAATCCTCCCCCCAAAAAAAAAAAAATGTTCATCAATTGAATCCCACTCCCACCTTCCCAAAACCCCCATTTTGATTTTCTCCTCTCTCCTCCTCTGTTCCTCCTTCCCCCAAAACCCTCCAGACCCATCATCATCCCCAATTCCATCCATGGCGGGGATCCTCCGCTCCTGCTTCATCCGATCCGCCGCCCGCGGTCTCCCTTCCGCATTCCCCGCACGCCGGTTCGCAGCCGCAGCAGCCGCGGTGTGGGAGGATGACGACGACGACTACTGCGAGCGGGAGGTGCCATTAGCGGAGGATGATTGGTGCGAGAGGGGACCGAGGGGCGTCCAGTGGGTGTTCATGGGCACCCCCGGCGTGCAGAAGCACCTCTACGCCGCGAGAATGGCGCAGCTGCTCGATGTCCCGTACATCTCCATGGGCACCCTTGTTAGGCAGGAACTCGATCCCAGATCCTCTATCTACCTCAAGGTTCGTTTGTTCTTTCATTTGATCCCAGATCCTCTATCTGCCTTTTTTTTTTTTTAAGTGAATGTATTAATTTGACACATTTTGCCAGAATTAATTAAACCAAATTTTGTTTGAACATTTTGCTAGAATTAATTATACCCCAATTTTATTTGAACATTTTGCTAGAATTAATTAAACCCAATTTTATTTGAACATTTTGCTAGAATTAAACCCAATTTTATTTAAACATTTTGCTAGAATTAAACCCAATTTTATTTGACACATTTTGCTAGAATTAAACCCCAATTTTATTTGACACATTTTGCTAGAATTAATTAAACCCAATTTTAATTTGAAAATTCTTTTAAAATGTAATATCAAATGATTCCAAACTTCTTGCAAGTTGGGTTCTTTATTTCACTGCCAAAATTAGTGAATCTTTTTTTTTTTTTTTCTGGCACTACTTTTTTCAATCTTTTTCTCAATTTTTGGTGGAAATTTTGATCACTGTGTTTTTGTGGGGAGCCCACGAGAGAGGAACTGAAAACGAGCGTGGCGGCCATGTTCGCTGAATGTGAAGGGCATTCTGGTAAATTTGGTAATTTGGTGCTGTTATAAGTTGGTTGGAAGGGTATTTTAGGAACTTTACTTGATTAGGGTTTGCTTCAGAACCTTCGTTTGCTTGTCCACACTTGCATCTGTCACGTGTGTGGCCAAGACCTGTTCTTGTTTTTGCTTTACCATTTTGCCCCTCTGGTCCTCATTTGGAAGTAAGAGCAGTTTGAGTTTGACCCCTTTTTAAGTCTTTCTTCAATGAAAACAAAAAAGTGAACTGAGGGCATTTTTCTGGATGCACCTGGGAAGTGTTACAATTTTATTGCAGTCCTTTAGGGCCTGTTCGGCCGAAGAAAGATGAAGGGAAAGGGAATGGGTTTGGAAATAACACTTCCCAATGATTCCCAGTGATGTGACAGTTCTTGGGAAAAATAAAATTAAGTTGGTGTGAATTCTTTTTTCCCATGGGTTTAATGCTATATGGGTAAATTTTTTTGGGTAAAGTAACCTTAACCCAAAAATTTTTGGGATGCTACCAAACAAATATGGGATGATTAAACCAAAAGAAAAAAGTTATCCAACATTTTCCCAAACAATCCCAGGCTGCCGAGCAGGCCCTTAGATGTCCCATTTTTTATGAGGGATCCATCTACAACATTGACAATGTATATATTGACAATCTTGACAACGGTACATTTGATAAATTTACAAAAATGTCTAAAAAATCTTTAAAATTGAAAAAAGTTTATAGATACGTTTTTTAATATATAGATTGATGGTGTCTTAAATTTCAATCGATTTGAGTATTGTTTGATAGCTCATCAAAATTTTGAGCTCTTTTTAACAGTTGTAATTTAAAGAGATTTTGATGGACTATTAAAGAACGCTTATATTGAATATGTTGGAAATATAATCAATTCAACAATACAATTATAAACTTTTTTCCATTTTTAAAGATTTTTTAAAGATTTTTTTTTAAATTAATGAAATATGTCATTGTCAAGATTGTCACTATCAGCATTGTTGATCCCTCATTTTTTATTTGGTTGAAAAAGTTAAAACGTAATCAGAATTCTGAACATTGTACTTGTACAAATGTACAATTGTGCTAATTTTAAGTATTATCTAATGGACTTTTATGTTATGCTATGCTAGATGCTATTCAATTACAGTTTGTTGCAATTTTCTGATAAAAATCCTATGTTTTCTTTTGTTTTGTTGTATGTTATGAAGATTGCGAATTCAGTGAATGAGGGTAGGCTTGTGCCGGAAGATATCATATTCGGGTTACTTTCGAAGAGACTGGAAGAGAGATTTAACCGCGGAGAAACTGGGTTTATTCTCGATGGAATTCCCCGAACTAGGCTCCAAGCTGTAAGTCTAAACTTATTGTTGCAACATAACTTTTCTCTTCGCTAACTTCATGAGTACTGAGAAGGAGAATATGTTCTCAAAAAAAGGAAAAGGAGAATATAATGATTGTTATTTGCCTATTTGTTTTGTATGGTAGTGACAAATAGGTTGATTTTTTTTTTTTTTTTTGTATGGTTGGTACTTTGTTATTTCTGCTAATAAACATAAGCAAGTTGCTAATTGAATGATGTAACAAATAATTTAGCAGGTGAGACTCACGTATATAAATAATCTACTGTCATTGTAGGTGAAATAAATAGTAGATTGATGGTGATGTTTGTATTTTTAAATCATTCGACTTTTTCTGCTCCCAGGAAATGCTCGATCAGATGGTGGATATAGACCTTGTAGTGAATTTCAAGTCAAATGACGAAACTATAATCAAGAAACAAATCAGGGGTGAGATTGAAACATGCTCGCACTGTGGAAGGCCATTCAACATGAACCAACCAGAATCATCTAGGTGTAATCCGTGTTTAGTTACCCGCACCCGGCATGCACAAGTGCAGTCTAATGCAGTGGTTGGACTGGAAGGCCGTCGACCGGAAAAGATTCACCTTCAACATGAGCAGGTATGTATTGACGGTTCACTCTAGTGCACGCAACTGTTCATGTTATGTGCATTACACCTTAGTGTGTACTGATTTACTATGGTTTGCCTTTCAGAAGCTATAATATGAATCTTAGTGATAAACATTTTGGGATGTGTATAATTCAACTTGTTCTGATATTGCAACTTTGTTTAAATGTTTTAATTTTATTAAAAAGGTTCGTTAGATCTTCGCATTGCGTAATATTCCATTTCTGATCCTTCTACTGTTACGTCTTTTTTTTTAACAGATCAAGCTTTTGGAAGACTACTACAGGTGCCAGAGAAAACTTGTAAACTTACAAGTTTCCGGGGGTCCAGGCGAAACATGGAAAGGCCTCTTGGCTGCTTTACAACTGCAGCATATCGATGCGCCCAATACGCCCCAGAAACTCACTGTATGAGCATGGTTAACTGTTCTTACCGGCTTCTTCAAGAATCACTAAAATTTCTTAAAACCAGGACCTTGAAAAACTTAAAGTGTTTCTGGGTCTGAGAGCTGTTGTTTAGTCTTATGTACCCCAATTTTGTTGCGTCTTTCCGATGCTTTCGAGGAGATAAAAATTGTAAGCGATTTTGCTGACGCTTATATATATATTATGTATCTGTAAGATAACAATTTTGTTTGGCCAGGCCACAGTATAGATATGGCTTAGTCTGCTATCAATTCAGTGCTGTGTTCTTTTCTTACATTATGTACTTCTGTATTAATCAACAAGCCTTCCAAAGTCTAATAAACATTTCAGTGAATCAGTAATTTTAGACCCGGACTAAGCTGACTTTGCCCATCAAACATACCAGCCAGACTCCTGAATGAAACTGTAATTTATGATACTGCAAAATTTTGATAGATGACAGTGATATTTTTACTTGAGAAGGGATCAAATAACCATATTTTTGGTGACCGATTGGTGATCATTACATTAAATCTTAAATAACTACATTTTAAATACTTAAATAACAAAACTAATTGAAACAATATGTTGTATATATCATATTTTATGTGTATACAAAAAATTATATTATTTTAATTTTATTTACATGTGCATCAAATATTAACAAAAATCAATGGTTCAAGGTTTATGATTTTTTCTTCTCTTTTGATGACTATCAAAACAATATCAAATCTTTATCATTTTTTATGCATATGTTGTTAAAATAATATAGAATAAATCTAACGGTTTAGATTTTTCAATTTATACATAAATATAAAATTGGTCACCAACGCCGGATCCCTCCTCTTTTTAACTTATGTAAAATTCATATTTCATATGAAAGATACTTTAATGCATAAACAAACACATAGATTTATATTCTTTTAATTCTATTATCATAAGAACATTTTCTTAACACTTTAGTACAAACATTTTGACGCAGTGAACTTTTAGCCAATTGGACCAAGCAGCGAAATGTTGCATATCATAAGCAGCAGGCAAGAACCAACAGGATTTCTCAAAGATCATTTTTACATTGCTTTTTCTGTTTACTGATAAAAATTACAAAATAATTTGTTTGCACATCAGCTTCAAGAAAAATGATGATACCTTCCATATCATAGATTGCAAATTCACTAGTACTGAAGTTACATAACAGAAAACGGTAAGGTGCAGTAAAAATATTCAAAGCTACATTCTTTGCTAGAAGGGAAACAAAGAGATTGAACTAGCTGCATAACACAGGTACACAGAAGATGAATTGATACTGGTAGAAGCTAATTTTACCATTACTTCCTTTTTTTTTGTTTCTCTTCTGACCTTGTTTCACACAATTTTACCCTTCTTCTTCCTCCCTTTCCTATTTTCTCCCTTCGATTTACTGCTATCCGACTTCCCTTCGGGAACAGTACTGTCGTCTTTGGTTTTCTCATTGCTGGCAGTTTCTGTTCTTCCCGAAATTTCGGCTTCAACCCGATCGGACTTCCCCTCTGATACATTACTGTCATCTTTGATTTTCTCAGTGTTAGCGGCATCTGCTTTTTTCATATTTTCACCTTTAACCCTATCCGGCTTCCCTTCTGAGACAATAATATCGTCTTTTGATTCAAAAAAAATATCGTCTCTTGTTCCCTCGCTCTCAATTGCATCAGTTCTCTCCGAAACTTCACCTCCCTCTATCGATCTCTCATTTACATTCTTCTTCGGATCTTCATCGCTCTGATATGTCGACCTCATGTCAACATTCATTGATTTCTCGGCATAACCGGAACCAGAATAAGGTATGAAGCTCATCATGATTTTAAATATCTCCTCTACAACTTCTACAACCCAATAAAATGCCGAAAGCACCGGAAGGCCACCGACAAAACCACCAACTGCGTCTATGACATTGTCGAGCTTGTCAGGCAGTGAATCTGCAACTCTAGCAAGGCCATCAATCTTCGAAAACATTATTTCTGATCGAGGGAAGATCTTAGTGGCGACCCATTCGACAGTCTGGATACGCCGATCGATGAATGAGAGATTTGACAACCATAGGAATCTAACCAACCAGAAAATTGGAAATGCGATGAAGGCGAGCTTCCTGGCTAGCCATCCAATCGTCCCGTCTTGGTCTTCGATCTTCTTGTAGGTCCTCTCGCCTATAACCATGACAGCAGATCCATAGCTCCTGAGTAAATCTCTTCTTGGTCTCAGATTTGATTTCTCTTTATAAACCTGAAAATGTTCCCAATGCCATGATAATTATATTCATGTTACATGAACTACAGACTTAACAGACATGAAATGTATGATAATTTTATTGCAAAACTGGTTGATAAAAACACAGATTGCATAGACATTAAACATTCAATGTTATCAGAAAACAGGCTAAACAGACTTACAGCATATTTGTGATCTTCAACCCCCATTCCTTGAAACTATTCTCTGTAATTTCCAGAGCAAAAAAGAGAGAATTTCAGTAAAAAACAAAACAAAAGTACCAACTTTTCAGACCAAAAAAAATGTATGGAGTACCAATTTTATTCCTCTTCTTTTTAATTTTGAGAAGAAAGGAAAGAAAAACTGATATTGTTCTTCGGCTACAAAAGCAGTACTATGTTTGGACACTAGAAACCGAGAGAAGCGGCTAGAAAGGCAATGAAGTGGCGGTTGGGCAGCACACTCGGAGAAAGCTGTCTGTCTATCTTAATATAATCAAGACATTTAGAGAGAACCCATTACATAAACTCGGCCTCCTATTAAATGCTGTACAACATAACGTGAAATTCGCATGTTCGGTGGTCACTTATCTTATAAAATTTTTTTTTATTAAAACATAATTTAAGATTTATTTAATAAAATTCTACGAATAACCTATTATTAATAGAAAAAAAAATATTTCAGTCAAACCTAATTGATATTTCTCTATTTTCATCAAATAAGCATTTTAGAAAAATAAATTCCTATTAAGAATTGATAGTATAGTCTACTGAACAGTAAATAGAAATGATTTCGACTCTCAATCCTCATAAAAACCTACCGAATTTGTGTACGCCGAACAAAGATCCTACCGAAGAAAAATCAATTGTTGGCTATCTACCAAGTGGTCCGAGTCTATATGCATCTGTACATTGCATGAGTCGCTTCTGCCACGTGGTGGTATACTGGTATTCTTTGCTTTCGACTTTTGGGAAAAGTGATTCTGTACAGTATATAGATCTATACGTTTTGGGCCAGAAAATGTATAACAATTCTTTCAATCTGAGGCCCATAATTGGTGGCTGAAGCCACAGAACAATTTGCAATTTTTTTTGGGCCGTATTATAATAATTTATCAAGTTTCACCATTTGGTATACACATTGATCATGTATAGTAATCAACATAGATAAAATGAAGGATATTATTACAATAAGACATGATGTTTTACCACAACATAAACGGACTTGCTAGAGTTCATGATGGTAGAAATGTATGAGTTCAACAAAGATAATTAATTAAATGAGGTTAGTTGTCAAAAAGGCTTGCAAAAGCTTTATTAAGGACTGTTCATATATTTTACAGCTCAATAAGAGCATAAATGATACATGCTCACTACAAGATGGTACAGAGATACAATTGCAGGGGTGGAACAATTAATTTCTGTTTAACATAACTCATGGTACATGATGTTGTTGTCACTAACAAAATCACCTTCTCTTGAACTTTTTACTAACAATAGATATTAACAGAAGAGGCGGGGACGTCAGATGGTTCAGATCTCATAACACTTTGCTCGAGCATGTGCAGTTTTGCTGTTCTTCTCTTATTTTCTACATGAGAAAAATAGAAAATGTGGATTTATATACTATATAAATTGGAGGCTCAATAAGTTGTATACTACGTACGTAAGAACTTGAGATGAAAAAAAAAACACACCTGAAGCTGACCTTGAAGATCTTTAATATATTGCACTGCTAAATCTAACATATCAGATGTGCTTGTTTGCTGTGCATAGAAACCCACATAAGCTAATTTTATGAACTCTATAAAATTTTATCTAATATGAGTATATGACAATAAGAAACAAAGCAAATTTTACTAATTTATTTGAGGGAATGAAAAGTACCTTGTCCATATTCGGCACGAGTTCTTGTAGTTTTCTAAGCCTTTTGCTGATCCGAGTTCTTCTCTCCTACATATTAATGAAAAAAGTGCAAGGTTACATACTATGTCTATTTTGAGCAATTGCAGAAATCATCCCAATTGTAGATTAATGATGTATATACTGAGCTTGGTTGATTAGATAAATTAGTGTTGTTTTACATTAGTTTAAACAAAATTAAGCAAAAGGCACATGGCAATAAATATCAAAAATATATATATAAAAAAAAAGGAGATATCTCCGATGGGTTTTACTCACGGTACTTCAAAATTGGAATATATGAGTATTAAGTAAATAAATAAAATGCATGGAAATATATGACAAACCCTCTCGGCAATGCTCCGAGGGTGAGTAGCACAGCCGCGCTTTGCACGAAGCTTACATGTGGCAACATCCTGGTTCATCTGCATATATTCCATCTGCAAAAGCAAAAGGAGAGTAGCATTTACAAATACTGGCTATGCTTGTTTTTTGCTATTGCAGAACCAGATTCTTGCTATTAATGGAAATGTAGAACCAGATTCTTTCCACCAACTTGCAACGGATATCGCATTCTGAGCACACACGACACACCCAGGAATAATGAGACATGACTACAGCAGTGATATATCTGACATATCAGATTCTTGCCGTCCTAGATTCCCAATTTATGTCATTTCAACTACTCAGCAAAAAAGCTAAACAATATTCTTCACAAATTAAGAACTACATTAAACTTGTACCAGTGCCAGAACAAGAAATTCCGATAAGAACAACAAAGGAAAAAAAAAAAACTCACCTCATCCATGTTCCCCAAACTAGCCATGAAGTCATCACTATCATCCCTGCTACGCTTGCCCAAGTGATCGGGGAAGAGGGTGCCGGTATCGGCCCAGGAATTGGTCACGCCTTCCCCCATGTCGGGAATGCTGATATCAGATAGCTGTGATAGAGAATCCTGCCGAGAGAAGCTCCACTGTGGCCTCAGCCTGCTGTTTGTTAGCAGATCAATCGTCTCGGTACCCCCGTGCGAGTAATTCCCCATTCCTTTCACGCCAGAATGACCTATTTCATTGAATTTCTTTACTAGTTTTTCCAAATTGTCTCCTAAAGTGTATTGTATATAAATTATGCATCAAGTCCCGTATATTTCACTACTTCCGGAGGGGAAGAAAAACGAAAACTAGCCAAGCTCACTAAAATTGTTCTTTAAATAAAGAAACTTAAAATGGGCTTAAAAGACTGGAACTAATAAAGCTATCTGAACTCCTTGCATTTGACATATTTGATTTTTTGCTAATATAAGATTGTATTTTGATTATAAGTTGCATCAATCAAACAGATCTCCAATACAAATTAATGGACGTTGTGATTAGTATTTGACAACTCGTGTACAAAAAAACATAACAGCAAAATTCATTGTCTTCGGTTCCTTTTTCATGGAAATGAAACGCCACTGAAATACTGCATAATCGAACTAAAATAGGAATCCAGGAGCACAGGTAATGTTATTAATTTGTCATCAGCACCGTCATAATCTTACTATGAGTCTACAAATAATTCTAACAGTAATTAAGTACCAATTAATTAAATTTCTACAACTTGATCAAGTGCAAAGAAACAATACAAATAAAGTAGAATAATCTCCGTAATTGGTTCAAGCTTACTTCAACAGTTCAACAGTTCAACTCACACCTTTCTAAAAAGACTTTCTTTAATGCTAAAGCAGGATAATATATCCTGTCTTTAAAGAATACATTGAACCCATCAGTACTAGAGGAGACTTTAAAAAAGGGAATGAACTTTACCAAGTAATGCACCTTTCCATTATTCTCAACTCATCTATCAAAGCCAGCTTAATAAGAAAATGACAGTTTCGTTACCTGACACGTATGAACATATTTTATTATATGGGCGTTGCTATCTATACACATAATTAATAATGATATTTGCATCCATAATAGTAATCTACTATATATATATATATATACATATTTTTTTCTCTTGAAAAGACTAATCCACTAATTAATTAAACTAACCCTGTATATAACTGCTGATTTACCATTTTACAAATTACATTTGACGACAAAGAAGTGATTAATTGGATGAATCTAATTATCTAAAGCGGAGGGATCCATTGACAATGTTTATAATGACAATCTTGACAATCAAGATTTTGAAAAATTTGTAATAATTCATAAAAAATCTCAAAAATGAAAAAACTTTTATGGATGCATTCTTTAACTTATAGATTAATAGTGTTGTAAATTTCAATCAATTTGAACATCGTTTGATGGTTTATCAAAATTTTATACATTTTTTAACGGTTGAAATTTAACGAGCTTTAAAGAGCTAGCAAACGTCACTTAAACTGAATATAATTTGAAACATAATCAATCTATAAGTTAAACAATATCTCTATAAACTTTTTTCTATTTTTAAGAATTTTTAACTATTTTTACAAATTTTTCAAAATCTTGATTGTCAAGATTGTCATTTTAAGCATTGTCAATGGATCTCTCCTCATATATAAAAGTGATATTTTGTTTGAACTTATAATAAGAGGAGAACATTTTGTTGTGTGGTCCTGCTGCTACCAAACATTTGGGCACTACCTTCCAAATACCTAAGACATTTACTACTTTTTATCACATCAAAATTCCCTGCAGTCCCAGGAAGGAACAGAGACAGCTTCAATGCATCGTGCCCACTCAGACCGCAACATGTCACATCACCAGCGGATCCCACTCTCACTAATCGATTCCATTTATTTATTCGTTTATACTTTTTGTTTACTACCTCTGTCCCATTTTAGATGGATTTTTTGTAGTTCAAATGAACTACAAAAAATCCATCTATTTTGGGACAGAGGTAGTATTTGATTTGATTCGATTCGATTTTTATTCAAATCAATAACAATAATAAGTTAATAACAAATTTCAGCAGCCTATCTATTCGCTCGGAGATATGCAAGTTTGGTCAAAGTCAAACATAGTACTCGCCTACTCTACCCGGTCTATAAACTGACAGTGGTCCAGGTGCACGGAAACTCACCCACGATTATTAAAGCAGCTGCCAGTTGACTAAAAAGAAATACCGGCCAACCAATCGGAAGACGACACGTACATACATTCCAACGGAATCAAACATTAACAAAATATCAGCGAATCAGCAGTGGCCACGTGCGTGCCAGCGAGCGTACCTTGCGGATCGACGAGGAGGTGCGACAGCAGTCCAGCTGGCGAGCTGCTGTGGCGCTGCAGCTGCGGCGGCGGCGGCGGCGGCACGGGAGCTGCCTGTTTGTGCATATCGGGGATAGACGGGGGCACGTGGAGTCCCCCGGTGTACGCGGCGGTGGTGTAGGGACCGGTATTGGTGACGGCGGCGGCGGCGTGTGGATCGGATGAGGAGCCGGAGCCGGTGCCGGTGCGGCAGCTGGAGTCGGACGAGTCGCCGGGGAAGAAGCGGCTCATCATGGGCTCGGTGGAGCCGACGAGGGTCCGGTGGGTCTGGGGATTGAGGACGGAGTCGGCGAGGTTAGCGAGGAGGGAGCCGGGCGCGGAGCCATAGCGCGTGAGGCCTCCTCCTCCTCCCGGTCCCGGCGGGCCCATCGTGGAGCCGTCAGGCCTGCCGGGCGGCGTCAGATTGAACCGGTTCATTTGATGGATCGGATTGATTGGAGAAGGATCTTTGCTTTGCGTTGGGGGAACCGGGGAAGAGTGTTGTGTGTGTCGGGCGGCCTTATATGTGGCGATGATGAAGGAAGACTTTTGGATACTTAAAGAGTTGAGTTGAGTTGAGGATTGAATAAGTACTACTGTACTTACTTTTTTTGATGTGTATGCAGTATGCTATGCGCAGCCACAGAATACTGATTATTTTTTTTTTCTTTTTTACTATTGATTGGATGTGTCAGTGTCCGTGTGGAACTGGTATGCAGAGATATGCGATACTCGATAGGTCGATACTTGATATACAATGATGGCAACCTACCGTCCATCGTCCATTGGAAAAATCTATAGAGTGTGACAACATTCACTTACAAGTAGATCATATGGGTCTCATTTGTAACTACTTGTGAGTGTGGATATGTCCACTTTGTGGACGCAAGATGTTTCCCATATACAATCATGATGGAAAATTGTTCTGAAAATTTAGGGGCTGTTTATTTATTGTAGCAGATATGATTTTAAAAAGGATAATTTATTTGACAAGTCAAGCATGACCAAAAAGAATTTTTTTTCAATGTAAAAAACAAACAAATTTGATAGCTATGTCTACTTCAATACAAATGGCGGAAATATGTCTATTCTTAAATGTCGGCGATCAAGCGGGTACACTAAACACTGACGTTTAGAGATATATGTAATCCCAAACTTATAATTTTTTACGAAAATCATGCTCCGAACGTCAGAGTTCAAACTCCAGAGTTCGAAATGCATATATAAACTCCAGTGTTTGAACTCCAGAGTTTAAACTTTGGCGTTCGGAGCATGTTTTCACAAAAATTACAAGTCCAAGATTACATCTATCTCTGAACGCTGGTGTTTAGTGTGACTGCTTGACCGTTGGTGTTTAAAAATAGGTATATTCCCACAATTTGTATTGGAACAGGCATAACTCTCAAATTTGTTTCCATTTTAGGCATAGACAGAAAAAAAAAATTTTGACCAAAAGATTTTGCCGATAGAACAATCACTCTTTAGTAAGTACTAGAAACGTACCCGTACGCTGTTGCGGGCAATTTTAATTTTCATTCAAGCTAAATAGGGTGAAGAATAGAAGAGAAGAAATGAGTTTGTGACTTTAGCGGTCACTGTTTTAAAATGTCAGTCAGACAATTCGCCACTTCGATTTTGTGCTGAGGAAAAAATGGAGAGGAATACAATATAAAATGGATGCGATGGATGGACATTAAGATGGGAGTTACACTATAACTATTAATGGAAGTTCCATTCTTAGCTTCTTTTTAAAGGAGTATAGATATTGTGTCATTTTTATTGAGGCATTGCTATCTTGAGTTCGAGAGACGAAAAGAGCGGTGGCCAAGGGTCAAAATTGGTAAATTGTTAATAAATAAATACTTTGTCGTAAGGAAAAAAAAAATTGATTACATGTGAATTTGAATTTGTTGTTGTCTTACAAATGGAAATTGGTATGCCATTTTAACAAAATTGATATTTTATTGTGTCTATATTCTCAATTAGTCAATTCCTTAACAATTTTGCAATATCAAATGAGTGGCTTCTAAAATTGATTAAAATATAATAATTGAACTATATAATCACAAGTGAAGGCAACCCGTATATGAAAAAAATATATTATTCCATGACTTATTTATTGTCTTAGAAAATCAGTTGATCAATCCTATTAAAAATTAAGGAGGGGACAAAATACAATGTACAATATAATATTGGTGAGGCAAGGGGGGTCATGACCCCCCGAATGACTGGTTGGGGGGGCCATGCCCCCCTATGATCCTTGAAAAAAAAATTTTAGTATACTATTTTAGATTAAATATAATGAGATAGTTAAATATATTGGGATATAGTCACAAGTGAAGGCATCCCGTATATGACAAAAATATATTATTCCATGACTTATTTATTGTCTTAGAAATATTTTATCAATTTGAAATATTAAAAATCAGTTAATCAATCCTATTAAAAATTAAGGAGGGGACAAAATACAATGTACAATGTAATATTGTAATATTGGCTCAAGTTCTTATATCAAAATCTTAGCGGATACATAAAATTTTCTTTTTTTTTTTTTAATTTTAAAAATTTGAATAAGATTTTTTAAGATTGACTATACAATTAAGCACTTAAAAAATTTTAAAATTAGAAAATTTGTTTAACCCATTAATCTTTATAATTAATTGATAGACTCATATAAATATTAAAATTTGGAATTGATTTGATATGTTTTTGAAGTTGACTTGCTACACATTAATTGCATGAAAGAGGTACCATAAGTTAAATTGCTTATGGGATAAGTCACCAGATTAGTGGGAACAATTTGTATTAGTTGAATTGATATGTTTAATTAATGGTGCCGACTAACGGCATGTTAATTTGTTTAATATGAGTTTTGACTTCTCCTGACATTATATAATTAGTTCTATAATTGTATTTCGTTTTATTATAATGACAATAAACATTGGTGCCTAGTCTACTCTTATAGATGTAGTTATCAGAAACAATCAAACAACTAAGCCTTGAGTCTCACGAGAGTTTTTTTTTTATTTATTAAATTAACAATGAAACTTTTGCTATAAAGTACCTAAGACTAAAGTTTGGTTGCTTGATCTTTACTAACAACCACTAATTGTAATATCATTATTTTTTCAGAAGCCATTATTTAAGTCTTTTCTCAAGTTAACTGAGTCCGAACAAATAAAGTATACATACATTTGATTTTAAAAAAAAAAAATCTATATATACAATTTCATTAAAAAATTGAATATAGAAATCTCAAAAAAAATTTAAACCATATTTTTTCCTGACACAACCAATTAAAAAAAACAACGAATAATTAATCATAGTCGTGCGCAGATAGGGACGGACATATTATCCAGACCTGGATATATGCACTGGAAAGTGGATAAACAAAGCTTGGATTTGGATTTGGCTTTTAATGGATCAGGCAAAAAATATTCGTCTCCGACGTCTATATATAAATGGATTAAGCTGATTTGTTTTTTTTTTTTTTTAAACATTTCATATAGATTTGTTGAAACATTTAATTATAAGGTTACTAACAATCCCTCAACAAAAGTCCCCCAATTCTGTCTCCTCCAATCAAAACACGTCACCTGTCTAAGCGTGTTGACCGGTCAAACTTGAAAAACGCGTATTTATTGAACTCGTATCGCTATGTATCACGTGCAGCTCAATGCCCCCGCATGTCACTACAGGTGTTTATTTTTCAAAGCCAAGTGTTTATATTGCAGATTTAGGTGTTTATATATCATGTCCGGGTACTTTATCTCCCAGGTGTTAATATTTCAAAGCCAGGTGTGTTATATTTCAAAACCAAGTGTTTATATTTCACATCCAAGTGTTTATATTCAAAAATCACATGTTTATATTTAAAATTTAGATAATTACATCTCAAATCTAGTTATTTATGTTTCAAAACCAAGTGTTTATATTTCAAAACTAGGTGTTTATCTCAATGTCAAGTGTTCATATTTCTAAGTCAGATGGTTATATCTCAAATTTGGGCAAAGTAAGATGTTTATGTTTCAAAAACCAGGTGTTTATCTTAAATGCATGTGTACAAATCATTTCTTTGTCCTTCCCATTCGTCATTCTTCTTTCCAACTTGAACAACTCCTTTTTTTATCCTAAAAAACCTTGGTGAGATTATCAATGAAACGATCTAGAGGAAGAAGTTGGAGAAGATATCAACACGAGAGAGGAAGGAAAAAACAGAGAGGCTTGACGAGCAACAATGAGTCTAACGCGAAAAACCTTGGAATATGGAAGGGAAAGAGTGTGGGAGGAAGAGAGGGCTGTAGAGGGAAGAAGGAATTGAGATAGAGAGAGTGTGTGTGTGAGAGAGAGGAGATAGAGAACGTTTGCTACTATGGAAAGAGGTTGATGAATGAGTTTGGATATAATATTAGAGTACTAAATGAGTCTTAATCCGGGAGACAGAGTCGGGGAATTTCATACGGGAATAATAAGATTTTCACTAATTATAATTACAATAATATGAAAAAAATTGCAAATTCTTCATGCCTACGTAGAAGGAAAGGAGGTAATATTAAGAAACGAATTCATGTATAAATCATAATTTAATATTTGCGTAAAAATAATGTTACTGAAAATTATGTATATATATACTAGAAGTAGGAGGTGCCCACATGCATATATTATATACTTAGAGTTAGACCGAAATGCTAACGACTCAAAATTTATGTTATCGTATCCGAAATCACGATTTATGATGCTCAATAAATTCTTTACATGAAAATATTGGGGAATACAAAAATTTTTCATTTTTAGAGTTTTCTAAGTATTTGTTTTGAATTTTAGAAAATAGCTCATAAATATTAATAAAATATTGATGTTTTTACAAGCTATTTTCAAAAATGCAAAACAAATACTTAGAAAACTTTAAAAATGAAAAATTTTTGTATTCCCCAATATTTTTACATAAAGAATTTATTGAGCACCATAAATCATGATTTCGAACACGATAACAACAATTTTGAAGCGTTAGCATTTCGGTCCGAAATGTTAACGTTAGTATAATAGTTTACCTCTATATACTTATATTGCACAGATGGTGTCAAATAAAATACATGCATACGGTTGGCAATACCCATTCTTTTATTAGTTAATTTCAAGGAAGTTTATTTATTAATATTTGGATATAAAAATCCAGTCACCTAGAAATAGTAAAATGAAAATGCGTGCCATGAATCTTGATTCAAAGATCTTGCAGATCTGTATCAGCATTAGTTGTATATTTAATTTTATTTTTCTGAAAAGTAACGCCAAGCTCGATCGGCACTTGTAGTTGTAGACTTTTTAGTTTTCACAAGCGTGCAAAAATAAATATTATATTGTCGACTATTAAGGAAGCACTACTCAACTATCAAGTAGATACTGAAACAATTTTTTAATATAGTAGCGAATTTAAAATATATTAATATTTAGGATTCAAGTTGTATAAAAATTGGAAATATTGATAAAAAGTATCAGTTATATATGCCCATGGCCCATGGATGAACCCAACTCAAGACCCAATAAGCATAGGCCCAGTTGAAAGAGAAGGGAAGGAGGAGAAACAAGGCCCATTAAATCCAGAAAGCCCAATAAACTAACCTTCAACAGGCCCAGCCAGATGGGCCGAAATCTAGTTGAGCTAAGCCCAGGAACCCAGTGTATTTTGGCCCAATGAACATAGAGTCAAACCTGACCCAACAGCACTTCAGATGAACATATCTGGTTTTCCAAACAAAATTTTTTTAAAATAGTCTCCAACTCCGAAAATCACAAAATCAATTTTAGAATTCATTTCACCAAATTTAAGATTGTTCTGTATAAAAACATTTCAAGTTTCAAAACTTCAAAATTTTAAATTCAAGTTCAAGCACAAATTTTCTGAAATAAAAGTTCCCATTTTTTTGTAAATACTTTCCCACTTCGTTTTACACAAATTTTAGGAAATTTTGTGTTCCTTTGAGCACATTTTGAAATTTCAAATTAAAAAAATAAAAACACTTTTTCTCGAAAATAAATTCAATAGCGTACAAATAAGTGCGCCCAAGTAGCGAAGACACTTGCATCATGATATCGCATGCACATTTGTAATTTCTTGTTAATAGTTTCTCTTGAAAACACATTTGAGAATTTTAGTGCTTATTTGAGTATATAAAGAGCCCACGCGTTGATTGGGCTGAAATTATTATTTCTTATAATAAATTTTTAAGATAATATGTAATGGGCTTTATATTGAGGAAATTGATATGAGATTTAAAATTTAGTGGGCTAAGATATTAATGTCAACGGGCATTAACGTAAATCAACGGTTCTAATATATCAAGAAAATGATCAACAGCTCAGGTTTCTTATTTGGGGAAGATAGCCCTTTCATGTCATTTTTTTCCAATATGCTTTTATATATAGTAAGGATTTTGAAATTTAAAGGATAAATTCATGTCCTTTTTTTTAAAAAGAAAATGTAAAAAGTGACAAAAAGACTAAAAAGTTTCATAATAAATGTCAAGTTATTTGTAGATATTCCTTTGTTGTTATTCTTGTGCAAACAACGGAAAATTTGTGCTTATTTGAGTATCTTTCAAAATTGGCTGAAAAGATGTAATTTCAAAATAAAAAAGAGTTATAAGTCTTTCATGAATTTTCATTTGCCAGAATCAACAAAAAGCGTTCTAGGTTTTCCTTACTAATTACCGTTAATCGAAACTTGAAGAGATGCAAATATCTTTAGGACCAACAAAACTAGTCCTAGGTTTCACCTACTAACATACGCTAACACAATAACGACAATCTTCCCATTTTTACCACATTTAAAAGTGAGCATTCATCTATATATGCATAGTATTTAGCTAAGATTGTCCCTTTTATCTTTTATTAGACTTGCACACACATTTTAGTATTTCCATATTCTTAATCAGAGGTGCCTAGAGTTGATAGCTTCAGAGTTGTTAACAATGAGGGTTTGCGGTAATTGAAATCCAAGACCCCATAATCACTTGAAAATGATAAGACCTTTGTATGTAAATGTGTGAGAGTGAAAATCTCGTAATGTCTACTAACATACACACACGTACAAGAGGTGATTGTGTCCTTTCACTTTTGAGAACGTCCAATGCTTTTCTCGGCAGTTAGAAAGGGTGGCACATTGTGGTTGCGACATTTCTCCCCTTTAAGTATATATTAGGGAAGAAAATTTTAAATTTCTCAATTCAAAATGGTAAAAATGCAATAGAAATAAATGATGAAACATTTTGATTTTAATAGATCATTTATATATAAATATCATAACTTATGTTTACAGTGGCAATGCATGCAATAATTTAGAAATAGAAAATGCTATGGTGATACCATGTAGTTTAACTTGATCAAACGAGCTAATTATTCGACTTAATGTGCTAATTATTCAACATACGTAACATGCTAATTATTCAACTTAACATAGTAATTGTTAAACTTAACATCAACATGCTATCTATAATTAAGTTGATGTTCAGTTGAACAATTAGTATGTTATGTTGCACAATTAGTATGTTAAGTTGAACAATTAGTACGTTAAGTTGAACAATTAATATGTTAAGTTAGACAATTAGTACATTAAGTTGCACAATTAGAATATTAAGTTACAAAATTAAGACATTAAGTTGAACAATTATATACGTTTGATCAAGTCAAACAACATGGTATCACCGATGGTATCACTATAGCTACACCCGAAATGAAATAATTTTCAATATAAATTAATGGCTGGTGCTAATTAATGTGACATGTCGCGATTTGTCATGATGTGTTGTGAATTTTGTATTTCCATTTTAAAAGTCTAAATAGTTGATCGAATTGCTCAATGTAATCTTCATATCATCTATTGTGAAAAGATTTTCTTTATAATTTTTTACTGTTTTTTTTATAAAAATGGAAAGAAAATGACTAGATCTGATTAACTAAGGAATTTGGTTCATAAAAAATAATAATTTTCTTCTTATCGTAAAAAAAAAACAAAAAAAAGCCTTCAAAAATAGTAAAATTTGAAAATTTCTTTGCAAGTAGATTTGATGTAGAAATTATGCTGAGAGGTGCGCATCAATTATTTATCACTGAAAATGAAGATACGAGTCCATAACAACGGTCAAGCAATTAAACCAAACATATACGACGTAATACGTACGTACCGTAGCCGGATCTTAGTATATATTTCAGTCAGAAAACTTATCATCCCTTAATTCCCAATGCATTTACACAAGAACAACTCCTGTACAGAATTAATTACATTGGTGGAGTGAGTAACCGGAGAGCCAAAACATTTCTCCTTTGTTAAAACATAGTTGAATTCTATTATAAGCATAGATAATGCATAGATAGAACAGTACGTACGTGACTGACCGACCTCTGCCGACCATGCCAGTTCTTGTTTACTCATTTTATTGGCTATTATTTCCTCGTAATACCTCACTCAGTTACTCTTCTGCCACTCTTGTCTTACCTGCGTTAATTAAGTTGATTAATTATATGTTGTTGTCTTATTTATTTTTGGTTTAGTTTAGTTTGATCAGTAAACGCTTCCACTCTGGAAAAGCCGCCGTTCGTTCGATCTCGTCAGAAATGTAACTATTAATTAAGTATTAACTAATACATGCATGTCTCACTACTTAATTTGGCAGAGACTGGATGAATGTGATATGCAAGTATTTGTGCTATATATATATATATATATGTGCATATGCAAGACATATATACGGTCATACGGTCATATGTATGTACGTACGTACAGGGACGGAGCCAATACATAATAGGGCTGGGCACTGGCCCACCCCTGAAATTTTTTTTTTCAAAAATATACCAGTAAAAATACACAAAAATAGCCCCTAATAAGAAAAAATTTACAAAAATATGCTTAATTTCTAAGAAAATTGACAAAATTGGCCCTACCTTGAAAAATATTTACACAAATATACCTTAAAAAATTTACAAAAATATACCTAACTTCTTTAATAGTTACAAAACTATATTCTATCGAAAAAATTGGACCACCCCTGCATTGAAGGCTGGCTCCGCCCCTGCGTACGTACATCTAATTAATTAATTAAATAAATATATATATACAGTCTGAAAGATTAGGATAATTAACAATATTTCTTAATTTCTAGTTTTTTCTTAATTACATATTGACAAAACATCAATTCTGAAATAATAATATACTTTTCTGCTGCCGAAGGCTGCTTATCTACATCCTGACTCCAATATATCAGCTGTGCATGCCTGTGGGTTGACTAAATTAGTTACATATACTGTACGTTCATGCATATTCTTCTAGCTAGTTAATATAAAAATCATAATGCGAAAGTGCTTATACTTAATACATATATATATATATATATATATATATATATATATATATATATATATATATATATATATATAGTATGCTTTTCACTTGGTGCACGCATGTATTACAAATTATATATATACTACTGATCTGATGACTGATCACAAGGACCTTTTAATTAATTTGCTGATTTAATTATTGTCTATTTTTTCTACCAGTTGTATTATCATATTACAAATAATCTAGTGGCATATATTTAACATGGTGAGAATTAAATTTTGTGCCTACTTTCATCAGGAAAAAAATGGTGGGAATTAATAATTGTAGTTAACTAAGCCAGCTGATTCCTAATATCTGTTGCTCATAACCTAATATAATAGAACGCAATAGATTAATAAATTCAGCTTGTTCCTAGTTAATATGACTGTACAAACTGAAAACTGCTGGCCAGCTTGTTTGGAAATAGTGGTATATATATAAATGGAAAACATGTAGAGTCCACCTATAAATTAGTAAGCCACCCATCCACTCCTCTCACAATCTGACACGCCCATGTGCACCCATGCATGTGCTTTTCACAGTTTTATTAATGTTTAAAACCATAGTATATCTGTTTACTAGAAAATGATATATGTTGATCTGAAATATATAAATGTTTACTGAAAAATGATATTTGTTCAACAAAAATACGATGGACCGATGGATAGATATATGAAAGGGGTGGTCGCTACCTACGACTCTAAATGGATGTGCCTCCTTAAATTTATAATGAGTCTACTTATAAAAAAATAGCACAGCAACTACTGCTTGGGAACTAATATATAACTAACTAATTAGAGGAGTATCAGCGTTGGGTTTTGGTTCTACAAGTTAAACTTTAATTTGTTGCCTTCATGTTAATTTAAAATAAATCTAGAAGTTAATAAATTAAGATATATATGGTGTAGCCGAGTGTACTTCACGCAATTAGCAGTTATATATTTTTCTGTAAAAAATATATGTAGTGGCAGTAAATATATATATATGTGGTTCATGTGAAATGCATCGGTTATGCCACAGAGTTTTCCTCTGAAAAAATTAGGACAATTAGTTTAATTGGCGCATGGTGCTTGCTAGTTACTCTGTTGTCTATTGAAATATCCATCAGAATATATAAATATATAATTGATTAATCAAGAGTAATACATAGCTTCCATAGAATATTTGACTATAACATCCATAAGTTATAGAATCAGATTTATTTATTATAAAATCAGACGTATTTGTTACATTCTGAGTATGTCTATGGACGTATGTATGCATTTTCAATGGCTGCAAGATGTTTCTCATTAATTAATAATTTAATATGCATGTAGCAAAAGCCCAAAAGCATACCAACGGTTTGCTAGCTTGTTGATTTGTCTCTTGAATTGTTTGATACATTATCTCTATATATATTAGTATATATAGTCGATACAGAGTTCGTGTCAAACTGTCAATGAAAGCGGCAAGACATATATATGCATTACCGGGAAAACTGTCAATTGACTTCTAAGGTGTGTGGATCTTGCCTCTGTTGCCTGAACACAAAAGTAGAATAGAAAACTGGCAACATTGACCAAAGTTTGGCTTGGTTTGATACCATTCGGTGTACTTATCATGATCACAATCTTGACAACTTTAGAAAAATAAAAAAAAATTAATAAGAACTATTAAAAATGAAAAAAAAATTGTGGATTTGTATATTATGTATCATATGATTGATAGTATTTCAAATTTTAATAAATTTGAACATCGTTTAATGAATTATAAAAAAAATTATACATTTTTATTACTTTAATTTTACCGGTGAAACGACACTTAAATTGAATACAATTGGAAATATAGTCAATTAAACAATGTTTTGATAAACTTTTTCCTTTTTTGAGAATTTTTAGTGATTTCCCTAAAATTTTCAAATGTCCCATTGATATGTACTAATATTTGAAGAAGGGAACTGTACAAATAAAAAAGATACCAAAATCAATACTGACTGTCAATGGCGGATCTTGAGCCAAAAATAAGAAGGGACCAATCAAATTTAATTTGTTTATAAGATATATTAATTAACAAATTTCATTGATTTACAGGTATTTAATTAATTTAAGGGGGGCAAACTCTAAATATTAGATAATTTTTCATTGATTTATAGGTGCTTTTTACAAAATTTCAAATATTAAGGGGGGCGACTGCCCCGGGTGGCCTCCACATAGGTTCGCCTATGCTGACTATGTTAGTATTCATGTTAAATAAATTAATATTGAAATTAACTCATTAAAGTATTTACATTATCTTTATAATATAGGGAATATGACCCAAGACCCCCCCAAACTATTGGGTTGTGACAAGTTGGCCCCCGAACTTTTAATTGTGACAAACACCCCCCCGAACTATGCATCTTGTGACAAATGACCCCCCAACTCTTAATTTGCCATCTAATACTCAATTATAAGGTATGAAATGACCAATATACCCCCATATGTTTGTTATCCAATATTTAAAATATATATGTTTATATTTATAATGTTAATTTACAAAAAAAATATTAATTATTCCGAAAATTATAGGTAATATAATAAATATTGGAAATACAAAACTGATCATATTATATTTATATGAAACTAAAAATATAATGAATTAAAAATATTAATTAATTTAACTTGATGGTTACAAAAAAAATCATATTTTTTCAATCTAAGTATATTACGTAACGATATAAAAATAAAAAAATACATATAAAATAAAATAATATTATAAAAATTTTAGTGTGGTTATTAAATTATATTACTATGATAATTAACAATATTTTTTTTACAAATAAGTACTCCATAAACATGATTATGTCAAATATTGTACAAATAAGCACACAAGGGTATATTGGTCATTTCATACCTTATAATTAAGTATTAGATGACAAATTAAGAGCTAGGGGGTCATTTGTCACAAGATGCATAGTTCGGGGGGGTGTTTGTCACAAATAAAAGTTCAGGGGCCAACTTGTCACAACCCAATAGTTTGGGGGGGTCTTGGGTCATATTCCCTATAATATATCTCAGTACACATTACAAAGTAAGTTGTATAATGAAACCCTTAATTTGAATACATACCTATTTAATTAGGTAAATTTTTTGGAAGGTTACTGAACTTTACTTCAAATCCATAATTGGTCACTGAACTTTCATTTATCCATTTTTAGTCACTGAACTTAGATGTTTATCCAAATTTGGTCACTCCGTTAGTTTTTTCCATCCAATTTAACGGAATAATTAATATGACCCTAATTTCAAAGTTTGGAAATCAATTTTCTTATATAAAAGTATACAACATTTGATAATATAAGACCAACTAAAATATTTTTATTTAATTTTCTTTCATAAATTTATTTTTTTCATAATAATAATTATTTTTTTTTCATATAAGGTATATAATTAATAACATGTCTAAAAATTTGAAAGTTTTGTATTGTCATAAAGAAAATAAATAAATAATTTTTTTCTTTATATTCTTATATTTTTTACATGAAAAAATATATGTCCAAATCATAAAATTAATGTCATGTCAACTATTCCATTAAGTTGGATGGGAAAACTAACGGAGTGACCAAATTTGGATAAATATCAAAGTTTAGTAACCAAAAACAGATAAATGGAAGTTCAGTGACCAATTATGGATTTGAAGTAAAGTTCAATGACCTCCCATAAAATTTACCCTATTTAATTTGAATATTAATACAGTCAGTATCAATTTAATTTGATATCACTTTTGCTATACCAATAACATTATGTTTTCTTTGTAGTAATAGAGTGACATGCACAAATGGTAAAACTAAGTCCGAAATTCATAATTCATAATAGGGAAACACTATGGTGATACGAATGGAACTCTCATCGTTGATACGCGCACAACAATTTTTTTTTTTTTTACTTTATTGTGCAGCAGAATCTAATAATTATGCAGCAAAATCTGATAACTATGCATATAAATTCAACTCACTGAATCAAACTTATGTTTCAATAATCAAGTCGCTGTTCAATAAGCAGTTTAGCGAATTTTCAATAATCAAGTTACTGTACCATCTCCCTCTTTTTCTCTTTATTTCACTATTACACTTTTTATGTACACTATATAGCTAATTATGCCCGTGAACTTATTTATTATGCATACATATTCATTTAGTATGTAGGGTACTATTGGTTTTAGACTGCATGTTACAACTTACAAATTAATACTATATGACAATAAAATCATTAATTATGCATTCAAATTTATTTAGTATGCAACGTATTGGTTGTAAAATGTATGTGATTAGATATTTGTTTATGCAGGAAAAAATACTTAGTATGCAAATTTTTTAACGTTTTCAAGCTCAACAACTTAGTTTTACATGCATAAAAAATAACTTTCGCCGCATAATAAATAAATTTATATGTATAAATTAGTTGTGCAGAATAAGTTTGACTGGTCAAATCATCCGTATCAATGACGGAAGCTAAAATGGTATCTAGGTATCAACTCCCTTTATAATATTTCACTATGCCTCAATGAATTTTACGCGTGGCATGAACTTCATGAGAGGTTCGGTTATTGAAAAAAAAAATATAAAATAAAAAAAATAAAAAAACGTATACAACTAGCAATCTGGTTCTTGTACCCATACGTACACAACCTTTTCCCATTAATTAACTTCACTACTACTTGCATGTATACGTATAATTCTTTCTTTGTTTTTCTATTTTTTCTGAGGTAGTAATTAATTCTTTCTTTGTTAAACATTTTTTGTTTGTGGATCAAAATTCATTTCAATGGAAGAGGTAATAATTTATCCTTAATTTCTTTGTTAAATATTTTTTGTTTGTGGATCAAATAAATTCAGCTAGTCAATTCATTAATGGAAGAGGCAAGCTAACCAAGCCATGCATGTGTTTTCACCTCCGCTGATCTCTATGACGGTCAAAGGAGAGGCAAGTAGTCCATCTCCATCAACCTAGGTAAGGCCACCAGTTGCAGTTTTATCCCCATTAATTTGTGCATACTAAAATAACCCTCCACTTTGTACTGCCATAAACAAAAGTAAAAGCTCGCGAGAACATTTTTGTAGTTGTTCAATGAGGATCCTAAGGGCGGAGGAGGAGGCTAGCTAATTAGGGTTAAAGTCTATTAAGCTTTGTCTACTAATGATCCTGCTTTGGGAACTGCTTAAAGAATGAAAATAAGCTTTAGGACCCGCAAGACAGGGGTTCGTGTCCTCGTTTAGGGCACAACAATTAGCAAACCCTAATTTGCTTAAATCTATTATTCTCTTTATTTTTTTTTTCCTTTCCTTTTTGTTTTATACATATTTCTTTCTAGTTTGTTAATTGAAATGATGTAAGCCTTCTAAATGGTAGCATTTTCTGCTCATCAGCAGAAAGATGTTTTTTGTTTGAGCTGACATCGGTCAGTGTATAAATATACAAGTGAGGCTACAATACTGTTAATAAGTACAAATTAACAGTACTATGACTCTCATATTATAATTTCTAAAGTCCGAGTGGTCAATCCAAACCGCTCAACATGATCTCTATATAGTATATACTATATATAAATATCATTGTAGACAAAATTTTATATTTTTGGTACACTTTTACTATTTGTAGATATTAGAAAATGACTTGATTTAAACATTATGAACCATTCAAAAATATAGTTTTTTTTTATCTAAGTAAATAGTTTAAAGATTTTAAAAAGTATTAAAAAAATTTGGTCTATAATAACAACATTAACATATGCAGATCAAATTAAATTGTTCGGATCGACCATTTGGACTTCAAAAATAATAATATGGAGCCATAGTATGGAAACTCTGTAGTCCGTACTATCAATAGTATTGAGCCTCATAAATATATATATGTAATTGTATTTATTGACAAGGCGAGCTAGCTAGCTATCTGCCATGCATGTATGATCATACCCAAATTTATACACTTTTACCTATGAAAATACTTTCATAATTGATCCAAATCATGAGCATTGCATGCTAGTTATCGTAGTTTTGCATGCTATTTCTCTCGTAGTTTTCGATATCTTCTCTTCTCTTCTTCTGCTATTTTCTCTTGTTTTCAGGTCCTTTATGAAGATTTCGATGATTGGATGCTATCTGTCTCGGAAAGACGATGAAAACAAGCCCTAGAATGTCAAAAAACTCCACCCAGTCCGGAAAGATGAAAACTCACTGCGTAGAAACTATAACCCTTACGGTCCATACGGAATTTGTATGGACCGTAAGGTCCAAAACTGGAAATTTGAGCAAAATTGGCTGAATTGGCTGAGGATTTCTAGGTCGGTTTGGATGCTTATATACACGACTTTGGCCGTAATTTTGAGGCAATTCTGGAGGCACCACGCCTCCAAGGAGGGAGAGAGTTATACTTAGGGTTTGAGAGAGTTTTGGAGGTGATTTTGGCGAGATTTCGGGAGGCAATGGGATCGAGCAGCGAGCCGACTAGTAAGGATACGTGCGTGCATCACTGGAGCCGAACTTCACAATTGTTTTATCTCTTTTACTTGTTGTTTGTGATTGATTCGTGTTTCTTGTATCGCATGATGACTTGTTCTTATTGTTATACTTGCTTATTTGTTGTTGTTATGGCCATGTCTGGCTAAACTCATAGTTTTTAGGATTAGGATTATGTTGTGAACTTAGTTTTTGTTATATTATGTGATTCTTAGTCATATTTCATCTTAGTTTTCTGTGTGTTCTGTATGACTGGAAATTGTAAATGTACTTGGATTGTGTGCCCGAACAGATAACCAGTAGGTATTGGCCAGTACCCTAGGTTTTAAGCCATAGTAATGCATGTGGTTAGGTCCAGGTTATATTCAAAGTGGATTAGAGATCTGAGAGAGCAATCAGACAAAACACAAGAGCTGAGTCTTATGCTATCTGAGAGGGAGGTACACTTTGGGGCACCAACACCGGAACTTAGGTTAGGCTCACAAGCGAGAGATGCGGTATGTACCATTGTTGGTTTGAACTGTGTTAGGAATTAGGCTTAAAAGCGAGAGCTGCAGTTTGGTACCTGATACTATTTAAAACCAGAACTAAGCGAGTCAATACCAAAAGAATCCATAATACCAATTTACTTGTGTTGCGCACCAGTCATACGCGAGAGCGACGACTGGTACACTTCTATCTAATAGACGCGAGACCGCAATTTTAGTTGGTTGTGTGAATTGTACGACAGGTACATTTAGCGTGAACTGAGGCAAAGTATCAAATGATCCGAATATATAAGTGAGGCTATAATACTGTTAATAATACAAATTAGCAGTACTATATATGACTCTGATCAACATAAATATATATGAGTGAGGCTATAATATTGTTAATAATACAAATTATAGCAGTACTATATATGGCTATCATATTATATTTTTTAAAGTCTAGATGGTCAATAAAAAGCACTCAACATGATCTCTATGTACAAATATCATCGTAGAGAAAATTTTATATTTATTAGTACACTTTCACTATATATTTAGATAATTAAAAAATGATTTGATTTAAACATTATGAACCATTAAAAAATGTAGCATTTTTATCTATCTAAAAAAAATAGTTCAAAAATTTTAAAAATATAAATTTGGTCTATAACAATATTAACATATGCAGATCATATTGAACGGTTAGGATAGATCGTTTGAACTTTAAAATAATAATATGGCTGTAGTATGGGACACTCTGTATTATTACCGTAGTCTCATTCTAAATATATATATGTAATTGTATATTTATTACCACTGCAAGCTAGCTATCTGCATTTTTGCAAATACATGTACAAATATCAAAATTTTATTAATATTTATTAGCTATTTTCTAAAATTCAATGAAATACTTAGAAAACTCTAGAAATGAAAATTTTTTTATTCCCCAATATATATAAAGAATTATTGAGCACCATAAATCATGATTTCGGATACGATAACATAAAATTTTAGGCGTTAGTATTTCGGTCTGAAATGCTAACGTTATTATAATAGTCTTTAACTCTTTTTATGAAGGTGCCTATATCTATTAACTCCATGGACATTCAAACATTAAGTTAGATAATATATAGAGACAAACGCTTAGCAGTTAAAATGTCTTAATTTGAAGATATTAGCTAGCGTAATTAACTGCTAATTGAGCCGGAATTCAAGGTACTTATAATTAATCACCTACATTTTATGTATATATACAACTACTTATGAGCAGAAGGCATCGATCATGTGGTCAGCAAATGTTAAGTATTTTACTTGTAAAAAATGTCTACAATATATTACTTTTTCAAAACTATAAAAAGTATGGAATTAATTAACATATACTTATTTTCTTTACAATTATTTGTTTAGTCCCAATAATACGTGGGAAATTAATTAACTCAATTAAATTTGTCCAGCGTTTCAGCCGAAACATGCAAACCGTTAGCTAAATATCTTGAACTTGCATTTCTGCCGAAAATTCATATATATATAAGGTCATTCCTGAAAGGCTAAAATACAGGATCTGATCCATATTGACTTATTGAATATTAAATTAAAAAAAAAAAAAATCTTCAACATGCACGTGATATTTTTGCCAGCTTCAAGGGTGTTTTGTTAGCTACATAGTGCAAAAAAAAAAAAAAAAAAAAAAAACTGATAAAATTCTTATATTTTATACTGACGGAGATATTAATTCCAGGTGGCCGGTAAGATTTCAGTTTGGTCTGCCTAAATGAAAAAACAATTAAATGAGCAGGTAAATAGAAAAACATATTTTGTCACAAGACAACTACGCGTGTCATGGATAAATTTACGACAACAAATAGAATGCACTGTTCATCTTATCATAGTCACAGTGGCAATGAATATTGGGGAATGAATATGGTGTGTCATAAGAGTATCTAATGAAACATATATTATATATTTTAGTTTCTTGAGAATGTAAACTAATATTATCAAAGTTTATTTTAGCACTATTTCTGCTTCCAAGGTATTCATGTCCCTTTGACCTAATTCAAGTCCCCCCCTTTAGAGAAGAGACAATTAAGAACCCCCCCTTCTCACTTGTTACTAAACCTCTCTCTTGTAAACCCTACTATTGCACCCTTCTTCTTCTTCTTCTTCTTCATCTTCTTCTTCTTCTCCATCTTCTTCTTCTCCAATCTCTAATTAGCTCATGTAAGCTGAGATTAGCTCATGTAAGCTGTAAATTGAGCTGAGAAGTTATATTAACACTCACTTTTTAGTTTTTTCTTTCATTATTATCACCTTGTATCACCAATATTCACCATGAATAATAATTGGCTTGGCTTCTCCCTCAACCCTCAAGACCTCTCTATCACAAATGAATCTCAAGCCGACATGCAGCCCCCCGCCGGTTCCAACATTGCTTGCTATGGCCTCACATCCAATGGTCTTCATGAAGAGTCCTATCAGTCGTATGGGAATTTGAATGGATCTCAAGGTAATTATTAAGATGGATTTTGTAAGCAAATCTGTAACATTTTATTCATCATTTTACACAATATTTAGTTTTGTAATTAACTTTGATACAAATTCAAATATAGGAGTTTAAGTTATGTGCTCAACTTATAATTACAAATGGAGCACAAAAAATTGTAATGCAACAGCCAAAAAAAAAAAAATCACCTGCATACATCAGAATGAGACAATTTAATCATAATTTATTTTTCTGAATGAAATTAATTCAATTACTAGATTGGAATATGAAGAGCATGGATTTCAATCATGGGTCGTCGGAGTTATCTATGGTTGTTGGATCAAGTAGTGCAACAAGAAATCTCGAGGAGAAAGAGCCGAAGCTCGAAGACTTCCTTGGAGGAAACTCCTTCTCCGACCAAAATCAGGATACGTCATGCTTATTCTCAAGCACCGTTACAGGAGGCGTAATGATCAGCAACGAAGACGCTAACACCAACTCGAGCAACACCATCGGGCTACCGATGATCAAAACATGGCTGAGGAACAATAACCAGGTCGCGGGTCAGCAGACAGATGAGATGAGCTGTGACGGCAGTGCAAGTGGATTTTCAGGAAGTGTAGTTGCACCTAGTAGTACTTCACAGGGACTGGGTCTGTCGATGAGCACCGGGGTAAGTGTTAATAGAGAAGTAGAAGGTTCTTCCTCTGAGGTAATGCAGAAGGGGAGCACAAATGCCGGTGTTGATTCACAGAATGCTGCTGTTGAAGCTCGGAAGGCAGTTGATACTTTCGGACAGAGGACTTCGATTTACCGTGGTGTGACAAGGTGCGATACACTACTATTTACCATTTTTCTTAAACAAAGTAAATAGGTTTCACAAATGGACATCAGTTAGTAATTTGTAGTGTTCAAGTTTATAATTAATTGCCACAATGAAATTGCCATCATCTCATTATGCCAGAGTTATAATTTTGTCAATTCTATCTTTCCTGACTATTATTTTCTTTTCTAAACTGAGTTTCTCAATTATATGAAACTATTATGAAGTCCTTGTTTTTCTCTCAATTGTCAGGCATCGATGGACCGGGAGGTATGAGGCTCATTTATGGGACAACAGTTGCAGGCGAGAAGGACAAACCCGCAAGGGTAGACAAGGTAAAGCTACTGATCTGGATAACAAATTTGATGCCAATTTCATTAATACAGTGAAATAAACATAAACTAATAATTAATTGCTGATTTTCTTCGTTTCCTTTTACATGGAATGTATGCGTGATCGACCTGGCTGTTTCAGTATATTTGGGTAAGCTTAAAATCCTTACTCAAGACTTTTATTTGCATGATTTGTTATAATGAAAAACATTGTAATGAAACTATGATCAGAATATAATTGAATCATGAATACATTGTTATTATATATAGGTGGTTATGACAAAGAAGAAAAGGCTGCTAGGGCATATGATTTGGCAGCTCTGAAATACTGGGGTACAACTACAACGACAAATTTCCCGGTATAATTCTCTAATTTCTCTCTATGCCAAGCTCTTAACAAGAACATGTCGATCTCATGCAAATTTCAGTTCTTGACACTTCTTATGCATGAATTCTCCAGAACGTTATTGAAGTTTACTTCATGTTTCATTTGCACAATGCAGGTCAGTAATTATGAGAAAGAATTGGAGGAAATGAAGCATATGACTAGGCAAGAATACATAGCATACCTCAGAAGGTACATAATACATGTATACACATCTTAATTAATTTGCACATGTAGAACATTGATTTTGTAATATGGAAGAAAATGATAAGCATATATATAAGAAGGTTTTCTTAATTATTCAGGAATAGCAGTGGATTTTCGCGTGGCGCATCGAAATATCGCGGTGTCACTAGGTATGTAACATAGACTCCTGATATTATTGAATGCTGTTTAAATGTTTATGACTATTGAAACAAAACTTTAATTAGTATGTATTAGCTAACTACTTATATAATTTGATGACAAGCCTCCCTTTTTGAAGATTATACTCCTTTTAAGTTTTAACTAGTTTATTAACTTATGGCATATATATACCGAATTATATTAATCCTATAGGCACCATCAGCATGGAAGATGGCAGGCAAGAATAGGAAGAGTGGCAGGGAACAAAGATCTCTACTTAGGAACCTTTAGTAAGTTCTTCACTGTTCACACCTCTTTTCTAATACAAACAACAGAAAATCAATTATATACATATATATTTACTAAAACCAAGATGTGCACTATGTGTATATAGTTGTACTGTTGTTAATTTATTCTAATCTAACTTCAGATAGGTGCAAAAGGCATCCTACACACACACACATATATATATTTATTTCACTGTGGGAATAAAAAATTGATTAATTAAGCTGTGCTATTAGTATATAGTTTAATAAGTTAAGACCCCTGACATCCCTTTTTAAGCTGCTGTCTCTGGGTGTCTCAGAATCCTGGGGCAGGAATTCAACAGTCAACTACTAAACCCTACTTCCCACATCCCTATTCTCCACGCACGCACGCATGCATGCAATGCAAGGTGTGCAGCTACAAGTAATGCAATGTTATTGTAACCCTAATATAATTAATATAAGCTATTAATTATATATATATATATGTGTGTGTGTTTGTATTAAATATTAATTAGTCATCAGTGTACGGAACCACTACTTAATAGCTGTATTAATTTTTTGTTTTACATGAACACACTTGATATTGTAGGTACTGAGGAAGAGGCGGCTGAGGCGTACGACATTGCGGCTATCAAGTTCCGCGGCTTGAACGCGGTGACCAACTTCGACATGAGCAGGTACGACGTGAAGAGCATCCTTGAGAGCAGCACACTCCCCGTAGGAGGGCCAACGAGACGGCTCAAGGAGGCGACCGAGAATAATGAAGCTGGCACCAGCACTGCTCTGATACCCCTGCTTTCTGACAGCGGCTCGTACCAGCGCTGGCCGGGTCTTGCGTTTCACCAATCTTCGCAGTTTGATTTGCAGTATCCGCCGGCGTATGGGCAGCCGCTGGCCTGGTGCAAACCGGAGCAAGTCGACCTCCAGCAGCTGCAACTGACAAACGGTACCCACAACTTCATGTACGGTTCTGCTACCGCTGGAGATCATGTTGGCATGAGCGGTACTCATGTCTCGTACAACGGAGTGCTGAACGGTGGCGTCAATGGATACTTGCTAAGTAACCAGGGAAGTACCAGTACCGGCAGAGACGAGTACAATGGCACGGTAGTGAATGCCGATCTCTATAGCGATTCGAGGAACGGGTACTACTACGGGCAGAACTCATCATCATCTGTAGGTGCTACAGCAACAAAGCAGGATGGATACATGCAATGGGGTTCTAACTTTAACAACATGGGATGATGACTGATTTATAATTGAGTAATACCTAGTGTCTACAGAGAAACCATCCATAACGTCCATAGGTTACATTTCGGGATGTATCTGTTACATTTTGAAGTGTATCTGTTACATTCCGTATATGACTATGGATGTATGGACAGTTTTTCAATGGACGCAAGACGTTTCTCATAAATTAATTAATCTGTAGCTGTGGATTGGGGCTGACTTTGATTTTTGCAAGGCTTAATTAACTCCAGTTAGTTAGCTTTTAGTTGGTGATGATCATATATATATATAAATGTCCTTCTGAAAATTGGTGATGGCTAAATATATGTTAAGCTGTCAGTTTTGGGGATGCTCAGAAGGATATTTGTTATTCCCTTGTAATAGCTAAACACTCTTTAATTTTGGTGCAATAACATTAATTATCTTCTTCGGCAAAAGTAATTAAATTTGGTCAATTAATTATTTTTATTTTTACACTGTTCTCATTGTAATTTATACAAGTTGTTTCCTACTATATATATTAGCAATCTGACATGATTTAGGTACAGTGCTAGCTCTTTATATCATGAGAAATTATTATTTATAATATCGAATAGGTAGATATATTAGAAATGCAGAGGCATATATATAAAGCATTATTAAAGCTACTTTTTTTAAGAACCAAATGAAAATATTAAACCTCTCCATTAATGCAGATATATAGCCATTTCTAAATTCCTGATCGATCGGCCTGGTCTCTCTTTTTTTCATTGAAGATGTCAACTATTGCTAGCTAACTAGCTAGTGTTGGTTAACTAATTAACCTGCATATATATATACTAGCTAAGATTCATTGCACAACAACTAAAATAAATAATTATTTTTTTTATAGTATTCCTCATCATACGGGCACAATTGGTATATATATATGTGCCACTTACAGCTATTGTAGTCGTTAATTAGTGACGTAAATTACATACGAAGATATAATTAACTTAATTTAATTGAATTCTACATATAGCTGTTTGGAAAACGACTCAACTAAGGCCAACATATATGATATACTATACATATGTATACATGACCATTAACATAAGTAATTTACTGAATAATGATTAATGAAATGAAATATATACCTATTTATATAATCGTTAATTAACGTAATTAACTAAGAACACATATACACATGATGTAGATAATTAATTAATGAGGTTCAATTGCTTCGATCGTATTAATTAATAATTATCCTTTTATAATTACTCGCAACTTGCAATGACCTACTTGAAAAAGAAATATACATATTTGCAAGGTGTAATTGACGTAAACTATGCATAAAAAAGATCACAATTCACAAGATAAAAATACAAATAATATTTCCTTACAACTATTTACAGTTAGACGTGGGCAGTTTAGAATATTCATTACTAAAAAAATAAAAATTAAAAAAGTGTGTAAACCTACTAGTACTAAACCATGTCTGCAGTTGCGTAAGACAGTAATTAGTTCAACCGTGATGCATGGGCTTTATTACTAAAATTTAAAACAGTTGAGCTTGCTACTACTTACTATATATCAGGCCCAAATTAGACCCCAATATTGCGGGCCTATCAGAAAATGAGTTGACCTTGATTTATTTTCTGTCAAATTTGAAGCGGACGGATCGAGCCTTACTAACTGAGTCCGGATCTGCTGGTGCGCGTCCAGATCTGCAGCGCAGATCGGACGGTGCGCCGGACCTCGGGATCCGGACTCAGTACTTTTCATGGATCTCGAGTTCTGGCACATGCGTCCAGCAGATCCCGAGTTTTAATAACTGGGCATACTGTCAACCTCATCTAACTGTAATTTTCCATGGAATTCATACGGATCTCATGTTGTCAATAGGGAATTAATAAATGAAACTCTGGATGGAGGCCAGAAGCCCAGAACCGCCCTGGTACTAATTTCAGTGAGTGATTCTTTACCTTTAGGTGTGTATTTATTCTCCCAACGTTTTTATTTAAGAAAGACCCTCTAATCTCCTTCTTAATTATAACCACCTATGATTAATTTAAAATGTCAGGCTTGTGGCCAACACCAAATACCTTCACCAGCCAATAAGATCAAATGATTCAAGCCTCAGTCTGATTGAAACCAGAAGCTGAGAGGGAACAAGTACACTATTAATAAAATGCTAGAGGCACAAATTTAGAGTTGAAATTAACAAATATATAGTATCTGAATTTGTTGACAAATTTGGTGTGTATCTTTCACATATATTCCAATTGGTTATATATAATCGATTGTCGTTTTGAGATCTTGACAGCGGCTGTCAAGTTGAAATATATAAATGTAATCGATTGTCAGTGCCAATTGTTATGAACTTTGTAAGGAAAGATTAATTATGAGAAACACAAAGAGATAGTTGGTTTAGCATAACATATTATCAGACAGAGAGAATGATTGAACAAAATATATAATACCAGAAAAAAAAAAAGTTGAGGAACAGAAGAAACAGAAAACGAAAAGTCTACCAAATAGATATAATAGTAGCTACTATATATACCGTGCACTATTAATTAGAAATAGAACTGTGGAGACAAATTATTCAGTATGCCTTTGATTCTTCTTTGAGCTGTCAGAGAATGAATCTGAAGATGGAGCAGGAGGCAATTTGCTGGAACTTATGGTTATGTCACTTGAAGGAGCATCGTAGGAGGTACGAGCTGGATGTATGTATGAATCCCAGGGAATAGTGTACACCGGCACTGGCATTATTGGAGGAAGAACCGGCAATCCTGCTTGAAATTGCAACACATTCATCGCCTGCCTGATAGATGGACGCATGGATTTTTCAGGGTGTGCACACCATAAACCGACAACCATCAAACAGTCGACCTGATCCTTTTTGTAATCACCATCCAACCTTGTATCGACGGCCTCTTGCAGTGCATTTTGCCCATACAAATCCCAAACCCATTGAACCAAACTCACCTTTCTTTGATCATGTTGAGGCAATATGGGCCTCCTTCCACACGCAATTTCCAACAAGACGACTCCAAAACTGAAAACATCAGAATGAGTGCTTGCGTTAGCTGTTCCAAGGATACACTCTGGTGCTATATAACCTTTTGTGCCAGCAGCAGTTGTTTCGACATCCTTGTTGTGATCAATAAGCCTAGCAAGGCCGAAATCGCCGAGCTTGGCGCTGAACTGGGAATCTAACATTATATTGCTTGGCTTGATGTCTCTATGCACAACACATTGTTCCCCCTCTTCATGGAGGTAGAGGAGAGCAGAGCCTAGCCCGAGCGCTATATTGTGCCTAACTGACCAATTGAGAAGCCTTTCTTTGCTATAGAGGTGCTTGTCAAGGCTTCCGTTATGCATCAATTCATAAACCAACAAAAATTCTCCACGATCATGGCACCAACCGATTAGTTGAACAAGATTTCGATGCCTTAGTTGGCTTATAATCCGAACCTCCGATATATATTCTTTTCTCCCTTGATTTGAATCTTTTGACACCCTTTTAACAGCAACATGAATGTGTTCATCCTTTAAAAAACCTTTGTAGACGGATCCAAATCCACCTTCTCCAAGCTTCTCATTCTCCCAAAAACCATTTGTTGCTTCATGTAATTCACTATACAGGAATCTCTTGGGCCCTGTCCCCTTTTCGATTTCGTAATCGATTGATTCATCGCCAATGTCCTCAATTTCACAGGTTTTCTTGACAGAATTGCTCCTTTTTCTGAGACGATATATCAAGATACCTACTAGAATAAACATGAAAAATGTGCCTGCGACTATTGCGCATATGACAGGCACACTTATCATCATGTTTTTACGATTTTTTGGCGATTTGACGACTAAGGTTGAGTTAAAAGACCACCAGAATATCTGGTGCCGCTCCATAGCTATCCCAGTGGCCGCCGAGAATCCTATGGTAGAAACATTTGGCAGGATGTTTCTTATATCAACAACTGCGCGTAGTGTGTATTGGGTTGTGAAGTCGTCGTCATGCGAAAGGGAGACACTCAAGAGATTTTGCTGACTGTCATACTCAATTTCGGCAGTCATCCTCATACCAACAAAGATGTAATTTGGAACAATCTGGTAAGATGTTGATTTGATCATGTTTACATCAATACCGATGTGACAGTCAGTTGGGTCAGATGAGTTCGGGTCTATACCGCTATTGAAGAAGGTATCAAACTCAACTGCGACAACCTGATTAGCCGATGAATCCATGGCAGTAGTTGAATTAAAAAGGGCAAGATATTTGCCATCGGCACCATGAGCTTGCTGAGGAATTCGAGATGGATCGGGAGATAGGAAAAAGGCTAAGCCATCGCCGAAGTTGCCAGGCGTCGCGTTTTGTATGAGAAAAGAAAAGCGGGTCGTAAAGCTCACTACCTCTTCAGTATTTTCATCCCATAGCTGCACCGGCTGATTGTAGACTGCCCTCCCTGCGCTGTTTGTTGTGTTCTTGTCTCCGGTCTCCAGGTTCAAGCTTATGTTGTTTGTTCTATCATAGAACGCATCGCCTTCAAACATGATATTCTCATCCACGGTGGTATGGTCTGAGAAACTGAAGTTGAACGAAATCGAACCGGCGTGTGATGATACTAGCAGCCAGAAATGAATTGTTGATAAACACAAGAGGAATCGAACAAATTTTGAGCGCAAACCAGGTTCCATTATCACCATGATTGAATATTTTTGTTGATGTAGCAGGCGAAGTGCCTACTATGATTGAATATTGAACCTTGAAAGTTTGGTGACGAGTGTTGTGTGGACGATCCGCAAATTGTGTTATTCAAATAAGAACTTTCAATATTGTTACTGATCACGCATGAGAAGAAGGGGAACCGGATTGTGATGGTGCTCGGGCTTATTATTTGACTTATGAGAAAACAGCAAAATGCAAGGTAGAATATTATCCTAATGAAAGTTATATATGAAAGAAGAGGCAACCTTCTTATCTTAGAAAAACTGAAAAATGAAAGGGACGTCGCAAGTAGTACATTGGTACCAAAAGGATACTAAAGTCGTTATCAGATTCTCATATTAATTATCCCCATCGGATTTCATATCCTCTGTTGTACTGCAATGTGCGCGGTGCATCACGTGAGCTGTTGGATTGTCTCGAGATCCGAGTTTGTATGAATCTCTAGACAATCCAATAGCTCACGTTATCTAGGATAATAGAGTTCATGTTATCTTTCCTCAAAAAAATAAAAAAAAAAGTTCATGTTATCTTGATAGGGATCGTCGGATCAAAATGAACGATTCAAATCGTTAAGTTTTTGAAACAAAAGAGAGTTTCTCTGAATGAGTCGATACTTAATTAATGTGAATAACAACTCATTTTAGTCAAGAAAATATATCATACAAGATAGTATTGTATAAAATCATTAACATGAATAACAACTTATATTAAGACGAACACAAAATATAGATTTCTCTTTTATAAATGAAAACGCAACAAGCTCATAAAATTAGAATTAAAATTATATTGTGCTATTTGTCTGTAAAATAGATTTTCATTTTACAGAAGTTAGAAACTCCAACTCGTTGAATCATTTGTCAAATACAAATAAATATAAGCATGATATTTGACCAAAAAAAAAAGGAATTAATAATGTGTGTACAATATACTTGTAAATTGTAATATAATTTGATATATATAGGAAAAAAAATCATCATCATAAAAAGAATAACTTATAATTTGTTGTTTTTAATTAACTTTATGATGATAGTTAATACTAAAGATGTAATCCAACTAGCTAATTTAATGTGAATAATAAAATTGTTAATGATGACGTTATAAAGGTGGTATTAATTAGTGTAATCCACAATATTTAAACCTTGTCCAATATCCACTGTTTGTTCTTTTTGTGCAGCTTGACTTAGCATACTTGACTTGCATCATTGATACTACAAGTCAAGTAACCAAATAACCAATAATTGCCTAATTATAAAATCATGTGTCCGCTTATGCACATGCGCTTAAGTGGCTTCTTTTTATTCTAGAGGCCGAATTTGTTATATTTTTCTTCTGTGGACAGTGATACTATGCCACAAACTTTGCCCCCATAACCTGTGATGAGGTGGCATGTGGGTCAGAAAAGTCATTTTTGTAAAATCTTAAGGGTCGGAGAGTCACTTTTGTAGAACTTTTGAGAGCCATTTTTGTAAATAGTTTTACAAGTAGGGTCAATTTTATAAATTTTCTTTGAAAAAGAGGATATTTCTGTAAATTTTTCTGAAAAAAAAGTATATTTTTATAAATTTTTGCCAGCGCATCACACGTTCGGAGGCATTGTATGCGGCAAGTTATATTTTTCCTTTGTTGAATATTATATTTATCACAACAGTGCTATTTCAGCTTTCTACATCCTTTTTTTCTTCAATATTGCAGTCTAATTTTCTGTTGAAGTATCTTTCATTTTAGAATTATTTTTTGGGAAGCATGACTCCCAAAAAATTTTCTGCAGTCTAATTTTCTACATCTTTTTTTATTTGTTTAATAAAAAATTGGTAGGTAAGTTTTACCTTCCACCTCAAAAAAAAAAAATTAATTTTTGGGAATCATGACTGCATTATTCGTGAGGAAATCATGACTCAATTAAAACTGCAGACACACCCTGGCCTTGGATGTAAGTCCCCATGCCATCTGAGCCGTTAATTAATCAGAGGAATTTTGTACACAATCACATCGCACTTTGCCAGTGCCGCTGAGTGCTCGGCGCTAGCTAATTCCTGGCCGTTGGATAAGAAGATGTTTGTAGGTACTGTACCACAGTACCAGCTGGAAAAAAATTTCATGGATGTCCAAACTTTCTATCTTAACTGCACACTGCCTAAGCAGTTAAATTTATTTCATAAATGCCCAAAAAAAAAGGGCACAAGTTGTACTTGTGCCCTTTAGACTCATATCAACCTGCCCACCCCCTGTCCATTGCCTGTGTAACTTGGTTGCTAGGCAACACAGGAAGAGGTTAGAGGCTCAAGTTGGATTCATGCACTTAAATTTGGGTATTGGTAAAAAATTATAAATTGACTGTTTAAGCAGTAGCAGAGATAAGATCAATAGTTTGGACATTCATAAAAATTTTCCACCTCCCAAGCAGCCCAGCCGGGCTCAGTGCTTTTCTTCCCATTTGTCTCCGCCCAATACGTGCAGCCAATTTCTCTACTCGCTGGATCTCTGTTCTCTTCACAATGAAGCAAGTACCGTTCCTTGTTCTTATATAAAAAGGCAGGTATATATTGGGCTCAAAAATAGTAATATTGTACTGGGGTTCAATACCATTTTGTGCCTGCTGAAACCAATTAGATAGTATGAAGTCACAATTTTTGTTTGCTAAATTTTGCCGGTTTACCAGCATGAGTGGCTACCAGAAAACAGACTTGCCAGTACTGGTAAAAGAGGGCTTAAGTTTCAAATTTTCAATACAAACCAGCCCCTACTGTTTATCTCTTTGTTGGCTCATTGTATTGCAGTATGGTTTGTACCATAATTATTTACTTGCTTCCTTCATGTGATATGGCCGAAGCCTCCTGAGAACCTATCATCTTGCAAACTCTATTGAATTTACAAACCCTATAAAATGGTGTAAATTCATAATTATTAAGAAAATAAAAAAAATGTCACAAAGAACATTACTGTAGTTTCCAATGAACTAGTGTTTCAATTTATTCTTACATAAATAATTCATAAAATTACAGTACCATGTTCAAGCCTCAAAAGCACAACATAATACAACAATCAATCACACCAGAAAAACAAGAGAATAGCAAATAAGCAAAGCAACAGCTTATTCGGTCCAAATTAATTAAAAACAAACCAACATACATATTAAAAACCAACACCATTGAAATGAAAGAGGTTCACCCAATTAGTAAATTGAAAGCACAACACCCAGACAAAATGACAAATTGATACGAAAGGAAAATTTATTACCAATTAAACATCCTGCAGCAGCAGCATCATTTGATCATATTCCTTGACTTTGATTGGAGGGCTCGAACATCTGATATCTGGGTTAATCAATTAAACAAAATAATATGCATATTAAAAAAAAAAGCAAGCAATGGAAGGCAACTATTTACTCGGTTATAAATCATTAATGTAACACTCTTCAATTGGTAAATAATGATAAACTCTTACCAGTGATATATCCTGCAGCACCATTCATAGAGATTCTTCGGCTTTGGTTGGAATGTTTAGACATGTAACATCTGTATTTTTTCCATTCTTTGAGATCATACCCTTCACACTTTCCACAACATCAACATTCAGATCATCAAGCACGACCTCTTTTAGGCTTATCAAATTTTCCAATCCCCCAAATTCCCACCTTGGAAACAAAACCTCCGACCCTTCATTGCGGTTCTTCAATTCTGATCTTAATATCCTTGACTCTCTATCGTGAATTGTCAAATTAGCAAGATTTTGCAGGGCAGTCGTTTCTATGAACACCTTTAATGGCATTTTTCTACTGTTATAAGATTTTATGAAATCAAGAACCATCACCTGCAGCGCTGGGAATGTATCAGGGCCAAAGCACAGCTGCTCCACTTTAAACGAGTCTTCCAACAGAGAGAGATTTTTTAGGTTGGGTAACTTTTCAATGACTTCAACATCTTCCATCTCCATTCTAGTTTCCCGAAAATACAACTTCACCAAGTTATGAAGGGAGCTGAACCAACTTGGCAATTTATCAATTGGGCTGAACAACTTTAGGCTCTGCAGATACTTTGGTGGAATATTAATGGATTTTAAACAGTAACCCAAACCTTCGTAGTCCGAAGCTGCAAGGACTAATGATTTTAAGTGGATAAGCTCCTCAATTGCTTCTCCTAATACTTTCCCATTCTTCTTAGAAAAACCCACAATTGCTATTTTCCTCAGATTACTTAAAAATTTCAGCTCCTTTGCTGAGGCAATGGATTTTCCAATATCAACCGCACCAAAATTATGCAAAGATCTCATTTTTCTCATGCCTGAAGGAGCCTTCAACCCTAATGAACCGAAATTAGTCCATTGTTCAGTAACATCTTCAAGTGCACCCATTGCTGTTGTACAATAATAAGCGCCTGCTATGAGTGGTAAGCAACAGCATATGAACAGTAAACACATACAAGTGTAAATTAAATTTTTCGGAAACCTAGATTGTTCATACATATCGTACAATTCCGGCTTCTTAAGGCAATCAAATCCTGCACGGAGATAACTCAACTTTTTTAGTTTAACCACTCCTTTCGGCAACTCAACCACCCATGTGTCTCTAATATCAAGAGTCTCAAGATCGTGAAGTTTTTCTAGTGAACCTGGTAGTTTTGTAATTCTCGTTCCCCTGAGACCAAGGTACTTCAAATAGCGTAGTTTGCCTATTTTTCTAATGTCTCGATTCTTCAATCCCAATGTTCCTTCTAGATCTAGGACTCGTAATAATCTCATTTTATGATATGCTACATAGCTCCCGAACTTCCCAAACCCGGTTACTGATCGAATGTAACTCAACTTTGTGTTCCCAAGAGCACTATTTTTTGCCTCTAGCCCACCTTGTATGACAACATGTCGAGCCTTGCCGCTAATGCGTATGTGGCTTTGATCTCCAACAAATGATACAACATTCTCATTCTCTGATTTACCAACAATCATTTCATATAATAGATCATGAATGCTACAGTGTGTGACGGTACCGTTTCCAATTGTTGTAGGTTCTGATGGTTGGATCAGACTTCTGCCCATGAGCTCATAAAAGTAGCGTTCTCCAACCACTTCTGCTATCATGTCACGGCTTTGAATTATTAAACCTTCAGCCATCCATCGCCTTATAATCCTTGATCGCCTAATTTTATGATGGTTGTGGAATACACAGAGATACAGGAAGCAAGACTTGAGGTGGTAAGGCAAACCATCGTAACTGGTGGTTAGAGAACTCATGATGCTCCCTAGGTGAGGATTGTTATGAATTTCTGAGCTGATATGCTCATGCATTTTATTCCATTCATCACTTGTTTTCGGTCTCGTGGCGAGAAAACTTCCAATAGCAACAATGGCTAGTGGTAATTTCCCGCACCTCTCTATAATTTCACTTGCTTGTTTCTTCATCTCTTCTGTAACAAACGCAACAGAAACCTGTTCGGGGGTGATTTCTTGTTGGGGATCAGAGTTACCAAAACTTTTCGGCAACTGCAAGCTTTTGTCTGGTTGTTCTCCTTCCTTGGTACTAAGAGAAAAACTTTTTCTTTTCTTTAGCTTGTAGTTAGATTTTCCGTCAGTCACGAGGTCATAATCAGAGTTCTTGTATACTGCTCTGTATAAGAGTTCAAGTGACTCATCTATCAATAGTTCTGGCAACATATATATGTCATGTTCCATAGATATAATTTTTGCTAAATGCTCAGACTGTGTGGTTACTAGGAATCGGCTCCCCTCCTCATTTTGAAAAATATTCCTTATCGTTTTCCATTCTATCTCACTGGCTAAATCATCTAATACAATTGCATACTTCTTATCTTTCAGGTGTTCGTTTATCTTTGTTTTCAGCTCTTTCGTATCAAACCTCCGTTCTTTCTTCTCTTTCATATCAAACCACCCTTTTCTCATCACCTGTGTTTTCTCATCTTGGTCAAGGAGTGAAAGCTCCCTAGCCAGGTTAATAACAAATTCTTCTTCGATGAAAGGATGTACAATAGTAATCCATGCAAAGCATTGAAATCGATTGCTCAGCTCACGGCTTTCAAGGACATTCTTAACAAGAGTGGTCTTCCCACAGCCGCCCATCCCCACAACCGATATAACTTTCCGTGTATCAGGATTGTCCCAAATAAGTTTAAGCAGATCTTGTTTTGGTTTGGTCAGCCCCACAATTAAAGATTCATCATTGGCAGTTAAATAGGGCACAAGTTTCTCCATGGAATCAACGGGAACATTTTTATTGGAGCTTTTAATAAGACCATATCTCAGGTTTCTTTTACTCACATCCTCAATTCTAACTTTTAGTACTTTGATCCTTCGGGCAATACGGTCTCGTGCTTTAGATGAAAGCATAGCATTTAGGCAACCTTTCTTCATTAGGTGAACAGAGGCTTCTTGGAGGCAATCCTCTACATCATAAGATAACTCCTGGACCTGCCTTACCCATGTGATCACAATCTTGCCTTTCACTTCCTCAGCTGAGGCAACCCATAGAAAGGCTTGCATCATCTCAAGCTCTTCTTTGATGAAAAACAACTCTTCTTGCACCCCCAACAGTAAACCAATTTCATCAGTTATGGCTGTGGTTGCCGTTGAAACTACAGAACCCAGTGCTTTTTTCGCAATGGCTATAGCAACCCCCTCCATTTTCTATTTGCTGCTAATACACAAATTCCTCTACAAGAAAAGAAATAATTAATAAAGTTAAAATTAATATGTTGATTTACGTAAAAACTATCTTAAAGTTACCTTAAATAATTAAAATATTCTCTTTTTATACATGAAATCGCAGCAGTTTCTTTTTTTTTTTTTTTTTGAGATAAAGATGAGAGTCAAGATACTTAAATTTAAATGTCTATAAAAGACCCCATCCGGGTTTCAAACCTGCGACCTCCCACACTAAGAGCATTGTCCTTAGCCACTAGACCAAAGGCCGGTTATTGAAATGGCGGCAGTTTCCTCCTTTTGTTCTGAACTATGAGAAATTATTCTTATCCTCCTTAACTACACCCCTTATTTGCACCCCGTTCTTATTCTTTCATTCTTCTTCTTCCATTGATTTATTTCCCACCACCATATCACCTCCGCCCATCTTCACCCTCTCCGCCGGACCTCCACCACCCCTCTGCCGCACCTCCGCCCCCCTCCGGCCGCACCTCCACCACTATCTCTCCGGTCACACCTTCATTACTCTGAATCTTTGATACACATTTAGTTATTTGTATAAACTATATTAGTGATTAGTATAAACACTTTTGCATGTTAGTATAACTACTTTTTCTGTTATCATATGGAAAATGTAAAATTATATTGGGGTGCAGTTAAGAAGGATTTTTAAGAGGTGCAGTTATCAGGCCCGCTGAACTAAAGCATACAATAGTAACTATAAATTAAAGAAATCTTATATTAAGTTTATAGTCCCATCATGTTTTATTCATATATCTTTGTTTTTGATTCTATATATTTAAGTATAAAGTAACCTATAGGGTTTTGCTTATAAGAATGTAGGCTCTATATTTGGGTGTACCAAAAATAGTAGAATAGCTGCAGTGATGCATCCAAACACATAAATATTAATCTGGATTAGTGAGAATAACTATTGTTATGCTACTAGTCGTAAAATATAGATTAACTACTATTTTTTTCAACCATCTATCACTATTCTAAATATGCAATTCAAATAATATTTTTGCAATCCCGAATAGTACCAAATTTATGTTGTTTTTTAACTAATCCAAAAATCACTGTTATTTCAGTAAACCAATTTCATCAGTTATGGCTGTGTTTTGCGGTTGAAAGTACAGAGTCCAGGGCCTTTTTAGCAATGCCTACAGCTATCCCCTCCATTTTTTTTATTACCGCCAATATACAAGGTCCTCTACACAGGTTAAGAAAGATTGTACTTAATTAAATTAAATGAAAAGTAAAACGTCTTTGATCAAAAATTATTTGAAGCCACCTTAACGAATTAAAGAGGTCTTTTTTCAAGAAGAAACAAATCATTTTTTACTTTAATTAACTGGGTAAGAATAAAAGTAATAGTAATAGAGTATTGTATTAATTAAATAATCTTGTGGAGAAATGGATAGGTTTATATAGGGACTACTAATCTCATGATCCATGACAAGTATTTTTAGGTTATTCTTAGGAAAAATAAATAGCCAGGGGCGGATCTAAGGGGGGTGCCACGGTGCGCCCCGGCCCCCCCTTCGCCCGGTAGAAGTTGCTGAACACCAGTTTTTTTATTGTTTAACTCAAGTTTATATCTGGTGTAAATTTTTGTTAATTTGATGCCAAAATTCATTTTTTTTTTAAATCAAACATAGACAAATGGTTAACAAATTAAATATTTTGTTGCTTAAGTATACAATTAACTCTTAATCATAATTATTTTGTTGAATATATATAACAGTCGTATATTATAATAGTTATTTTTTTATCGTTTTAACTATAAATTGGCCTCTCTAAACCTCTTTTGGATTAAACCTTAGAACGTTGGAACCATGACTCGTCTCCCCGGCCCCCCTTTCATATTGATCCTAGATCCGCCCCTGTAAATAGCCCTAATAAGAAAATTGGGTCTCAATTTACATTTCCTGTTTATTGAAATTGAAACGTAAGGTGACCATTATCCTAACTATATAAGCTTTGCTCACAAGGAAAAATACTGTAAAGATTAGAGAACCATATTGCGTCTATTGAAAAGCTGTCTATATGTCCATAGGCATACAAAGAATGTAACAGATACATCCCAAAATGTAATATATACATCCGGAAATATAATCATTGGACGTTATGGACAACTTTTCTATGGACGCTAGGTCTAAAGATTATTAGATAATAAAAAAATTATTTCCCCGTCTAATATAGAACTGATTGATTAAAAAATTTTGCAAGCAACAAAAAACCAACAAATTCACATTATGGATGATAGAAGGAAATACATCCACTGTAAACACTACTCCACAAATTTCCATTGCAGTCCGTCCATATCCTCCGGCCGCACCTCCGCCCCTCCGGCCGCATCTCTAACCCACAATTATTCTTTCTTTCTTCCTTCTTCTTTCTTTCATCCTTCCACTATTGAGTCTATCCCACCACCACACCGACACCATCCACACCTCCGCCCCACCTATACATCTATGTTCGCAAATTGTGTGAGAAAAAATTGTTCATCAAGAATACTGTATGTCCCTCATGATTTAATGAGATATGATATTATTGGGCCCCTTGATGAAGTATTATTGTAAACATGCTATATATAATTAAATGTTAATTATATACAATATATTTTTGATCAAGAAATGAATAAATCGCAAGGATGACACATTCTTACCTTAAATTATTCGGATATCATTAGATATAAGAATTAACACAACAAAGAATAATAATTTCTTGTGCATGATTGTAATGTTGTATTGTACAGATTATTTGTATTAATTGGGTAGTCATAATGTGTTGCTAGATACCGCTTATGATTTATAGAATTAAAATAGGTTTTTATTCTAATGCCAACATAACACAATTCGTTCAGGGTCACACCATATAGGCTCTTAAATAATAAGAAAGATATCCTTAATCATCAGATATATTTAAATATATTTGTGACATGTCGGACATGAAAATATGAGAAATACAATTATTAGAATTGTATAGATCATATGATGTTTAATTAATTGGATTAATTAAATGAGATGAGATTATCAATATTAGATATTCTAATTAGATTGAGAATTTAATTTGAGATCAATACCATATCAATTGATTAATAAGATTGATATTGCAATTAATATGGAGCCGGCCAAAATCATACAAATTAAATTATAATAAAATGATGCCTCATTGATGTGGTACGGCCAAAAAAAATGATATGGAAGAAGTTTCCAAATTAATACGGTGACAGTAGATTTGGTAAAATCTTGAAATCGGTGAGGATGATTTTATTGGAATTATAATTAATGCAATTCGCTCCATAAAACCATTTGCTTTGGTCGGCCCTATCTTGGTGATTTTGTTCGATTTTTATTCTTGCATTTTCTCATGTGTTGAGAACAAACAATCTACAAAATTAAAGAGTTAATTTTGAAAACTTGAAATCTTGATTAAATACATTGCTAATTTGTTCTACTAGCATAGAACTATTAGTGGTTAGTTAATCCTAGGTGGATACTTGGAGAGGCGCTATAGTTTTGGTGCTCAAGCAACTGGAGAAGAGCTCGCAACCACCATCCATTGGAGATCTACACCTTTGATTACGATATCAGAGGAGGTATGAACCTCTAAAATCCCGAGTTTAAGCTTACTAACAACTAGATAATCAAGTAGATCCTTGTGTTGCTTAGTAAAATTTTTTAAATTCATACTAAACGCAAAACACTAAAACTAACATACCCCTCCAGCCACACCTCCGCCATCTCCGATCGCACATCTATCCCCATCCCCAATTGCACCTCTATTGCCCCGCATCTTCGAGACATATTTAGTTATTTGTATAAACAATGTTAGTTGTTAGTATAAATATTTTTATGTGTTAGTATAACCACTTTTACTACAATTATATATATGGAAAATATAAAATTATATTGCGGTGCAGTCAAGTGAATTTTTGAAGGGGTGTAGTTATCAACTCCCTTATAAAAAATAATGATAAGTCCAATTTAATTGCATATTAGGATAGGGAGTTACTTGGAAAATTATCAATTACATGTGAATTAACTTATGTATCGTAGGACTTAGGTACTTTAACTTTTGTTTTATTGTTTTTGGCATTTCAGGAGATTCTAGAACAAATTGGAACATATCATAGATAATTGCCGACAAGCGGAACCGACAGAGCGCAAGACAGGGCGAAATTCACCTCTGACACACCCTCTGCCACCCCCTTTGTGGCCTCAGCAAGGATGGCAGAGCCCCCAACCACCCACGCATGGCCCAATCCCATGCACCACTGCCACCACTGCTGAGGACGCAACCAACCATGCAGAGATCCAAAATAGCACACTGCCACCTCCTCTGAGGGCGCAGCCCAGGCCTCAACAGCCCAAAATAGCATCTCTCCCACCGCCTCTGAGGGCGTAGCAAGGGTGGCAGAGAGTCAAATTGGGCAGTTTTAGTCTATTTTTGTCGTTCCGCTTTTGGTGTGATTATTTCCGGGACTTCAATCAATTTTAGATATCCTGTATTGCGTTTTAGAACATAATATGACATAGTTTTAGGTTATAAAAGGGTACCAAGTCTTGATGCTTAACATCAAGCATCAAGTGCTTAGAGTTAGGAAGAGAGCTAGCATAGGTCGAGTCCATTGTGAAGCGTATACAAGGGCAGTAACTCTTATCTCTCTTTTTATGCTTTATTTCATTATGTATCTAGGCTATATTCTCCCTTCCTAGGGATGAACTTGTACCCTTGATTATGATATTTATTTATTTTCTTGCATCCTTTGCGTTGTTGATTTGCTTTGTGTGATTTAATTGCTATACCTTAGTCTTTGCTTTCATGAATTGATTATGTCATAATTGATTAAATAGTCACGAATGTCTCTTTAATTATGCTTGGGATATAATTGAATTGCTTAGATAGAAAATCATAAAGTAAACCTAGATTTTGCATGAAGTAGCGAGAGTGGAAGTGTAAGGTCTAATGGGGTAACCATAATCGAAACTAGGTAATTAGGTGAAGTAGCGAGAGTGGAAGTCTAATTGTTTAGTTAGGTTAAGGCTAAATCATAGAACTTAAAGCAACAAGATCAATAGGATAGGTGACAAGAGTTGGTATCCGATTTGGTTAAGTTAGGGTAGATGAAGTAGCGAGAGTGGAAGTCTACTATAAAAGGATTTAGAAACCCTCAACAATGGTTTAGACTTTTAGTTTAAATTGTAACAAGATAATAAATTAATTAATCAAGTGGTTAAGTGAATCCCTAAGGTCTAATTCCTCGAACTTTAATCATCTTCTTGCTTTTAAATAAGTTTTAACTTGTTAGTCAGGATTATTTACTTCAAATTACTTGTTTCTTTTAATTAGTTTATTAGAATTAAATCTATTAATTATCCGTCCCTGTGGTTCGACACCCTACACTATACTATAATTGTTGTGCGCTTGCAACACGATTTTAGTATATTTTAGAGCAATTAAAAGCTACACAAAAATACACATCAAGCTTTTTGTCACGTAAATATATTGTCGAAATATAATTCTCGTAAGAATCGAATAAAGTTTGTGACTAAAGTAATTATAAAATGACAAATATATTATATGTATGTACCAATATTTCTAATTATTGATTTGTTTTAAAATAAAATCTACAAAATACAAGCATGACAACAATAATATCATATATATGTCTTGTTTATGAGGGTGTTTTGGTCATTTAATAATTGAAATGAAGATTAAGAAATTCGGGGGTATTTTGTCACAAATTCCCTTGTTTATGAGGGTGTTTGTCACAATTAGAAATTCGGAGGGCAAGTAGTCAAAACCCGAAAGTTTGGAGGGGTCTAGGGTCATTATTCCTTTTTTAAAATGACATAGTTTTGTATATAAAGAATGATTATTTTATTATTATTTTGAAGCTATCATAAAAAAATTTCAAACAAATACTTAAAAAATTTTAATAATAGAAAACTTTTATATTCTAGGAGATTTTTATTTAAAGAATCTCTTAAGGACCATAAATCGAGATTTAGAGATGATTAAGTACATTTTTTTAATTACGAGTACGGGAGGTCTCCATGCTCCTAAGATCACCATAGTTCTACTATATATAGTAGTGTAGTGTAAAATGTAAGAGAGAAAAAGTTGTAAGTTTTCAGAGTTGAATGTAAACATTTTTCTAAAATTTCTCTTCCTTCTCCTTGATCAAAAGATCCAATTTTATTATGTTTTATTCTCAGAAAATTTCAGTTCATCGCCGAGTGAGTTCGAGTTAGAAAGTGAACTCCGAGTGTAAAGTCCTCAAGAACATTGTGAGTGCGAGATACGTTCGGCTAGGAAAACGCTGAGGTATATTCCGGCTTGCGTCGAGCTATTCTGGAGGAAAGGCGAGGTCAACAATCTCTCTGCTAGTAGACCCACAAAAAATCGAAGAAAACTGATGTAGACAATTTTGAAAACTAGAATAATTATTGGAATCAAGCCTAATAACTGTAACGAACTCATACATTGTTTTAGTAAAATTGTAAATATAAATCACTCGTTACTTTCATTTAGTTGGAAAAATTCGTGACGATTATTACCAATAAAGAAAGAAACGTAATACTTGCCATATTTATAAGGCTAATTTCACGAATTAAATTAATGCTGTTTATACACGTTTCTAGTTATTCCTAAAAAACAATAACAACAAAATAAATTAAAAGGAAAGAGTTTGATGCATAAATAATTAGAACTATTGCAGCCAATTAGCTAGAGATCTAAGATCAAAAAATGATAGCTCTCGTTAGTTAATTTCTTCAGAAAGTGATTAGAACTAGGGGTCAACGTACGGCCCCTCCAAATGTTCAAAAATAAGTACTGGTTAGCTAGAAGAAAAGACGAGGAGAGATCCATATATACCTTATGTTTGATGATTCTTCAATGAAGACTGATCTACGGAGGAAGAAGCATTTCAGCCGGCAGATCTATATATACTAAAACAGTTGCATTCCAGCACTCTACTTTATACTAATAGTTGCATTCTATATTATTATTCGCTTTTACATAGTTGCCTCTCCTCCTTTCAAATATCCAAACTTTACTCACATCCCAACACCAGCCCCCCTCAAATCCCTCAAAATTTCATTTTCAGTACAAAATCCTGTGCATACCAGTAACGTTGCTCCATTTTCTGACATAAATAAATACAAACATAGAAGTAGATCGAAGGGAAGCCCCACCACCCACTTACATAAATGTAATAACTATCACTGATCAATATCTCCCAACATCCCTCATTATTATCCCCAACATATAATTAAATTTCCCACCTCGCATTTAAATCATTGACCCAAAAGTACCACGGTAAAAGGTGAAAACTAGAAATTAAAAAAGTAAGATAAAAAGAAGATCCAACCAAAAGTCACACAGCACACAATTTTTTTTTTTTTTTTTTTTTTTTGCAAAACTATTTTCTGAAACATTTCTCATAAAATTACAATTAAAAAGAAGAGATTAAAAAAGACAGGCTGGCCTGTGTTTTGTTATCAAAGCCCTCGTCCCTTCTGCAGTGCTGCCGGCCGGACCCAACCCGGTCAGGTCAGATCCATTACTAGCTAGCACATGTTTCGTACAAGAGTTAAAATCAGAGAGCAATTTACCCACGACCAACTTGGTAAGTTACATTTGGTCATTTGTGACCTTATGTAAAATAAATAAATATAGCAAATAATTTAATTTAGGAATATAATCTATGTACTGTTATTGATTTATGCATTGTTAGGAAAGTAATTTAGGGTTGCATATGTATATAAAGGCGGCCCTGTAATTGAAGCCAGCAGCAAAACATAATAAAGTTTTCCATATTTTATCAATAAATAATTTCCATGTATCAGATATGAAAAGGACCAAAACTATAAATTATGAACATTAAAATTCATAAATGCGTTGCGATAGCTTGAAAATGCTGACACCGTGCATGCTACTTGTCTTGTATATGTTTAAGAGGTATGTTAACTATCCCCAAAAAAAATCCAACAATAGATATGGTATGAATACTCTAATGCAATAGATATGAACGCCCGACAATACATTGTATGAACACTAAGTTAGGGCGGACGGTCATTCACCGGAACGTGAAATCTTGGACCAGTCCTAACAGAATTATTAACCAGAACGTGGAATCTTAGACGACCCACATAATCTTTGATGCGTAGGTATGAACGGTATGAACAGTATGAACACCCTATCGTGGGAGGTACGATGAATAGGTATGAACACCAGGTTTGCGCAAACAGTTATTTACCATAACGCTATGATATAACAAAATTGGCTATTAAGTAGTGGGACCCTACTTTTAAAGTCAAAATATATGTGTAATCAGTGAGAATCTGAATTTTGAACTAGAATCTTAATATAAACTTGGTGGGGACAAGAAAATTTTTTTCTATGTTTAATTATGGATCGTCAACAATTAATCGATAATTTGCTTTAATTTAAGCGTTGTGTCTTTTTTTTTTTAAATGATTGTGTAGGTTCAAATCAAGGCGTGGCCTTGCGTGAAATGCGTGGCAATTAGCATGTTTTTGGGGTTCAAATTTAATTTCTGAACAACATATACAATATCATCCATGCTAAGCTGATAACATTAATTATATTTCTTTGGAAAGAAAGTGGTCATACCACCTGTTTTATTAGAAACAAATTTTGGTACTGGTACCACAACTTGGTACCATAGGGTGATTAGGGTGATTAGGGTGATTATACATAAACTACTTAAAAACCTAACAATTAACGGCCTGAACATAATCAAATCATATCCATCAATCCTAACATTTACCAACTAAACTCAAGTCATATCACTTACTTTTATATGTATCATTCTTTTCATCAAGTATAACTAGGATCTAGGGGTGCTTGCGCTGTTGTGCTTCACCGCAATATAAGATGAGAACCAAAGTTCATTGTGCAGATTCTAGCTTGTTTACTCAATTCGATCACCATTGAGATTTCTTCCACAGGGATGGACTGTTTCTTATAGCACCATTAAACCAATCATCAGACTGACAAAGTAAACAGGTATCAGTCAGAAATGCACAAGATATAAGATTTTATATGCTGATTGCGAAACAAAATGCACAAAAAATATTTCAACCTAAATACTTTGACATGATAATTAATTAGCCAAACCAACAATATATGTTACAGCACAATTTCCAGCTAAAAAAATTCTGGCTTATATGCAAATATAATAACTACATGAATTCAACTTGATACCTTTTCAGCTCTTGTTAGAATATGCAGTGTCACTTCACAAGATATGTACCAGTGAAAGAAGGAAAGAGGAAATCAGATATTGGAGTATTGATCTATACCAAGGCATGAATAGTCATACCATAATTGGTACCAATATCCTGGTGGTTATTATATTCCTAAATAGCAAGATTGTAAATGATTTTTATTTATTCCTTCTAGTGATCTACTAATCTACAGCCCGTATCATCATAGAAATTAAAAAGAAAAAATTCAAACTAAATTGCTTTTTCGGACATTTGTTAAACTTTATTTAGTTTTTTGGGTATTAGAGAAAGTTTCATCCGTGTGAAATTTTTATTTTGCGGACGGCGCTGATGGACCTGGACAGGACAACTGATTGATCTTGATATAATTAAATACGTAAAAATTTACTTTTTTTTTTTTGTTTTTGAAGAAAAGTGGAATTCTCCACCAGTTTCATTGAAACTTTTTATTTTGTGTCCATGGAGGATTGAATCCATGATCTCTTGAAAGTTATCATAATTAGCTACCACTTGAGCTACTAGGTCATTTGCAGTAAAACTTTACTCTCAAACATAAACTTCTCCAGCTGTATGACAAATTTTTATGTAGACAGATCAGGATATCAGGCTCCGTTATCATTTAAATAATAATAAGTTTGAAAAAAAAAACTTTAGGAACTGATACATAGATATAGATATGAAAAATATACCAAAATTGATACCGACTTAATGTTAGTATTTATATTAATGAAATGTATTGATATTTAAGTTAACTCATTGAAATATTCAATTAATTTTTGTAATATATCTCAGTACACTGTATAAAAAAAAAGTCCATAGTGAAACTAATAAGTTAAATACATACATATTTAATATGAACATTAGTACAGTGGGTATCCATTTTTTTTGGTATCTATATAACATTTTTCAAAACTTTAAATGATGTTATTTCGTCAACGAGTGATGAATTTGAATTTTTTTCAAAAAGTGAAAAAAAATAATATTTTTTTAATAAAAGAAAGAAGATAAATACAATAAAAGAATTGCTGAAAAGTGTTCGGAGATTGCCACATTTTCACCGTTTTATTCTATAGCAATTTTCTTTTCCAAACATCTTCCATGCGTAGTAATAAACTTATAAACTTCTGATTTCATTAGTTTGATTTTCTTGAATTTAAAAGGTGTTCTCCAGACAAAAATGTATATGCTTTAACATTTTTTTTAATACTGATTTGTACACTTGGTTTCATTTCTAGTCTACCCCAATTTATTGAGAATTAAAAGCTTGTTGTTGTTGTTGGAATACTGAAATTGTAAGTAAACATTTGGGTGCATATTTTTTTAGGGACATGAACTGTCTTCTAAGAAAAATCTCTTTTTAAATGTCTTCCATCAATACACCATCTTGTGCATGAGGTATGAACATCCCAATGTAACAGATATGAACATCCAACAAAACATTGTATGAACACTCAAGTTAGGGCGGTCATTCACCATAAAGGGAATCAAGGACGTGTCCTACACATAATCATTCACCATAACGTGAAATCTTGGACGCGCTACTTAGAATCTCAGAGGGCTAGATATGAACATTTGATGTATTGACTATGAACACCCCATCATAGAAAGTTTGAACACTCCAACGAATATGTATGCACACCAGATTCGCACGGATAGTTATTTATCATAACGCTATATATGATACAACAAATTTGACTATTAAGTAGTGAGACTTGACTTTTATAGTCAAAAGAACTGTAAAATTGGTGAGAATCTGAATCTTAAACTAAATTCTTGGTGGGGGACATTTAAGCAGGACAAAAGTGTTGGAGTTATGCTCTAGAATTAATTGTTAATTCAAAACGTTTATTCATATAGGGTCAGTTTGGCAAATCAAGGAATAACAATAGAATAGTGCTATCCGATTAGTAAAAATTGATTAGTGGTTGTTGGAAGAGTAAAAAAAATAGTGATGTTTAGAGCTATTCGGATAGTGGAAATATTGTTTGGCAAATGACAATTGGAATAGTATTGTGATAAATATTTTTACAGCTATTCGAATAGCTATTCCGCTATTCGACCAAATAGGAGGAATAGCGGATTAGCAATTTTTTAGAGCTATTCGAATAACTATTTTCTGTTTGGCACATGAAATAGCTATTATTTTGCTATTCTATTCCAATTTTTGGTTGCCAAACACACTCATATATAATTGATGACTGTTGATCATTTGTTCATGAAATCTTTTATTATTAGTTTATTTGGAAGTCAATGAGTTGAATTGTAAAACACTAATAATAATCGGAAGATAAAATAAATAAAAGATTCATAGATATCTTCAACCAAGAATAATTAGCAAGGAACACTAATTATAACCAGAGGTTGGCGTGAGAATTAAATGTTAATCAGGTTTTACAGATCAATGGATAGAAGTATCCATTTAATCTCAGAGTGCTTATTGGAGAAGAAGACTTTAGACGTGACCACTGAAATACAATGGATGTTGTAACATCCCCAAATTTTTGGCAAATACAAAAAAATATTTTAATCGAAAAATTATTGGCAAAATAATAAAAAAATGATGGAAGATGGTGAATAGCAATTGTGATTTCACTAATATTTTCTAAGAAAATAATGATTATAAGTCAGTAAATGTGCATAATGTATTTCTTTTCTTAGTTCTTAATTAAAGTATGATGCATATAAATTATAAATGCATATACTTAGTAGTTTTATAATATTTGACAAGTTCAAGGTTACATATGCAAATTTCTGTAAAACACAGTAAACCCAAACCCCACCCCTTTCTTTCCTTCTTTTCTTTTCGTTCCTTTCTGTCTTTCTTTTATTTTCGTTCTTTTTTCTTTCCTTCTGTACGGAGGAGGCAGGAAGCACCACCTGCCCAACCCCCACTCGCCGGAGCCGCTCTACACCACCGGCGACCGCCAGATCCGCCATGCCGCAACCCCACCCCAGCGCCCCTCCTCCCATTCTCCTCTTCCCCTCTCCTCTCTGCTACGACAGACCCAAACTGAACCAACACCAACCACCAGCGCCGCCCCATTCCAGCCACCCTACCGCCGACTGACACCACCAATCAACTCTCCTCACTTCCCCCTACACATTCCTCTAATCAATTTCACCAATCCACCTCTCTTTCTCCTCTTCCCTCGTTAATCCTAGAACCGTCAAAAACCGACGTCGCCGGAAACCGTCACTAACCTTCAAATTGACAACACCTACACCATCTCCACTACTCCCGTGGCCTATTCCACCAACTCTCCACCGCCAATTTCACCCCAAGCCACCACTTCCACCAAGCCCGGCCTTGTCTTACCCGATCACAACCGATTTTACATGAGTCGTGCACAAAGGGCAGCATTGCTGCCCTAGCGGTGTACCATGCCCCTCTATACAACCGGGAACCAAGTCCTCTATCATTTGCCTTAAGCCTTTCTGCTGCTGCTACATGTCGCCTTGCGTCGTGTGACTGATATTAGTGCTTGATGTTGAGACGGGGAAACACCGAGAGCAAGGGCGTGATGCCTTGCGGCTAACCGATCTTACCGCTGCCCAATTCCCTTAATGGTATGGTTTGCACCTCATCCCCTTTCTTTTCGGATCATGTGGCCTGGTTGCGCCCATGAACCGATTGCACACTCCGTATCACTAATTTTGTTTGTCGTCAGTAAAATTTCCCATTCCAAAACTTGTATTGCTGCTCTTGTGATATTTAAAAATTGGTACACATTGAGTTGGTACAGATTGGTATGAGGTTAGAAACAATTTTACAAATCAGAAATTATAATATGCCCAAATTGAATACGAGTATAAGTGGTACCTTTGACAAATCACAAAGCAACTTAATAAGCCAAGATAACGAAAAAAGAGAGTTCTGATTGTCCAATCGCCTTGAAATTTTCAGGAAATGTAAACAGCAATCAAACAAAGGTTTTGGTCCAAATTTCATATTTTTCCGAATTTTCTGTGAATTGTTATGATTTTCCAAATTTCAGAGCAGAAAATGAAAACTGGGTCAATAGCAGTCAAAATCTGGTATACTAGTAAACAGCAAAAACTGTACTATTCCATGAACTGGACCACTATATTTTATTTTATATTCTTGAAGTACACATTGAGTTGTATTTGCACAAAATTTTCATGAACAAATTCAAAGTCTAAGACCCCCAAATAAATATTTCAAGAAAATAGCAGCACTGTTTTTCAGAATTACCCCTCTGATGAAATTGGTTCAAAAGTGCATCAAACAAGCACCAAATTAGAAAGTGTTCTACATGAAAAAGGTTTCCAAAATACCCCTCCAAATGTCTGCAAAATAAAATTGGGCTGTTGTTAACAGAGTTTTCAAATAAATGACTGATTTGCCCACAAAAGTGGATTAAATAAATGAAATGATTTACTCCTTAGTCAAAATCTGATCCATTTTTGCTTTAAACTTCCATTGATTGATCTTAGGAGATAATAAAATGTCAAAAGTGCTTAGACACCAGTGTTGCTCGAAATCGATTCGAATCACCAAGAGATTTTGTTGTTGTCACCTCTTGAATTCCAAATCAGGTAACCGGACTTCTCTATGACTCGATTTACGGTTTAGTAGTTAATGGTTATTTTCAGTTCTTAATATTAATTAGTTTGTGCATATGATTTGATCTTGAAAGTGTGAATTTGTTGTGTGCATGAAAATGTATTGTGGAAAATGGTTTGTGGCATAAAAAGGATTTATGCATAAAATTGGTTTGGTATACTTTTTTGTGTGCATAAAAAAGGGATTTGGGATTTTGTCAGATTCATGACGGTGTATTTATCGAGTCCAATCGCCGGTCTTATAGTTCTGTGACACGACGGTTCATGGAATCGTCAGAAAGGGATTCAAGTAAATGACGGTGTACTGATCTGAAAGACCGACGATTGCCTCGGTAAATATGCGGAAGTAAATGTTATATGTTCCATGCATCAACTTTATCTCATTGATTAATATTGAAACTGAACGCTTTTTTAAAGAATCTGGAACAAAATAGATTTGCAATAGATACAAGATTATAGTTGGTTTGTATGTGCATGTGTTTACTGTTTTGCAGTATGCTATGATGTAACGGAAATAAAGTTTTCCTAAAAGAAATTAAGAATAATTAAAGGATGAAACTGACTTCTTAACTTAGTAGACACGGGTAAGCAGCCTTCTTTTCTGATCTGTGCATGTGACGAGCTAGCCAGTTACTAAATGTCACTACGGGAATATACAGAAGGTGTCGGATATTATAACACGATTATATTCCCATTATTACGGAATCTTAAGTACTTAAGTGAACGTTCCTTACGGTGCTCATACTAGTTGGGTAAGGGAACGGACGGTGTGACATACGGGTCAGATTATTTTTAAAAAGGAATGTATTTAATCGGACATAACTGAACTTTGTTCAGTACGGGACAGATTATTTTTAAAAGAAATGCATTTAATCGGACATAACTGAACTTCGGTTCAGTACGGGACAGATTACAACTTTCTACTTGATGACTTTTTAAAGTACAAGATAAGCTTCTTTTTCCGATAAAAATCTGTTTAATCTGACATAAATGTTCTTCTGTTAGGTATTAGACAATTTTTTTTTCTATGCATGAGTTCTTAAAATAAATTGATAATATATGTTACATAGGCATTTTACTTGTGGTAAAAATATTGGATGTCATGTTATAGCCTGATATTGTATATATATGTTGTGATAAATACATTGCATGGCATGCTTAGTTTTATTTTTTTCAATGTTATAGGTCCTGTGCATCAATTTTAATGCATTTGTAAAGTATTTTGCATTAAAAACTTGTTATAGAGAAGCGCGTCGTTAAATAACTGGTTACTGAGCTTTTTAGCTGACTTCGTTTTGTTGTTTTCCTTTCTTTTTGTTTGCGACGTAGGTCGACGGACCGTCAGATGGATGCACAGGATACCGCACCGTAGTGCCCCGGGTCGGGGCGTTACAGATGTTGATCCAATACCAATTGTACTTGTGTACAAATGTATTTCAAAGTATTTAATTTGTAATCTGATAAAGTTTAGTTTTCTCATATAAGAGAGCATATTAGTGAATGTTAAACCAACGCACTATGTAACAAGGAGCAATAAAGATATCATTTCTATATGTGATTGAATATGGAGAAGTCAGAATCATGATTTTGTCTTTTGTGAATATATAATGAAATTAGCTACTTCATTATACTTCATTATATTGCATACAAGTATATGATATCAGACAGACCTTTTGGTATATGATTATTATGCATGTGATATGATTAAAGCAGTTAATCATATGAATAATCATTATTCAAGTATTACCAAGTTAACGTAAGTTCACATAATTGACATTTGAGAATCTTATCAAGATATCGGAAGACAGGAAATTAAATACGAGTTGAACAGATTTACACTATAATAGGATTGCATGTATATGAGGTGTGATGTACATGTTAACTTGATAAAGAAATATCATTTGAGTAGTCATAATATGTTTTGTTAGACATCATTTATGACTTATGAGAATAAAAACATTTATTCTCATTACCAAATGATATCAAATTCCTTTTGTCTGACAATCTGATCAGGTGATTCAAACATCAGCTCGTTCAGATCCGATGCTGAGAGACAACATTGCGCTGGTTTTAAGATGGATGAAGATACCAAACACTGAGACTTCAATGTCAAAAATCGGTATGTAAAATTTAAAGTTTGGTCTATATCATTTAGAGTAAGATCAATTGGCGAATAGGGATGAATTCATATCCCCTTCTGTACTGCATTGTGCAGTTCACAATGTCAGCCGTTGTATTGTCTTGAGATTCGTGCCAGCACGGATCTTGAGATGATCTGACGGCTGGAATTCTGAACTGCATAATGCAGTAAGTCGGGGATGAGCACTCCGGATTTGGGAGAAAAAGTGAGATTGGATCCTAATTACTTCAGATGGATGCAAAAGTTGAAATCACATGTTGGCATTGAGTGAAGTTTCTGTTGGTATAAACCTGAAGATTAACAAATCAAAAAGAGATATTAATTAAGAAGTTGAGACAAGCCTGAGAATTGTAGCCGTGCGTTCAAGTCGCGACTGCCCTAAAGATAGATTGACGCCCTTCTGTGCAGGGTTTGCCGTTTATCCGTCTCCAAGGTTCTACACCCCGAGTCCGTCTCGTATCCGCTCCGGTGGCACAGTTGCAGAGCGGATGACGTCTACTTCAAAAGAAGAAGCGTCGTATACCGAATTTCTCTGTCAAGTATTATGGTATTTATGAACTGACTCGATGGACTGAATTACAGAAGAGGGAAACAGTGAATCAATTGTTCGTATTCAGTTTCTGTATTCCGGTCCCTATTTATAAAAGAGCAAAGAAGGCCTTGAACGTTGCAAACTGTGATGAGCAAAATATGGCTGTTGCCAGTCGTGTACGAGAGATGAAAGGATGCATCCTCTTATTAATCAAACAACACATCATCACCTTTCATTTAAATTAAATCAACGGCAAGATGAGATTGGATAATTAATAATCCACAACAGTAAAAATAAAACATCAATTCCTTTTGTAATTTGTTCAAGGCTGTGGGCCGTGGCCCGTGGCCCATCAAAGTCCTTGAAATATTAGTTGTCTCATAATAAAATATACAACAGTTTCATGCCTGAGGGGTCTTTATGATCTCGTACAAATAGTTATAAGTTATAACTAATGATTCAAAAGAACCATTCAACATGAAGTAAATTTTCATGTTGGCTAGCATCTGATTTGATGACTGTAATGTCTTCCATCTTTAGTCCAGAAAATACAACTTTACCTAGTTATCAAGGTATCAAAACCAATCTGGCGATTAATCGAACTGGCTGAAAAATTTTAGGCTCTGTGGATACATACATGGGGTCTTCAAGGGTCTAGGCAGAGCTATCACCCCAATTTGTCCAGAGTAAAAAGGACAAATAAATTTTAAGTCAATAAGATCCTCAACCCCTTTTCCTAATAATTCCAATTTTTTGAAAACCAGTAATTATTTGCAGCTTTGGATAGATTAGATATAAAATTGCAGTTCCTTTGTTAATACATCTGTCAAATGCCGCAGATAAACAAAGTATCTTCGACACATTCTGTCAAATCTTCTTCCAACTAATCAGCCAATCATAGTTCAGTACTTACCATGCTCATTACGCCTGCATCAAACCACAAATCTTCTTTTTGACACTCTTTAAGCTTTAATAATATAAAACCTTGTTTCTGTGCACCATATTTGGTTCAACCAGGTTTTAATACCTTAAAAATTGCAGGATCCTTTACAAAAAACAGAAACAAAGCAGAGGAGAAGTTGAAACAAGAGAGCGAGAGTGCTTTACTGTGAGATGATTCTAGTTCATTCTGTATATTGTACAGTCATACTAACGCGGCATTTGCTGTAGTGAAAACGATAGACACAACCTATAGGCTAACAATTCAAGTTGGTTGGTCAATATGGAGCTCACCAGGTATGCTAACTATTCATAATTATTAAGAAAATAAAAAAAATCTGTCACAAAGAATATTACAGTAGTTTTCACCGAACCAGTGTTTTAATATTCTTACAATAATAATTCATAAAATTACAATACCATATCTTCTTCTTTAGATAAAAGCGGAAGAGTAGGCTGCTCTCTAAAGAAGCCACGTCATCTTAAACAAAACAATCTCATTTCTACTGATTCACATCCCTTCATTCGCATCCCTTCAACAAACCACTATTTAAGTTTGCATCTTTAATGGACAGGTGTCTACTCAACAATTGTTTATTTCACAAACCTTTTTCTCACACTGCTCCCAACATTCTATTATTCTATTCTAAATTCTGAGTTACCCATTGTAAGTGTTGTCCCAAAAGATGTCTTCATCGTCCTCTTCAAAGAGCAGTTTTTTTTTTCAACACATTTTTCTTCACGCATTCTATTTTGTTTCCTTCTTTCACTTTCCAATTCTGGATATTCACTTACCTTTTCCGATTTTTGCTTTTTCATTGTTGCGTTCTATGTACACGGAGGTTTTTCTTTGTTTCATAATAACTTCTATTACAGCCACCGAAATTGGTTGCTATTAATAATTATCTTTCTATTGCCATTAAATTTTCTTTAACTATAGTCCCTTTTTTTGGCACTTTCTCCATTTCCATTGGGAATTATGAAATTCCTGTACATTGCTTAAATAGGTTGGCATTAGTAACAAGGCTTGGTTATTATAAAAGCATCTACATACTAAACAATTTGATCCATTTGATAATGCGCAAATTTTTATACTGGACATAATTACTTCGCTCATTTTTGTAAAGGACATCGAGTTTGATTCTTACCACTTTATTTGACTCATCCTTAAATTCTTTATATTTGTTCAATTTAATTGTAATGTTTTAATTTCCCAATTTTTAACAGTACGTAGTATGTTTTTCTTTTATGTCAAAATTATTATAAGAATTTATATTTTAAAAGAGAAATTATCCTTGTCCCCTTAACTTTGCCCCTATCGATCCCCAATGTTAAATTGGTTAATATTATCTCTTTCACTCATAGACAATTTTACGTTGCCTTTTCCAGGGTTACACACAAGAAAGGTCTAAAAATAATGCTTTCAGACAACAACGATGACAGAGAAGGATACACCAAAAATATAGTCTATAATGAATGTTTCAACCATCTAATAATCTAGAGGTACATGCTTCATCGATGTAATAATTCTACTTTTCATGTAAGTCCGTAAGAATTATAATTTTATATTATTATATTTAAGTTTCCAGAAATACTTGAATACATTACTTATTGTGTTTGCTTATTTTCGTGTGAACTACATAAATTAGATTGTAAGAATCATTCTAATTCCCAATGTTCATTCGTTCACTAATTAATAACTACTTTTGGAATAAATTTTTTACAAATAACAGTAAAAAAACTTGATACAATTATGATATATATCTTAATGTTCTTAATACAAACTGATCTAGACCTATATAATTCACTACTGTTGCAATCTTCGTTTTATCACTACTCATATAAATTACTTCAACTCTAAATTTTATACTACAAATATTACCTCTCATCGGAGCTTAAATGTTCAATGTTTTTATTCATTAAAATATCAATACTTCAATTTTTTAAACAATGTCACTTTAATATTTTTCCCCGGGCATTGTACGGGTCAAATGCTAGTTCAAAACTCAAAAGCACAACATAATACAACAGTCAATCACACCAGCACACAAGAAAATAGCAAATAAGCAAAGCAACAGCTTAGTACTTACTTGGTCCAAATGAATTAAAAACAAACCGGCATGCATATAAAAACAAACCAACACCATTGAAATGAAAAGAGGTTCACACAATTAATAAATTGAAACAACAACACTCAGACAAATTGATAAGAAAGGAAGACTTATTAATTACCAATTAAACATCCTGCAGCAGCAGCAACATTTGATCATATTCCTCGCCTTTGATTTGAGGGTTCAAAAATCTGATATCTGGGTTAATAAATTCAACAAAATAAAATGCATATTAAAAAAAGCAAGCAATGGAAGACAACTATTTTCTCCAATTATAAGTTATTAACACAATGCTTTTTAATTGGTAAATAAACATAAACTTCTTACCAATAATATATTCTGCAGCATCATTCAAGCAGATTCCTCAGCCTCAGTTGGAATGTTCATGCATCTGACATCTGGATTATTTGGATTCCTCGAGATCATCTCCTGCACCTTTTTCACAACATCAACATTCAGATCATCAAGCACGACCTCTTTTAGGCTTTTCAGATTTTCCAACCCCTTGAATTCCCACCTTGGTACCAAAACCTCCGACCCCTCACTGCGGCTCTTTGATTCTGAGCTCAAAATCCTTAACTCTTTATCATGGATTGTCAAATGTGCAAGTCTTTGCAGGGCAGTCTCTTCTATCAACACCTTTAATAGCCTTTTTCTTCTGTAATAAGCTTTTACGCAATCAAGAAACATCACCTGTAGCATTGGGAATGTTTTCGGGCCAAAGCACAGTTGCTCCCCTTCAAATGAATCTTCCAAAATAAAGAGAATTTTTAGGTTGGATAGCATTTCAAAAGCTTTAATATATTCCATGGGTAGACGTGTGTCCCGGAGATGCAACTTCACCAAGTTATCAAGGGAGCTGAACCAGTTTGGCAATTTACTGATTGGGCTGAACAACTTTAGGCTCTGGAGATATTTTGGTGGAATGTTAATAGATTCTAAACAGCGACCCAAACCAAATCGGTTAGAAGCTGCAAGGACTAATGATTTTAAGTGGATAAGCTCCTCAATTGCTTCACCTAATATTTTTCCATTCTTCTTAGAAAAACCCACAATTGCTATTTTCGTCAGATTGCTTAAATATATCAGCTCTTTTGCTGTGGCAACGGATTGTCCAATATCAATCGTACCAAAATTACGCAAAGATCTCATTTTTCACATACCTGGAGGAGTCTTCAACCCAAATGAACCGAAATTAGTCCATTGTCCAGGTCCCTGATCAACTTTTTGTAAGTAATTACCGCATATACATTTGCAATATCCAACATAATTAACTACCTGTTGCGTTGCTGTTTCACAAAAACAATAGCCTCCTGTGGCTGGTAAGCAACAAAATGTGAACAGTGAAACAAAAAAAGCTATTGCATAAATTTTCATAAACCTAGATGGTTTATACCTATTGTACAATTCACGATTCTTATAATAATCAAATCCTGCACGTAGATAACTCAACTTTTTTAATTTAACAACTCCCTTCGGCAAGTCAAGCACCCATGTGTCTCTTATATCAAGGGTCTCGAGATCACGAAGTTTTTTTAATGAACCTGGTAGTTTTGTAATTGTTGTTCCCCTAAGACCAAGGTACTTCAAATGGTGTAGTTTGCATATTTTTTTAATGTCTCGATTCTTCAATCCCATTGTTCCTTCTAAATCTAGAACTCTTAACAATCTCATTTTATGATATGCCACATAGCTCCCGACCTTCCCAAACCCAGTTACTGATCGAATGTTACTCAACTTTGTGTTTCCAAGAGCACTATTGTTTTCTTCCAGCCCACCTTGTATGACAACATGTCGAGCCTTGCCACTAATGCTCATGTGGCTTTGATCTCCAACAAATGATACAACATCCTCATTCTCTGATTTACCAACAATCATTTCATATAATAGATCATGAATACTACAGTGTGTGACAGCATCATTCCCAATTGTTATAGGTTCTGATGGTTGGATCAGACTTCTGCCCATAAGCTCATAAAAGTAACGTTCTCCGACCTCCTCTGCTATCATGTCACGTCCTTGCATTAGAAAACCTTCAGCCATCCATCGCCTTATAATCCTTGATCGCCTAATTTTATGATGGTTATGGAATACACAGAGATACAGAAAGCAAGACTTGAGGTGGTAAGGCAAACCATCATAACTGGTGGTTAAAGAATTCATGATGCTCCCTAAGTGGGGATTGTTACGAATTTCTGAGCTGATATGCTCATGCATTTTATTCCATTCATCACTTGTTTTCGGTCTCGTGGCTAGAAAACTTCCAATAGCAACAATGGCTAGTGGTAATTTCCCGCACCTCTCTATAATTTTACAAGCTTCTGTCTTCATCTCCTCTGTAACCGACACAACATAAACCTGTTTGGGAGTGATTTCTTGTTGGAGATCAGAATAACCAAAACTTTTCTGCAACAACAAACTTTTGTCTGGTTGTTCTCCTTCCTTGGTGCTAAGAGAACAACTTTTGCTTTTCCTTAGCTCGTGGTTAGACTTTCCATCAGTCACGAGGGTATAATCAGAGTTCTTATATACAGCCCAGTAAAACAGTTCAAGTGACTCGTCTATTGAAAGTTCTGGCAACCAATATATGTCCTGTTCCTTAGATATGGATTTTGCTAACTTCTCAGACCGTGTGGTTACCAGGAATCGGCTCCCCTTGACTTCATTTTGAAAAATACTCCTTATCTTATTCCATTCTGTCTCACTGGCTAAATCATCTAACACAATTGCATACTTCTTATCTTTCATGTGTTCGTTTATCTTTGTTTTCAGCTCCTCCATATCAAACCTCCGTTCTTTGATCTCTTTCATATCAAACCACCGTTTTTTCATCACCTGTGTTTTCTCATTTTGGTCAAAGAGTGAAAGCTCCCTAGCCAGGCTTATGACAAATTCTTCTACAATGAAAGGATGTACAATGGTAATCCACGCAAAGCACTGAAATTGGTTGCTCAGCTTAGGGCTTTCGAGGACATTCTTAACAAGAGTGGTCTTTCCACGGCCACCCATCCCCACAACTGATATAACTTTCCACGTATCAGGATTTTCCCTAATAAGTTGAAGCAGATCTTGTTTTGGTTTGGTCAGCCCCACAATTAAGGAATCATCATTGGTATTCAAATTGGGCACAAACTCCATGGAATCAACCTCGGGAACATTTTTATTATTACTTTTAATAAGACCATATCGCAGGTTTCTCTTACTCACATCCTCAATTCTAACTTTTAGCACTTTAATCCTTCGGGCAATTCGGTCTCGTGCTTTGGATGATAAAATGGCATTTAGGCAACCTTTCTTCATGAGGTGAACGGAAGCTTCTTGGAGGCAATCCTCTACATCGTAAGATAACTCCTGGACCTGCCTTACCCATGTTGTCACAATCTCGCCTTTCGCTTCCTCAGCTGAGGCAACCCGTAGAAAGGCTTGCATCATCTCAAGCTCTTCTTTGATGAAAAACAACTCTTCTTGCACCCCAAGTAGTAAACCAATTTCATCAGTTGTGGCTGTTTTTGCGATTGAAACCACAGAGTCCAGTGCTTTTTTTGCAATGCCTATAGCAACCCCCTCCATTTTCTATTTACTGCTAATACACAAATTCCTCTACAAGAAAAGAAATACTTAATTAAGTTAAAAAGTAGTATGTTAATTTACGTAAAAACTATCTAAAAGTTACCTCAAGTAATTAAAATATTCTCTTTTTATACATGAAATGGCGGCATTTTCCTCCTTTTGTTTTGAACTATAGCATACAATAGTAACTATAAATACTCTCTTTGTTTTTTTTTTTTTTATATATTATAATATAAAACAACCTGTAGGGACTTGCTTATAAGAATGTAGGCTCTCTATTTGGATGCACCAAAAATAGTACAATAGCTGTACTGATGCATCCAAACACACAAATGCTAATCCGGATTAGTGAGAATAACTATTATTCTGTTACCGGTTGTTAAATATGGATTAGCTATTATTTTTTTCAACCATCTATCACTATTCTAAATATACGATTAAATAATATGTTTACAATTCCCAATAGTACCAAATTTATGTTATTCTTTGACTAATCCAAAACTCACTATTCTTTCAGTAATCTCATATCTTTTACTTGTGGATCTAAAACGAGGTCTTGACAAACCACAAACAAGAACACAGATCTTTCACTTGTGGATCTAAAACATGATTGACCGGTCACGTATATATCTAACATATATATATCGCGTCCGATCATGGGTTTCCTAGCAAGGAGGAACCTAGATATAGTTCTTACAGGAGTGTGGAGCTGAGACAAGGCACTATATTGGGTGGAAAACTACACACATGTTGTTGTATGTTATGGTTTCTCAACTTGACAGTCCCATCGATTATTATCACAGTGTCGATAGCATTGAAAGTCTGTTGGACATTTAGACAAGTGTTGTGATCGGGTGGCATTGTAACAATCAAATTTGGTGACAACAATTCCCTAAATAAATATAAATAAAATCTCTCAAATAGAAAATTTTGTACAAATATGTTTTCAATTGTAAATTAAGTTTGATAGTTTCTTACAAATGAAAGTTAATACAACATTATTTCAATAAAATTCACTAAAAGTATTGTCCTTAATTAAAATTTCCAAGCATTTTTATTACATTAAAATATGTATTTTGTTAGATTAATTAAATTTTTAATAAATACACTATATTAGCACACTTTTTTCACAATTTTGAAATATTAAAAAACCAATTGGCCAATTATATTGAAGATCAAGGGGGCCAAAAATGTATTGCACAACATATTTGTTGGTCAGGAGGGAGCAATGACCCGCCCTCCCCGATCGCCCCACCCCCCCCCCCCCCCCCCCCCCCCCCCCCCCCCCCAAAAAAAAATTGGCTTCACCATTTGAAGAGGGTGTAATGACTCTGACATTTAAAAGAGATTTTTTTTGGATCATAGTTAGCATATTGTCACATTTAATTTACCGATGGATTGGAAATGCATAGTATGTATATTTCTGGTTTTGACTCATAACAATAAATTCCACCAAATATAAGTATTTAGGATTTCAATCAAAGGATATGCACATCTATATCTATACTTCTTTAAAAAGAGTGTAAGGATGGGACCGTCTATTGATGATCATAGTCTTACTTCTATTTTAATCACCATCCATCCAATAATCAAAGGATGAGATCGTATCCATTTCCTATTCTACTTCTCTCCATTTATGCCTTAGCACAAAACTAAAGTGGTGAAGTTTTTTACTGACCTTTTCTCGCCGCTAAAGTCACAGACTCATCTCTTCTCTTCGATTCTTTTACCCCATTTAGCTTTAGTGAAAATTAACGTTACCTGCAACAGCATGCGGGTACGCTTCTAGTAATAAGAAATGACGTAGACAACATAACTACTTATATTGTACCTTCGAATATAAATTCATATATATGTATAGCAAGAGATATGATACAGTGCTACATATTATTCCTTGTCACGGATCGGTCAATTAAAAAGTTTAAACGGCCGATCCAAATTGTTTCAAAGGATCTTCATCTTAAAAATCTCATTAGTGATCACATTTTTTACTATTTTGTAACTCCTTCAAATTTTTGAGGGATAGAAATTAATATCATTAATCTAATGGTTTTTTATTTATCCAATAGCAACAATCATATTGAGCAGTTTGGATCAGCCATTTCAATTATTCGTACCATTTAAAAAAAAAAAAACCAAGGAATTTGAGCTGTACTTAATTAGAATACCTTGTGTTTGACCCTGGAAACAAGTCTTCTATGGAGACGACGCCTCAATGGACAAAGATATTCAGTTGAGCGACCACTACTAGAAAATGCTGTAGTGGCAAGGGTAAAAAAATTGGTACCATGGGTGGTGAAGAACCCATGCCAATTAGAAGCGGTGGCTAACTTTAGTCTTTCTCGTATGCATATACGCATGGTATGTTGAGGCACGGCTCAGTGTACCAATGATTCATGCTGTTGCCCAAGTTTATACTCATGCTAAGCCTATTTGGACATTTTTTTTTGTGTTTTCACGGTAGACCCAAGCTAAGCACTTCAAATGTACCCATGATAACCAAATCGAACAATAAACAGAATTAAAAAAATTAGAACCATAAATGACAGGGATCGAGTAATCCCAGTAAACACTCCCCGTCAGCTATTATATTCACTTTTATATGAACTTCAACTTTATACAATTTGTATAGCATATTTTAAGTTTAGATAGCGCCAAACTAATAGCCTATAGTTAATTTTGGTAGTAGTGAAACGTCAGCTATATACTATTTAAGTTGGTGGTACTATCTCCCATCTCTATCTTTTATTTATCATTTATTTTCCTATATTTTTCTGGAATTTCAGTTCCATTTAATTGCTGAAATAAGAGAACGGTTATTAGTTAAAAATAAATTTTCTCAATAAATCCGGATTGGGATCCTTAGACATTTAATATATAAATTTGAGTACTATAACTATTATGAAAAAAAAATATTACTCATGTAAATTGTAGATATATATATACACTAATGGTCTAACAGATTAAACCAGGAAAAAAAAAAAAAAAAAAGCTATCAGCAAGAATTGAACCCATGACCAGGTAGCATGCCACAGAATTACCAACCGCCATAAATTCAATATCTCATAAGATGGACATAAAATATTTAATAGTTGGCAATGGATCCCTCTGCATAAGTATCTTACAAATTTGGAACCTAAATAATTAACGCATCCTAGAATAAAGCATACAAAAATCAATTTGATACAGTATACAAAATTATAGGACATTTTAATGTAGTAGTACATCCAGTAGTTAATTTCAAACTACCAATCCTCTTGCTCCTCATCTTCCAGTGCCTCTTCTTCTGCTTCTTGTAGTGCCTCTTCATCCACTTCTTCATTTTGATTCAAATCATCCTCATTTTCTCGGATCACTACATTATCCCAATCTAATTGTTGGCCATCGGTAATCAATATAGGACAATTTGGTTGATCCTCTTGAAACCAATCTTGTGCATCCACATGGTCATCAATACCCAAATTACCCCTCCGTTTTGTTTTCATTGCAATCCACCAGTGCCGCCTTTCTATTTCATTTGATGCATATGGCATGTAAAAGACTTGATTTGCTTGACATGCTAAAATAAAAGGCTCATCGGTTGCAAGAGTGGAAGTGTGGTTTACCTCGACTAGTCCATGTTCGCGATCCATTCTGATGCCATTAGCTGTGTCGAACCAATGACACTTGAAGAGAACCACCTGATTGTCAATTCCTTCATACTCCAATACAATTACTTCTTTGAGCACCCCATAGTAGTCTTGTGTTCCATTGGCAGACTCCCCCATCACACAAACACCACTATTTGTCCTTGATCTGTTTTGCGCATGAGAATCAGTGTGGAATCGAAATCCGTTGACATCGTACCCTTCATAGCACATTGCCCGTCTCATAGGCTTGAGACCTAGGTTTTGGACATCCAAGTCCAGACTTGCATCCTTGTGTACCCTTTCCTGTAACCAAGTGCCAAAGTATTTTTGTCGCATTGTTTCCAATGTGTGTTCTGTGTTACCTCGGCCCGTGTCCCTCATGTGCTCATCAAACTCCCTACAAAGTTTATAGAAGTTTTAGTGTTTGGAAGCACGCTGACTTGTGAAATATGGGGTAAAAATTAAAAAATGAAAGACTAATTACATTAACAAGGACTCAATTTGAGAACAATTGAGTATGACATAATTGTGTGCTGCCTTGAATTCATCATTTTTTAGGGTCCTTTCTTTCCGACGACCCAATGGTTTGCCAAATTTTTCAAACACCGCCAATCGGCCAACTGAAGGATGTTTTTCAAGATCATTTATGTTTGCATTCTCCTTCTCTCTAGATTTCTTGGCATCTTCAGCAAAATAAGCTGAGCAAAAGTCTGCTATCTCCTTTACTAGTGTTGCCTCAATGATTGATCCCTCGACACGAGCTTTGTTTGTTACTCTCATTTTCTGCTCCTTATTTCTCCTACAAAATTGAAAAATAAATGCATAGATGCTCCAATATAAGCATACTGAATTCTACTCCAGTAATTTTTTGTACAGTAATTGCTCTAGTAATTAAAATGATATTCTACACAATAATATTTTTTTCATTAAATGAATGTAAAAGATACCTCTCACAAGGATACATCCATCTACAACCTATTGGTCCACCCGCTATTGCCTCATATGCAAGATGGACTATAAGGTGCTCCATCGAGTCAAAGAAACCTGGTGGGAAGTGTTTCTCGAGCTTACACAATGTGACCACAATATCGCTCTCCAATTTCTTCAAGCGATCTCGCCTTGGGTCTTTTGAACATATCTCTCTAAAAAAGCTAGAAACCTCACACAAGGGTCCCCAAATTTCATCGGGTACAAAGTCTCGAAATGCAGCCGGGATAAGACGCTCCATGATAATGTGCCAATCATGGCTCTTTAGCCCCGTAATTGTGCCCTTTTCGATGTTAATGCACCTTTTCAAATTAGATCCATAGCCATCTGGGAATTTGATCTCATCTTTTAGCCATCTCAAAACTGCTCTTCTCTGTTGTAGTGTCATTTCATAAGGTGCCAACGGTTTGGGTGCATCGTCGTGAGGGAGATTTAGTGCGGGTCGGTTGCAAAGTTCAGCCAGATCTTTTCTTGCCTTCTTATTGTCTTTACTTTTCTTTGCTATGTTAAATATCATATAAATGATATTTTCAGTGAAGTTCTTCTCCAAATGCATGACATCTATGTTGTGTCTGATTAAAAGATCCTTCCAATAGGTCAAGTCCCAGAAAATACTCCTTTTTTGCCAATGATGGTTCTTGCCATAACCAGAGATTTGATTGAGCTTACCAAATTTTCCCCATTTGATCGTCGGGAGAGCGTCAACCACCTTCAGCAACTCCTCCCTTGATAACCTCGGTGGAGGTAGTTCCCTCTCAATTTTGCCCTTTTTAAAATTTTTCTTATCACGCCGGAATGGGTGATGTAATGGCAAAAAACATCTATGGCAATCAAACAGCATGGTTTCCCGCCATGGTCAAGTCGAAAGGACTTTGTCTTGCTCATGCAATACGGACAAGCCAAGTTTCCATGTGTCCCCCAACCGCTAAGCATCTCGTAGGCAGGGAAGTCACTAACAGTCCAAAGTAACATTGCCTTCATGTTGAAATTCTGCTTCGTGTGCACGTCGTAAGTCTCCAAACCAGTGGTCCATAGCTTCTTCAACTCATCTATCAAGGGTTCAAGACAAATGTCAATGTCCCGACCTGGATGGTCCGGTCCCGACAAGAGAAGCGTGAGGAACATAGTATCTTCCTTCATGAGCATGCCAGGAGGGAGGTTGTAAGGAAACAAGAACACCGGCCAGCAAGAGTAAGGGGCTGTGCTTGATTGAAATGGCATGAAACCATCGGTTGAGAGACCAAGCCTCACATTACGCACCTCTGATGCGAAATCAGGATGTTTTTGGTCGAATTGCTGCCAATCTTCTGCATCTGCTGGGTGTGCCATGACATCTTCATTTTCTCGAACACCTTCTTTATGGTACCGCATGTGCTTCGCCATGACAAATACTTAGAAAAATTTAAAAATGGAAAATTTTTGTATTCCCCAATATTTTCATATAAAGAATTTATTGAGCACCATAAATCGTGATTTCGGACACGATAACAACAATTTTGAGCTGTTAGCATTTCGATCTGAAATGCTAACGTTAGTATAATAGTCTAGCTCCTATATATATAGTTTATGATGCAAGTTATATATATAGATGTACAAGTGAAAATCAACATCAAGTGATTATGGATATTAATTTCATTTCATATGCAAATTAATTTTACAATTGTGTTCTCAATGCAGGTTAAATTACTAATTGTAACATATTTAGCTTATTGTAAAAGTTAGCACAAAATATGTGGGTGCACATAAAATCTTGCCCTTGACCGCTTTGTTGTACTATTTCACCCTATTCGGTTTTTTGGATTGACCGGTTCATGATATCTTCGTCTGGTTCAATATACTTTGCTTCTTTCTCTCGTTTCATCTCTATCTCGCTCCGGTTATGCAAGCTAAATTCATTATTATGCATGCTAATTAATAACTTTATTATGCAAATTTAGATTGCATAACAATCCATTTAGTTTGTATATAAATTCATTTAGTATATGTATATTTTTTTGTTCTGTCCTTATTCTGAAAAATAAATTCTTGATTATACATATTGTATTATGAATTATGCAAGCGAACTAAGTACGTATATAATTAGCGTGTACAACATTGGAGAGGTGCGGAAAAATATTGATACATGATCGATATATGTTGGTATCCATGATGGGAATAGTGATACTTGTAATAATAAATCACTAGATAAAGACCCTAATTAATTTAGCTAGATACTTATTGCACCACATGGATTAATTAATTCGCATGTCTCCATGTAGATTTTAGGGACTTAATTGTCACTTGTATGACTATAATCATCTTATATTATTATGAGTAGGTATCAAATAACCACAAACTTTTGTTGCGCTTAATAACTATAAAATTATTTATATATAATTAAATTGACAAATATAAATTGTTAGATTTATTATAAATCATCTCAATATTATATACATAAAAAATTATGAAAATTTAATCTCGTTTGGATAGCCATAAAAAAAGTAGAAAAAATCATAAAATTTCACCCATTGATTTTTATTATTGCTTGATGCATGTGTACAGAATATCAAATGATACAATTTTTTGTGTGCACATGAAAGATGATATATGCCAAACGTTTCATCAATTAATTTTGTTATTTAAGAGTTTAAAATGTAACTATTTAAAACTTCTTTCGTGGTTACCATGGGTACAAAATTTTGTGATCATTTGATCCCTCCTCTACTACTAATAATTAAAAACTAGAAAACCTATCTTAGCACTCCTATATTCCTCTCTTCTTTAGAAAAAGAAACGAATAAACAAACTTATTATAAGATTTATGCCTTACTTATCACTTGCAATGCACTCCAATCCACTCCTCTTTAATAAAGGCATTAGGGTACGTATAAGTGCAAGATTCTCTTTATTCCTTTCACACTCAGTCCATTGGCCTCTTACAGTTATACTCAAGCAACTTTACTTTTTTTTTTTTTCAATTAATATCGTTGGCAAGATTATCAATTACTCAAATTTCATGTTTGTTCCATTTTTTTTTTAGGATAAAGATAAGGGTCGAACCACTCACATTTAAATATCTATAAAAGATCTTCATTCGGGTTTTGAAACTACGACCTCCCACGCAGAGATCGCGTTTTAATTTGTTCCATTTATTTAATCAAAGATTTCTTCTTTTTATCGGAACATCGATCGATCGAACATAGGACATATACCGGGCAGCTGTAAACTAATACAGATTCTCTATAAAGTCGGATTTCTAATTATTTCGTAATTATTAGGTAGAGAATTAATGTTTGATGTAATGAGTATACCTGTAAACTCCTTTGAATAGATCTATATGAAAGTATCTTTGCCTTCGAAAGTAAAAATTAATCATTGTATGGTTGGTTTTACAGGATAAGATAAATAGAAAAGTGAAGTTATTTTTTAAATATTGGACTGGTCCAATTATTTGTCAATGTTGTGATGACATTGAAGATTTTAATCATCTATTCTTTCATTGTCCATTAATGTCACAATTCTGGAATTCTTTCGATAAATTCAATAATAGAGAAATTTCTCTCAGTATGGCCTCTATATGGATTTGTGGGATAATACTTTGTCTTTTAAAACCAGATAGACTTTAATTTATGTCCAATCAATCATATTGGTATAGCTTTTAGGGTCCTATGGAATTGGAGAAATAAATCTATATTTGAAGGAAAGGCTAATCCTACATTTCATTCTAATTTGTTCAAAATTAATGTTTATATTTATCTTGGACAAACAATTTTAGCTAGTATATATATAGACTGGAACATGGTCCTTTTAATGAGAGAATAAGTGATGCACCGCATTTATATATACATTTTACCAGACTTGCACTAGTATTTTGGCCTAGAATTCCTAAGATTAATTGCATTTAATTAGTAAGATGTCTAGATTCCAGTTACTTCTCTACTTTTGTCCATATTTCAGGTCAATCGGGCTTTTAGAGCCAATTGGACGCGATTCGGAGCATCAGACGACGAGTCGGAACTGGAATGAGCCTCCTGCTGACTACAGGACCCTTCCTGTGTCCAGCAGAGGGGAGTTACAGCACGTTCGAAGCATCCAATCGGCGCTGGAAACTTCCTGTGAAGCAGAAACCGCCATTTTGTTCTTCCTGCGGTCCGCAACCCCGTGCCTGCGGTCCGCAGGGAGTTAACTGCACAGCCTGCCTATATAAAGCGGTCATTGGGACGGTTCTAGAGATCTTGGACTCATTCATTTCATTCCACCTTCACACCCCTTCGCGTTGTGAGTGTCCAGAGACCAGAGAAGGAGAAGGAAGGCCTGATTCATCGCGGTTTGGAGGAGAGACAAGCGTTTGCTTCCCCGACGCGAAGATCTCGACGACTCGCATTCTTCTTCGGTTCTCTCGTGCCATGAACTTCTTTCTCTCTTTGTTTTCTTTGTTTTCTTGTGTCATGAGTGAGTAGATCTGTCTGTTCTTAGGGTTTGAATGATGACGATTGTGTTGATGGATTAGTTGTTTGTGTGGATTAACGTTGTTTTCATAATCGCTTGAGATTTTCATTATTATGTGCTTGCAATTTGTTTGTTCATTTGTTAAACCTATAGGTTATGGCCAAACCTAGTTGGTTAATGTAGTATCTTTTGACCAGATCTGATTGTCTGCAAAACTTGGGTTGAATTGTATCCGAAAGTACTCGAAAGGCGAAACTGCGTTTCGACTAACCTCGAAACGGACCCTAGAATTAACAAGTGACATGAACGTAGTTTAGAACTCATTCTACGAGTTTCGAATTGATTTAGAATTGTTAGGAGTACCAAAGGTGAAAACCAAGGACTTGTACCAACTCTGAATTGCTTAGGAACTGACGACGTTAGTCAGAACACCAAACCAGAATTGAAAACTGCTCTCTGTCAACATCCTGCGGTCCGCACTCAGTTACAGAAAGTGCAAGACAGGAGTTACGATATTGCCTGCTGCTTACAAGAGACATCTGCGGCTAGCAGACGATGTCATAACCCCTAACCAAATACCTGCGGTCCGCAAGAGACATCCTGCGGAACGCAGGCAACTGATCCTGAGACCAATCTGATTCTGCCAACCCTGAGAACGCTTTTAATTAATTGTCTTTAAGTTATTTACTTGTTTTAGTACTGTTTCCTTGTGTTTGTAACCAGCCTTGTTAAAACCCCCAACAATTGATCCTTTAATCCAAACTCTCTTAGAATTTAGGAGTAGTTTTAAGTAAAATCTGGTGTTAATCCCGTCCCTGCGGATTCGACCCTCAAGTACTACACGAGATCGTACGCTTGCGATCGAGTGCATACTTTAGGTTTAAAAGCCTATACCCGTTCGCGCGGTCAAGCTTTTTGGCGCCGTTGCCGGGGACGGCGATATTAACCCTAGATTTTGCTTTTCTTTAGTTCTAAGTTCTAACTTCTCTTCTTCTTTTCTCTCTTTTTCTGTTTCAGGTGAACGACGCTGGACGGATTCCCTCCTCCTGTTGGCGACTACTTTTTGAGGAGCGGACCCCGGAGTCCGATATTCCGATCTCCGCGAGCGGGGATCAGCGCCGTCCTCGCTGATTCAGACCCGTCGTCTAACATGGCAGACGACGCGGAGCGCGAGCAGCTCCGGATTCGGGCCGAGGAGCTCGAAGAAGCTCGGCAACTGCTGCAAGAGGAAGTCCGACAGCTGAGGCAGCAGGTCGCAGAGCACGCCCTCGAGCCGCGGACCTTCAAAGAGTTCCACAGCCCACGAGTTGTTGACGCACAAGGGCCCATCATACTTCCAGATGTGCCCGGAGGTCCTCCGACTCTCGGAACCGGAGCCGTGAGCTTGATCCAGCAGAACTGCTTCCACGGCTTGGAGAACGAAAACCCGCACGATCACTTGGATAACTTCCTCGGGTGTTGCCGGGCCGTGAAGAACGCAGACGCGAACCCCGACTACGTTCGCCTTGCCTTGTTCCATTTCTCTCTCCGGGACAAGGCCAAATTCTGGTTCAACTCTCTCCCGAAGGGCTCAATTGGTTCCTGGGCTGAACTTTCATCGCAGTTCCTCGAGAAATTCTTCCCAATTAGGAGAACAGCCAAGGTTCGGTCCCAGATTGCCACATTCAAGCAGGCACATGACGAGTCGCTGGGGGATGCATGGGATCGGTTTAACCACCTCTGCTTGTCTTGCCCCCACCACAACTTCTCCAACATGATGCTAGCAGATGCCTTCTATGATGGACTGACTCAGCAGAACCGCGTCATGGTTGATGCATGTGCAGGTGGGTCCATCGTTGACCTAGAGGCGCAAGACATCCTGGACATCTTTGACAAGCTCGCCAAGCAGCAGCAGTGGTCGAGCCGCGAGTCCAGCAGGGGCACGAAAGGTGCGCTACGAAGTCGATCAGCTCGCCCTCGTCCAGGCCAAGCTAGAGGCACTGCAGCTGCAGATGGACAAGCAGCTGGACCAGCAGAAGGCAACCTCGAAGGCTGTGCAGGCTCAGTCCTGCTTGCTTTGCGGTGAGGACTCTCATGTCTATGAGAGTTGTCCGCTACGTCAGCCCGAGGAGGAGGAGGAGCAGGCCAACTCTCTCAACAATGCCCCATTCTCGCAGGGGTATGCCAACCCAGCAGACCGGCAAATCTGGAGAGACCGTCCCAACTTCGGGACCAACAACTACAATCCTCCTCAGGGATTCCAGAATCAGGGGCAAGCAGGTGGGAACCGCAACTTCTTCAGCAGCTCCCATTTTCAGAACCAGAACAGACCTGCCCAGCAGAATGCCTTCCGCCTGCCGTATGTACCTCCGCATCAAGAGCTCAAGCCTACCGTTGTGAACAACTTCATGACCGAGCAGAACAAGATGAACCAGATGATATTCGAGCAGATGCAGGCCCTCAACGAGAAGTTTGCCCGGATCGCGGGAGGAGACGTAGGCGCGCCATCGAGTTCGGGCACCAAGTTGCCGAGCCAGCCAACGAACCCGAATGGCGAGGTGAAGGCGATCCACACTCTGAGGAGTGGGACACAGTATTCTGGCCCTCCCATGCCAGAAGATGAGGATGCGGCGGTGATTAAACCCGCGAGTACCAAATCAGATCCGCCGGCAGCAGACAACACACCAGGCGCCACATCCTGCGGTCCGCAGGATCGATCTTGCGGTCCGTAGGATCGATCTTGCGGTCCGCAGGACACTCGGCCAGGCGCCCAGTCAGACCAGGCAGCTTCCCAACCGCCTCTCTGCGTTCCGCACGACATGGCTCGCGGTCCGCAAGACGCGGTGGCAAACGGACAAAATGCGCCAATCTCCGAACCCGTCGCGCAGTCCAAGCCGAATAACGACAAAGGGAAGGTGCCAGCAGAGCAACAGGTCTACCGACCGCGGGTACCATTCCCGCAAAGGCTCGCCAACCACCGGTTAGACGAGCAGTTCTCCAAATTCATGGACGTCCTCAAGCAGCTGACGGTCTCTATCCCATTCACCGACGCGCTGACTCAGATGCCGACTTACGCAAAATTCTTGAAGGACATTCTGTCCAACAAGCGGGGCTTAAAGGACTGTAAGAGCGTGCAACTGAATCTTGAATGCAGCGCGGTAGTGAGTCGGGAGCTTCCTTCGAAACTTGGAGATCCCGGGAAGTTCACCATCCCATGCAAGATCGGCAAGGCAGACATTAAGAAGGCGCTGTGCGACTTGGGAGCCAGCGTAAGCCTCATGCCACACGCCGTCTTCCAGAGAATTGGGGTTGGTGAGTTGAAGCCCACGCGCATGACGCTGCAGCTAGCAGACACCTCCGTCCGCTTGCCGCTGGGTATTGTTGAGGATGTGCCGGTTCAAGTCGGCAAGTTTTTCGTGCCCGGAGACTTCGTTGTTATGGATATGAAGGAGGACAAGGATGTGCCAATCATCCTAGGCCGACCGTTTCTCCGGACAGCTCGGACAGTCTTCGACACGTATGAGGGCACTCTCACGATGAACGTCGGGGGCGAGAAGGTGCAGTTTCAAGTGGCCAAAGCCATGAAGTACCCCGACTTCTATGAGGACTGCAACCGGGTGGATGTGATCGATCTGTTGGTTCAGGAAGTTCAAGAAGACCTGCTGGAGCAGACGCCCGATCTGACCAGCGATGAAGATGTATCAGATACCATTCTCTGCAGGCCGCAAGACATCTCTTGCGGAGCCGCACTCAGCAATGAAGACAGCGGGTACCCAGACGGCCCCCTGCTCCAGCCAGTATTTTCAGCATCCTGCGGTCCGCTGGACGACTCCTGCGGTCCGCAGGAGGAAGCATCCGAGGGCAGAACTGACAAGGCACCACCGCTCGACGCTCCGAGCAAGGTAGACCTGAAACCACTGCCCGACAACCTCAGGTATGAGTTCCTGGATTCTGAGAAGACTTCTCCTGTCATCGTTGGCGCTCAATTGAGCTTTGATGAGACTTCCAAACTTTTGGAGAAGTTGCGCATTCACAAGGGTGCCCTCGGGTACTCAATCAAGGACATCAAGGGACTCAACCCGTCCATCTGTGCTCACCGGATCCACCTCGAGGAGGACCACAAGCCTTCCGTGCAACACCAGCGGAGGCTCAACCCAGTCCTGCAAGAGGTAGTGAAAAAGGAGATCCTTAAACTGCTTGATGCTAACATCATTTATCCGATTCCAGACAGCAAGTGGGTGAGCCCGGTGCATGTGGTTCCGAAAAAGGGTGGCTACACTGTCGTTGAGAACGACAAGGGCGAGAAGGTCCAGATGCGCCCCACGACCGGGTGGCGGATGTGCATAGACTACCGCAAGCTGAATGCGGCCACGCGCAAGGACCACTTCCCGCTGCCATTCGTGGACCAGATGTTGGAGCGCCTCGCCAAACACTCTCACTTCTGCTACCTTGACGGGTACTCCGGCTTCTTTCAGGTACCCATCCTCCCCCAGGACATGGAGAAGACGACATTCACATGTCCCTACGGTACCTTCGCCTACCGGCGGATGCCGTTCGGCTTGTGCAATGCGCCTGCTACATTCCAGCGGGCGATGATGGCCATTTTCTCTCCTTACATTGAGAAAGAGGTCGAGATTTTCATGGATGACTTTTCTGTGGTTGGCACTTCATTTGATGAGTGCTTAGCGAATTTGTGCAAGATCTTGCAGAGGTGCGAGGAGACCAACTTGGTCCTCAACTGGGAGAAGTGCCATTTCATGGTGCAGGAGGGCATCGTGCTTGGCCACCGCGTCACAAGCAGGGGCATCGAGGTTGACAAGGCGAAGATCGAGGTGATCGAGCAGATGTGCACGCCTACCACCGTCAAGGACGTGCGCAGTTTCCTCGGTCACTGTGGTTTCTACCGAAGATTCATCAAGGACTTCGCCCAGATCACCAAGCCGCTGACCAACCTGCTAGTAAAAGACTCTGATATCAATTTTACTGATGAGTGTGTTCAGTCTTTTAACATGTTGAAGGAGGCCCTCATCTCAGCACCGATCCTGCAGCCCCCCGACTGGTCTCAGACTTTCGAGATCATGTGCGATGCCAGCGACTATGCCGTGGGGGCGGTTCTCGGACAGCGGAAGGACAAGAAACCCGTGGCCATCGGCTATGCAAGCAAGGTCCTTCACTACGCGCAGATCAACTATACCACGACAGAGAAAGAGCTGCTAGCCGTGGTGTACGCGTTGGAGAAGTTTCGCTCTTACCTGGTCGGCTCTCAGATCATTATCTACACCGACCATGCAGCGATCCGGTATCTGCTCAACAAGAAAGATGCCAAGCCCCGTCTCCTCCGCTGGATTCTGCTCCTGCAAGAGTTTGATGTCGAGATCCGAGACAAGAAAGGATCCGAGAACTCTGTAGCAGACCATTTGTCCCGCCTGCATTGGAAGGGAGAGGAGCGGAACATCATTCCGATCGATGATTCGATCCCGGGGGAGCAGCTCTATTCCCTTGGCTCACGCTCGTACAGCTGCCCCCAGCCCACGCAGAACAGCATCCTGGCAGCATCCTGTGGTCCGCAGGGACATCCCTTGCGGTCTGCAGGAGGCTCATCCGAGCTGCCATGGTACGCAGACTTCGTCAACTTTCTTGCCGCGGGTGTTCTTCCTGCTGACATGACCTTCCAGCAGAAGAAGAAATTCATGGCTGATGTCAAGTACTACTATTGGGAGGAGACATTTCTCTTCAAGGTAGGTATTGACGGTATTTACCGGCGTTGCGTGCCGTATGAGGAGGTACATTCTATACTCTCTCATTGTCATTCTTCTGCTTACGGAGGCCATGCCTCCTCATCTAAGACCGCTGCCAAGATTTTTCAAGCAGGTTTCTATTGGCCAACCATCTTCAAAGACGCACATGCTCTTGTGCAGTCGTGCGATCAGTGCCAGAGGACCGGCAACATCTCGCGGAGGAGTGAGATGCCCCAGCAGCCCATTCAAGAAGTCGAGATCTTTGACGTTTGGGGCATCGATTTTATGGGACCGTTCCCTTCTTCGAAGGGGTATGAGTATATTTTGGTGGCAGTGGACTACGTGTCCAAATGGGTGGAGGCGCTAGCTTGCGCCAAGGCGGATGCTAACTCCGTTAAGCGCCTCTTCAATGATGTGAACTTCCCTCGTTTTGGCATTCCTCGTGCCGTGATCAGTGATGGAGGCAAGCACTTCATCAACCGTCAGTTTGAGTTACTCCTGAGCAGACATGGTGTGCACCACAAAGTCTCAACCGCTTACCACCCTCAGACCAACGGGCAAGCAGAGGTTTCCAACAAGGAAATCAAGGCCATTCTGGAGAAGACCGTGGCGAGATCAAGGAAGGATTGGGCTTTCAAGCTCAATGACGCACTCTGGGCCTACCGCACGGCCTTCAAAACTCCGATCGGCATGAGCCCATTCAAGTTGATCTATGGCAAGCCATGCCATCTGCCGGTCGAACTCGAGCACAAGGCGTATTGGGCCACGCGCATCCTCAACCTCGACCTGCAAGCAGCAGGTGAGAAGCGCATCCTCGACTTGCATGAGTTAGAGGAGATTCGGCTCCACGCCTACGACAATGCCCGGATGTACAAGGAGCGCACCAGGAGGGTGCATGACAACCGGATCATGCGACGCGACTTCAAGGAGGGCGACCTTGTCCTCCTCTTCAACTCGCGTCTGCGTCTCTTCCCGGGCAAGCTAAAGTCACGGTGGTCCGGCCCTTTCGAGGTCAAGAAGGTCTACCCATTTGGAGCGGTGGACATCGCAGGCAAGAACGGCGTCGCTTTTAAGGTAAATGGTCAGCGTCTCAAGGCGTACGTGGCAGACCAGTACAAGGAGGATCATCTCGCCTTGCATCTGTCCCACCCGCCACCAGCAGAGACTTAGATGGTAGTATGGTCAAGCTCGCGACCTAAAACAAGCGCTTCTTGGGAGGCAACCCAAGCGTTAGGTTTCGTTTTCTTTTCTTTTGTCAGATCTACTTTATCTTTTGGCATAATTTCATTTTTTTTTGCATTTTAGTTCATTCTCATGTTGCATTAGGTGTTCTTAGTTTTGTTTGTACAGTGCTCAGGAGCAGACTCGAAAGAACAGCGATCATCAGGGCAAGAAACCGTGGAGAAACGAGATTCTGTCAGCATCCTGCGGTCCGCAGAGTCGACATTGCAGCCGCAGGAGGTTCAAACGGGCAATGGAGATGTGCGCGTGCAGGACAGGGAAGTTATAACATCCTGCGGTCCGCAGGGAGTTGCTATTTTTGGGCAGAACGAGGAGCAAATTTAGAACTGCCGATTTAGGAGTTCAAGTCGGTTTTGGAGCCGACTCTAACCGCCTAAACCTCTATAAAACAGACCAGAACTCCTTCTCTTTTATCTCCTCCTTCCCTCATCAAGCAACCAACTCATCCCATCTTCCCTACCTCCCCTCACGCCGCCGAAACCACCATCGCTGCACCCCGCTTCTCCTCTTGGAAGCACAACCACCTTGCTCACACACCAGCAACAGCACGTACAACAACACCGCTGCCCTGCCGCGTTGGTGCTTTGCTCCACGCATCTCATTGTTAGTGTTTATGTACTAGATAAACATACATATTTATATTTATATATATATGGTATTCGCTTGTTCATGGTTATTCTTATTTGGATGTTTTATTCATTAGTTTCCTTGAATTGATGTTACGTTATGGCTTGTGTCGTTTACGACAAGAGCAAGTGATATGCCATGATGGGTATGACGTCAATTCTAAAACTGCCCTGATCTATGATAACTAGCATGGTACTCTAGTTGGTCGGATAGGATCAGCATATGAGTCTAGCAGATGGGTTTGTATCACGTCCCATTGATAGCGCGGTTGTCAACTAGATCATATGGATGCATGTGCACATTCTCTGTGACATGGCATTGGACTGACCGCGACAAGAATATGACAAAAGGAATGTGTTATGTCATTCATATTCTTGTCAATGTTGGATTCACGGTTGAGGTTGTCATGATCAAATATCATGACTGCACACTGTGACTAGTTTCCTATCCCAACCGTAACAGGTGGCATAAGGGATTCCAGTTCGGTGTGTAGAATTGGTAGCTTGGATCATGGATGATCAAGATACTGGAATGTCTCTCATCATAGATGAGTTATGATATCCTCTGGGCCCCTTGACATTATGGATTACACACGCGTGCAATGATTAATCTTAGTCATGTGTTTAATCTATATGGATGTCAAGTAAATGATATAGTCGTGAGGATGACACAATCCTGCCTCGGACTGATCTTGGATAATCATGTGACATAGAATCAACACAAGTAAGGTACACTTACTCAGGATCAAGATACTATGCAACAGCTCGCGGACTTGTTCGCTGAGCAGTTGCGAGTCGAGCGTTACAACGTGTTGACTTCTTTTGTCAACTGCCGAATGTCTGTGGGGAGTTCTGTATCGGCTCACATGCTTAAGATGATGAGCTACGCTGAGCAGCTGGAAAGGCTCGGCGCACCTCTCCTTAGGGATCACACCGTGAATATTGTGCTCAATTCTCTCCCACACACCTTCAGCAGCTTTGTGACTCACTATCACATGAGTGGGATGGAGAAGACGTTGTGCGAACTCCATGGTCTCCTCAGATCGGCGGAGGTGGACTTCAAGAAGGCTGGGCCTTCCAATGTCCTCACCGTGTCTGAGCAGGGGAAGAAAGTTAAGAAGGGCAAGGGCCAGCGCAGGCCAAGGCCCAAGAAGAGCAACAAGGGCAAGGGCGTGGTCGTGGACCAGCCTAAGGCCGCAAAGGTAATCCCAGCTGACGCCGAGTGCTATGAGTGTCATGGCAAGGGTCATTGGAGGAGGGACTGCCCCCAGCTCAAGACTAAGAACCCGATCCAAAGACCAGGTATCTATGTCTTTGAGACACATCTCGCTACTATTTCCAAGAACTGGATTTTGGATTCAGGTTCGGGTGCTCATATTATTGGTAATGTGCAGGCACTAAGAAATAGAAGACGGTTGAGCAAAGGGGACATACAGCTACGTGTCGGCAATGGTGCGATTATATCGGCGACCGATGTTGGCGACGAAGATTTATCTTTGCCTACGGGCCTTATTTTATATTTGTCAGGAGTGTATTTTTGTCCTTGCATAACTAAGAACATAATCTCTGTATCGCGTATAGATTCAGATGGTTTTGAGTTTACTATTAAGAATGGTCTTATGGATTTTTCTTTGAATAGTTTACATTATGGTTCTGGTGTTAAAACAGATGGTCTGTATTTGCTCGACTTGGATACGCCTATTCTTAGTATACAAACCAAGAGACCGAGGATCTCAAATGAAAGCGAGGCTTTCATGTGGCATTGCCGCCTAGGTCATATAAATGAGAATCGCATTAAAAGGTTGAAAGAAGCGGGGCTTCTTGGCCAGTTTGAGATGGACTCACTGGACACCTGCGATTCCTGCTTGCTTGGCAAGATGACTAAGGCGCCTTTCAAGAAGAAAGGTGAAAGAGCAAATGACTTGTTGGGACTAGTGCACAGCGATGTGTGTGGGCCCTTAAGCATTAATGCCCGAGGTGGATACTCGTACTTTGTCACGTTCACTGATGATTTCAGTCGATACGGTTATGTCTTCTTGATGAGACATAAATCTGAAACCTTTGACAAGTTCAAAGAGTTTAAGAACGAAGTAGAGAATCAACTCAACAAAAAGATCAAGGTCTTGCGATCGGATCGCGGTGGTGAGTATCTAAGTATTGAGTTCACCTCTTACCTGAAAGATTGTGGGATCGTCTCACAATTGACCCCGCCGGGGACTCCTCAATGGAATGGCGTTTCCGAGAGGAGGAACAGGACATTGATGGACATGGTCCAATCAATGATGAGTGCTGCAACTCTCCCAGCGTCGTTCTGGGGATATGCGCTGGAGACAGCCCCGTTCATGCTAAACCGTGTTCCATCTAAGTCCGTGGAGAAGACACCATACGAGTTATGGTTTGGGAGGGTGCCTCCCTTGTCTTTCCTTAAGATTTGGGGATGCGAGGCATTCGTGAGGAAAGATAAAACCTTAGGAAAGCTCGATTCTAGATCGGACAAGTATTTCTTTGTGGGATACCCCAAAAATACTCAGGGCTACTACTTCTTCCACCGGAATGAGAACAAGATGATTGTTGCTCGTCATGGTGTGTTCTTGGAGAAGGAATTTCTCGCAAGAAAGAGTAGTGGGAGCAACGTCCAACTTGAAGAAATTCAAGTGGAGTTGCAAGATGGAAACTCGAGTTTTCCACCCAGGGTTGCAGGGGTTAGTGGGAGCTTCTTAAGCCTTGATCCATCGCGGATGGAAGAGGCCGAAGACATTCCTGCCGAAACTCAAGTGAACACACCCTCGACTCCGGTTGAGGAAGTGCAAACTCGAGTAGACGAGGAAGTGCCTTTGCAGGATGTGCCTGAGCCACAACCTGAAGAAGCATCACAACCGCCTCCGAGGGTTATTCTTAGAAGGTCACAACGTGTGGTTCGTCAACCTGAAAGATGGTTGGGTCTGCATGAGATCACCAGTTTGGATACTGATGATCCTGTGAGCTTCGATGATGCGATGAGCAGACCAGATTCCGACTCGTGGCTGGAAGCCATGAAAGCCGAAATTCAGTCTATGTACGACAATCAGGTTTGGGACCTGGTTGACCTTCCTCCAGGCTTTAGGCCAATTGAGAACAAATGGGTTTTCAAGAGGAAGAGTGACAAAGACGGGAATTTGACTACGTACAAAGCCAGACTAGTGGCGAAGGGATATCGACAGATCCAAGGGATCGATTTCGATGAGACCTTCTCACCTGTCGCCATGTTCAAGTCAATTCGGATCCTTTTAGCCATTGCCGCATTTTATGATTATGAAATATGGCAGATGGATGTCAAAACCGCTTTTCTAAACGGCGATTTAGAAGAAGAGTTGTACATGGTGCAACCGTCGGGTTTTGAGGATTCATCAAATGCTAAGAAGGTGTGCAAGCTTAAGAGATCCATTTATGGACTTAAGCAAGCATCTCGGAGTTGGAACTTGAGATTCGATCGTGAAATCAAGAAATTTGATTTCAAGAAATGCGAAGAGGAACCTTGTGTATACAAGAAGGTTAGTGGGAGCTCGGTCGTATTCCTAGTCCTATATGTTGATGACATATTGCTCATAGGCAATGATGTGCCAATGTTGAACGGGGTCAAGTCTTCATTGATGAAGATTTTCTCGATGAAGGACTTGGGCGAGGCAGTCTATGTGTTGGGAATCAGAATCTATAGGAATAGATCTGAGCGACTTATCGGATTAAGTCAAAGTACCTACATAGACAAAGTCTTGAAGAGATTCGGCATGGAAGATTCCAAGAAGGGATTTCTGCCTTTGTCTCATGGCATTAAATTAAGCAAGAGTCAATGTCCTTCAGGGACTGATGAGCTTGAGAGGATGAGTCGGATTCCGTACGCGTCAGCGATCGGATCGATCATGTATGCCATGACTTGTACTCGCCCTGATGTTGCATATGCTTTGAGCATGACATGCAGATATCAATCGAACCCCGGTTTCAAGCATTGGACAGCTGTCAAAAACATACTGAAGTATTTGAGGAATACTTCGGAGATGCTCCTAATCTATGGTGGTCAAACTGAGCTAGTAGCCAGGGGCTACACGGATGCTAGTTTCCAGACCGACCAAGATGATTTGCGATCGCAATCAGGATACGTGTACACGTTGAACGGTGGCGCTGTGAGCTGGAGGAGCTCAAAGCAAGAGTGCGTGACAGACTCTACCACCGAATCCGAGTACGTAGCCGCAGCCGAAGCCGCCAAGGAAGGGGTTTGGTTGCGCAAGTTCTTGCAAGAACTTGAGGTTGTTCCAAGTTCACTTGAGGCGATTGAGCTCTATTGTGACAACAATGGAGCTATCGCTCAAGCCAAGGAGCCGAGATCGCACCAGAAAAGCAAGCATGTCGACCGCAAGTATCACCTGATTCGCGACTTTGTGAATCGAGGTGATGTGAGAATCAACAGGGTGGATACGGACAGCAACACAGCTGACCCGCTAACAAAGCCACTGTCTTTGGATAAGACGAACCTTCATAGATCGGCTATGGGTATTCGACGCTGCATAGATTGGGTCTGATGATGTTATAGTGGTTGTACTTTATTTTGTTTAGGGTACACTCCATTGGTCGTAGAGGATATGATGTCTCTAGTCCAAGTGGGAGATTGTTAGTGTTTATGTACTAGAGAAACATACATATTTATATTTATATATATGGTATTCGCTTGTTCATGGTTATTCTTATTTGGATGTTTTATTCATTAGTTTCCTTGAATTGATGTTACGTTATGGCTTGTGTCGTTTACGACAAGAGCAAGTGATATGCCATGATGGGTATGGCGTCAATTCTAAAACTGCCCTGATCTATGATAACTAGCATGGTACTCTAGTTGGTCGGATAGGATCAGCATATGAGTCTAGCAGATGGGTTTGTATCACGTCCCATTGATAGCGCGGCTGTCAACTAGATCATATGGATGCATGTGCACATTCTCTGTGACATGGCATTGGACTGACCGCGATAAGAATATGACAAAAGGAATGTGTTATGTCATTCATATTCTTGTCAGTGTTGGATTCACGGTTGAGGTTGTCATGATCAAATATCATGACTGCACACTGTGACTAGTTTCCTATCCCAACCGTAACAGGTGGCATAAGGGATTCCAGTTCGGTGTGTAGAATTGGTAGCTTGGATCATGGATGATCAAGATACTGGAATGTCTCTCATCATAGATGAGTTATGATATCCTCTGGGCCCCTTGACATTATGGATTACACACGCGCGCAATGATTAATCTTAGTAATGTGTTTAATCTATATGGACGTCAAGTAAATGATATAGTCGTGAGGATGACACAATCCTGCCTCGGACTGATCTTGGATAATCATGTGACATAGAATCAACACAAGTAAGGTACACTTACTCAGGATCAAGATACTACGTGGACGTGCGTACTATCTGTATCATTTGGGGATTATCACGTGGATGGCTTGACACTGATGATGATCAGCATTGAACAGGTAGATGAGAATCACTGTTCGTGCAACCCAACATGATCCAGATCCCTATAAGGTCACACCTACAGAGGCTCTCGACCATTAGTCCTGTTCAGGTTCGTATCACGTCGGCGAACGTGTAACAAGTGATGACAATAGGTCAAATCAGGCACGGCCTGACTTGAGCTTGATTGGACATCATGATAACCTGAATATCATCATGGCTATGATGTATCGATCTTATGTCTCGAACACATGAGGGGTAGGCCCAAGAAATAGATCAAATGGGCTCTGTCAGCAGTTGCGTTATAACGCAACATATGTTGCGTTATAACGGACTGTGACAGCATAGTTGTCGATTGGTTCTGTCACAAGTTGCGTTATAACGCAACAGATGTTGTGTTATAACGCAATGTGACAGAAAGCCAGATTAGGGTTTCTGATTAAGGAAACACTAATCCTTGACAATTATAAAAGGAGAACTTTTTGCATGAATTTCCAGCAGTCATTTTCCTCTTTCCTTCTCATGTGTTGAGACCTCTCCCTCCATCAAACCTAGGGTTTTATTGTTGAGTTTGGAGAGTACCGAAGATCGAAGGACCCGCCGTCAACGTTCTTCTTGCCTAGACGGACGGTGGTGATCGAACCTTTGGTGGACAAGGGCGACGCGCAACCGGACAGCACACCGAGCAACCGTTTACGCGTCAAAGGTATAACTACTGCCTCTCTATGCATGTTATTGTGTGGATCAGCGATAAGTCGTTCGTTTGGCAAGATCTGATTGAACTGCACATGCTTTGGTTAGAAAAATTTTAATTTCCGCATCTCTAGCCATCGTGCTATTCCTTTCACTCGTGCCATCGCCGCTTCGTGTCATCGCACTTCAATCCGATTTCTTCTCCAAACTTTGAGGTTTAATTTCACAACTCTACTTTCAATTCCAAATCTCTATTTGGTTGATTTGTGAAACGAGAACCCGACTTCGGATCAGCGAAAACCGTAACTGCCCCCTGCGCTGTCAGCCACCAGAATTCTGCCCAGCCGAAACCAACATACCGCGGTCCGCAGGCTCCATCCAGACAGCAGATTCTGGTGCAGCAGCGCCGTGCCACGATTTAGACCATGAAGCAACCAGCGAGCAGGGAGCAGTTAGAGGAGAAAAGGAGGCGGATTCAGTCCGCTCTAGGGGTCAACCATCCCCGTAACATTGCCCCTCGTCCGGCACCAGAGTTGACTCCCGAGGACAAGCGAATCAGAAACAACCGCCTAACCCTTCAAAACAAGACCGTAAACTCCACACCGCGCATCGATTTTGAGTTTCTTGAGAAGATAGGGATCCTTGGTGAGTTTACTCACCTCACTGAGCGGGTTGGATTCACTCGCGCGTTTTGGGAGATACCCTCGAAGCATCATGCATACATCGAGCCAACGCTCGAGTTCCTCGCATCATTGGCCCTTCAGGACCTTCCGGACGGGACTCGAGGTATATCTTTTCGCTTAAATGGTCGCACTTACAGGAAGAGTCTCGTTACACTTGCGGAGTGGTTCCACTTCGACCCTCACCAGACAGACTATCTTGGTTACATACCGGAGGATAGGGTCGACTCAGATGATTCTCTGGCTGATCTCCGTGCTGCATTTTGGTTCCGTATTACCGGACAGCGTCTTCCGAGGACCGGTCCTCAGGACCCGCAGGTTACTTCGATCATCCATCCCGTCCTCCGTTTCATTGGCCGTGTCCTAGCGCTCTCGATTTTTTCACGTGGGGAGTCGTCTCTTAGGCCCAGACATGACGAGTTCCAGCTCATGGCCACCATGCTTCGTCGAGATGACCAGTTGCAGCGGCCCCATCTGATGCTGCTTATGGTTAGATACTGGCTCTCGATCCTCACCACAGGCAAGCCTACTGGTATTGTCAACATAGGCTCCTATGTCACATTCATCGCTTCCAAGTTGGGGGTTGATCTACGTGGTGAGCCCGGAGGTGTTCTCAGTGGTACGGCATGCCATCCGGGCAAGCTCCTCGACAAGGATGCCTTCACGTCTTGGTCATGGCTTTCCACTCAAGCAGCCCAGCGTGGCCGGCCTACAAGTTACAAAAGGAAGACAGCGCTCGGCAACTTCAGGCTCCCGCTCCAGTATCCGCCGATCGACTTCACACGAGGTTCTACATGGCGTTTGGAAGAGCCGCTAGCAGCCCCGCCCCAGCAGCAACCCGCACAGCAAACAGATGACGTTCGCTTGAAGGACATCGACACAGAGTTGCCAGCAGGTGCAGGAGCTGCTACAGCGAGAAGGAGGGCTGCTACAGCAGGTGCAGGAGCTGCTTCAGCAGGAGATGCTACGCCCACTCAGCAGGTACCGTTTCACATTCAAGAGCACCAGTGGAAGCAGCTTTGCAGCCAGGTCCAGGAGATTCACGCCATGCAGGCGGACACACAGGCGATCGTCCGCCAGTTGAAGATCGGGCAGACTCGAGACCGTTGATGTCATGCATTCATATATATATTTTACCAGACTTGCACTAGTATTTTGGCCTAAAATTCCTAAGTTTAATTGCATTTAAGTAGTAAGATGTCTAGATTCCAGTTACTTCTTTACTTTTGTCCAAATTTCAGGTCAATCGGGCTTTTGGAGCCAATTGGACGCGATTCGGAGCCATAGACAACAAGTCGAAACAGGAATGAACTTCCTGCGGTCCGCAGGAACCCTCCTGCGATCCGCAGGACCCTCCTGCGGTCAGCAGGATCCCTCCCGCGTCCAGCAGACAGAGGTTACAGCACGTTCGACCTTCCGCTCGGCGCTGAAAACTTCCTGTGGAGCAGAAAAACCGCCATTTCCTTCTTCCTGCGGTTCGCAGGCCCGTGCCTGCGGTCCGCAGGGAGGTTACTGCACTACAGTTTTCTATTTTCTGGCGCTCTGCCTATATAAGGCGGTCATTGGGACGGTTCCAGACATCTTTTCACTCATCTTCTCACACCCTTTCATTGCATATTCACAACCAGAGGCAGAGGAAAGAGGAGAGAAGGCCGTTCATCATTCTTCGAAGCGGATTTGAGAGAATTCTCGCGCGGGAGTGAAGATCGTGTCGCCTCGAATTCTTCTTCGGTTCTTTTGCATCATGATTTCTTTTAGTTCTTTATTTTCTTTGTTTTCTTGTGTCATGAGTGAGTAGATCTATCTGTTCTTAGGGTTTGAGTGATGACGATTGTGTTAATGGATTAGTTGTTTGTGTGGATTAACGTTGTTTTCATAATCGCTTGAGATTTTCATTATTATGTGCTTGCAATTTGTTTGTTCATTTGGTAAACCTATAGGTTATGGCCAGACCTAGTTGGTTAATGTAGTATCTTTTGACCAGATCTGATTGTCTGCACAACTTGGGTTGAATTATATCCGAAAGTACCCGAAAGGCGAAACTGCGTTTCGACTAACCTCGAAACGGACCCTAGAATTAACAAGTGACATGAACGTAGTTTAGAACTTATTTTATGAGTTTCGAATTGATTTAGAATTGTTAGGAGTACCAAAGGTGAAAACCAAGGACTTGTACCAACTCTGAATTGCTTAGGAACTGATGACGTTAGTCAGAACACCAAACCAGAATTGAAAACTGCTCTCTGTCAACTGCCTGCGGTCCGCAGGAGACATCCTGCGGTCCGCACTCAGTTACAGAAAGTGCAAGACAGGAGTTACAAAACTGACTGCGGATTATTAGAGAGATCTGTGGTTCGTGGACGGTTTTGCGACCCTAACCAACTACTTGCGGTCCGCAAGAGACATCTTGCGGAACGCAGGCAACTGATCCTGAGACCAATCTGATTCTGACAACCCTGAGAACGCCTTTTAATTAATTGTCTTTCAGTTATTTACTTGTTTTAGTACTGTTTCCTTGTGTTTGTAACCAGCCTTGTTAAAACCCCCAACAATTGACCCTTTAATCCAAACTCTCTTAGAATTTAGAAGTAGGTTTAAGTAAAGTCTGGTGTTAATCCCGTCCCTGAGGATTCGACCCTCAAGTACTACACGAGATCGTACGCTTGCGATCGAGTGCATACTTTAGGTTTAAAAGCCTATACCCGTTCGCGCGGTCAAGCTTTTTGGCGCCGTTGCCGGGGACGGCGACATTAACCTTAGATTTTGCTTTTCTTTAGTTCTAAGTTCTAACTTCTCTTCTTCTTTTCTCTCTTTTTCTGTTTCAGGTGAACGACGCTGGACGGATTCCCTCCTCCTGTTGGCGACTACTTTTTGAGGAGCGGACCCCGGAGTCCGATATTCCGATCTCCGCGAGCAGGGATCAGCGCCGTCCTCGCTGATTCAGACCCGTCGTCTAACATGGCAGACGACGCGAAGCGCGAGCAGCTCCGGATTCGGGCCGAGGAGCTCGAAGAAGCTCGGCAACTGCTGCAAGAGGAAGTCCGACAGCTGAGGCAGCAGGTCGCAGAGCACGCCCTCGAGCCGCGGACCTTCAAAGAGTTCCACAGCCCACGGGTTGCTGACGCACAAGGGCCCATCATACTTCCAGATGTGCCCGGAGGTCCTCCGACTCTCGGAACCGGAGCCGTGAGCTTGATCCAGCAGAACTGCTTCCACGGCTTGGAGAACGAAAACCCGCACGATCACTTGGATAACTTCCTCGGGTGTTGCCGGGCTGTGAAGAACGCAGACGCGAATCCCGACTACGTTCGCCTTGCCTTGTTCCATTTCTCTCTCCGGGACAAGGCCAAATTCTGGTTCAACTCTCTCCCGAAGGGCTCAATTGGTTCCTGGGCCGAACTTTCATCGCAGTTCCTCGAGAAATTCTTCCCAATTAGGAGAACAGCCAAGGTTCGGTCCCAGATTGCCACATTCAAGCAGGCACATGACGAGTCGCTGGGGGATGCATGGGATCGGTTTAACCACCTCTGTTTGTCTTGCCCCCACCACAACTTCTCCAACATGATGCTAGCAGATGCCTTCTATGATGGACTGACTCAGCAGAACCGCGTCATGGTTGATGCATGTGCAGGTGGGTCCATCGTTGACCTAGAGGCGCAAGACATCCTGGACATCTTTGACAAGCTCGCTAAGCAGCAGCAGTGGTCGAGCCGCGAGTCCAGCAGGGGCACGAAAGGGCGCTACGAAGTCGATCAGCTCGCCCTCGTCCAGGCCAAGCTAGAGGCACTGCAGCTGCGGATGGACAAGCAGCTGGACCAGCAGAAGGCAACCTCGAAGGCTGTGCAGGCTCAGCCCTGCATGCTCTGCGGTGAGGACTCTCATGTCTATGAGAGTTGTCCGCTACGGCAGCCCGAGGAGGAGGAGGAGCAGGTCAACTCTCTCAACAATGCTCCATTCGCGCAGGGGTATGCCAACCCAACAGACCGGCAAAGCTGGAGAGACCGTCCCAACTTCGGGACCAACAACTACAACCCTCCTCAGCGATTCCAGAATCAGGGGCAAGCAGGTGGGAACCGCAACTTCTTCAGCAACTCCCATTTTCAGAACCAGAACAGACCTGCCCAGCAGAATGCCTTCCGCCCGCCGTATGTACCTCCGCATCAAGAGCTCAAGCCTGCCGTTGTGAACAACTTCATGACTGAGCAGAACAAGATGAACCAGATGATATTCGAGCAGATGCAAGCCCTCAACGAGAAGTTTGCCAGGATTGCAGGAGGAGACGTAGGCGCGCCACCGAGTTCGGGCACCAAGTTGCCGAGCCAGCCGACGAACCCGAATGGCGAGGTGAAGGCGATCCACACTCTGAGGAGTGGGACACAGTATTCTGGCCCTCCCATGCCAGAGGACGAGGATCCGGCGGTGATCAAACCCGCGAGTGCCAAATCAGACCCGCCGGCAGCAGACAACACATCAGGCGCCACATCCTGCGGTCCGCAAGATCGGTCTTGCGGTCCGCAGGACACTACGCCGGGCGCCCGATCAGACCAGGCAGCTTCCCAGCCGCCTCTCTGCGTTCCGCACGACATGGCTCGCGGTCCGCAGGACGCGGTGGCAGACGGACAGACTGCGCCAATATCCGAACCCGTCGCGCAGTCCAAGCCGAACAGCGACAAGGGGAAGGCGCCAGCAGAGCAACAGGTCTACCGACCGTGGGTACCATTCCCGCAAAGGCTCGCCAACCATCGGTTAGACGAGCAGTTCTCCAAATTCATGGACGTCCTCAAGCAGCTGACGGTCTCTATCCCATTCACCGACGCGCTGACTCAGATGCCGACTTACGCAAAATTCTTGAAGGACATTTTGTCCAACAAGCGGGGCTTAAAGGACTGTAAGAGCGTGCAACTGAATCTTGAATGCAGCGCGGTAGTGAGTCGGGAGCTTCCTCCGAAACTTGGAGATCCCGGGAAGTTCACCATCCCATGCAAGATCGGCAAGGCAGACATTAAGAAGGCGCTGTGCGACTTGGGAGCCAGCGTAAGCCTCATGCCACACGCCGTCTTCCAGAGAATTGGGGTTGGTGAGTTGAAGCCCACGCGCATGACCCTGCAGCTAGCAGACACCTCCGTCCGCTTGCCACTGGGTATTGTTGAGGATGTGCCGGTTCAAGTCGGCAAGTTTTTCGTGCCCGGAGACTTCGTTGTTATGGATATGAAGGAGGACAAGGATGTGCCAATCATCCTAGGCCGACCGTTTCTCCGAACAGCTCGGACAGTCTTCGACACGTATGAGGGCACTCTCACGATGAACGTCGGGGGCGAGAAGGTGCAGTTTCACGTGGCCAAAGCCATGCAGTACCCCGACTTCTATGAGGACTGCAACCGTGTGGATGTGATCGATCTGTTGGTTCAGGATGTTCAAGAAGACCTGCTGGAGCAGACGCCCGATCTGACCAGCGATGAAGATGTATCAGATACCATTCTCTGCGGGCCGCAAGACATCTCTTGCGGAGCCGCACTCAGCAATGAAGACAACGGGTACCCAGACGGCCCCCTGCTCCAGCCAGTATTTTCAGCATCCTGCGGTCCGCTGGACGACTCCTGCGGTCCGCAGGAGGAAGCATCCGAGGGCAGAACTGACAAGGCACCACCGCTCGACGCTCCGAGCAAGGTAGACCTGAAACCACTGCCCGACAACCTCAGGTATGAGTTCCTGGATTCTGAGAAGACTTCTCCTGTCATAGTTGGCGCTCAATTGAGCTTTGATGAGACTTCCAAACTTTTGGAGAAGTTGCGCATTCACAAAGGTGCCCTTGGGTACTCAATCAAGGACATCAAGGGACTCAACCCGTCCATCTGTGCTCACCGGATCCACCTCGAGGAGGACCACAAGCCTTCCGTGCAACACCAGCGAAGGCTCAACCCAGTCCTGCAAGAGGTAGTGAAAAAGGAGATCCTTAAACTGCTTGATGCTAACATCATTTATCCGATTCCAGACAGCAAGTGGGTGAGCCCGGTGCATGTGGTTCCGAAAAAGGGTGGCTACACTGTCATTGAGAACGACAAGGGCAAGAAGGTCCAGATGCGCCCCACGACCGGGTGGCGGATGTGCATAGACTACCGCAAGCTGAATGCGGCCACGCGCAAGGACCACTTCCCGCTGCCATTCGTGGACCAGATGTTGGAGCGCCTCGCCAAACACTCTCACTTCTGCTACCTTGACGGGTACTCCGGCTTCTTTCAGGTACCCATCCTCCCCCAGGACATGGAGAAGACGACATTCACATGTCCCTACGGTACCTTCGCCTACCGGCGGATGCCGTTCGGCTTGTGCAATGCGCCAGCTACATTCCAGCGGGCGATGATGGCCATTTTCTCTCCTTACATTGAGAAAGAGGTCGAGATTTTCATGGATGACTTTTCTGTGGTTGGCACTTCATTTGATGAGTGCTTAGCGAACTTGTGCAAGATCTTGCAGAGGTGCGAGGAGACCAACTTGGTCCTCAACTGGGAGAAGTGCCATTTCATGGTACAGGAGGGCATCGTGCTTGGTCACCGCGTCACAAGCAGGGGCATCGAGGTTGACAAGGCGAAGATCGAGGTGATCGAGCAGATGTGCACGCCTACCACCGTCAAGGACGTGCGCAGTTTCCTCGGTCACTGTGGTTTCTACCGCAGATTCATCAAGGACTTCGCCCGGATCACCAAGCCGCTGACCAACCTGCTAGTAAAAGACTCTGATTTCAATTTTACTGATGAGTGTGTTCAGTCTTTTAACAGGTTGAAGGAGGCCCTCATCTCAGCACCGATCCTGCAGCCCCCCGACTGGTCTCAGACTTTCGAGATCATGTGCGATGCCAGCGACTATGCCGTGGGGGCGGTTCTCGGACAGCGGAAGGACAAGAAACCCGTAGCCATCTGCTATGCAAGCAAGGTCCTTGACTCCGCGCAGATCAACTATACCACGACAGAGAAAGAGCTGCTAGCCGTAGTGTACGCGTTGGAGAAGTTCCGCTCTTACCTGGTCGGCTCTCAGATCATTATCTACACCGACCATGCAGCGATCCGGTATCTGCTCAACAAGAAAGATGCCAAGCCCCGTCTCCTCCGCTGGATTCTGCTCCTGCAAGAGTTTGATGTCGAGATCCGAGACAAGAAAGGATCCGAGAACTCTGTAGCAGACCATTTGTCCCGCCTGCATTGGAAGGGAGAGGAGCGGAACATCATTCCGATCGATGATTCGATCCCGGGGGAGCAGCTCTATTCCCTTGGCTCACGCTCGTACAGCTGCCCCCAGCCCACGCAGAACAGCATCCTGACAGCATCCTGCGGCCCGCAAGGACATCCCTTGCGGTCCGCAGGAGGCTCATCCGAGCTGCCATGGTACGCAGACTTCGTCAACTTTCTTGCTGCGGGTGTTCTTCCTGCTGACATGACCTTCCAGCAGAAGAAGAAATTCAGGGCTGATGTCAAGTACTACTATTGGGAGGAGCCCTTTCTCTTCAAGGTAGGTATCGACGGTATTTACCGGCGTTGCGTGCCGTATGAGGAGGTACATTCTATACTCTCTCATTGTCATTCTTCTGCTTACGGAGGCCATGCCTCCTCATCTAAGACCGCTGCCAAGATTTTTCAAGCAGGTTTCTATTGGCCAACCATCTTCAAAGACGCACATGCTCTTGTGCAGTCGTGCGATCAGTGCCAGAGGACCGGCAACATCTCGCGGAGGAGTGAGATGCCCCAGCAACCCATTCAAGAAGTCGAGATCTTTGACGTTTGGGGCATCGATTTTATGGGACCGTTCCCTTCTTCGAAGGGGTATGAGTATATTTTGGTGGCAGTGGACTACGTGTCCAAATGGGTGGAGGCGCTAGCTTGCGCCAAGGCGGATGCTAATTCCGTCAAGCGCCTCTTCAATGATGTGATCTTCCCTCGTTTTGGCATTCCTCGTGCCGTGATCAGTGATGGAGGCAAGCACTTCATCAACCGTCAGTTTGAGTTACTCCTGAGCAGACATGGTGTGCACCACAAAGTCTCAACCGCTTACCACCCTCAGACCAACGGGCAAGCAGAGGTTTCCAACAGGGAAATCAAGGCCATTCTGGAGAAGACCGTGGCGAGATCGAGGAAGGATTGGGCTTTCAAGCTCAATGACGCACTCTGGGCCTACCGCACGGCCTTCAAGACTCCGATCGGCATGAGCCCATTCAAGTTGATCTATGGCAAGCCATGCCATCTGCCGGTCGAACTCGAGCACAAGGCGTATTGGGCCACGCGCATCCTCAACCTCGACCTGCAAGCAGCAGGTGAGAAGCGCATCCTCGACTTGCATGAGTTAGAGGAGATTCGGCTCCATGCCTACGACAATGCCCGGATGTACAAGGAGCGCACCAGGAGGGTGCATGACAACCGGATCATGCGACGCGACTTCAAGGAGGGCGACCTTGTCCTCCTCTTCAACTCGCGTCTGCGTCTCTTCCCGGGCAAGCTAAAGTCACGGTGGTCCGGCCCTTTCGAGGTCAAGAAGGTCTACCCATTTGGAGCGGTGGACATTGCAGGCAAGGACGGCGTCGCTTTCAAGGTGAATGGTCAGCGTCTCAAGGTGTACGTGGCTGACCAGTACAAGGAGGATCGCCTCGCCTTGCATCTGTCCCACCTACCACCAGCAGAGATTTAGATGCTAGTATGGTCAAGCTCGCGACCTAAAACAAGCGCTTCTTGGGAGGCAACCCAAGGTTTTAGGTTTATGTTTTCTTTTCCTTTGTCAGATCTACTTTCTCTTTGGCATAATTTCTTTTAGCATTTTAGTTCATTCTCATGTTGTGTTAGGTGTTCTTAGTTTTGTTTATACAGTGCTAAGGAGCAGACTCGAAAGAACGGCGATCATTGGGGCACGAAACCATGGAGAAACGAGGTTCTGTCAGCATCCTGCGGTCGGCAGAGTCGACACTGCGGTCCGCAGGAAGTTTAAACGAGCAGCAAATCTGTGCGCGGGCAGGACAGGGAAGTTATAGCATACTGCGGTCCGCAGGGTCGTGCCTGCGGTCCGCAGGGAGTTGCTATTTTTGGGCAGAACGAGGAGCAAATTTAGAACTGCCGATTTAGGGGTTTAACTCGGTTTTGAAGCCGACTCCAACCGCCTAAAACTCTATAAAACAGACCAGAACTCATTCTCTTCTATCTTCTTCCCCCATTAAGCAACCAACTCATCCAATCTTCCCCTCCTCTCCTCACGCTGCCGTAACCACCATCGCTGCATCCCGCTTCTCCTCTTGGAAGCACAGCCACCTTGGCCACGGACCAGCAGCAGCACGTGCAACAGCGCCGCTGCCCCGTCGCGTTCGTGTTTTCCTCCACGCATCTTGCGCCATAGCCGCTTCGTGTCATCGCGCTCTACTCCGATTTCTTCTCCACATTTTGAGGTTTAATTTCACAACTCTACTTTCAATTCCAAATTTCAATTTGGTTGATTTGTGAAACGAGAACCCGACTTCGGATCAGCGAAAATCATAACTGCCCCCTACGCTGTCAGCCACTAGACCCCTGCCAAGCCGAAACCAACATACTGCGGTCCGCAGGAACCTACCTGCGATCCGCAGGCTCCATCCAGACAGCAGGATTCTGGTGCAGCAGCGCCGTGCCACGACTTAGACCATGAAGCGACCAGCGAGCAAGGAGCAGTTAGAGGAGAAGAGGAAGCGGATTCAGGCCGCTCTAGGGGTCAACCATCCTCGTAACATTGCTCCTCGTCCAGCACCAGACTTGACTCCTGAGGACAAGCGAATCAGAAACAATCGCCTAACCCTTCAAAACAAGACCGTAAACTCCACGCCGCGCATCGATTTTGGGTTTCTTGAGAAGATAGGGATCCTTGGCGAGTTCACTCGCCTCACTGAGCGGGTGGGATTCACTCGCGCGTTTTGGGAGATACCCTCGAAGCATCCTGCATACATCGAGCCGACGCTCGAATTCCTCGCATCATTGGCCCTTCAGGATCTCTCAGACGGGACTCAAGGTATATCTTTTCGCTTAAAGGGTCACACTTACAGGAAGAGTCTCGTTTCACTTGCGGAGTGGTTCCACTTCGACCCTCATCAGACAGACTATCTCGGTTACGTACCGGAGGATAGGGTCGACTCAGATGCTTCTCAGGCTGATCTCCGCGCTTCATTTTGGTTCCGTATCACCGGACAGCGTCTTCCGCGGACCGGCCCTCAGGACCCACGGGTTACTTCGATCATCCATCCGGTCCTCCGTTTCATTGGCCGTGTCCTAGCGCTCTCGATCTTTTCACGTGGGGAATCGTCACTTAGGCCCAGACATGACGAGTTCCAGCTCATGGCAACCATGCTCCGCCGAGATGACCAGTTGCAGCGGCCCCATCTGATGCTGCTTATGGTTAGATACTGGCTCTCAATCCTCACCACGGGCAAGCCTACTGGGATCGTCAACATAGGCTCCTATGTCACATTCATCGCTTCCAAGTTGGAGGTGGATCTACGTGGTGAGCCGGGAGGTGTTCTCAGTGGTACGGCATGTCATCCGGGCAAGCTCCTCGACAAGGATGCCTTCACGTCTTGGTCATGGCTTTCCACTCAAGCAGCCCAGCGTGGCCGGCCTACAAGTTACAAATGGAAGACAGAGCTCGGCGACTTCAGGCTCCCGCTCCAGTATCCGCCGATTGACTTCACACGAGGTTCTACGTGGCGTTTGGAGGAGCCGCTAGCAGCCCCGCCCTAGCAGCAATCCGCACAGCAAGCAGATGATGTTCGCTTGCAGGACGTCGACACAGAGTCGCCAGCAGGTGCAGGAGCTGCTACAGCAAGAAGGAGGGCTGCTACAGCAGGTGCAGGAGCTGCTTCAGCAGGAGATGCCACGCCTACTCAGCAGGTACCGTTTCAAATTCAAGAGCACCAGTGGAAGCAGCTTTGCAGCCAGGTCCAGGAGATTCACGCCATGCAGGCCGACACACAAGCGATCGTCCGCCAGCTGAAGATCGGGCAGACTCGAGACCGTGGCCGCATTTCTGAGATATATGAGCTGCTTTCTGCCATTCGAGCTGCTCAGTCCGGCGGACACTCCGTTGGCGCTCCAGACGACACCGACGCACCATGAGTCCCTCAGGTTGTATCTTTTTTCTCTCTCATTCATTTTTACATATATGGGTCAATGCACTGAGGACAGTGCATAGATTAGCTTGGGGAGGGAGGACAGTACGTCTGAGTTTTAGGTTTTGAGTTTTAGGTTTTCTTTTTCATTTTCATTTTCATGTCTGCATTTTTGAAAAGTTTTGTGAAATTGTTAAACTCAAGGGCATATGGGAATTTTTGAAGTTTGCATTGTGGAAAATTGCGCATGATAACTTTATGAGATTTGTGTTAAGGTCGGAGAATCTTGTTCTGTAGTGATTAGTCCCATGAATAAAGTATGATCAAATTGGAAAAAGTAGCAAACTGAAAATCTGATTGAGGACGAATGGTAATTTTCCGGTTTGTGGTATCCACGTGAACATGGTCTGATGAAGTGAATGTTTTAGCCTAGATTGTCTTAAAAATAAAAATGACACTTCAAGGTCGCAGTCAGGTAGGACGAGTGTACCCCTTTTATTTTGTCATCCGACTGATTTGGGCTTTGGGTGTCTGATTTATAAAAAAAAAAAAAAAAAAAAAAAAAAAAAAACAGAAAAACAGAAAAACAGAAAAAAAAAAAAATAGAATAAATAATAAATTAAATTTTCTTTTGATAAGGCAATTCAAGGTTAATGGAAATAGAAAGGTTGAGAAGGTTGTTCACTGTGGGGTTAACACAATCGGGATACCAACTTTGTAGTTCAATTGAAAGATCTAGGGTCCGAAAAAGTACAATGGTCATACTTGCAATTTAGGTTGCGTTTCATGCAACAAGAGTCGCTCGTCTCGATTTTCTGTGCCTTAGCCCATGTTTTGTGGAATTATTATGCGTAATTATTTACAATGCGAAATTCAAACTTGCTCATAAATTCTAGGTTTGGCATTTTCACAAAGTTATTCTTTGCATTTAGGACGACTTGGGAATTTAGGATTACGTCTAGGTATGGTCAGCTTCTTAGGTTCTAGGTTTTGCTTGAGGACAAGCAAGGTTCTGAGCTTGGGGGGATTTGATGTCATGCATTCATATATATATTTTACCAGACTTGCACTAGTATTTTGGCCTAAAATTTCTAAGTTTAATTGCATTTAAGTAGTAAGATGTCTAGATTCCAGTTACTTCTTTACTTTTGTCCAAATTTCAGGTCAATCGGGCTTTTGGAGCCAATTGGACGCGATTCGGAGCCATAGACAACAAGTCGAAACAGGAATGAACTTCCTGCGGTCCGCAGGAACCCTCCTGCGATCCGCAGGACCCTCCTGCGGTCCGCAGGACCCTCCTGCGGTCAGCAGGATCCCTCCCGCGTCCAGCAGACGGAGGTTACAGCACGTTCGACCTTCCGCTCGGCGCTGAAAACTTCCTGTGGAGCAGAAAAACCGCCATTTCCTTCTTCCTGCGGTTCGCAGGCCCGTGCCTGCGGTCCGCAGGGAGGTTACTGCACTACAGTTTTCTATTTTCTGGCGCTCTGCCTATATAAGGCGGTCATTGGGACGGTTCCAGACATCTTTTCACTCATCTTCTCACACCCTTTCATTGCATATTCACAACCAGAGGCAGAGGAAAGAGGAGAGAAGGCCGTTCATCATTCTTCGAAGCGGATTTGAGAGAATTCTCGCGCGGGAGTGAAGATCGTGTCGCCTCGAATTCTTCTTCGGTTCTTTTGCATCATGATTTCTTTTAGTTCTTTATTTTCTTTGTTTTCTTGTGTCATGAGTGAGTAGATCTATCTGTTCTTAGGGTTTGAGTGATGACGATTGTGTTAATGGATTAGTTGTTTGTGTGGATTAACGTTGTTTTCATAATCGCTTGAGATTTTCATTATTATGTGCTTGCAATTTGTTTGTTCATTTGGTAAACCTATAGGTTATGGCCAGACCTAGTTGGTTAATGTAGTATCTTTTGACCAGATCTGATTGTCTGCACAACTTGGGTTGAATTATATCCGAAAGTACCCGAAAGGCGAAACTGCGTTTCGACTAACCTCGAAACGGACCCTAGAATTAACAAGTGACATGAACGTAGTTTAGAACTTATTTTATGAGTTTCGAATTGATTTAGAATTGTTAGGAGTACCAAAGGTGAAAACCAAGGACTTGTACCAACTCTGAATTGCTTAGGAACTGATGACGTTAGTCAGAACACCAAACCAGAATTGAAAACTGCTCTCTGTCAACTGCCTGCGGTCCGCAGGAGACATCCTGCGGTCCGCACTCAGTTACAGAAAGTGCAAGACAGGAGTTACAAAACTGACTGCGGATTATTAGAGAGATCTGTGGTTCGTGGACGGTTTTGCGACCCTAACCAACTACTTGCGGTCCGCAAGAGACATCTTGCGGAACGCAGGCAACTGATCCTGAGACCAATCTGATTCTGACAACCCTGAGAACGCCTTTTAATTAATTGTCTTTCAGTTATTTACTTGTTTTAGTACTGTTTCCTTGTGGTTGTAACCAGCCTTGTTAAAACCCCCAACAATTGACCCTTTAATCCAAACTCTCTTAGAATTTAGAAGTAGGTTTAAGTAAAGTCTGGTGTTAATCCCGTCCCTGAGGATTCGACCCTCAAGTACTACACGAGATCGTACGCTTGCGATCGAGTGCATACTTTAGGTTTAAAAGCCTATACCCGTTCGCGCGGTCAACCGTGGTCGCATTTCTGAGATTTATGAGCTGCTTTCTGCCATTCGAGCTGCTCAGTCCGGCGGACATCCCGTCGGCGCTCTAGACGACACCGACGCACCATGAGTCCCTCAGGTTGTATCTTCTCTCTCTCTCATTCACTTTTACATATATGGGTTCGTGCACTGAGGACAGTGCATGGATTAGCTTGGGGAGGGAAGTACATCTGAGTCTGAGCTTTAGGTTTTCTTTTTCATTTTTGTTTTTTCTTTTTTGTTTTCATGCTTGCATTTTTCTGAAAAATTTTGTGTAATTGTTAAACTCAAGGGCATATGGGAATTTTTGAAGTTTGCATTGTGGAACATTGGGCATGATAACTTTATGAGATTTGTGTTAAGGCCAGAGAATCTTGTTCTGTAGTGATTAGTCCCATGACTAAAGTATGATCAAATTGGAAAAAGTAGCATACCGATAGTCTGATTGAGGACGAATTTAGGAGTAGTTTTAAGTAAAATCTGGTGTTAATCCCGTCCCTGAGGATTCGACCCTCAAGTACTACACGAGATCGTATGCTTGCGATCGAGTGCATACTTTAGGTTTAAAAGCCTATACCCGTTCGCGCGGCCAGGGAAGCAAACGCTTGTCTCTCCTCCAAACCGCGATGAATCAGGCCTTCCTTCTCCTTCTCTGGTCTCTGGACACTCACAACGCGAAGGGGTGTGAAGGTGGAATGAAATGAATGAGTCCAAGATCTCTAGAACCGTCCCAATGACCGCTTTATATTGGCAGGCTATACAGTTAACTCCCTGCGGACCACAGGCACGGGGTTGCGGACCGCAGGAAGAACAAAATGGCGGTTTCTGCTTCACAGGAAGTTTCCAGCACCGATTGGATGCTTCGAATGTGCTGTAACTCCCCTCTGCTGGACGCAGGAAGGGTCCTGCAGTCAGCAGGAGGCTCATTCCAGTTCCGACTCGTCGTCTGATGCTCCGAATCGCGTCCAATTGGCTCTAAAAGCCCGATTGACCAGAAATATGGACAAAAGTAGAGAAGTAACTGGAATCTAGACATCTTACTAATTAAATGCAATTAATCTTAGGAATTCTAGCCAAAATACTAGTGCAAGTCTGGTAAAATGTATATATAAATGCGGTGCATCAAACCTCCCCAAGCTCAGAACCTTGCTTGTCCTCAAGCAAAACCTAGAACCTAAGAAGCAGACCATACCTAGACCTAATCCTAGATTCCCAAGTCGTCCTAAATGCAAAGAAAAACTTTGTGAAAACGCCAAACCAAGAATTTATGGGCAAGTTTGAATTTCGCATTGTAAATAATTACGCATAATAATTTCACAAGAAATGGGCTAAGGCACAGAAAATCGGGACGAGCGATTCTTGTTCCATGAAACGCAACCTAAATTGCAAGTATGATTATCGTACTTGTAGGACCCTAGATCTTTCGATCGGACTACAAAGTTGGTATCCCAATTGTGTTAACCCCACAGTGAACAACTTTCTCAACCTTCTATTTCCATTAACCTCGAATTGCCTTATTAAAAACAAGATTTTATTTATTTATTTAATTAATTTATTATATTTTTGTGTTTTTGTTTTTTTTTTTTTTTTTTTTAGAAAACCAGACACCCAAAGCCCAAGTCAGTCGGATGACAAAAAAAATAAAGGGGTGCACTCGTCCTACCTGACTGCAACCTCGAAATGTCAATTTTATTATTAAGACAATCTAGGCTAAAACTTTCACTTCATCAAACCCAGTTCACGTGGATACCACAAACCAGAAAATTACCCTTCGTCCTCAATCAGACTATCGGTATGCTACTTTTTCCAATTTGATCATACTTTAGTCATGGGACTAATCACTACAGAACAAGATTCTCTGGCCTTAACACAAATCTCATAAAGTTATCATGCCCAATGTTCCACAATGCAAACTTCAAAAATTCCCATATGCCCTTGAGTTTAACAATTACACAAAATTTTTCAGAAAAATGCAAGCATGAAAACAAAAAAGAAAAAACAAAAATGAAAAAGAAAACCTAAAGCTCAGACTCAGATGTACTTCCCTCCCCAAGCTAATCCATGCACTGTCCTCAGTGCACGAACCCATATATGTAAAAGTGAATGAGAGAGAGAGAAGATACAACCTGAGGGACTCATGGTGCGTCGGTGTCGTCTAGAGCGCCGACGGGATGTCCGCCGGACTGAGCAGCTCGAATGGCAGAAAGCAGCTCATAAATCTCAGAAATGCGACCACGGTCTCGAGTCTGCCCGATCTTCAACTGGCGGACGATCGCCTGTGTGTCCGCCTGCATGGCGTGAATCTCCTGGACCTGGCTGCAAAGCTGCTTCCACTGGTGCTCTTGAATGTGAAACGGTACCTGCTGAGTGGGCGTAGCATCTCCTGCTGAAGCAGCTCCTGCACCTGCTGTAGCAGCCCTCCTTCTCGCTGTAGCAGCTCCTGCACCTGCTGGCAACTCTGTGTCGATGTCCTTCAAGCGAACGTCATCTGCTTGCTGTGCGGGTTGCTGCTGGGGCGGGGCTGCTAGCGGCTCTTCCAAACGCCATGTAGAACCTCGTGTGAAGTCGATCGGCGGATACTGGAGCGGGAGCCTGAAGTTGCCGAGCGCTGTCTTCCTTTTGTAACTTGTAGGCCGGCCACGCTGGGCTGCTTGAGTGGAAAGCCATGACCAAGACGTGAAGGCATCCTTGTCGAGGAGCTTGCCCGGATGGCATGCCGTACCACTGAGAACACCTCCGGGCTCACCACGTAGATCAACCCCCAACTTGGAAGCGATGAATGTGACATAGGAGCCTATGTTGACAATACCAGTAGGCTTGCCTGTGGTGAGGATCGAGAGCCAGTATCTAACCATAAGCAGCATCAGATGGGGCCGCTGCAACTGGTCATCTCGACGAAGCATGGTGGCCATGAGCTGGAACTCGTCATGTCTGGGCCTAAGGGACGACTCCCCACGTGAAAAAATCGAGAGCGCTAGGACACGGCCAATGAAACGGAGGACGGGATGGATGATCGAAGTAACCCGTGGGTCCTGAGGACCGGTCCTCGGAAGACGCTGTCCGGTAATACGGAACCAAAATGCAGCACGGAGATCAGCCAGAGAATCATCTGAGTCGACCCTATCCTCGGTATGTAACCAAGATAGTCTGTCTGGTGAGGGTCGAAGTGGAACCACTCCGCAAGTGTAACGAGACTCTTCCTGTAAGTGCGACCATTTAAGCGAAAAGATATACCTCGAGTCCCGTCCGGAAGGTCCTGAAGGGCCAATGATGCGAGGAACTCGAGCGTTGGCTCGATGTATGCATGATGCTTCGAGGGTATCTCCCAAAACGCGCGAGTGAATCCAACCCGCTCAGTGAGGTGAGTAAACTCACCAAGGATCCCTATCTTCTCAAGAAACTCAAAATCGATGCGCGGTGTGGAGTTTACGGTCTTGTTTTGAAGGGTTAGGCGGTTGTTTCTGATTCGCTTGTCCTCGGGAGTCAACTCTGGTGCCGGACGAGGGGCAATGTTACGGGGATGGTTGACCCCTAGAGCGGACTGAATCCGCCTCCTTTTCTCCTCTAACTGCTCCCTGCTCGCTGGTTGCTTCATGGTCTAAATCGTGGCACGGCGCTGCTGCACCAGAATCTGCTGTCTGGATGGAGCCTGCGGATCGCAGGTGGGTTCCTGCGGACCGCGGTATGTTGGTTTCGGCTGGGCAGAATTCTGGTGGCTGACAGTGCAGGGGGCAGTTACGGTTTTCGCTGATCCGAAGTCGGGTTCTCGTTTCACAAATCAACCAAATAGAGATTTGGAATTGAAAGTAGAGTTTTGAAATTAAACCTCAAAGTTTGGAGAAGAAATCGGATTGAAGTGCGATGACACGAAGCGGCGATGGCACGAGATGCGTGGAGCAAAGCACCAACGCGGCAGGGCAGCGGTGTTGTTGTACGTGCTGTTGCTGGTGTGTGAGCAAGGTGGTTGTGCTTCCAAGAGGAGAAGCGGGGTGCAGCGATGGTGGTTTCGGCGGCGTGAGGGGAGGTAGGGAAGATGGGATGAGTTGGTTGCTTGATGAGGGAAGGAGGAGATAAAAGAGAAGGAGTTCTGGTCTGTTTTATAGAGGTTTAGGCGGTTAGAGTCGGCTCCAAAACCGACTTGAACTCCTAAATCGGCAGTTCTAAATTTGCTCCTCGTTCTGCCCAAAAATAGCAACTCCCTGCGGACCGCAGGCACGACCCTGCTGACCGCAGGATGTTATAACTTCCCTGTCCTGCACGCGCACATCTCCATTGCCCGTTTGATCCTCCTGCGGCCGCAATGTCGACTCTGCGGACCGCAGGATGCTGACAGAATCTCGTTTCTCCACGGTTTCTTGCCCTGATGATCGCTGTTCTTTCGAGTCTGCTCCTGAGCACTGTACAAACAAAACTAAGAACACCTAATGCAACATGAGAATGAACTAAAATGCAAAAAAAAAGAAATTATGCCAAAAGATAAAGTAGATCTGACAAAAGAAAAGAAAACGAAACCTAACGCTTGGGTTGCCTCCCAAGAAGCGCTTGTTTTAGGTCGCGAGCTTGACCATACTACCATCTAAATCTCTGCTGGTGGCGGGTGGGACAGATGCAAGGCGAGATGATCCTCCTTGTACTGGTCTGCCACGTACGCCTTGAGACGCTGACCATTTACCTTAAAAGCGACGCCGTTCTTGCCTGCGATGTCCACCGCTCCAAATGGGTAGACCTTCTTGACCTCGAAAGGGCCGGACCACCGTGACTTTAGCTTGCCCGGGAAGAGACGCAGACGCGAGTTGAAGAGGAGGACAAGGTCGCCCTCCTTGAAGTCGCGTCACATGATCCGGTTGTCATGCACCCTCCTGGTGCGCTCCTTGTACATCCGGGCATTGTCGTAGGCGTGGAGCCGAATCTCCTCTAACTCATGCAAGTCGAGGATGCGCTTCTCACCTGCTGCTTGCAGGTCGAGGTTGAGGATGCGCGTGGCCCAATACGCCTTGTGCTCGAGTCCGACCGGCAGATGGCATGGCTTGCCATAGATCAACTTGAATGGGCTCATGCCGATCGGAGTTTTGAAGGCCGTGCGGTAGGCCCAGAGTGCGTCATTGAGCTTGAAAGCCCAATCCTTCCTCGATCTCGCCACGGTCTTCTCCAGAATGGCCTTGATTTCCTTGTTGGAAACCTCTGCTTGCCCGTTGGTCTGAGGGTGGTAAGCAGTTGAGACTTTGTGGTGTACACCATGTCTGCTCAGGAGTAACTCAAACTGACGGTTGATGAAGTGCTTGCCTCCATCACTGATCACGGCACGAGGAATGCCAAAACGAGGGAAGATCACATCATTGAAGAGGCGCTTAACGGAGTTAGCATCCGCCTTGGCGCAAGCTAGCGCCTCCACCCATTTGGACACGTAGTCCACTGCCACCAAAATATACTCATACCCCTTCGAAGAAGGGAACGGTCCCATAAAATCGATGCCCCAAACGTTAAAGATCTCGACTTCTTGAATGGGCTGCTGGGGCATCTCACTCCTCCGCGAGATGTTGCCGGTCCTCTGGCACTGATCGCACGACTGCACAAGAGCATGTGCGTCTTTGAAGATGGTTGGCCAATAGAAACCTGCTTGAAAAATCTTGGCAGCGGTCTTAGATGAGGAGGCATGGCCTCCGTAAGCAGAAGAATGACAATGAGAGAGTATAGAATGTACCTCCTCATACGGCACGCAACGCTGGTAAATACCGTCAATACCGTCAATACCTACCTTGAAGAGAAAGGGCTCCTCCCAATAGTAGTACTTGACATTAGCCCTGAATTTCTTCTTCTGCTGGAAGGTCATGTCAGCAGGAAGAACACCCGCGGCAAGAAAGTTGACGAAGTCTGCGTACCATGGCAGCTCGGATGAGCCTCCTGCGGACCGCAAGGGATGTCCCTGCGGACCGCAGGATGCTGCCAGGATGCTGTTCTGCGTGGGCTGGGGGCAGCTGTACGAGCGTGAGCCAAGGGAATAGAGCTGCTCCCCCGGGATCGAATCATTGATCGGAATGATGTTCCGCTCCTCTCCCTTCCAATGCAGGCGGGACAAATGGTCTGCTACAGAGTTCTCGGATCCTTTCTTGTCTCGGATCTCGACATCAAACTCTTGCAGGAGCAGAATCTAGCGGAGGAGACGGGGCTTGGCATCTTTCTTGTTGAGCAGATACCGGATCGCTGCATGGTCGGTGTAGATAATGATCTGAGAGCCGACCAGGTAAGAGCGAAACTTCTCCAACGCGTACACCACGGCTAGCAGCTCTTTCTCTGTCGTGGTATAGTTGATCTGCGCATAGTCAAGGACCTTGCTTGCATAGCAGATGGCCACGGGTTTCTTGTCCTTCCGCTGTCCGAGAACCGCCCCCACGGCATAGTCGCTGGCATCGCACATGATCTCGAAAGTCTGAGACCAGTCGGGGGGCTGCAGGATCGGTGCTGAGATGAGGGCCTCCTTCAACATGTTAAAAGACTGAACACACTCATCAGTAAAATTGATATCAGAGTCTTTTACTAGCAGGTTGGTCAGCGGCTTGGTGATCTGGGCGAAGTCCTTGATGAATCTTCGGTAGAAACCACAGTGACCGAGGAAACTGCGCACGTCCTTGACGGTGGTAGGCGTGCACATCTGCTCGATCACCTCGATCTTCGCCTTGTCAACCTCGATGCCCCTGCTTGTGACGCGGTGGCCAAGCACGATGCCCTCCTGCACCATGAAATGGCACTTCTCCCAGTTGAGGACCAAGTTGGTCTCCTCGCACCTCTGCAAGATCTTGCACAAATTCGCTAAGCACTCATCAAATGAAGTGCCAACCACAGAAAAGTCATCCATGAAAATCTCGACCTCTTTCTCAATGTAAGGAGAGAAAATGGCCATCATCGCCCGCTGGAATGTAGCAGGCGCATTGCACAAGCCGAACGGCATCCGCCGGTAGGCGAAGGTACCGTAGGGACATGTGAATGTCGTCTTCTCCATGTCCTGGGGGAGGATGGGTACCTGAAAGAAGCCGGAGTACCCGTCAAGGTAGCAGAAGTGAGAGTGTTTGGCGAGGCGCTCCAACATCTGGTCCACGAATGGCAGCGGGAAGTGGTCCTTGCGCGTGGCCGCATTCAGCTTGCGGTAGTCTATGCACATCCGCCACCCGGTCGTGGGGCGCATCTGGACCTTCTCGCCCTTGTCGTTCTCAACGACAGTGTAGCCACCCTTTTTCGGAACCACATGCACCGGGCTCACCCACTTGCTGTCTGGAATCGGATAAATGATGTTAGCATCAAGCAGTTTAAGGATCTCCTTTTTCACTACCTCTTGCAGGACTGGGTTGAGCCTCCGCTGGTGTTGCACGGAAGGCTTGTGGTCCTCCTCGAGGTGGATCCGGTGAGCACAGATGGACGGGTTGAGTCCCTTGATGTCCTTGATTGAGTACCCGAGGGCACCCTTGTGAATGCGCAACTTCTCCAAAAGTTTGGAAGTCTCATCAAAGCTCAATTGAGCGCCAACGATGACAGGAGAAGTCTTCTCAGAATCCAGGAACTCATACCTGAGGTTGTCGGGCAGTGGTTTCAGGTCTACCTTGCTCGGAGCGTCGAGCGGTGGTGCCTTGTCAGTTCTGCCCTCGGATGCTTCCTCCTGCGGACCGCAGGAGTCGTCCAGCGGACCGCAGGATGCTGAAAATACTGGCTGGAGCAGGGGGCCGTCTGGGTACCCGCTGTCTTCATTGCTGAGTGCGGCTCCGCAAGAGATGTCTTGCGGCCCGCAGAGAATGGTATCTGATACATCTTCATCGCTGGTCAGATCGGGCGTCTGCTCCAGCAGGTCTTCTTGAACTTCCTGAACCAACAGATCGATCACATCCACCCGGTTGCAGTCCTCATAGAAGTCGGGGTACTTCATGGCTTTGGCCACTTGAAACTGCACCTTCTCGCCCCCGACGTTCATCGTGAGAGTGCCCTCATACGTGTCGAAGACTGTCCGAGCTGTCCGGAGAAACGGTCGGCCTAGGATGATTGGCACATCCTTGTCCTCCTTCATATCCATAACAACGAAGTCTCCGGGCACGAAAAACTTGCCGACTTGAACCGGCACATCCTCAACAATACCCAGCGGCAAGCGAACGGAGGTGTCTGCTAGCTGCAGGGTCATGCGCGTGGGCTTCAACTCACCAACCCCAATTCTCTGGAAGACGGCGTGTGGCATGAGGCTTACGCTGGCTCCCAAGTCGCACAGCGCCTTCTTAATGTCTGCCTTGCCGATCTTGCATGGGATGGTGAACTTCCCGGGATCTCCAAGTTTCGGAGGAAGCTCCCGACTCACTACCGCGCTGCATTCAAGATTCAGTTGCACGCTCTTACAGTCCTTTAAGCCCCGCTTGTTGGACAGAATGTCCTTCAAGAATTTTGCGTAAGTAGGCATCTGAGTCAGCACGTCGGTGAATGGGATAGAGACCGTCAGCTGCTTGAGGACGTCCATGAATTTGGAGAACTGCTCGTCTAACCGGTGGTTGGCGAGCCTTTGCGGGAATGGTACCCGCGGTCGGTAGACCTGTTGCTCTGCTGGCACCTTCCCTTTGTCGTTATTCGGCTTGGACTGCGCGACGGGTTCGGAGATTGGCGCATTTTGTCCGTTTGCCACCGCGTCTTGCGGACCGCGAGCCATGTCGTGCGGAACGCAGAGAGGCGGTTGGGAAGCTGCCTGGTCTGACTAGGCGCCTGGCCGAGTGTCCTGCGGACCGCAAGATCGATCCTACGGACCGTAAGATCGATCCTGCGGACCGCAGGATGTGGCGCCTGGTGTGTTGTCTGCTGCCGGCGGATCTGATTTGGTACTCGCGGGTTTGATCACCGCCGGATCCTCATCTTTTGGCATGGGAGGGCCAGAATACTGTGTCCCACTCCTCAGAGTGTGGATCGCCTTCACCTCGCCATTCGGGTTCGTTGGCTGGCTCGGCAACTTGGTGCCCGAACTCGATGGCGCGCCTACATCTCCTCCCGCGATCCGGGCAAACTTCTCGTTGAGGGCCTGCATCTGCTCGAATATCATCTGGTTCATCTTGTTCTGCTCGGTCATGAAGTTGTTCACAACGGCAGGCTTGAGCTCTTGATGCGGAGGTACATAGGGCGGGCGGAAGGCATTCTGCTGTGCAGGTCTGTTCTGGTTCTGAAAATGGGAGCTGCTGAAGAAGTTGCGGTTCCCACCTGCTTGCCCCTGATTCTGGAATCGCTGAGGAGGATTGTAGTTGTTGGTCCCGAAGTTGGGACGGTCTCTCCAGCTTTGCCGGTCTGCTGGGTTGGCATACCCCTGCGAGAATGGGGCATTGTTGAGAGAGTTGGCCTGCTCCTCCTCCTCCTCGGGCTGACGTAGCGGACAACTCTCATAGACATGAGAGTCCTCACCGCAAAGCAAGCAGGACTGAGCCTGCACAGCCTTCGAGGTTGCCTTCTGCTGGTCCAGCTGCTTGTCCATCCGCAGCTGCAGTGCCTCTAGCTTGGCCTGGACGAGGGCGAGCTGATCGACTTCGTAGCGCCCTTTCGTGCCCCTGCTGGACCTTGGCGAGCTTGTCAAAGATGTCCAGGATGTCTTGCGCCTCTAGGTCAACGATGGACCCACCTGCACATGCATCAACCATGACGCGGTTCTGCTGAGTCAGTCCATCATAGAAGGCATCTGCTAGCATCATGTTGGAGAAGTTGTGGTGGGGGCAAGACAAGCAGAGGTGGTTAAACCGATCCCATGCATCCCCCAGCGACTCGTCATGTGCCTGCTTGAATGTGGCAATCTGGGACCGAACCTTGGCTGTTCTCCTAATTGGGAAGAATTTCTCGAGGAACTGCGATGAAAGTTCGGCCCAGGAACCAATTGAGCCCTTCGGGAGAGAGTTGAACCAGAATTTGGCCTTGTCCCGGAGAGAGAAATGGAACAAGGCAAGGCGAATGTAGTCGGGGTTCGCGTCTGCGTTCTTCACGGCCCGGCAACACCCGAGGAAGTTATCCAAGTGATCGTGCGGGTTTTCGTTCTCCAAGCCGTGGAAGCAGTTCTGCTGGATCAAGCTCACGGCTCCGGTTCCGAGAGTCGGAGGACCTCCGGGCACATCTGGAAGTATGATGGGCCCTTGTGCGTCAGCAACTCGTGGGCTGTGGAACTCTTTGAAGGTCCGCGGCTCGAGGGCGTGCTCTGCGACCTGCTGCCTCAGCTGTCGGACTTCCTCTTGCAGCAGTTGCCGAGCTTCTTCGAGCTCCTCGGCCTGAATCCGGAGCTGCTCGCGCTCCGCGTCGTCTGCCATGTTAGACGACGGGTCTGAATCAGCGAGGACGGCGCTGATCCCCGCTCGCGGAGATCGGAATATCGGACTCCGGGGTCCGCTCCTCAAAAAGTAGTCGCCAACAGGAGGAGGGAATCCGTCCAGCGTCGTTCACCTGAAACAGAAAAAGAGCGAAAAGAAGAAGAGAAGTTAGAACTTAGAACTAAAGAAAAGCAAAATCTAGGGTTAATATCGCCGTCCCCGGCAACGGCGCCAAAAAGCTTGACCGCGCGAATGGGTATAGGCTTTTAAACCTAAAGTATGCACTCGATCGCGAGCGTACGATCTCGTGTAGTACTTGAGGGTCGAATCCGTAGGGACGGGATTAACACCAGATTTTACTTAAAACTACTCCTAAATTCTAAGAGAGTTTGGATTAAAGGATCAATTGTTGGGGGTTTTAACAAGGCTGGTTACAAACACAAGGAAACAGTACTAAAACAAGTAAATAACTTAAAGACAATTAATTAAAAGCGTTCTCAGGGTTGGCAGAATCAGATTGGTCTCAGGATCAGTTGCCTGCGTTCCGCAGGATGTCTCTTGCGGACCGCAGGTATTTGGTTAGGGGTTATGACATCGTCTGCTAGCCGCAGATGTCTCTTGTAAGCAGCAGGCAATATCGTAACTCCTGTCTTGCACTTTCTGTAACTGAGTGCGGACCGCAGGATGTTGACAGAGAGCAGTTTTCAATTCTGGTTTGGTGTTCTGACTAACGTCGTCAGTTCCTAAGCAATTCAGAGTTGGTACAAGTCCTTGGTTTTCACCTTTGGTACTCCTAACAATTCTAAATCAATTCGAAACTCGTAGAATGAGTTCTAAACTACGTTCATGTCACTTGTTAATTCTAGGGTCCGTTTCGAGGTTAGTCGAAACGCAGTTTCGCCTTTCGGGTACTTTCGGATACAATTCAACCCAAGTTTTGCAGACAATCAGATCTGGTCAAAAGATACTACATTAACCAACTAGGTCTGGCCATAACCTATAGGTTTACCAAATGAACAAACAAATTGCAAGCACATAATAATTAAAATCTCAAGCGATTATGAAAACAACGTTAATCCACACAAACAACTAATCCATCAACACAATCGTCATCATTCAAACCCTAAGAACAGACAGATCTACTCACTCATGACACAAGAAAACAAAGAAAACAAAGAGAGAAAGAAGTTCATGGCACGAGAGAACCGAAGAAGAATGCGAGTCGTCGAGATCTTCGCGTCGGGGAAGCAAACGCTTGTCTCTCCTCCAAACCGCGATGAATCAGGCCTTCCTTCTCCTTCTCTGGTCTCTGGACACTCACAACGCGAAGGGGTGTGAAGGTGGAATGAAATGAATGAGTCCAAGATCTCTAGAACCGTCCCAATGACCGCTTTATATAGGCAGGCTTGTGCAGTTAACTCCCTGCGGACCGCAGGCACGGGGTTGCGGACCGCAGGAAGAACAAAATGGCGGTTTCTGCTTCACAGGAAGTTTCCAGCGCCGATTGGATGCTTCAAACGTGCTGTAACTCCCCTCTGCTGGACACAGGAAGGGTCCTGCAGTCAGCAGGAGGCTCATTAATTGTCTTTAAGTTATTTACTTGTTTTAGTACTGTTTCCTTGTGTTTGTAACCAGCCTTGTTAAAACCCCCAACAATTGATCCTTTAATCCAAACTCTCTTAGAATTTAGGAGTAGTTTTAAGTAAAATCTGGTGTTAATCCCGTCCCTGCGGATTCGACCCTCAAGTACTACACGAGATCGTACGCTTGCGATCGAGTGCATACTTTAGGTTTAAAAGCCTATACCCGTTCGCGCGGTCAATAAGAATAAACATCTTGCGTCTATTGAAATTTGAAAAAAGCCATCCATATATCTATAGATATCTATAGATGCTATTGACAACTTTTCTATAGATGCTAGGTATTACTCAGAGAATAATGATGCTTGAAGGGACTGTATATAGATGGATCTAGAGGTGGCAGAACCCGACCTGACCCGAGAAACCCGCCCGACCCGACCCGACTCGAACCCGACCTGACCCGAAATTTTTCAGATAGTCAAATTGACCCGACTCGACCCGACCTGATCCGAACCCGACCCGAGATCAAGTAGCATCCAATCTAACTCAAATCAACATACGATCCAAAAAAAGTAAATATTAAAATTGACCCAACCCGACCCAACCTGACCCGAGATATTCTAGAAGGTCAAACTGATCCGACCCGCCCGACCTGAACCCGAATCCGACCCGCCCGCCCGATTTGCCACCTCTAGATGGATCACTCAAGGTGTTGACTGTTGATGCTTCAGACAATGGAGCGATCTTATTAGCTTGGTGTTTCTTCTACCAGTTTCTATACTTTTTATATATGATTAGGATATGTACTTCTTGTTAGGTCAAATGAAATGTTTTGGCCAATTAAGGTGGATAGTTTACTTTCGAGGATTCCGAAATACTCTTGGATATTGTTTTAGGTTGGTTGATATATCATATATATACGTAGGTTATCTCTGTTTTCTTCAATGGATTCTGCGTTTCATATCAATTGATGTTGGTCTCAATAAATACATCTGGAAATTATCTAACATTCTAACATAATCATCTAATTGTATATATAATATATGGTTCTGCACACACATATATGACAAAATTTAAGAAATTAAGAAAAAGACTCCACCCAACCCTCCTTCTGTTTTATTTCATAATTTTCCAATAATCAGATTACATTACAGGCTTCTTCTTTTATACAGCTATTCCTTGGTACACAAGCCATAATACAAATCAATCAATCAAATATTATGTTGCTTAACGATCCTCAACTTTCTAAAATAAACAAAGCAAAATAAGGAAAAATAAATCAATTGATATCAATCCCAATTTTGTGCCTTGTTTGCGCTTCCCAAGCCAAGGAGCGACCCCAGCCATGGAACGACTCCAGCCAGAGCCAGCGATCCCAGCCCTTTTCTTCTTTCCTTTTTTCTTTTCTTTTTCGTTACACTCCCACCAAGTTACCTGTCATACCCAACCTAGTAATTATTTCATGGAAGTACTTGCTGAAAACTCAACATCGACCCGCTGATCTCCAAATCTCACGAAGGGAATGCTTATGATCTTCTTTTCAATGTTGTGCTTGATAAAATGTCTGTCTATCATGTTGAACATGATTTTAGGATTTTGTGAAATTTCAATAGCCGCCTTATTATCACAATACAATCTCATTTCTTTTTGCAACTTGAATCCAAGCTCCTCCATCAATTTTTTTATCCACAATAATTCACACACTCCTTTAGAGATTGCACTTCAGCACTGGATAGTGTCACAACATTCTGTTTTTTGCTTGGTCATGTTACAAGATTTCCACCTACGTATGTAAAGTAACCTGCACTGGATTGTTGATCCACGACATTCCCAGCCTGCATCAGTGTACCCTTCAATCCGTTATGGATTCCATTCTTCACAAATGGTATGCCTCGTCCTGGTGCACCCTTCAAGTACTTCAGGATCCTATACACTGCTTACATGTGTTCTTCATTTGGGCAATGCATAAACTGGCTCACAACTCCTACAACATATGCAATATCAGGCTTAGTATATATGTGCCAAGTATATAAGTTTACCAACTAACCTTTGATATCTATTTTTGTTGATTGGCGGTTGATTTGGATCGAGTGCCGACTTAGTTTTTGGTGCCTCGGCTCCAACAAACAACACTCCTTCAGCGTTGCAATTGATCTCGATCCTGCCACGTTCATCCCAGGCTAGCCGATCCGCCACAGGGTAGAAGGGCACCAGGGTTTTCCCTAGTGCTGACTGCCGACTTCAATTTGTCGGCATCAAAGAAGTTGCTTGATGTGGGGTTGGAACAGTAGAAGTACACACTTGACGTGTGGATGCGCGGCACCACTAGGTCGATGTTTGAGTTCCAGAGCCAGCGCAAAGGGGTCGGCGATGTGGCGGAACCATTGTCGATTGCCGTATGGTGATCTTTATGACTGTTTTCTGGATTTTGAGGATTTTTAGAAAAACAAGATTTTATGATTGTGTTACTGATTTTGGACAGCTAAGTCTTGAGTCAGTGCTTCGTAATTTGAAGCCAAAATATTCAATCACACATATATATAGATACAGTACTAAATACTAATGCAATCAATCATGATAGATAGCGATAGTTTACAGGAAGCTGGTATCACCAGGTCTAACAGTTCAAAATATACAAGTTAAATAAAATTAAAAAAAAATATTAGTGTCTATTTCTGTTCTTGCTGTCAATCTTGTCGAGGGCCCCCATCTCTCAAGTGTATAAATTTGTGAATTTTTTTTTTGTCTATGCCCAAAAAAAATATGAATTTGCAATCTATATCCGTTTTTATAAGAATATCAGGAATATGTCTAAAAACTGGCGGCCAGCGGTCACAGTTCATTTCAGCCGACGGTTAAAATGAACTATGACCGCTGGCCGCCAGTTTTTAGACATATTCCTGATATTCTTATAGAAACGGGTATAGATTGCAAATTCATATTTTTTTTGGTCATAGACAAAAAAAAAATTCTAAATTTGTAGACTTCTTTAATGAATAGTTCATTGTAACTAACATATATCAAATTGAACAGAGTCCACAAGAAAGAAGGCAGAATAATACTTTGGCAGCTATATCTAGCTAGCTATCCCCAAATTATCTCCAAGATTTTCAGCGTACAATTGTAAGAGTTAATTAATTTATCAGTACTATTTTAAATCATGAGTTGGGCTAACAGTACCCGGGCATTAGTACCCGGGGATAGTACCCCGCAATTAATGGCACTGCGGTGAGGTCCAAGAGAACCATCTCTTTGCTAAATATGTCGACCAACAAAATCCAATCTCAATCGCCCGTGGATTTGATTAGAGAAATAATAAGAGAAAAAAATGCATGGTACTAAAATTTCTACATGCTCTTCACTACAACCTCCTCTAGAGCTCCAAGGTCTTCTAAGCCTTCTCATCTCATCTTAATTTTTTATTTCTTTGTTTTCCTTTTCTTTCCCTTTTCAACATTAGTTTAATTTTCTTTTTTTTTAATTTGATTACTGTTTGTAATCACATAATGTAACACTGCTCATTGTTTAATGAAATTTGGGGGCTTGACCCCCATCTTTTTATCAAAAAAAAAACAAAATCCAATCTCCAAAGTAACTAAGGCACAGCTTCTTTTGCATTTTATCAATCCATCTCTTCACATTGCTACCACTTAATGGATTTATGTAGGTTTATATTTCTCGTCCGAGTGTTTATATATCTTGTCCGATGACCGCGCGAACGGGTATAGGCTTTTAAACCTCTATAAACGACTCGATCGCAAGCGTACGATCTCGTTGAGTATTTGAGTGTCGAATCCTCAGGGACGGAGTTAACACCAGATTTTACTTTACTCTACCTCTAAACCCTAAGAGAATTTGGATTAAAGAGGGAATTGTTGGAGGGTTTTAACAGGGTTGGTTGACAAACAAGTAAAACAGGACTAAAACAAGTAAATGACTGAAAAGACAATTAATTAAAGGCGTTCTCAGGGTTGGCAGAATCAGATTGGTCTCGGATTGACTGCCTGCGTTCCGCAAGATATCTCTTGCAGACCGCAGGAGGTGGTTATTTAGCAGTTATAGAACTGTCTGCGGATCACAAGTGTCCCTGTAACCATCAGGCAATACACAACTACTGTCTTACACTCCTGGTAACTAACTGCGGACCGCAAGAAGAAGAACCGAGAGCAGTTTTGGTTCTGGTTGTGTTTCGACCGATGTCGTCGATTCCTATCAATTCAGTTCTGGTACAATTACAACAATTCTCACTGTTGGTCCTAATAACAGTTCTAAACTGAATCAAAATTCGTAGAATACGATATAAACTACGATCATGTCACTATGGTTTTATGGTCCGGTTTAAGGTTAATCAAACCGCAGTTTCGCCTAACGGGTACTTTCGGATACAATATCAACCAAGGCTGTGCAAGCCATCAAATCTGGTCAAAAGATACTACATTAACCAACTAGGTCTGGCCACAACCTACAGGTTTATCAATCGAATCAAACAGAATGCAAACACGTTAAAAAGCAAATCTCAAGTGATCATGAAAATGACATAAATCCAAACATACAGTCAATCTGTCGACACAATCATCATTATTCAAACCCTAAGAACAGATAGATCTACTCACTCATGACACAAGAAAACAAAGAAAACAAAGAACTGAAAGAAATCACGATGCAAAAGAACCGAAGAAGAACTCGAGTCGACACGATCTTCACTCCTGCGCGAGAATTCTCTCAAATCCGCTTCGAAGAATGATGAACGGCCTTCTCTCCTCTTTCCTCTGCCCTCTGGTTGTGAAAATGCAATGAAAGGGCGTGAAAAAATGTGTGTCCATCCTTGGAACCGTCCCAATGACCGCCTTATATAGGTAGAGCGCCAGAAAATAGAAAACTGCAGTGCAGTAACCTCCCTGCAGACCGCAGGCACGGGCCTGCGAACCGCGGGAAGAAGGAAATGGCGGTTTTTCTGCTCCACAGGAAGTTTTCAGCGCCGAGCGGAAGGTCGAACGTGCTGTAACCTCCGTCTGCTGGACGTGGGAGGGATCCTACGGTCCGCAGGAGGGTCCTGCGGACCGCAGGAAGTTCATTCCAGTTTCGACTTGTTGTCTATGGCTTCGAATCGCGTCCAATTGTCTCCAAAAGCCCGATTGACCTGAAATTTGGACAAAAGTAAAGAAGTAACTGGAATCTAGACATCTTACTACTTAAATACAATTAAACTTAGGGATTTTAGGTCAAAATACTAGTGCAAGTCTGGTAAAATGCATATATAAATGCGGTGCATCAAACCTCCCCAAGCTCAGAACCTTGCTTGTCCTCAAGCAAAACCTAGAACCTAAGAAGCAGACCATACCTAGACGTAATCCTAAATTTCCAAGTCGTCCTAAATGCAAAGAATAACTTTGTGAAAATGCCAAACCAAGAATTTATGAGCAAGTTTGAATTTCGCATTGTAAATAATTATGCATAATAATTTCACAAGACATGGGCTAAGGCACAGAAAATCGGGACGAGCGATTCTTGTTCCATGAAACGCAACCTAAATTGCAAGTATGACTATCGTACTTTTTCGAACCCTAGATCTTTCGATCGGACTACAAAGTTGGTATCCCAATTATGTTAACCCCACAGTGAACAACTTTCTCAACCTTTCAATTCCATGGACCTTGAAATGCTTTAATTGGATTATGAAGAAATGGAGCCCGAATCAGTCGGATAAAGAAAATAAAAGTGCATACGTCCTGCCTGATCGCGACTCCACCCCTCTTTTTAGTCATTCAAGGACCGGTCAGTCGGATGAAAGAAAAGTAAATGGTGCACTCGTCCTACCTGACCGCATCCCCGAAATGCTCATTGATTTGGTTATTAAAATATTTGATTCCTTTTTGAAATTTTAATGCACTCTAGGCCATGACTTTCCACATTTCCAAACCAAATTCACGTGGGTACCACAAACTGAGAAATTACTCTTCGTCCTCAATCAGATTTTCGGTTTGCTACTTCTTCCAATTTGATCATACTTTATTCATGGGACTAATCACTACAGAACAAGATTCTCCGACCTTAACACAAATCTCATAAAGTTATCATGCGCAATTTTCCACAATGCAAACTTCAAAAATTCCCATATGCCCTTGAGTTTAACAATTTCACAAAATTTTTCAGAAATGCAGACATGAAAATAAAAATGAAAACTTAAAAATGAAAAAGAAAACCTAAAACTCAGACGTACTGTCCTCCCTCCCCAAGCTAATCCATGCACTGTCCTCAGTGCATTGACCCATATATGTAAAAATGAATGAGAGAGAGAAAAGATACAACCTGAGGGACTCATGGTGCAGCGGTGTTGTCGGGAGCACTGGCAGAATGTCCTTGCTTGCAAGTCGCTTCGTGGTCGGTCTGCGCGGCGTGAACTGCTGGACCAGAGATCTGTCCTTGCTGTCTGGCTCCTTCTTGCGGATCGCAGGAGGTGTCCTGCAGACTGCAAGACTTGTGTTTTGGTCGGGCAGAAGTCTGGTGGCTGACGGTAGTCGCAGATCCGAAGTCGGGTTTACATTTCACAAATCAACCAACAGATAATTGGAAATTGAGAACAGATTTGTGAAATTGAACCTCAAAAATTGGAGAAGCAGTCGGATCAGATGCGACGACACGAGGCGGCCATGACAAGACACCGCGTCGAATAGAGCGTTGACGCGGCTGGGCAGTTGCAAGGGACAAGAGATGAAGAAGAAAGGGTGTCGAAGAGGTCTAAGTCGGTCTGGTCAGGAATTTGATTGTCCAAACCTGATCCCCTTGCTGTAACTGACTTACGCCCCAAAATAATAACTCCCCGCGGACCGCACCATCGTGCTTGCGGACCGCAGGATGCCTTAAATTTGCTCAGGGGACAGCAGAAAATAGCAAACCGACCTAACTCCCGATTCGGCAGTTTTAAATCTGCTCCGCATCTGCCCAGGGATAGCAACTGCTCGTCAAATCTTCTCACCCGAGAGATCTGCGGATCGCACTTGGGAAACGCGGATCGCACTTCCCTCGGATAACTCCACAGGCTGCCTGCTAACCCTCCTGCGGCCCGCAAGGTCGGCCTTGCTGGCTGCAGGATGCTTGGCAGATCCTGATTCTTCGCCGTTTTGCGCCCGTTGTCCGCCATCTCTCGATTCTGTTGCTTAGCACTGCACCAACACAACTAAAAACACCTAATACAAAATGAGAATGAACTAGAATGCAAAAGAAATTATGACAAAGAGAGAGAGTAGATCTGATACAAGAAAAGTAAAACGAAACCTAACGGCTTGGGTTGCCTCCCAAGAAGCACTTGTTTTTAGGTCAAGAGCCTGACCATGATACTTCTACGTCGATGCCGGTGGGGGATGGAACCTGCCTTCTGGTGGCCTGCGAGAGGGTCCTGCAGACCTGCTGGTGCCCAGCAGCGGTGTGTGAGCGGCTGCTGGGGGTGCTGGCTGCGCCCCGGCAGTCTGTGGCCCGTCTGGTGGATCACCCAAGGGGTCTTGCGGACCGCATGACCTGCCTTGCGGACCGCAGGGTGTGGCTCCAGGAGCGACAGAATTGCCGCCAGCCTCACCGTCTGTCAGAACCAGGCTGTACTTGCCCTGCAAAGAAGATGGGGGATCAGAATGATACCTGGCAAAGTTCGGACGCCCCCCAAGCTGATCTTCTTGCCCTCTTAGGATGATTCCATCGTCCACATAGAAACAATCCTCATGGCTGTCATCGGAGAAGTCGGGGTACCTCACCGCCTTCTCGATGTGGAACTGTACCTTTTCGCCCCCGACATTCAAGGTGAGAGTGCCCTCATGGGTGTCAAAAATAGCTCGGGTTGTCCGCAGGAAAGGACGTCCTAGGATGATCGGTACATCCTTGTCCTCCATCATGTCAATCACCACGAAGTCGGCTGGCATGAAGAACTTGCCCACTCGCACGGGCACATCCTCTACGATCCCCAGTGGCTTGCGTGTAGAGGTGTCCGCAAGCTGGATCGTCATTCGCGTGGGCTTGAGATCGCCCACGCCTATCCTCTGAAAGACAGTGTGAGGCATGAGGCTCACACTCGCACCCAGGTCGCACAAGGCCTTCTTGATGTCTTCCTTGCCGAGGGTGCACGAGATAGTAAATTTCCCGGGATCCCCGAGCTTTGGAGGTAGCTCGCTACTCACCACCGCGCTGCACTCATGGTTGAGTTGCACGCTCTTGCAGTCCTTCAAGCTTCTCTTGTTGGACAGGATGTCCTTCAAGAATTTCGTGTAGGACGGCATCTGAAGGAGAGCGTCAACGAACGGGATGGAGACGGTGAGCTGCTTGAGCACCTCCATGAACTTAGAGAACTACTCATCCAAGCGGTGCTTGGCGAGCCTCTGGGGAAACGGTACTGGTGGTCAGTAGGGCGGCGGAAATGCTGGAGACTGGCCCTTACCGCTGGCTGGCTTGGACTGCGCGACAGGATCGGAGATTTGCGCAGTCTGTCTGTCTGCTGCCACATCTTGCGGAACGCGAGCATGGTCCTGCGGAACGCAAGAAGGTGGTTGAGAAGCTGCCTGGTTTGAATGGGCACCTGGCTGAGAGGCTTGCGGACCGCAAGCCCGTGCTTGCGTGCCGTAAGGTATGGAACCTGGTGTGCTGTCTGCCGCCGGCGGGTCTGATCTGGCGTATCCTGTCGTGATCACCGCCGGGTCCTCTTCTTCTGGCATGGGAGGGCCAGAATACTGCGTCCCGCTCCTGAGAATGTGCACCGCCTTCACCTCGGCGTTCGGGTTCGTCGGCTGACTCGGCAGTTTGGTGCCCGAACTCGATGCCGTGCCTATGTCTCCTCCCGCGATCCTGGCCAACTTCTCGTTGATGGACTGCATCTGCTCGAACAACATCTGATTCATCTTGTTCTGCTCAGTCATGAAGTTGTTGACCACAGCAGGCTTGAGCTCTTGATGTGGAGGCACGTATGGTGGGCGGAAGGCATTCTGTTGGGCGGGCCCGTTCTGGTTCGGGAAGTGGGAGTTGTTGAAGAAGTTGCAGTTCCCACCTGCTTGCCCCTGATTCTGGAATCGCTGCGGAGGATTGTAGTTGTTGGTCCTGAAGTTGGGATGGTCCCGCCAGCTTGACCGGTCTGCTGGGTTGGCATACCCCTGCGAGAATGGAGCATTGTTGAGAGAGTTGACCTGCTCCTCCTCCGCGGGCTATTGTAGCGGACAACTCTCATAGACATGAGAGTCCTCGCCGCAGAGCACGCAGGACTGAGCCTGCACAGCCTTCGAGGTTGCCTTCTGCTGGTCCAGCTGCTTGTCCATCCGCAGCTGCAGTGCCTCTAGCTTGGCCTGGACGAGGGCGAGCTGATCGATTTCGTAGCGCCCTTTCGTGCCCCTGCTGGACTCGCGGCTCGACCACTGCTGCTGCTTGGCGAGCTTGTCAAAGATGTCCAGGATGTCTTGCGCCTCTAGGTCAACGATGGACCCACCTGCGCATGCATCAACCATGACGCGGTTCTGCTGAGTCAGTCCATCATAGAAGGCATCTGCTAGCATCATGTTGGAGAAGTTGTGATGGGGGCAAGACAAGCAGAGGTGGTTAAACCGATCCCATGCATCTCCCAGCGACTCGTCATGTGCCTGCTTGAATGTGGCAATCTGGGACCGAACCTTGGCAGTTCTCCTAATTGGGAAGAATTTCTCGAGGAACTGCGATGAAAGTTCGGCCCAGTAACCAATTGAGCCCTTCGGGAGAGAGTTGAACCAGAATTTGGCCTTGTCCCTGAGAGAGAAATGGAACAAGGCAAGGCGAACGTAGTCGGGGTTCGCGTCTCCATTCTTCACGGCCCGGCAACACCCAAGGAAGTTATCCAAGTGATCGTGCGGGTTTTCGTTCTCCAAGCCGTGGAAGCAGTTCTGCTGGATCAGGCTCACGGCTCCGGTTCCGAGAGTCGGAGGACCTCCGGGCACGACTGGAAGTATGATAGGCCCTTGTGCGTCAGCAACCCGTGGGCTGTGGAACTCCTTGAAGGTCCGCGGCTCGAGGGTATGCTCTGCGACCTACTGCCTCAGCTGTCGGACTTCCTCTTGCAGCAGTTGCCGAGCTTCTTCGGCTAGCCGCCGTTGTTCGTGGAGCTCCTCGGCTCGAATCCGGAGCTGCTCGCGCTCCGCGTCGTCTGCCATGTCAGACGACGAGTCTGAATCAGCGAGGACACCGCTGATCCCCGCTCGCGGAGATCGGAATATCGGACTCTGGGGTCCGCTCCTCAAAAAGTAGTCGCCAACAGGAGGATGGAATCCGTCCAGCGTTGTTCTCCTGAAACAGAAAAAGAGAGAAAAGAAGAAGAGAAGTTAGAACCTAGAACTAGGGTTAATATCGCCGTCCCCGGCAACAGCGCCAAAAAAGCTTGACCGCACGAACGGGTATAGGCTTTTAAACCTCTATAAACGACTCGATCGCAAGCGTATGATCTCGTTGAGTATTTGAGGGTCGAATCCTCAGGGACGGAGTTAACACCAGATTTTACTTTACTCTACCTCTAAACCCTAAGAGAATTTGGATTAAAGAGGGAATTGTTGGAGGGTTTTAACTGGGTTGGTTGACAAACAAGTAAAACAGGACTAAAACAAGTAAATGACTGAAAAGACAATTAATTAAAGGCGTTCTCAGGGTTGGCAGAATCAGATTGGTCTCGGATTGACTGCCTGCGTTCCGCAAGATATCTCTTGCGGACCGCAGGAGGTGGTTATTTAGCAGTTATAGAACTGTCTGCGGATCACAAGTGTCCCTGTAACCATCAGGCAATACACAACTACTGTCTTACACTCCTGGTAACTAACTGCGGACCGCAAGAAGAAGAACCGAGAGCAGTTTTGGTTCTGGTTGTGTTTCGACCGATGTCGTCGATTCCTATCAATTCAGTTCTGGTACAATTAGAACAATTCTCACTGTTGGTCCTAATAACAGTTCTAAACTGAATCAAAATCCGTAGAATACGATATAAACTACGATCATGTCACTATGGTTCTATGGTCCGGTTTAAGGTTAATCAAACCGCAGTTTCGCCTAACGGGTACTTTCGGATACAATATCAACCAAGGCTGTGCAAGCAATCAAATCTGGTCAAAAGATACTACATTAACCAACTAGATCTGGCCACAACCTACAGGTTTATCAATCGAATCAAACAGAATGCAAACACGTTAAAAAGCAAATCTCAAGTGATCATGAAAACGACATAAATCCAAACATACAGTCAATCTGTCGACACAATCATCATCATTCAAACCCTAAGAACAGATAGATCTACTCACTCATGACACAAGAAAACAAAGAAAACAAAGAACTGAAAGAAATCATGATGCAAAAGAACCGAAGAAGAACTCGAGTCGACACGATCTTCACTCCTGCGCGAGAATTCTCTCAAATCCGCTTCGAAGAATGATGAACGGCCTTCTCTCCTCTTTCCTCTGCCCTCTAGTTGTGAAAATGCAATGAAAGGGCGTGAAAATATGTGTGTCCATCCTTGGAACCGTCCCAATGACTGCCTTATATAGGCAGAGTGCCAGAAAATAGAAAACTGCAGTGCGGTAACCTCCCTGCGGACCGCAAGCACGGGCCTGCGAACCGCAGGAAGAAGGAAATGGCGGTTTTTCTGCTCCACAGGAAGTTTTCAGCACCGAGCGGAAGGTCGAACGTGCTGTAACCTCCGTCTGCTGGACGCGGGAGGGATCATGCGGACCGCAGGAGGATCCTGCGGACCGCAGGAAGTTCATTCCAGTTTCGACTTGTTGTCTATGGCTCCGAATCGTGTCCAATTGGCTCCAAAAGCCCGATTGACCTGAAATTTGGACAAAAGTAAAGAAGTAACTGGAATCTAGACATCTTACTACTTAAATGCAATTAAACTGAGGAATTTTAGGCCAAAATACTAGTGCAAGTCTAGTAAAATGCATATATAAATGCGGTGCATCATCCGACTACTCGTGATGCGCGTGTTTATATTTCTCGTCCGAGTGTTTATATTTCTCACCCGAGTGCTTATATTTCTTGTCCGAGTGTTTATATTTCTCACTCGAGTGTTTATATATCTCGTCCGACTACTCGCGATGCGCATGTTTATATTTCTCGCCCGAGTGTTTATATCTCTCGCCCGAGTATTTATATATCTCATCCGACTACTTGCGATGCGCGTGTTTATATTTCTCATCCGAGTATTTATATTTCTCGTCCGAGTGTTTATATTTCTCGCCCGAGTGTTTACCTATCTAGTCCGACTATTCGCGATACGCGTGTTTATATTTCTTGCACGAGTGTTTATATTTCTCGCCCGAGTGTTTATATATCCCGTCCAACTACTCGCGATGTGTGTGTTTATATTTCTCGTCCGAGTGTTTATATTTCTCGCCTGAGTGTTTATATTTCTCGTCCGACTACTCGCGATGCGCGGTTTATATATCTCGTCCGACTACTCACGATGCGCGTGCTTATATTTCTCGTCCGACTACTCGCGATGCGCGTGTTTATATTTCTCTTCCGAGTGTTTATATTTCTCATCCAAGTGTTTATATTTCTCGCCCGAGTGGTTATATTTTACAATCAACATAATATCTCAATCAAAAATCCAGAACGATAACAAAAATCAGTATTTGTACATCAACTACAATTATGACTCCAGCATACTACATTGTCATCTATTTCTAAACTTCAACCAAATGTAACACATTTGTACATCATTATTTTGGGTCGAAATGAGTTTGGGTCAAAGGCTGAGTTAAGAAGCCGCTCGATCCATCCGCAAAAGCCCGGGGTACGCGTATGGGGTACAGGAGTGCGGGTATCATAAGATTTTTTCTTAAATCATTTCTTATGAAGCGATATTTTCATCAAAATTATATAGATTACTATTTTTTCTTGGTCTCAGATTGAAATCGCTCTACCTTTGAAGATATCTCTTAAAAGTAAACTTCATATGAAAGGGTCATATTCAGTGTCCTCAATATTAGTATTCACATGTCCAAATTATTACGAAATTTAAGTGTTACGCAATTTGAGATAAGAGTTACAAGTTTTATATATGTGTGAACATGTAAATAGTTAATTAAAATGAGAACTGCTTGGAAAAATTCCTGTATGAAATCTGGCCTCTCGAGGCAGGTAGAGTTCCCAGTCCATCAAGACTCAGAATTAAAATGTAGTCCAGGTCCACGGTACTACTAAACAAGTATGGAATTGTTCTTGTTGGTACCGGTACTAAACAATATCTCAGAAACGAAGAAGAATCCGAAGTTCCTACAGCTCAAGAAGCAGAAAATTAAGAGAATTAAAAGGTTTCAAAGCAGTTCAGAGTTGCTGACCTGCAGTAATTTACTGTTCAGTGTTGCAGCATTTGTCATACAGAGAAGTTCACAAACTGCCTACTATACATTACATTTTAATACGAAAAAGCGAGAATAGATAATTCAAATTAAGACATTTGCACGATAATAAAATTAAAAACAGTTCTTTATATAGTCGATCTTTTAGCATTGTCTTTTACTATCCAAAATGCATGATGATTGATTTTTATTTCTTCACAAAAAAAATATGTCGAGGTGCTTACACTACGAAACACTGATTGGAATCGCCTGTCATGTCATGTAATTGATTTAGTCAATCAATCAATTGTGATCAAATCTGATATATAAGCTCCTTAAATCTCTCCATGTGAGCCGCCTGCAGTGAGATGGCAACTGAGAAGCTACCGTCTCCGGTCGGGCTCGGCAAAACAAAAGCCAGACCTTCATACGCAATGCCATCCGGGCCCATGAAAATTGGACGGCCCCACCCGAAATCTGCGTCGTGTATAGGCAACCGTACCCAGCTAGTGAGCCCAATGTTGGGACATCTGAATGTGTGAGCCCCCCTTACCAGCGCCGACAGGTCCGGCTGTAACTCGAGATAATCCAATGCTGACCTGTTAATTATTCCATGTATATATATCAGTTAAAAGTTCAGGACATTCAAATGCATCGATTTATTGTTTGTTTTCCAATTTTTGCTTTCTGTTATTTCCATTTTTTAATGCTAAATAAAAGTGTAAAAGACTTCAATTGATGTTTACATTGAAGTTACATTACCTGCAATACTCATCATCCATTCTGGAAAGTGCATTTTGGATCTTCTCAGCGCCTCCGGAAAGGACTTCTTCGCATGAGGCAATTGGAGTGGCAGTGAAGATGACATTACCAAAATACCCCTCTCTAAGAGGCGGCGTAAGAGGAGCCCTGCCATCAGTTGCAATGTACATCTTTGTCATTTGGTCAGGTGGGAGCCCGCGTGCCAGACACGCGCAACGCCAGACATGACCAGCAAGTACTGAGAATGTCGACAGGCGCGCAGCTGTTGGAGGAAGTTCTTCTCTGAGTGCGCTGAGCTGCAACCTTGTCAACCTGAATATGTTTACTGCTGCTGGTGGCAGGGTTTTGCTTGCGGGTTCGGTGGATGGGCAGGTACTGGAGGCCATTGTCGGAGGTGGTTGGTATTCAATATGAGGAAAACAAGGGGTCGGGGAATCGCGTGCCCGCAGCAATGTTCGGTCGATGAATGGTTGAACAGCAATGGAGTCGCCGCGTGCAATATCAGACCAGGAATTGATGAAATGCAGGCCCCCGAGAAGCCGTCGGCTGCATGATGTTGCATGCCAACACCTAACCCCACGCCTCCACATTTGAAATGTGTCACCTGCAACAGAAGCAAAGATCGATACTATGAAAAATGCTTTGAAACAACCCAATTTGACCATGTTTATTATTGAATAATTGGTGTAAGAAGGTTGCAATTGGTGACTTGTTCATATATCATGTCTGATAAAATTGTCTAGTTAAATTTAAGTACAAGTACTATAACTATTTTCTTTCTAATATAATATCAAATTCAAGCACAGAGATATATATAACTACTGTGTTATATATTGATTCTGCTAGATACTTGGAAAGGTTAAAATCCAAAGTCTCTAGTAATAAGATTTGAAATGAAAATTAATTAGTTGTTGGTGGCTCGCTGTGTAATGTAGTAATGTGACAAGTTATTGATGGTGTGCTAAAGAGTTTGAAAGGGAAGGGAAAATATGTGATATATATAGGAACACTACCACAGAAAAAATCATCAACGGCGGTTATTTATGACAATTCCCAACGGTTCAGCGAGGGTTGGGAATACGAGGGTTGCTAATGCTTACTAAAGAACCGCTGTTGATGCCGTTAATCATCAACGGTTAAAAGAGAATAACAGTTGCTGTTCCTACGCAATCAACAACGGTTATTCATAAAAAACCGTTGGCAAATGACATTATCTGTGATCTGAAATATTTAAATAATATATCTTTTCCAACGGTTCACCAGAAGGAACCGTTGTTGATGACCGTAATTCCCAACGGTTTATAAGAAATAACCGTTGGCAAAGAAACTAATCCACAACTGTTCTCTCCAAGAACCGTTGGCAATGAGACGGATCAACAACGGTTATTTTAGAGAAACCGTTGGAAAATGATGTTATCAATGATCTAAATTATTTAAATAAAATATATTTTTCAACGGTTTACAATAAGGAACCGTTGTTGGTGATGTTAATCAACAACGGTTTCTAAGTAAATAACCGTTGGAAACGACTTTAATCAACAACGGTTTTTATAGTCAATTGTTGGCAATTATATGAATCAACAACGGTTTTTTGGTAGGAACCGTTGTTGATTTCATCATTTGACAACGGTTTTTTATTAAACCGTTGTTGATTGTCGTAATTCCCAACGGTTCCTCGTTGTAGAACCGTTGTTGATTATTTACATTTTTTATTACACAGCGTTATTACCAACGGGTTTTTTTTAACAATTAAATAACCGTTGTTAAGTTTTGTCGAACTGGGCATGTTGTTTCTGTTTCATTCAGAGAACCATACACATTCACATATATTTTGTTTTCTGTTTCATTCAGAAATTAACCAATCTAAATTAATATAAATCACATAATTAACACATCTAAATTAATTAACCAATCTATATACATACAAAATCAATTAATTGTACCTATTTTACAATTCAAAACCTACACATCCTCCTAATAATATCTACTACAAAAATCCGATCGAGATCACAATTCGTAACGCAAAAATTCGCAACAAAATTCTATTACCCCGTCGAGTTGATGTCGTTCGTACCTTTCGGATGCAATAGCCTGTAAATTTAAGAGGTTGCATATATTTGAATTAGTTTGATATATAATATGAAACAAAACATATATACTTGATAAACGAAATAGGTATATATACCGAAGGTAACTTCTCCTCATAGCACGTATTTATTAGGTCATGCATCATCCGCATGACGTAATATCCGCACTCGGAGCCGCCCGGTTGCCTTGGGCCCTACAATAATGAAAATAGATCAAGAATCAATATGGATTTCGTACGTTTTTCTTTTTTTCTTTTTTTGAATATTTACAAGCCTAATTGTATATATAAGTTACGTGTATACGTATATACCTTGATCAACTTATACGTGAGCTTGCCTCCGTTCTTCTTGATCACTCCTCTTTTGGTCCAATAATTTCGGAAGGCCCTACAATTAATATAAATTAGTGCGATGATTCATATTTTGTTTTTTAATAAAAGGAGAACGGAATTTAGTTGATTATTAAGCTTACGTATTCAAATAGCCCATAATCGTTAACTTCGGCACCTCGGTGGGACACAAGGAATCCACGATTTAGCACCGAGACTCGGCTAGATGCACGATGAGAAGCCGCCAGTGAGACCTACAATATTAATTATTTCAGTTTATTTGTCATCCAAACCAACGAGAACGAAAGGTAAGAATTTATATATTTTTTTTTGTTAAAGTAGAGTTGAGTAATTTCGAACCCTTCGTGATACGGGAGGAAGACGATCGAGTCGAGCTCCATCGGTTCAATGAAGTCGGTGAGGTAAGTAGCACCCTCTCTCGCAATGCTGTCGGCCGCACATCGGTAGGGGTCCAGAAAACGGAAGCGGCCGAACAACAGCATCTTGCACCGACGTGCGCTTGCACTACATTGGAAAACCAATTATCATATTTACGCTAACTACAGATTAATATTTCATGAAAGAAATATCAAAGTCAAATAATCGATCTTACATGCTAAACATTTGAAGTATTGTTACTTCGAGCCAATCATTCTTTAGCATGTCGGTGATCGCGGTGGTGGTGAGCACCGTTGTACCCCCGATCCCTAGATCCTCCACACCGTAGTCGACCTCGAAAGTGTCGACCTCTGACGGTTGGCTCATCAGCAACTGGTAGAGCGCGAGGCCATGCTCCTGAAGTCGGTACACCTGAGAATCCTCAAGTAGTGGCACCCGACTCGCAGCTTGTGACGACCTCGGGGGCGGTGTACTCGGGCTCCGTGCCGATGCTGTCCGGGCCTACGATTAATGAAACCTATGCAATCAGGACCGAATTGGTATATAAATAGTTTTTTTATTTTTTTAAAAAAATATATACCTGACCGGTTGACTCGGTCTCTATCAAGTGCACCGACCACAGAACAAAACTCCCGACTGCTTCATGGATTTCCACAAGATCCGCCACCGGAGTCGGGAGTTTGTGTGACCGATTCGCCTCGACGCAAAAATCTATCTGCACCTTTCTTTGATCGGGCGGGATCGGTTGACCGTGGCATGTGGCGCCCGGAACGGGTAGAAACATCCTTCCGGTCGCCACCTCGATCTGAGTATCCGCCGCCTCAACATAGAGTTTGCAATTGCGTGACCTCTGGAATGTAAATATTATTGTTAGAAGCTTTGAATTAACTCAACCACATTTTTTAATTCGTTGAGTAGTGTTGGACTACAAATAAAACAGAAAAAAAACGTCTGCCCATATTTCGGACTGAAATAAAATATTTCGGTCCGAAATCTATCTTCTGTTTCGACAGACAAAATTTCGGTCCGAAATATTTCATTTCGTTCTTGTTCGTCGATTGTCGTCTCCTACGTTCGTGCATCACTTCGGACCGAAATTGTGTTTGACACTTATTTCAACAAGTAGAAAGGTAAATTACCTTGTTCTCGGGGGCGGGCGGTCCTTGCGGTGCCGGCGCCGCAGACGAAGAGGTACCTGCCTGCTGGAGCTCACCTCCGAGCAGTACCTGTTGGAAGTTACCCGGGACGCAGACGGAGGCCATTAGGTCCTGGATCCTTGCGTTCATCTCCTTCGTCATTTCCGCCGTCATCTCCTCCCGTTGCTTCCTCAGCTTCTCTTCGAACTCCTCTCTCATCCCGTCAACCTCCGATTGGGAGTAGCAACCGGAGTGAGAAGTCGCGCCCCGTCTCCTCTTTTGCTTCCCGAAGACGTCTTTCTGGCGTGTGTACTCGGAGCTGTGGGCCCGCGTTCTCCCGGGATGTTCCGGCGTCCCTATAGCGGCAGTGAGGACATCATTTGTGCCGTCGGGGACGAATGATCCCTCACTCGCTTCTCTTATTTTTTCTTCCTGCAGTGATCAATTGAGTAAAATTAACGTACAGGATATATGTTAAGTTAATTTAAAAATCAATTGAGTAAAAACTGTGAAAGCATCAACAACAGTTATTTAAGAGAAACCGTTGTTGTCACACTCAACAACGGTTTTTACTAAATAACCGTTGTTGATGATAACCATCAACAACGGTTCTATACATAAATACCCGTTGTTGATACTTTCCATCTCAATATTCTAAAAAATAATTTTGCTTGTCATTAACAACGGTTCCTCAATTAAAAACCGTTGTTGATGACAACAATCAACAACTGTTTCTTCAATAAATAACGGTTCCTCGAAAGCATGTGCAGTTAATTTAAAATGTTAAGTTAAGAATATATACCACTCTCTTCTGGACCTCCCGAATAGCCGGATCGTCGATAACGGCAACTCCATCGACGATGCTCTTCGACCTTGCCAACATCCAGTCGCGGCTCCATTCGTCCAAATCGGCACTGATAGGAGTGCCCGATGGTTCCGTCGGTGCAATTACGACATTGCGAGTCCACTTCTTCCTCCTTGCACTCGCGTAACCGCCCGAGCCGAGCCTGTGAGGGTACACGTTCTTCTTGGACGCCTCTCGCCCTTGCGCACTCTTTTTCTGTCAATTTATGAAACAGCGGTGTCAGTACAAATTAAGTAATTAGTAGTGCAGATTTTTAAATAACAGTGATTTAATTAATGAACCTTAAACTCGTCAATGTTGCAGTTCCTGACAAACTCTTCCCACACATGTTGCGGGATGTTATGCTTTGCGCAAGGGTCCTCCTCACTCTCCTGAAGAATGTAGGTTCGGTTCAAGTGCGATTTGAACTCCTTCCAACGGACTCCCACCTTTATCAAGACCTTCCTCTTCTCCCTGTCGTCCGGGAGATGCCAGAAATCCTGCAGGACATATAAAGTAATTATTCAGTTAATCAACGAATTCGGTTAATTGTACAATCAATTATGCAATTTCTATTTTGAATAAAGTTCGAGATTAAATTTTGCAATTTCTATTAATTATACAAAATCAAATGAAGGTAACTCAATTAATAATATAATCTGAGATTAAAGTTCAAGAAAACACCTTTATTTTGTTCCAGCAATTCGTCTTGTAATCCAACGGGACCTTCTTCCAGTCCGAGAAATTGATGGGCACATGATCTCTCGCGGTTTGGCCCACATAATTCGCGAACGACCCCGTGGCGGCCCCTGTGGTGTTGCCATCTGTCCCGAACTCTATCTTCCTTTCGGGGTCTTTTACCTTCTTGCGGTAAGTCTCCCCGGTGGTTGGCCCTCGTCGTCTCCGGGGTTCTTGTTCGGGTTCGGATTGTTGTTCGGGTTGTTGTTCGGGTTGTTCTTCGGGTTGTTCAGTGGTTTCGGGGTTTTCGGGGTCCATGGCTGCGGAGCAGAGGAGAGGCAGAGAGGGAGAGGAGGTCGGAGAGGCAGAGAGGGAGGAGAGGAGAGGCAAGGCAGGGAGAGGAGAGGAGAGGCGAGGCAAGGCAGGGAGAGGGGGCGGCGGCAGAGAAGGAGGAGAGGAGAGGCAGGGCAGGGAGATGAGAGGCGGCAGGGAGAGGAGAGGAGAGGCAAGGCAGAGGAGGTCGATCGGAGACAGAGAGGAGAGGCAGGGAGAGGAGAGAGAAGAGGAGCTTACAGAGAGGAGGGAGAGGAGAGGCAGCAGCAGCGGCGGCGGCGGCACGGCAGCAGCAGCAGCAGCGGCGGTGGCAGCGAGGGCTTGATCGCCTGAACACGCGCGAGAGAGGGTTTTAGAGAGGTTTTGGGACTTAGAGATTTTACAGTGAAATTTGAAATGAAAGAGAGGAGTTCAAACGATTAAAAAACTGTGAAAGCATCAACAACGGTTATTTAAGAGAAACCGTTGTTGTCACACTCAACAACGGTTTTTACTAAATAACCGTTGTTGATGATAACCATCAACAACGGTTCTATACATAAATACCCGTTGTTGATACTTTCCATCTCAAAATTCTAAAAAATAATTTTGCTTGTCATTAACAATGGTTCGTAAGTTAAAAACCGTTGTTGATGACAACAATCAACAACTGTTTCTTCAATAAATAACCGTTGTTGATTCTTTCCAGTTTTCAATATAAAAAAATAATTTTCCTTGTCACTAACAACGGTTTCTTTGTTAATAACCATTGTTAATGAAATCAATCAACAACGGTTTTCAATATAAAAAACCGTTGTTGATTTATTCAAAGGTTTTAATTTAACAAAATTATTTTGTTGTCATCAACAACTGTTTTTCTTGCTATCTCTACAGCTTGAGTTGGTAGAATCAACCCTTCTGCGAGGTTTTGCCTGCAGGTGTGGCATTGAGTTGTGAACCTTCTGGTTCTTCTGAGGTGCTGCAGGTGTGGTCCTGCCGGTTAAAGCAGATTGCTCATGCAAGGCACTTATCAGATTGCCTTTTCTTCTGAGGTGCTGCAGCTGGTCCTGCCGGCTAAAGCAGCTGAGTTGGCTGAAATGGACGACAATTTGCTCATGCAAGGCACTTATTTGTTATGTGCGTTCTGGTATACTACCTCTATCAGCTAGGCTGAAACAGGAATTCATTCATTATTTGGGTCTCAGGAAATCCCGCTATGAAACAATCAACAACGGTTTTTAAAAAAATAACCGTTGTTAATTTTTCCATCCACAACGGTTTTTTAATAAATAACCGTTGTTGATTCTTTCGCAGGTTTTAGTTTAAAAAGTTATTTTGTTGTCATCAACAACGGTCCTCAGTCAGTAACCGTTGTTGATACCTCTATCAACAACTGTTGTTCACTGAACATGATCTTAGTACGAGCAAATTATTTTGTTTCATATAATAAATCTATTTTGAAATATCTAATTAATTACAAATAGCAAATTATCTAAACATACATTAATTACAAATAGCAACACACACAAACAAAACAAAAGGTTCACTAAACATGAAGATCTTAATACGAGCAAATTATTTTGTTGCTTATAATAAATCTATTTTGAAATATCTAATTAATTACAAATAGCAAATTATCTAAACGTACATTAATTACAAATAGCAACACACACAAACAAAACAAAAGAAATATTAGAACTCAATAGGCGCAAGATCCCAAGCTTGTCATCTATCCGATACATTCGCTGAACATGCACCTGCATTAATGAATTAATTTAGTTAATATATCTATATATCTAATTAATTTCAAGTATACCTAATTACTTTAAGTAATTATTCTATTTAATTAATTAAAAAAATGTATCATTTACCTTCTATGCGGTTTTCTTTCTTTTCTTTGATCCCTTCGATTTCTTCTTTTTTCGTCTCTTCAGCCACGTTCCTTCGTCATGGTCTGTATGGATGTAGATTGTCTCTAGCGCATCATCAACTGGCTGGATGGCGGTACCATTACAAAATGGTCCGGTTTCGTCAAACTTATCGTAGTCGTCCTCATCGACAACGTCTCCGATCCCTACAATGTGCCGTTTACCGGCAAGAACAACATGCCTCTTTTTGTCGGCCGGGTCAACAACATAAAACACCTTCTTTGCTTGCTTAGCCAGTATGAAAGGATCGTCATGGTATCCCAACCGACTGAAATCAACGGTGACAAATCCATCCTCATCCCGTTGGACTCCGCGTCCGTTATCGATCCACTTACAGTAAAATAGGGGAATCTTAAATTTAACGTAATCTACTTCCCATATTTCTTCAATCCAACCGTAAAATGGCTGGGGCATATCTCCAGAAGCCGCTAGAGCTACTAACGTCACACCACTGTTTTGCACGGTGCTCTTGCTGTCTTGGGTCCGAGTGTACCAAGTAAAGCCATTCATGTCGAAACCTTGGTAGGTGTGCACTGTTGACCCGGGTCCGAACGCTAACCACCTGACAGTCTCACTTACGTCTTCATCGGATGGTCTGGAATGCACACTGTCTTCGAACTATCTTATGAATGTTCGATTATGCTCATTGGTGACCCAACTTTCACTTCTCGAAGGATTTTTCTCACGTAGCTCTGTCAGGTGCCGGACGACGTACGGACTTACATCAGCAAGGTGCTGAAGAATTTTGAGATGTGCCGTCCGGATCAAATCGTGATCCGGCCTCACCAGTTTGTACCCAATAGTACCTACACCTTGGAGTCTCCCCTCGTGCCGAGGCTTGGGAAGGCCGATCGGGTCAATGTCGGCCACGTAATCGGTATAGAAACCGATGATCTCTTCAGCATCATACCCTTCAACCATACTTCCTTCGGGCCTCGATCGACTACGGACCAGCCCTTTCAACTGACCCATGGCTCTCTCAAAAGGGTACATTTGTCGCAGGAATGGGGGGCCACAGAGTTTTATTTCTCTAACGAGATGGACTGTTAAATGCACCATGATATCAAAAAATGAGGGCGGAAGATACATTTCCAGTTCACACAGGGTCGTCACGACATCGGACTGTAAGAAGTCCAGCCCTTCGGGATCGATCACCTTCGAATTAACTTTGTTGAAGAAGGAACAGAACCTGGTGATCGACTTCCTAACATGCGGGGGGGGATACCTCGAATGGCAACCGGGAGCAGCTGAGTCAGCAGGACATGATAATCATGTGATTTCATCCCGATCAGTTTCATATCTTTCATGGACACCCTTCTGGAAATATTTGAAGCATAACCGGATGGCACACGAATTGATTGCAGGCATTCTAAAAAACTGATTTTCTCTTTTCTCGATAGAGTGTAGCAGGCCGCCGGTAAGAAGGTACGCTCTCCCTTTTCTTGGGGTGCTAGCTCTGGGCGAATGCCCATTTCAACCATGTCCTTTCTAACGTTGATGCCATCCTTTGTTTTCCCTGCAGTGTTCAACAACAAGCCCACTATGCTCTTAGCGACGTTCTTTACAATGTGCATCAAATCCAAACAATGCCTAACATCCATGTGCAGCCAATAAGGAAGATCCCAAAATATGGACCTCTTCTTCCATAAGTCGTCCGGATTATCGTGAGCAACAACATCCTTCCCAAATTGGACTCTTATGTGCTTCACTTTTGTGTAAACTTCTTTGCCGGTTAACGGGACCGGAGCTTTTCTCCTCTCAGACTTGCCATTGAATTCTTTCTTCTTCCCTCGATATGCGTGGCCAACCCGAAGGAATCGACGATGCCCCATGTACACAATCTTCTTACAATGCTTTAGTCGTATGGAACAAGTTTGTTCTCCGCAAACAGGACACGCCTTGTATCCTTTTGTCCTGCATCCCGACAAGTTACCTAACGCGGTAAAATCGTTGACCGTGCAGAAGATCATAACACGGATGGTACACCATTCTTTCTTATATGCATCGTACACTCGTATTCCCTCTTTCCATAACTTCTCCAGTTCCTCAATCAGAGGAGCTAGGAACACATCTATGTCATTACCCGGTTGTTTAGGACCCGATATCAGTAGTGGCATCATTAGGTACTTCCTTTTCATGCACAACCAAGGAGGAAGGTTATAAATGCACAAGAATACCGGCCAGGTACTGTGCCGGCTGCTCATGTTACCGTAAGGATTCATTCCGTCGGTACATAGCCCTAACCTTAAGTTTCTAGGTTCGCCACCGAAATCAGGGAATGTCATGTCAATCTTTCTCCATTCAGAAGAATCGGCGGGATGTCTGAGCATTCCATCGTCTTTTCTACACGTGCCAGCCCACTGTAACAACTCAGCGTCTCTTGGATTTGCAAAAAGACGCCGCAATCTCGGTTCTACTGGCAGATAATACAAGATTTTCGCCGCAGGTTTTTTACCTTTCTTTGATGGGTCAGTTCCCGGTTTGTACCTTGAAAGCCCACACTTTGGACATTTATCAAGATTGACATGCTCTTTTCGATATAGTACACAGTCTTTCGGGCATGTAGGAATCCTATCAATTGTTAAACTCAACGGACACAAAATTTTTTTCGCTTGGTAGGTTGTATCCGGCAACTCGTTATCTTCTGGGAGCATATCCCCTAAGAGTTTTAACAGATCTGTGAAACTTTTATCACTCCAATTATTTTTTGCTTTCAGGCTAAATAATTTGAAAACCGCTGATAATTTTGAAAATTTCGTACAACAGGGAAATAATTCTACATTAGCATCTTTGCTCAGATTAATTTCAGAAAATTCTGGTATGTCCACAAAATCGTCGGGAATGCCGTGCATCATTTCATCTACTTGATCATAGTCCGTACAATTAGTGCTATCTATATTTTCTATATTTTCAACCCCAATTTCCTCCTGTACATCATTTTCCCGATCTAAAGAGGTCTCGGACACATTGGAAGCCTTGCTTGACTCCGCATTTGCCGATTCTTCGAAGCACTCGCCATGCCACACCCAACGAGTGTACCGCTCCTTAAATCCACGACGGATCAGATGGCCCCTCACTTCTCTGACATCCCTAAATCTCCGCAAGTTCTCACAATCGGAACAAGGGCATAAAATAGTTTCATCACCCCTACGCCTCATATGTTCCTTCGCACAATTAATGAATTCTTCGACTCCTAACAAGTAAGCACTTGTATCACGCCTCCCATACATCCAACTCTTACGATCCATCTGTAAGAGATAATTAAATATAATCCCTACTCCTTTACTAAGCATGCAGTGTCCTGATCCTGCAACGGTCAAGATTCAGCGTCTTAGTCTATCAATGACTCAGATTAACAGATCTCTTTTCGGAGTTAATATTGTACGTTGATTTGCTTTGTCCCGATCCGGGAACGGTTGAGATTGGCCCAACGCTACATGGATCGCTATTTCTCCGAGTCTCTCTCTTCAGTCTTCACCCATTCCAATCGTTTGCGCTCTCTTCTTTTTTCCTTCCTCTTGCCGACAAATCACCCCACCTTCCATCTCCAGATGCTTTGGAACGCCCGGCGCTTTGTTCCGACAGCAGCCTCATGTCGCGTTCTCATCCCCGCTTAGCCTCAGTCCAGATCTCGCAATTTCGGCTCCAACTCGCGTTGCCCATCCCCCTTCGCCTCGGCCCGAGTCTCTCGCAACCAACCCCATCCCTGACGGTCCCTTTACCTTGGATGCCTCAGCCCCAATCTCGCCCACATCTCAGCCATGCGCCATCTAATCTCTCCACTCTTGACTCGCGCTCACCATTGACGGAATTTATTTTGTCTACACCATAAAAGGCACTTAAATATTCTTTTCCTTATATTTTTTATTTATTTCAATCGTGTGATACAAAAACATTTACTTTGTACAAATTATTACAGGAGCACTCAATAAAACAAAATGCGGCCCCATCTCAGTAGATGTATATGGCGATCAAGACAAAATTGCTTTAATCACATATCCTGATTTGGCTTAATATTGTAAGTTCAAACTTCATAATTTGTTTTTATTTGTAAATGCAAGACCTACTTTCTCAAGTATTTTAATTTACTTCTACATTTTTATGCGTGTTGTTTTCGTGCACTGCATAATTAGATGATTTTTAAGTTTAATTTAATTTTTTTTTAAATAAGCATTTGAGGGCAAAAAATGCAGTGCCCGGGTTTCTATATATATATATATATTTTTTTTTTGGTAGTTGTTTGATCTGTCATTCAAAATCACTTTGATGGTGAATTATAATGCATTATTAATTTTTTATTACTGCAATGCTTCTTTGGTAACATATTGATTACATAATATTGCATTTATGATATGTCTTTATGGTAATTATTTTTTAGTCATTCAAAAAAGAAGCATTTATGGTACTTTTGTCCTATAATATTGCGTTTGAGTTAAATATGAATTAATACGTCAAATATGTCAAGAATTGAGCATTCTGGGCAGCTATTTGTGAGCATAAATATAGATAAAACCTAGAGAATATTTCTGAGAGAGCACTCTGATTGGCAATTTCAAATTGTTGATGCAGATTTTTAAGAATGATGAGAACCTGTCTCTCACGTTTATGGAATAAAAAAAAGAGTATGTTGAAAAAAAATTTCAGCCACAGATAGCAAGCTGCGGTCATTCACATGAAAGGTATTTTTTTTTTGGATAAAAAGATGAGAGTCACGCTCCCAAATTTTACACATGAAAGGTACTTCATTAACCTTTTTTGAGTAAATACTCAATCTTTAACTAATTGTGCTTAACTTATGTTGTTGTGCAATTTATACAGAGGAAAACAACCCCGATGAAAAAAGAGATTCAAGTTCAATCATCTATATGAGCCAATAACCAGCTCAACCCAGTCGCTTGCAAGGTAATTTATAAAAAATCTGGGAAGTTTAGTCTTGACTATTATACTTTGTGGCAATTGTTAGCGCTTTGATATATTTTTTAATTGAGCTAAAAGAAAGGCTTTTTATCCTCCATTCAGGTTTGTTCATCCCTACAGTTACGGCAAGTGAAACCTATGTGCTCGATCGAGTTGAGCAGAATCTCAATGTTTAACACTTCTCCAAAAACAAAAGAATGATGATTTCAATCAAAAATAAAAAAAAAAAGAAAGAAAAAAGAATGAAGATGTTGCTTGTTGATGGAGAGGTGATAATAACATACTATTTAGCATGATAGTTCATGCAGCATGCTACGACATGTAAAGCTAATTGTTTTTAATGAACTTGAAACTAATCTTTTTTAAAGCATGCCATATATTACTCCAAATTTAGCTCCAGGACAACTATTTTGGTGTTTTGTTTTCATTTACTGGGGAAACAATTGTAAATTTTGGCGGCATAAAAACATTCTCTTATTAATTAAAAAGTTCCAGCTGTTCTCTTCATTGAGGGATCCAAATTTGCTTGTAGCTCGTGCTTTTGCTTTTGTTCATTTTTAAACTATAGCAATTTGTTAAATTTCTATGTAAATCACCCGTTGCAACGCACGGGTATTGTACTAGTTTTTATTATGCATGCAATATTAGTACTAGGTCCCTGCTGGTTCTACAATTAATAGGTTCCGGGCCGGCCAACCATCCTAACCCACTCTTTGAATACCTTGTCTCATTAGCGAACATGCGTTGGGCAATTTGTTGTTCGAGAAAAATTCGGCAGCATTTCCCATTAGCTCCCCCGAGTACGCCATTGCACGTACCCGTGAGAACAAATGGAGAAATGATCTACCGAATTTTTCTCGAACAACAAATTGCCCAACGCATGTTCACTAATCCTAAATGAGACAAAGTATTCAAAGAGCAGTCCCAAACGGGGATTATTCGAGATTAACCCCTATTGGATTAATCTCGAACGGGTAACGACCTAAAGTTATTCAAGTTCCGGTAGTTTGGTTCTAATGCATGACAATACCCACATATAAAAAATGCTAACATGCATGCAATTATATGCTAATTAATTATATAATAACTACTAATTATTCAATCAAGTAGATAAATAGAATTAACCTCAATATCTCGAAACGAAAATGGGAGTCGGAGGGGGGGAGTGGTATGCCTTCCAATCAACTTCCTCTTGAGCTAGATTGAAATTAAAGGAGGAGGGGGAGGGGGCGCTGCTGCCTGCTGGTCTGCTGGAGAAGGAGGGAGGAAAAGAAGAAGGTATATATGCCTTATGATTAATCTGCTAGCTGCTGGGTGAGGAAGAAGTGGAGTTGTTGCTTGGAGAGAATCAACAACGGTTCCAAATGAATAACAATTGTTAAATGGGCCACAAGCGGGAAATTCTCCCGCCACAAGAAGGAATCAGCAACGGTTCCCAACAAAAAACAGTTTTTAATTCTTACACAGGAATACTTATGTTACCCAAGAATCAACAACGGTTTGTTCTTTAGAAACAGTTGGGAAAGATAACGGGTTAGCAACGGTTTCTTATAGAGAACCGTTGTTGATTCTTGCACATGAATATTTTACGTCACCAAGAATCAACAACGGTTTGGGCTTGAAAAACCGTTGGTAATGATTAGCACTTTCCCAACGGTTTTTTAGAGAGAACCGTTGTTAATTCTTGCACATGAATATTTTATGTCAGCCAAGGTTCAACAACGGTTTCTCTTTAAAGAACCGTTGGTAATGATTATCCCTTTACCAACGGTTTTTAAGAGTGAACCGTTGTTAATTCTCGCACAGGAATATTTTATGTTACCAAGAATCAACAACAGTTTGTGTTTTATAAACCGTTGGGTATGCTCTACCTTTTCCAACGGTTTTATGTAGAGGACCGTTGTTAACTCTTGCACATGAATCAACAACTGTTTCTTCTTAAGGAACAGTTGGGAATGATATGCCTTTCCCAACTGTTTTTTAAAGGAACAGTTGTTGATTCTTTCTCAGATTTCGGGGTAGTCTTTACCAACTGTTCCTTCTGATAAACCGTTGCTGATATGTTTAATTAAATTTCCAAAATGCCACTGCCACTTTTCACCAACGGTTTTCTTGAAAACAGTTGCTAAGTTGGGGTTGCTAATGCCCATCTCTGTGGTAGTGGAAGAATGAGAGGGGGTTAACTTTCTAACCCTCCAAAATAGGAGGAACTACTCATTCAGGGCGGAGCCCGTGTATGGTAGGGGTGGACACTTGGTCCCATTAGAAAAAAGTTTCAGAAATATATTCTTACAAATTTATAATATTATTCCCCTTTTTTGAGAAAAAATTTAAAAATATATTTAATTTCTAAAAAAATTTATAAAATGGTCCTACCCTAAAAAATATTTACCCAATATCTTTAAGATTTTATAAAAAAATATATCTAACTTCTTAAATAGTTATAAAACTGTGTTCAATCGGAAAAGTTGAAACCACCTGCATTTACATCGGAGTCTAGTTCTAACCCTGTACCCGTTGACTTCTTTTTTATCTCTAACTACATATCAATTTCTTCAATATAAGGCCCATTATATATTATCTTAAAAATTTATTATAAGAAATAACAATTTTAGTCCAAAATAACGCGTGGCCTTTTTACTAGTAATTAATCAAATGTTTTGTCTTCCATATTTCCTTATATATATTATCTTTCTACATTTTCCCCTTGTTTTGTTCTCCTACCTTATAAAAATGTGATCCAACTATATTTTTTACCACAATTTTTTTTTAAAAAGCCAATTGCTGGTACGTACTTGGTAAGCTTTCATCAACCTAAAGCTGATTAAGGCATTTAACCTAACATGTTAATTACATTATGTCAACACCTGAAAATTTTCAAAATATAAAACAGCAAAGTATTGATACCTGGAGCACCAATAAGGGGAAGCTCGAGATGTCGTCGGTATACTCCACGGTAGGAATGAGGCTCTTGAGCTCCATGGTGGGTGCGAAATCCCCAAAATCATCGACTATTGTATCCGGTGCCTCAGCCTCGACGAACAAAACACCCTCAGCATTGCAATTGATCCCGATTCTTCCATCTTCATCCCAGGCCAGCCGACCCGCCATTGGGTAGAATGGCACCAGGGCTTCCCCCAGTGCCGACTTCAACTTGGCGTAATCAAAGAAGTCACTCAAGTTAGGGTCGGGACGGTAGAAGTACACGCTTGGTGTGTGGAAGCGTGGCACCACTAAGTCGAGGTTCGAGTTCCAGAGCCGGTGTAATGGGGTCGGGGATGATGGTGGTACCATTGCCGATTGTCGTACCGTGATCTTCATGGTAGCTAGTTTCTGGATTTCTTGTAGGGTGAGGAACTTTTCTGGAAAAGAAAAACAACTTGTGATTGTTATTTATTTTGGTGGATATATATATAGCAAATCCTAAGTTTTCTAGGAAAATCCTTAAATTCTACACTCTCAAGTGGTAATAAATGCAAATTAAGTATACGTGCTTATATTCTGACAATATGTTGGATATATCTCATACCTTGGAGAGTGAAATTAGAAAAGCAAATACAATTAAGAAGTATAAATTAAATTGCAAAAGTTGGTGGGGAAAATAACTGATAATCAGAATAATTTCTTTTATCTGCAATTTGGTTTTTCAAAAGACCCGTGCATCTGCTTATTATTAATTTATTATTATAGTATGGGGTTAATATCTCACTTGCATATGCATATATTTATTCATTCCATTCAGTTAGCAATGATAACCAATACAAAACCAACATCTCCCAAAGTCTCTCCTAAGAGCTAGCACACTACATTTAGTCTCTCCTAGGAGCTAGCACACTAGATTTACTCATAATTATATATGTACTTGTATATGACGACTCGATCGATTGACTTTTAGCCCCCCTCCATTTATTTTTCAAATGGAGAGACGTTGGGAGATGTTGATTTCGTATTGGTTACCATTGATTTCTCATTAAGATTGTGATTCTTCCTGGTGAGTGGTGAGCATTGTTTAGAAGTATATTTTTGCTTATAAATAAGCTCAAAAATTTTAATTTGCTCTTATATATTGGGCTTATTTTTTTACTATGGTGTTTTTTCCAAAATAAGTTGGATATCATATTCTCAACGTTTTCTTTTAATTGAAGTCAGAAAATGGACTAGTTCATATTATTTTGTTGAATAAAATATTTTTATAGGATTATTTTTTGAATGAGTTTAAAATGTTTTAAATAATCAGAAAAATGTAAAAAAAAAAAAAGTTTGAACATATCCTATAAATCGTAGGTTTACACTTAGTAAGGTAAAAAAAATATTTTTTGCCAGACCCTTAGGATTTATTCATGTCTCTATTGGTTTGGTTTGTCTTACTTAATTAGTCTGCATATTTTTCGTAACCTATTGTTCATATATTACATGCTTCCAATTAATTTGTGTCCAATCTTATTTGTTTTATCAATTATTTACTTTCTATATTGTCATATAGTTTTAAACTATATATTCAATCTTGATTGTGCAACATATATAATATCTAATTTATATACAACTCAACTGTTTCTAACTAAATAATTACAGCCAAATTGTAAAGTACCTACAAATATACACTGCTTCGCCGCAAAGCGCGGGGTTAAACCCTAGTAATACTTAATTATGATAGGATCGGATGAAATATGAGTCATTCATTTTTTATTATCGGATGATTGTGATATTCTTTTAGATATAATTAAAAAAACATGTTTGATAAGAAACATGTTTGACAAACATTTTCTGAATACCACGCGCATTATATATCATTAATGTGTTCCGGAATTAGACACAATTAATAAATTACTTCACAAATTATCTAATCGTCATAAAATGATAGTAAAAATGTGTATATCAAAAAGAAAGATTATTTGAACTGAATAGGAATGAGAATTATGGTAGAAATTAAAGATCAAGGAGATACATACCTTAATTTGTACGTAGTTGACACTTGAGATGGTTCTTCAATGGAGACTTATAATTGTCAGCGGAGAGGGACGGGGAAACGGAGTAAGGTAACACTAAATACAAAACTTGAGGTTGACTTTCGGAGATTCTTCTGAGTGAAATAATCAACGTTAGTTAGTTAGAACGACTACATAGCATGTGGGGACTCGCATGTGGGCTGGTGTTTCATCATGAGTTCATGATGATGAAGTTATGAAGTCAGAAGTACTCTTTATCTTATCTTATCTTATAATAACAAAAGACCTGTACAGCTGCTTAATATTCTTTATATATTATCCTAGATCCGCATATTATGCTCAATTATATCATTTCAATAAATATTAATTAAGCACTATCCATTGCTGTCGGTCTATGTGATTCGATCTTAACTATACTATAATTGAGTCATTCACTTGCGGCTTGATAATGGTTCATCTAGAATAATTAAAAGTAGTGTCACTTTTGAGATAACAAGTTTTTTAGCGTCGTTGCCAGGAACGACAATGCTTAATTGGATTTTTCTGGTTTTGCTTTCTAGACTATTTCTTTCCTTTTGACTTTTCTGTTTTTGTTTTGTTTTGGTTGTTTCAGGAAACTGCAGACTGGGGAGTGAAACCCGAAGCTAGTATCTATTAATGCTACCTTCAGAGTTGAAACAAATCAACCAGAGGCATAACATGTTCACTCATGCATCAAAGCATGCGGACTGTATACACACACCGCATGCATACCATACGCACTGTGTGCAGACCTTTGCACATCTTATGCAATCTCATCCGAACGGGAAACTCACCATGATCTATGATTGTGAAGAGGGTTCAGAAAACTAGTTTCGAGAGTGAGGCACTTGTGGAGTAAGAATAAATATAACTAAGAATTACCAAGAGGATTTCCATAAATCTGAACTCATTAAAAAAGCTCTGAGTGAACCTTGAGAGCTTCCTATAATTTTTGTATAGCCTGCGCACTTTTTGCATCTAGGAAATTTTTGAAAAGTATAGTCAGATTGGGAGAGCCAGAACTTGTCTAGGATAAACCTTTGCTTGAGGACAATCAAGATTCAAGCGTGGGGATTTGTTATCACCAAAACATGTTTACATTTTTCTAGTTTTGGACCTCCAAAATGACCCAAAATAATATGCATCATTGCATGCATTGCATTTTAAGTAGTTTTAAGCTTGTTTTCAGTTTACCTTTTATTTTTCTGATTTTTCAGGTGCTTTGGACCAAAGTAAGAGATCTAGCTCAAAAGGACAAAGAAAACGAGCCTTGTGTTGAACTATGTTTTTACAATTTCTTAGTTTGCCTATTTTGTAAAATCACTTAATTGTGATTCTAATATGTCTTGTGAGATTGTCAATGTAGGGATTATAGGTTGCATGATTAAAAGAGGCAAGACATAATTTAGAGTTAGTTGGAATCAAAATTTGGTGAAAGATTCAATCAAATTGGGTCAAAACAAAGAAAATGAAGTTTTTCAGACTGAAGCGTTCAACGCGAACGCTTCAAACGAAGCGTTCAACGCGAACGCTTCAAACGAAGCGTTCAACTCTTCAGTGCAAGCTTTTAAAAAACGTTTAACGGCTCTTAACGGTGAGCTGACCATTTAACGGTTTGACGTTAAAACGGAATTACACGGCCGTTAAATTAAAAAACGGGTCCTCATTTTCTATATATTTTTTATATTTAAAAATGCTACACAATACACTCTCATACAATTATACTTAATAATTAAGTACAAATAACAATTACAAAACTAATTATGTACATAAAAAGTTATGAATCTTATGAAACATAAATTATAACATTAAAAAATTATAATGGAAAATTTTAAGAAAATAGTAATAAAGAGTTTAAAATTTTTAATTGTTAATATGCATAGGATAAACATTATTGTGAACTTCTAGACCATCAATAATGTGCAAACATATTTTTACGGCGTTTAAACGCCTTTATAACACGGATTTTAACGGATTTTAACGGTTTTAACTTTGTTAAAACAATTTTTCCACAAATAACGGTTTTTTTACAAATACTTAACTTAAGAGGGTCCAAAAAACGGTTTAACAGTTTAAACGAAGTTAAAACTAAGTTTTTTAAAAGCTTGCTTCAGTGTGAAAACAAAAAACTATGAAAAGTCAGAGTGTATTGTCCTGCCACGATTCAACGAAGCGTCTTATGGTTCGTTGAAGCGTTGCACGGTTCGTTGAAGCGTCCCACGCTTCGTTGACATAAAATTCAAAATCTCCAAAAATCTGCCACGAAGAGTTCAACGCATCAGCAAAGAGTTGAACACTTCGTTGTGCAGAAAAGTTTTCAAAAAATTTGTCACGAAGAGTTGAACGCTTCAGAGTACAAAATTTTTTTCAAAAATCTGTCACGAAGAGTTCACAACGCTTCAGTGCGCAGAATTGTAAACCTAGCTGTTTTTGGACTGTTATAAATAGGATTTCATTCTTTCTTTTCAAGCCAAGCTTGCCCCATATTTTCAAAAACCTAGCAGCCATTAGAGAGAAGAAAAAGCCAAATCCTTTGACTCAAAGTGATTGATTCTCAAGCCAAACAAGAGAGATTTAGCTCTCACCCCTTAGATCTAGTTCTTGATCCATTGGACCACGTTTGTCTCTCACCCGTTATGGTGCTTCTTTACCCATGTGTGGTGGTTTTTCTTGGCCCGTGTGTGGTATCCTTTGTGTCTCCTTTGTGTCTCTTTCAACATTTTTACATAACAAAATTGGTGACTTGTTGCATTGTACCACAATTATTTGTGGAAACACCGCTGAAGTCAAAGAATGAAGCAAATTGATATCCAGTGCTATCATAATTCATAAAAAGGAATAAGTCATGTGCAACCTTACACACCCGAAAACACACAACCACCTTTTCTTATTGTGTCTCTTGACTCAAGCACTTATTAGCATGCTCAACATCACCACTACAAGACCGACCACTGGAATGATGTCGCACGTCGCAGGTGGTCTGCGACAGTGCAAATTGACTCACTTGGTAAGTTGCGCTATGGTTGGTGCGCAGAGAACAACGCAACCAAAATTTTCAAGAAAAATAGAGAGACCTACATGCTGCTCGCATCGAGGTTCAGGCTATATATTACCAGAATTTCTCACTATAGTAGATCTGTTTTTGATCATTAATTACAAATCAAGGGTGTGTAACCGGCTTGCTATGTTTTTATCTTTTTTATCAGTTAAGAATTCTATTGCAAAATGTTTCATTTTTCTTTTCCTATTTTATCATGTAAACTCTTTTTATTTTTTAATTAATAAAATTTACATAGTAGGCATTTAGGCAATCACGTGTTACCATAAAAAAAAAAAAGAAAATCACATACTCTATATACCTTGAATCTTAATTCGCATCGTTTTATCACTCTGTCACTTAAGAACGAATTGAGGATATTTTACTATTTTCAAATATTTCTAAATGAGTTTTTCTGGTGTCTATACTAAAAATTTAAAGGCATCCCATATTTGATATATATATTTAATTAAAACAGTTAATTTAACAGGAAGAAAATAATTTGGGGAGATGAACGACTTTTTTGCGAGATGCACATCTGAACTTTATACTAGGGAAGAACAGCAAGACATATTAGTTTAAGTGTACAATATATACATATATATGAAATCTAAAACGTTTGCGGCAACATATAGCAACTAGCAATTTCACAAATTATTCAAAATTATAACTAAAACTGAACACAGGCAGGATAAAAACAGAATCCAAACCATTTGATTTTTGAGGATCTCTATAATTCCGGCCAATTAATTATCTTTTGATGAAAAAAATAATAATATGCATGATAATAGAAAAACAGAGAGCTAAGGTGTGGGTAAGGAGTGCGGAAGTGTAGCATGTACCTTATGAATATATGAAGCTAGCTGTGCTCAACACTTGCGATTCTTCAATGGAGAATCAACAGAGAAAGGTGAGCGTGCAGTAAATCTTAGATGGAGAACCTCCAAAAAAAAAAAAAAAAGATCTTAGATTGAGTTAGGTTTTGTCTGCAATCTTGGATATAGAGTTATGGACGCCAATGATTTGAAATTTTAAACCAATAAATTATAAATGTTAGAGACAACACACTCTACAGGTTAAGGCCTCAACATATATATCCCCATTCAATGGGAATTGAGGAGCAGCTTCAATGAAATAATATTTATAAAATAGAGAAACCTTATTATTAAATTTGTGATGTATCAATTTATCGAGTACTATTATTAATAGTAGCATTGATTTGATACTTTTGTATACACGTATGCCAGGTTCAAATCTCAATAAGAATCGCACCATTAATTTCAGATTGAGATGGCGCTCAAAACTTATTATTTGACTTCGTCAACCTGTCTTTTTTAATTAATTTGTCCAAGAATCAAAAGGGACCGCGGACCCCTGTAGTCAATTCCTCAGGAAAAAAAAAGGAGGGATTATCGAAATGAAAATAATGGGAAGGGAAACAGCATGATTCTTGTCTTAATTATAAATCAAATGTGTTTCGAATTTCAATCCATTTGAGTGTGTTATGATACTCTATCAATGAACATTAAGTTTGTATAATAATTATAATGGCCTAAATTTAATAATTCTTAATAAAGTATCAAATGACATTAAAATTGAATGAAATTTAAAAATACAATCGATCTATAAGTAGTTGAACATGTATGTAAAAGATTTTTCATTTTTAAGATTTTTTAAGAATGTATATGCTTTGATGTAACTTATGTGTCAAACTTTTGTTATACTACAAATAATATTTATAAAATAGAGAAATCTTATTATTAATTTATGATGTATCACTTGATCGAGTACTATTATTTGACAAAATATATAGTAGCATTGATTTTGATACTTTTGTATATACGTATGCCAGGTTTAAAGTTAAATAATCGCACCATTATTTCAGATTGAGATGGCGCTCAAACTTATTATATGACTTCATCAACCTGTCTTTTTTATCCAAGAATTGACAGGACCGCGGACCCTGTAGTCTATTCCAAAAAAAAAAAAAAAAAAAAAAGAGATGAGGGATTATCAAAATGAAAGAAATAACATTTTTATTTTAGAAAAACTGAAAAATGAAAGCGACGCCGGTAATACGGAATAATTGCAAAAAGGATACTAAAGTCGTTAATATGCAATTCTCATAATATTCATCGAGATAATGGGGTTCCTATTATCCTGATCGGATCATCGGATCAAAATGAACGGCTTCGATCGATTTTGAAGTTAAATAATTGAAACAAGAGAGAGTTTCTCTTAATGAATATGATACGTCCATTTAGATCTGATGATCCTGATCGAAATAAATAGAATCATATCTGAATTTCAAATAATAGGTGACCTAAATTCCTAAATCGACACTTAATTTGTACAACATTGTGTTATTAAATTTAGATACTACTAATGTTAATAACAACTCATTTTTTAAGACGGAATACTGTACAAAATAAGTATTGCATAAAATTATTAATATGAGTAACGATTTATTATTTAATATGAATATTGGCACAAACAAATATATAGATCGATTTTGGTAACTACTATATATAGTGTTCTCTTAATATTTTTCTCTATTGAAAATGAAAAGACAACAAGCTCATAAAAAATCAGAATTAAAATTATAGTCTTGTCATAATTTCTTTTCTTTCTGGTCGGGTCAGATTTTGTCACCTCTGTAACTAATACTCAACCGAATTACACGAAGCCCGAAGGCGGAGGCCCTAAAAAGAGGAACAACGCAATTCACTTCGATTAAAATTGCAGAGACACCCTGGCCTTGGATGTAAGTCCCCAGGCCATCAGAGCCATTGATTAATCGAAGGAATTTGCACACAATCTTATCGCACATTGCCAATGCCGTTGATCACTGGGCGTTAGCTAATTCCTGGCCATTGATCACTGTACAACAGTACCAGCAGCCGAGCGGGGCAGCCCAGCCGTGCTTCTCTTCCCGTTCGTCTCCGCCCAATAGTGGACAAGAAGACAGCAGGTACTGTATTGTTGTGCCTGCTGAAACTAATCAAATATTGTACTGGAGTTCAATAGTAAAAATAAAAAAGGCAGGTATATATATTGGGCCCAAAATAGTAATATTGTACTGGAGTTCAATACCATTTTGTGCCTGCTGAAACCAATCAAATAGTATGAAGTTCACAATTTTTGTTTGCTAAATTTTGCCGGTTTACCAGTATGAGTGGCTACCAGAAAACAGACTTTCCAGTACTGGTAAAAGAGGGCTTAAGTTTCAAATTTTCAATACAAACCAGCCCCTGCTGTTTATCTCTTTGTTGGCTCATTGCATTGCAGTATTGTTTGTACCATAATTATTTACTTGCTTCCTTCATGTGATATGGCCGAAAGCCTCCTGAGAACCTATATACTGTTAATCTAGCAAACTCTATTGAATTTACAACCTTATAAAATGGTGTAAAAAAATTACAGTACCATGTTACAAAGAATATTACAGTATTTTTCACTGAACCAGTGTTTTAGTTTATTCTTACATAAATAATTCATAAAATTACAGTACCATGTTCAAACCTCAAAAGCACAACATAATACAACAATCAATCACACCAGAAAAACAAGAGAATAGCAAATAAGCAAAGCAACAGCTTATTCGGTCCAAATAAATTAAAAACAAACCAACATACATATTAAAAACCAACACCATTGAAATGAAAGAGGTTCACCCAATTAGTAAATTGAAAGCACAACACCCAGACAAATTGATATGAAAGGAAAATTTATTACCAATTAAACATCCTGCAGCAGCAGCATCATTTGATCATATTCCTCGACATTGATTGGAGGGCTCGAACATCTGATATCTGGGTTAATCAATTAAACAAAATAATATGCATATTAAAAAAAAGCAAGCAATGGAAGCCAACTAGTTACTCCGGTTATAAATTGTATAATCACAACACGTTTCAATTGGTAAATAACTAGATAAATATAAACTTCTTACCAATAATATATCCTGCAGCATTATTCACGCAGATTCCTCAGCCATGGTTGGAATGTTCAAGCATCTGACATCTGGTTTATTTGGATTCCTCAAAATCATATCCTTCACACTTTTCACAACATCAACATTCAGATCATCAAGCACGACCTCTTTCAGGCTTTTCAGATTTTCCAACCCCTCCAATTCCCACCTTGGAACCAAAACCTCTGACCCCTCATTGCGGCTCTTCAATTCTGAGCTCAATATCCGAGACTCTCTATCGTGAATGGTCAAATAAGCAAGTTTTTGCAGGGCATTCTCTTCTATGAACACCTTTAATGGCCTTTCTCTGCTCGTCCAATATATAGAGGAATTAAGAATCATCACCTGCAGACTTGGGAATGTATTCGGGCCAAAGTGCAGTTGCTCCCCTTCAAAGGAATCTCGAAAAAGAAAGAGAGTTTTTAGGTTGGATAGCTTTTCAAAAGTTTTAATATCTTCCATGGATAGTTTGGTTTCCCGAAAGTATAACTTCACCAAGTTTTCAAGGGAGCTGAACCACTTTGGCAATTTGTCGATTGGGCTGAACAACTTAAGGCTCTGCAGATACTTTGGTGCAGTATTGATAGAATTTAAACAGCAACCCAAACCCAATTCGTCCGAAGCTGCAAGGAGTAATGATTTTAAGTGGACAAGCTCCTGAATTGCTTTTCCTAATTTGTCTCCATTCTTTACAGAAAAACCCACAATTCCTATTTTTGTCAGATTACTTAAATATTTCAGCTCCTTTGCCGAGGCAATGGATTGTCCAATATCAACCGTACCAAAATTACGTAAAGATCTCATTTTGCTCAAACCTGGAGGAGCCTTCAACCCAAATGAACCGAAATTAGTCCATAGTGGTCCCACATTAGCTTCTTGTAAGTAATTACCGCATATACAGTTGCAATATCCAACATACTCAACTACCTCAGTCATTGCTGCATCACAAAAAAGAATGCCTCCCATGACTGGTAAGCAACAAAATGTGAGCAGTGAAACTTTAAAAGCTGCTATATAAATTTTCATAAACTTAGATGGTTCATACCTATTGTACAATTCAGGCTTCTTATAATAATCAAATCCTACACGTAGATAACTCAACTTTTTTAGTTTAACAACTCCTTTTGGCAACTCAAGCACCCATGTGTCTCTAATATCAAGGGTCTCGAGATCATGAAGTTTTTCTAATGAACCTGGTAGTTTTGTAATTGTTGTTCCCCTAAGACCAAGGTACTTCAAATGGCGCAGTTTGCAAATTTTTCTAATGTCTCGATTCTTCAATCCCATTGTTCCTTCTAAATCTAGAACTCTTAACAATCTCATTTCATGATATGCTGCATAGCTCCCGACCTTCCCAAAACCAGTTACTGATCGAATGTTACTCAACTTTGTGTTTCCAAGAGCACTATAGTTTTCTTCCTGCCCACCTTGTATGACAACATGTCGAGCCTTGCCATTAATGCTCATGTGGCTTTGATCTCCAACAAATGATACAGCATTCTCATTCTCTGATTTACCAACAATCATTTCGTATAATAGATCATGAATGCTACAGTATGTGACAATATCGTTTCCAGTTGTTATAGGTTCTGATGGTTGGATCAGACTTCTGCCCATGAGCTCATAAAAGTAACGTTCTCCAACCTCCTCTGCTATCATGTCACGTCCTTGCATTACAAAACCTTCAGCCATCCATCGCCTTATAATCCTTGATCGCCTAATTTTATGATGGTTATGGAATACACAGAGATACAGAAAGCAAGACTTGAGGTGGTAAGGCAAACCATCATAACTGGTGGTTAGAGAATTCTTGATGCTATCTAGGTGGGGATTGTTATGAATTTCTGAGCTGATATGCTCATGCATTTTATGCCATTCATCACTTCTTTTTGGTCTCGTGGCTAGAAAACTTCCAATAGCAACAATGGCTAGTGGTAATTTCCCACACCTCTCTATAATTTTATTAGCTTGTATCTGCATCTCCTCTGTAACCAACGAGTCAACAGAAACTTGTTTGGTGGTGGATTCTTGCTGGAAATCAGAGTAACCAAAACTTCTCTGCAGCAGAAAACGTTTGTCTGGTTGTTCTCCTTCCTTGGTGCTAAGAGAAAAGCTTTTGCTTTTCTTTAACTTGCGGTTAGATTTTCCATCTTTTACAAGGGTATAATCAGAGTTCTTGTATACTGCTCCGTAAAAGAGTTCAAGTGACTCTTCTATCGAAAGTTCTGGCAACCGATATATGCCCTGTTCTGTAGATATGGATTTCGCTAGATCATCAGACCGTGTGGTTACTAGGAATCGGCTCCCTTTTACCTCATTTTGAAAAATACTCCTTATCTTTTTCCATTCTGTCTCACTGCCTAAATCATCTAACACAATTGCGTATTTCTTATCTTTAATGTGTTCATTTATCTTTGTTTTCAGCTGTTCCATATCAAACCTCCGTTCTTTCATCTCTTTCACATCAAACCACCATTTTCTCATCACCTGTGTCTTCTCATCTTGGTTAAAGAGTGAAAGCTCCCTAGCCAGGCTTATAACAAATTCTTCTACGATGAAAGGATATACAATGGTAATCCATGCAAAGCACTGAAATTGATTGCTCAGCTCATGGCTTTCAAGGACATTCTTAACAAGAGTGGTTTTTCCACGGCCACCCATCCCTACAATTGATATAACTTTGCATGTATCAGGATCTTCAAAAATTAGTTCAAGCACCTTTCTTTTCGGAATTATCTGCCCCACAATCATAGCTTTATCATTGGCAGTCAAACTGGGCATATGTTTATCCATGAAATCTGGGGGAACATTTTTAGTGGAACTTTTAATAAGACCATATCGCAGGTTTCTTTTACTCACATCCTCAATTCTAACTTTTAGCACTTTAATCCTTTGGGCAATTCGGTCTCGTGCTTTGGATGATAACATGGCATTTAGGCAACCTTTCTTCATTAGGTGAACAGAGGCTTCTTGGAGGCAATCCTCTACATCATAAGATAACTCCTGGACCTGCCTTACCCATGTGATCACAATCTTGCCTTTCACTTCCTCAGCTGAGGCAACCCATAGAAAGGCTTGCATCATCTCAAGCTCTTCTTTGATGAAAAACAACTCTTCTTGCACCCCCAGCAGTGAACCAATTCTATCAGTTATGGCTGTGGTTGCCGTTGAAACTACAGAATCCAGTGCTTTTTTTGCAATGCCTATAGCAATCCCCTCCATTTTCTATTTACCGCTAATATACAAATTCCTCTACAAGAAAAGAAATGATTAATAAAGTTAAAATTAATATGTTAATTTACGTAAAAACTATCTTAAAGTTACCTTAAGTAATTAAAATATTCTCTTTTTATGCATGAAATGGCGGCAATTTCTTTTTTTTTAAGATAAAGATGAGAGTCAAGCTACTCATATTTAAATGTCTATAAAAGACCCCCCATTCAGCTTTGGAACCCTTGACCTCCCACACTAAAAGCGTCGTTCTTAGCCACTAGAGCAAAGGCCAGTTATTGAAATTGCGGCAGTTTCCTCATTTTGTTTTGAACTATAGCATACAATAGTAACTATAAATAAAAGAAATCTTATATTAAGTTATAGTCCCATCATGTTTTATTCATATATACATATCTTTGTTTTTGATTCAATATATTTAAGTATAAAGTAACCTATAGGGTTTTGCTTATAAGAATGTAGGCTCTATATTTGGGTGTACCAAAAATAGTAGAATAGCTGCAGTGATGCATCCAAACACATAAATACTGATCTGGATTAGTGAGAATAACTATTGTTCTGCTACTAGTCGTAAAACATAGATTAACTACTATTTTTTTCAACCATCTATCATTATTCTAAATATACAATTCAAATAATATTTTTGCAATCCCGAATAGTACCAAATTTATGTTGTTCTTTAACTAATCCAAAAATCACTATTCTTTCATTAAACCAATTTCATCAGTTATGGCTGTTTTTGCGGTTGAAAGTACAGAATCCAGGGCCTTTTTAGCAATGCCTACAGCTATCCCCTCCATTTTTTTTTATTACCGCCAATATACAAGATCCTCTACACAGGTTAAGAAGATTGTACTTAATTAAATTAAATAAAAAGTAAAACGTCTTTGATAAAAAATTATTTGAAGCCACCTTAACGAATTAAAGAGCTCTTTTTTCAAGAAGAAACAAATCATTTTTTACTTTAATTAACTGGGTAAGAATAAAAGTAATAGTAATAGAGTATTGTATTAATTAAATAATCTTGCGGAGAAATGGATAGGTTTTTATAGGGACTACTAATCTCATGATCCATGACAAGTATTTTCATCATAGGTTATTCTTAGGAAAAATAAATAGCCCTAATAAGAAAATTGGGTCTCAATCTACGTTTCCTGTTTATTGAAATTGAAACGTAAGGTGACCGTTATTTTATCCTAACTATATAAGCTTTGCTCACAATACTGTAAAGATTAGAGATACAAAGAATGTAAATATAACAGATACATTCCGATATGTAATCAATGGACGCTATGTCATAGCTTTTCTATGGACACTAGGTATTACTCTAAAGATTATTAGATAATAAAAAAATTATTTCCCGGTCTAACATAAAACAAAAATAACTAAATGTTAACTGCCAACGACTAACCCCAATACGCCATCATCCCCATGATCAGACCCTATACATCTTTGGGCTAAAATTATTATTCCTTGTAATAATTTTTTTAAGATAATATGTAATGGGCCTTATATTGAGAAAATTGATATGAGCCTTAAATATTAATGGACTAAGACATTAACGTTAATCAACAACTCATGTGGGTGGATAGCCCTTTCATGTCATTTTTTTCAATATGTTTTTTATAGTAAGGATAACTATATATATATATATAGTTAGAGTATTGTGCTAACGTTAACATTTCAATCCGAAATACTAACGACTCAGATTATGCTATCGTATCCGAAATCGTGATTTATGGTGCTTGATAAATTCTTCATATAAAAATATATGGGTAAACAAAAATTTTCTATTTTTTTTAAGTTTTCTTAGTATATATTTTGTATTTTTGAAAAATGCATGAACAAACATCAATATTTTATTATTATTTATGAGCACTTTTCAAAAATTCAAAACAAATTGTCAAAAAAACTCTAAAAATGAAAAAAATTTTGTATTCCTCAATATTTTTATATAAAGAATTTACTGAACACCATAAATCATAATTTCGAATATGATCACACAATTTTTGAGGCGTTAGCATTTTGGATCGAAATACTAACGTTAGCACAATAGTCTAGCTATATATATATATATCGAGTTAGACTATTATACTAACGTTAGCATTTCGGACCGAAATGCTAACGCCTCAAAATTGATATTATCTTGTACAAAATCACGATTTATGGTGCTGAATAAATTCTTTATATGAAAATATTGGGGATTACAAAATTTTTTCATTTTTAGAGTTTTCTAAGTATTTATTTTGAATTTTTAGAAAAGAGCTCATAAATATTAATAAAATAATAATGCTTGACATGCTATTTTAAAAAATACAAAACAAATACTTAAAAAACTCTAAAAATGAAAATTTTTTGTATTCCCTAATATTTTCATATAAAGAATTTATTGAGCACTATAAATCGTGATTTCGGACACGATAACATCAATTTGGAGACGTTAGCATTTCGAACCCGAAATGCTAATGTTAGTATAATAATCTAACTCTATATATATCTCCCTACTTTAAAAAGCACCTAAGAAATAGACCCTCAATTTTTGTTTGTTCTTACCGATTGCTGTTGCATCTGGACGGACGAAATAACCCGATCCGATCATTTTTTTCCTCTCAAGTTGAGTTGATTTTTTCGCTGAAAGCGATATTGCTGTCCCCAACTCCCAACCCACTTCCCGCTCCCCACTCCTCCACTCGCGTCCCCCGCTCCAAATCAAACCCTCCGTCCCTCCCTTCTCTTCTTCCTCTCCGCCAACTCCAGGAAACCATCCCCTCCCTCTCCGCAAACCATCTCTCTCTTCTCTCCTTGCTCTCGCCGCAAGTCGACTCGGCCTCTCTCCCGGTTGCCAGCGATTCTTCCGAGTCGTCCCTCGCGGTGCGCATCCCACTGCCCTTCGTCAAGCCGTCGATCGATCTCGCCTTGGAACAGGTACAAGTCTCTCTTACCTTCTCTCGCTTCCCTCTTCTTTCCCTCTAAGGTAACTTGTGATTTTTTTTCTTCTAAGGTTTTGTACCAAATTGGTACCAGTCCGCTGTCTTGCTGTTTGCCTCTCTTCAACGTTGCTCCAATCAAAGGTAGTAATCTCTTTTCCCCACTCATCTTACCCCCACTTCTCTGATTGTCGCCTTTGTTTATTTCTTTTTTTTTATACTTTGTGATTTTGTGATACCCCTTTGCTATTTATGCTTTGGTACTGAGGCAAATTGTTTGAGACTTCTTATTGTTTTAAACTTGTTTCATTGTAATTTATGCCTTGATACTGGGCTGATTTGTTTTTAAGAACAGGCAAAAGGCCGACAAAAGGCACCAACAACAAATACTGTACATGCAAACGTAAATTATGAAACTGTATTGGACATTTTTCTTTAATCTACATATTTTGGAGTTTTCTGGTTCTGATTGTCTTAATCGAGTTTGGATTCGTGTTTACTGTGTTACGGTTTACCAATTCTGACTGCAATTTTACATGAAAGGTTCATTCTTTTAACAATTGTTATGTGACAGATGTCAAGACCATCTAAGAGGGTGAAGATCAATTGTGAGGAGTCAGGATCAATTTCAGAGGTACAAGTCTGCGATACTTGCCATGCTTCGGTTTATGCTTTGTACCTTGACGGTTGAGTGATTGAGACTAAGAAGAAGCAATGAAATCATTAATTACCAGTGAGGCATTTTGTCAAACACCTTCCGTGCATTGTGATGTAAACAGGGAAATTATCAATTCAGAATGAAAATCGTTTCAGTTCTCATATACTCAACTATTACTGTTGATCTCTTCTCTGTGTCCCTCTCTTTCTAGGTCTTCTTCCTGAGTGGAACAGGGGGCTGCATGTAACCGCCTATGTAGATTTCTCTCCTGATCCAACAAGTCCACTTCCATGGGCAGCTTCTTCCACTTCACAAACCGGCATGCCAACTCCTCCGCCGCTGTCTCTTTCTAGCCTTTCGGACTGCCTGGATCAGTCGTTGGGGAACCTAACCAATCAGGCAATACTTCTCGGCAAGGTCCCGTGGCATTTTCGCTGCGCTAAATAAGTGGCATGGCCTTCACAAACCCTGCATCAGATTGCTGGTACCGGTTCCTCTGCACGTAACGGTGCAGGTCAACTGTCATTGCTCTGGTCGAAAGCTGTGCTCTCCCACATGCACAAAATTATTGGGAAGGAAATAGATTCTCTTGTGACAAAGGGATCGAAGAAATATACTATGGAGGAGGTTGCATATATAAAGGAGGCTATTGCAACGTTAGCGCTTGCAAAGGATATACTTGAGATGCAAAAAAATTGGAAACGTGAATCGGTTCGGCAATTGAATCATACCGGCAGATTTTCGAGTTCTCTAGCTAATATGGCAACCAGTTGGCCTTGTTTGTTGATAGAAATATTGTCAGAAGCTTCTGAGATTGATTTCTTTCAGGTATTGTGTTTAAAACAGGAGCAGGACTTTGTTTTGGTGTTCTTCTCACTTGTTCTCATATCTCATATTGTCTTTATTTTGGTTTAATTGCTCCCTGTGGTACTTGATATTCTAAATTTCAGGTAGGGCATAAATAACTCACTTAAAACACAGAATAATAAAGATGGAAAGATATTGTCGTAAAACCTCATTGTTTTCAGGTTGCCTGCATTGGTTTCCTGACTCATTCTGTGAAACCAAATTCCTTTTCTTATCTCATGCTATTATGTTATATTTCTGTTTATGATACAAGCATAAGCCTTGAAATTAGTGTTGTACAGTCAGCAATGAACTAATTATGAAGATTGTGGAATTAAAATCATTTCTTGTATCTCCTATGTGACAGCCAAAGTTGGTTTTGAACAACATAGACATACTGCTTAAGGCAACTTCAGCAGATGACTTGACTGTACCGGCCTCTGTGTACCATGATAGTCTGCTATGGAGAATTATTGCTCTTGGTGCCAATAAAAGCTTCTTCTTGCTGCTTTTTCTGAGGTAAATGTTTAGGGTCTACTTACAGTTCTGACTCAATTCATGAGTTGATTGTTTGGATCAAATTTTAGTGCAAGTTTACTGAATTCTTCTCTGAATGGAATATTGGTAGATTTGACTGCTAGATGCTTCACATTGCTGTTCTTCAAGTTGGCATACCCTTCTACAATGACCAGTATATCATCTACTTGCATTTTAAATCATTTGTATTGACCTCAATAATTCAAATTTGCTCGATATATTTTTTATTTATATTAGAATGATTATGTTTTTTTCGAGGAACATTGTTATGGATAAGGTAGTATAGTGGCACTGTTGTAAATAGTACAAATTTGAGACTCTAGCCAAGCTTTTGAAGTGCTGTAAAACAACATTGTTAGCTGGTTGGTAGAAGTAATTACGGCCACAGAATGAATGAATTTGTGAAAATTTTAAGTAGCTCATATGGGTACAAAGACTGTATCAATAAGTAGCGATGTGCCAAAGTGAGAACAGTGCAAATATTTGTAGGATAATACATTATAATTTGCATCAAATCTGAGTACGGTTCATATAGGTTCGATCAGGATGAGATTGATATTGCATTAAGTCTTTCATTAAGATTGGTTCATGTATTTTCATTTTATTGATTTAGGTGACCAGAAAGATGGTGGATCACGCAGCAGTTGGGGCTACCTATCTAATACCAGAATCAAAGTTTAAGCTGCTCACACACCAAGTCCAATGATGGGAATACATATTTTTACTGTTAACAGCTATGAGTATTCAAATTTTCTGTTATGTTGTGCTTCTATATTTTGTTTTATGTTTTAGGTTCATTTTAGCAATATACACCAATGATGATCTATTCAAGTACCGCAGGTCTATTATAGTTCATGTCTTAGACTTTATTCCTATTGAATAGTTCAAAATAAAAAAGTTATATGCAAGCCTTTAATTTTTTCTATTTAGTGATAAGTATTCATTATTTAATTTTAGCTTCAGTAAGATCTCAATTCAAGATTGTATGACTAAAGAAAATTGAGTTGCGAATAAAATTAAGTGCCAAGGATACAATGAAGGGAAATATAATAAGTACTTGTAGTTGGCGGATAAGCTGGAAGTAGGGTTATCTTCCCAGATTGTATGATATTTAATTTAGCATTAAAAAAAAAAGAGGAGGGATCCAATAACCACAAAAATTGATGCCCTTGATAATCACATCATTATTTATAAATAAATTAACAAATGTAAACCGTTAGATGTATTCTAAATCATCTCAATAGCATATACGTAAAAAATGATAAAAATTTAACTTCGTTTCAATAGCCATCAAGAGAGATGAAAAAATTATAAAATTTGAATAGTTGATTTTTGTTAATGCTTGATGCACATATAAATAAAATCAAAATAATATAATTTTTTCTGTACACATAAAACATGATATATAAAAAACATTCAATTAATTATTTTTATTTTTTAAGAATTTAAAATGTAGTTATTAGAGATTTAATTTTGTGGTTATTGATGGGGCACCAAAACTTGTGGTTATTTGATCCCTCCTCTAAAAAAAATATTTTCAAATCACTGATAAATCGTATGATGTTTAGTTTATCAATAAAAAATATTTCTTTTCATTTAGAGAATAAATATAACAATTTATTGACAAAAATTAATAGGAGAGAAGAATAGAAATTTATCGATTAATTATGCATTTCACAATTTGTAAAACTAATCAATTTATTCAACCCATATGTGGAAGGGTATCATACCATAGAATCATTATTGTTGCAATATTTATTACAATTTGTCCGCCGCATGGCGCGGATTGGTTGCTAGTATATATAGAGAGAGAGAGAGTAAAACTATGGTGCTCCTAGGAGCACGGAGGCCTTCCGTGCTTCTAACTCAAAAATCATACTAAACCAACTCGAAATTTCGATTTATGTGTCTCATTAAATTATTTATATCAAAATATCATAGGATACAAAAATTTTCCATTTTTTGAGATTTGTAAGTATTTGTTTTGTATTTTTTAAAGATGACATAGTTTTATACATTATTTTATTATTATTTTGAGGTCATTCTAAAAAATTTCAAAACATACACTTAAGAAACTCAAAAAATGAAAAATTTTTGTATCCTAAAAGATTTTGATATAAAGAATTTAATGAGAATGATAAATCAAAATTTCATGATGGTTTAGTATAATTTTTTAGTTAGGAGCACGGGAGGCCTCCGTGCTCCTAAGAGCACGCTAGATTTACTCTCTCTCTCTATATATATATAGTAAAACTACTGTGCTCTTAAGCTCATGGGGCCTCCTGTGAGCTTAACACAAAAAACGTATCAAATCATGTTCAAATTTTGATTTATATGGCTTAATAAATTCTTTATATCAAAATGATGTGACATGCAAAAATTTTCTATTTTTTGAGATTTTTAAGTTTTTATTTCGGATTTTTTAAAAGTTACATATGAAACATTAATTATTTTATTAATATTGTATAATTGCTATTAAAAAATCCGAAATAAATACTTAAAAATCTCCAAAAATGAAATTTTTTTGCAAGCTATAAGATTTTGATATAAATAATTCATTGAGCCATATAACTTAAAAATTGGATATATTTTGATACATTTTTTGTGTTAAGCTCACGGGAGGCCTCCGGTTTAAGAACACGGTAGTTTTACTCTATATATATGTGTGATATTCAAAATATTTGTCAAATATTTGGAATATATTAATTAAGGCACATAAAAATTTTATCTGATTTATTGGTGGATTATCACATAAGATTATTATTTGATTAAAACAATGAGTAAAGGAGTCTCTTTAAATTATTCACAACTTTTGGGGACAATTTTATAATTTTCCATTAAGCAATTAACATTTAGTTTTCTTCTCATTGGTTATACATTCACACCCGAACTAGGCTCGCTGTCCTTCTAGTTGATAATCCAGATTCTTCTCCAACTTAATTGCGTGGCATCCTCTGGTGAATTAGTGAATTGAGAACGATGACTAAGCTGCTTCTGTTACTCCTCTTTTATTCCGATGTATACATGGGTGCAAATAACAGTTGCATATATACTCTCTCTCTCTCTCTCTGCTTCATTATCAATTACCATATATGAGAACCGGTTAAGGGTTTGGTCTTCATCCTGTCCATTAATTTGTGTATAGGTGTCATCTAATTAAGAGGGTTTGATCTTTATGGTGTGTTGAAGAAGTGAAGGTCCTACTTAATGAAAAGTGAACAAACCTCACAAGTAAAACTGTAAACAGAAAGGATTAAATTAAAAGAAGAAGCAGAAATCGACAAGGGATTTGGATCAAAATGATTTTAGGAGTGCAAGGCGAAAGTTTGATATTTCCGATCCATTCTTACAGCAGGTATGTAATTAAAGTCTTAGAAGTTTGTAACAGTGACTTAAAGCAATCAATTAACTGAAGGACTCGAATTTAATATGCATCATGGGACCTTGCTAATTTGATACATATAAGTTAACAAGCAACAAACCCGTACGTTGTGCGGGCGTTTTAAATTCTGTTTATACCGTGTAATACATATAATGTGATTTTTGTTTTTGGCTAATTATTTACCATTTAAATTTCATCTTTACACTAAATTAATTGAATGTTAGAATATGAAACATTAATTTCTCATTAATGAAAATTCTAATCAACATTGATGTCTTTCATACCAAGATTGATATTTTTCCATTTTTGTATGAAACAAAATGGAGAGAAAGTTATTTAAGTGAAGAACAACACCTTTGAAATCAATGTATTTTGATTTGTATCGTTGATTAAGGGGTAGAATGAGAATTAAAAAAATTTGAAGGAGGAGAAAAAAAATGGAAACGTCCAATACTTCCATGCTTTTTAATATAGTATAGATATTACAAATATATATAGTTACATATATACATGAAAAACTGAACTTGGGTTTTGGCCGATTGAATTTATATGGTGCCACTAATTAATATATGAATTCCAGTTCCACCAGCACGGTCTAATTTCTTGGTTTCAAGTATCTTATTATACCGACATAAAAAGGTGCAGCTTAGTGTGAATCACTTGATTAATATAACAAGTTACTGACACGCAATATTAATGTCAAATTGATAAAAGAAATTAAATAATTGGAGTTAATTAAAAGTTATCGGTACATGGGCATAGACTGATACCATGAGTCAGTAAATCTGGTACTCAAGCCGGTCTTGTACAAAATCGCACAACTAATTAACCTAGCTGCTAGTATATAAACTATATTAATTGTAATTATATTAATGAAGAGGAGGGTTCCAATGCCTCAATTTTTTGTACCTCAATCATGTCTCAACTTTTCAAATTTCAAATAACTCAAAATTTAAAACTAATTTTTCAAAACAAAACCGTTAGATTTGATCAATATGATATTCTCTATGTGCACATAACAAATTTTTACACTTTTTTGTTTTATTTTATATAAATCAATGAGTTATAAAAATTAACGTCTAGAAGATGCTCAAATTAGTGCATTTTTTTTAAGCCCTTGATGATGCAGTCGGATATCGGTTTGAGTAGGATTTTGGTTTGAGTAGGATATCGGCTTGATGATGCAGTCGGATAGCTTCTTAATTAATCCGGAATATCGTGACTTAATCAAATTCGTTCTAAATCGATTCGTGAACCAATTCGTATCAGGTAACCGGACTTCTCTATAACTTGTATTTTATTCCAGTTGTTCGTTTGAGTTCTTTGTGACTTGTGGTATGGATCAGTTGATCTAAATTGTCTTGATTTCTTAGGTTATGTTATATGTGCATGTTTAGTATGGTTTTGGGATGCATGTGTGATACTGGTTTCGTGTTGGAATATGAGTATGTCAGGTTGGTTTATGCTATCTGTTTGGTATTTGGGTATGGTCATGCATGTAGTTACAGTTGTCAACTTGGTTATAGTTGGGTTTGGTTTGCATATGTTTGGTTTGGATATGTCTGGTCTGAGTATGTCTGGTTTGGATATATATGGTTTTAGATATGCCTAGTCTGAGCATGCATGGTTTGGATATGCCTGGTCTGTGGTTGGACTGATTATGTACCTGATTCGAGATGCCGGCAGGAGGCTAGCTACCTCACTATAGCGCTATAGTTTACGTACAGGCATGTACGCGGATATTTGGATCTCAAGAATGGTCAGATGAAGGATACGTGCTGATGCACAGGATGTTGTTTTGTTGTCTGGTATACCTCGGTTTGAGTCAGATGCATGGTTGCAACGTAGGGTTGGATTTGCTTTGGTTGCATGTTAGGTTTGGATTCGATTATTGGTGCACGTCATTCTGATAAGTTGGGTTAGAAAGCATCTGTATTTAATAAAGAATATTTGCATAGTATTTTCTGGTACTTATCATTTATATTTGATAGCATAATTCAGTATTAAATATTAAAAGTGATTTAAGTAAGTGTTGGTATGGTCTAGCTGGGTATATAGGATAGTGCATGTAGTGATGTTACATAGCAGTGAATGTATTTAATGAATAGACCTGCATTTAAATTATTTCTTTATTTTAATGAGTTAATTGCATATTATTTTGAAAACATGTTATAGAGAAGCTGCGTCGTAAAATAATCAGTTACTGAGCTTTATAAGCTAACTCCGTTTTCTCTGTTGTGTGTTTTCTTTTGGTGACGTAGGCTGCTGGCCGGACTGGATGCTGTGGATTTCAGAAAAGTAACGGCCCAGATAATGCACAAATTTGGGGTCTTACAATATATATATATATATAAAAGCATATTGGAAAAAATGACATGAAAGGGCTATCTGTTGGTTTTATGTCCTAGAAGCCAATCAAAATTGATTGGTGTATGTTTATTCATGTATTGGATGATATGTCATTTTGTTCATTGAGTTTTTATCTTATGAATTATTTGAGTTGAGGACTTGAATTATAGAATTTCATTGATAATTGATAATAACTCTAAAAGGTCCCTAATCATGGTAATTAGCAAATGAACACTAATTTATTGGAAATGATTAGTATGTAAGTTAAGTGATGGCTATTCTACAAGCCATAGGTAAGTGGTTACCAACTTAATTACATAGATGTATGCTTGACATAGCATTAGACTTGACCCAAATGAAAATGGATTGTGTTTGTGTTTGTGTCATTATTTGTTTCATTAGTGTTTGAATTCTAAAGTATGAGATGGTTCATCTTTTTCACGTGAGGAGTGATCATAGAACGCTGTCCGTAACTAGCAGCTATAAGGGCTATACTTCTATGTTCCAACTTGTGCGCGAAAAAGTTGTTCATCAAGAATACTATATGTCCCTCATGATTTAATGAGATATGATATCATTGGGCCCCTTGATAAAGTATGATTGTAAGCATGCTATATATAATTAAATGTTAATTATATACAATATACTTTCGATCAAGAAATGAATAAATCGCAAGGATGACGCATTCCTACCTTGGATTATTCGGATATCATGAGACATAAGAATTAATACAACAAAGAATAATAATTTCTTGTACATGATTGTAATACTATATTATATAGATTATTTGTGTTAATTGGGTAGTCATAATGTGTTGCTAGATACCACTTATGATTTATAGAATTAAAATGAGTTTTTATTCTATTGCCAACATAACACAAATCCTCCGGGGTCACACCATATAGGCTCTTAACTAACATGATAGATATCATTAATCAACTAGATAATTTTATGACATGACAACATGAGAAATACAATTGTTAGAATTGTATATATCAAATGATGTTTAGTTAATTGGATTAATTAAATAATATGAGATAATCAACATTCAGTATTCAAATTAGATTGAGAATTTAATTTGATATCAAAATCGCAATTGATTGATTGATTAATTAGATTTAGAATTTTAATTAATCATATACGTGATCATGTTGATATGGCGGCTGGCCAAAATGGAAATAAATCCCAATTCATATTCCGCATTGCCAATTAAATTGAGATCTTTCTAATTTGATTTGTTGGAGTTTTTCAATGCTGCATAAAAACACCATCAGATTATGGCCGGCTCTAGGCATCTCTCTTGTCTCTTTTTGTCTAGCTATTTTCTCATGTGTTGAGAACAAACAAATCACAAAATTAAAGAGTTAATTTTGAAGGCTTGAAATCTTGATTAAGGATATTGCTATTTGTTCTACTAGCATAAAACTATTAGCGGTTAGTTAATCCTAGGTGGATACTTGGAGAGGCGCCATAGTTTTGGTGCATAAGCAAGGAGAGGAGATGCACGCACGCAACCACCATCCATTGGAGATTTACACCTTTGATTACGATATCAAAGGAGGTATGAACTTCTAAACCCCTATGTAGTGCTTAGTAACAACTAGAAAATGAAGTAGGTCCTTGTGTTGCTTGTTAAAATTTTTTTAAATTCATACTAAACGCAAACACTAAAACTAACACTATCTTCCCCAAATAAGAAACCTAAGTCGTTGATTGTGTTACTTAGATTGATCACCACCGTTGATTTACGTTAATTCCCGTTGACGTTAATGCCTCAGCCCATTACAATTTAAGGCTCATATCAATTTCCTCAATATAAGGCCCATGACATATTATCTTAAAAATTTATTATAACAAATAATAATTTCAGCCCAAAGCAAGGTGTAGGCCCTTTACTAGTATATATATAAACCACCACTATATATATATATATATAGAATTTTGCTAAAATGAGTCATGACTCACGAGCTGCGTCGTGAGTCAGGATCCAAAAACATATCAAACCACCTCCAAATTTCGATTTATATGGCTCATTAAATTCTGCATAGCGAAAACTTATAGCACGCAAAATTTTTTCATTTTTGGAGATTTTTAAGTATTTATTCTAGATTTTTTAAAATGATACATAAAATATTGATTATTTTATTAATATTGTATAGTCACTTTTAAAAAAATCTAGAACAAATACTTAAAAATCTCCAAAAATGAAAAATTTTTGCGTGCTATAAGATTTTGACATGAAGAATTTATTGAGCCATATAAATCAAAATTTGGAGGTGATTTGATATAATTTTGGACCGTGACTCACGAAGCAGTCCGTGAGTCATGACTCATTTTAGCAAAATGAGTCATGACTATTATACTAATGTTAGCATTTCAAACCGAAATGCTAACGCCTCAAAATTATTGTTATCGTGTCCAAAATCATGATTTATAGTGCTCAATAAATTATTTATATAGAAATATAGGGGAATACAAAAAATTTTTATTTTTAGAGCTTTCTAAGTATTTGTTTTGAATTTTAGAAAAAAGCTCACAAATATTAATAAAATATTGATGTTTGTACATGCTATTTTTAAAAATGCAAAACAAATACTTAGAAAACTTTAAAAATAGAAATTTTTTGTATTCTCCAATATTTTCATATGAAAAATTTATTGAGCACCATAAATCATGATTTCGGACACGATAACAATAATTTTGAGGCGTTAGCATTTCGGACCGAAATGCTAACGTTAGTACAATAGTCTAGCTCTATATATCCGAAATGCTAATGACTCAAAATTGTTGTTATCGTATCCAAAATCACGATTTATAGTGCTCAATAAATTTTTTATATGGAAATATTGGGGAATACTAAAAATTTTCATTTTTAGAGTTTTCTAAGTATTTGTTTTGAATTTTAGAAAATAGCTTATAAATACTAATAAAATATTGATATTTGTACAAGCTATTTTCAAAAATGCAAAACAAATACTTAGAAAACTTTAAAAATAGAAAATTTTTGTATTCTCCAATATTTTCATATAAAGAATTTGTTGAGCACCATAAATCATGATTTCGGACACGATAACAACAATTTTGAGGCGTTAGCATTTCGATCCGAAATGCTAACATTAGTATGTCATTTTTGACCGTGCTATGCAGTTCGTATGTCATTTTTCAGTGTACAAATAGTCGATCTGAATCGTTCAATGTGATCTCTATATCAAAATATTCTAGGAAACCAAATTTTACAATTTTTAGAATTTTTTTTGCTATTTTTAACGATGGGTAGAAAACTGTTGTTTTGTACGAATCAAAATTCTTTGATCTAGCCATTTTCTCCTCATCATTAAAAATAGCAAAAAAATTCTAAAAATTGTAAAATTGGTTTCCTAGCATATTTTGATATAGAGATCACATTGAGCAGTTCGGATCGACTATTTAGACGCCGAAAACTGAGATACGGACTGCATAGCACAGTAAAACTGTGATATGTATATTATTGTAGCCGGACTCTCTCTCTCTATATATATATATAAGTGATGAGATGAGAGGAGTGCCGGCTGTCAGCTCACTGTCAGCTCAAACAGATGTAATGTCTCAGTTTACATTTTCAGTAGATGGATCTTTTGATCAAGATGGTTCAGATGTTATATATGTACATGCACCTCCTGCAACTATAGTCCCGTGTCGTTACCTTGTCATGTCTGACAACCGTTCCGTGTCGTGCCATTTTTTCGTGTCGTTCCGTATTGTTTCTGGAACACTATGCATGTTGTTCCGTGCAGTTCCAAAATTATCAAAATTCAGACATGGCACGGTTAAGACACGACACGGTTAATGACACGTGCCGTATCCGTTACCGTGCCTTACCCGTGTCGTGCCGGTATTGGCCACGCCGTGTCTATTTTTAGAACTCTACCTGCAACCTTGAGTGCTGATTGCGAACTGAGACACGTGGATGTTGTTTAAGCAGGATTTGAAGTTCAATTTACATATATAGGACCCAAAATATTGGTTCACATCAACTTGCAAATATAGGAGGGTTCAACAATTTGATATACGGGCATAACACTCCTACAATTTGAACGTACGGAATGGAAATTGTATTTTCTTTTCCTTTTAAATGAACATAAAGAATTGTATTTACTTTTCCTCTATAAAACTATTTTCTGTGAAAATCAACTTTCCTTTTCTTTTAATAACAAACGAACAGAAGCTAGTAAAAAAATTGTTATTTATTTTGCATCCTAATATGTTCAGTTTGCTTTACCATGGAATTGAAATGATACATACAGCCATGTTGAGGGATTGAGCATGAAACTTGAAATTGTATGATTTAAATCAGAAATAAGTAGACTTTTGAGGGTTATTTCAATCTTATTTCGTGGTCTGCGTATTTTTAAATTGTGAAAACAAATGCAGCCAGTATCTTTGTCAATTGTCTTGGTTGGAGTTGGAGAAGGGCCTTGGGATATGATGCGTGAGTTTGATGACAACATTCCTGCCCGTGCCTTTGACAATTTACAGGTTATATTTATTAAACAATTTTCTGTACTGAATCCAACAATTATGTTTCAAAATGACACTTGTGTTTCATTCAATTTACTTCTCATTTATTTTCTGTTGTATTAGTTTTGCTTGTTTTATCATTTTATTTACTATTATTTAGGCTGTATATTTTTGCAAAATTTACTTTAAAAAATAAAATCTGATTAAGCAGTCAAACAATTATGTGATCCATTTGCAAACTTCCTGAATAAATATCGAAACAAAAATTCAATTTTAAATTAACAAATCAGACAAGGTACAAATGAACAACTCAGGTATTGTTTGTACAGTTGAAATATAGACTAAAAGAGTGAAGGTATTGTTTGTACAGTTTGTGAATTTCACTGAGATTATGTCAAAGAGCATCCCATCAGAGAGGAAGGAGGCTGAGTTTGCCCTGGCTGCTTTGATGGAGATACCTTCCCAATATAAAGCGACCATTGACCTTCAACTTTTGGGGTACTTGATATCTCAACTGTACTGTTAACCGATAATAATAGTGTAATACTCTCCAGTGCGGCAGTGCCCAAACTCCTCTTTAATTAGTAGTGTTATTTTGGTGATAAGCTGTTTTGTTATTTTAAAGCAAAAGGAAAGCAGTTTTGCCTTTGAGTATTACTTTTCTTTTAGTAGTGTTATTGTAGCCAAAAGCTTTCTCATTATTCCTCAGCAAAAACAAAAAAATGTTTGGCTAAAGCAGAAAACATACCATCTTCAAAAAGTTGTGCCATAACTTGATGAATTATATTAATTTGGTATCTTGTTCTTTTATGTATATCAATCAGTCGCCGAAGGGGTATTCCACCAAGAGAGCATGTCTTCCGCCACCAACCAGGGCTACTTATTCCCGTGGAAACAGTTTCAATCAAAGGCAACCATCGACTCCATACAGCAGCAGGCCGTCTACACCTTTCTCTTCAGAAAGTGCTCTTGAAGATAGGCTGGTATATATATTCTTTATGTTTGCAAATCTCTACATAATATAAATAGTTGCCCTGATACAGAGATCTAAGAGATTTATTCATCTCGCAGATATGTCAAATTTACATGTGGAAAACAAAGGATTGTGCATTCGGAATAATAGTTTTTTTTTTTTAAAGGAGGAATAATCGTTTGCCCACTGCATGGCGCGGGTCAGTTACTAGTATATATATATGTATATGTTGTTGGTCTACCTTCGGTCTGATATATGACACAAAACAGAGGAGACAGAGAGAAGATGGAAGCCAGACGATCGGAGTTTGCACGTGCGGGAAAGATGTAGCGCTCAAGCGACGATCGACTAAATTACGGAATTTACGGTGCGTGATCCTCCCTTTGAAATTATATTCCGTTTTGTGTATCGATTGCTCTATTATTTGAAGTAATCAAATCTACTGAATTGCAATGTTTTCTTTTAATTTGTGATTATTCGCATTGCAAACTTTCCATTTGAGAAATTCTACTATGATCTAAATTTGACTATTATATTGAATCTTCAATTTAGAAAATAGAGTCAACTTATCTCGAGAGACGTGAGAGATTTGTGTTAGGTTACAGTACGACTACTATATTTGATTCAGGTAATAGAAGAAAAATATATAAGATAGATTATATAACCATATATAATTTGAAACTATGAATTTTCCGCTTCGTTGTCTTTATCGTTCGGGATAGCCCACTACCGTGAGGAATTCTTTAGTTTACCGAGTTTTTTGCCTCTCGTTTCGGCGAGGGAATCGTTCGGCAACGTTAGCATTTGACTGATAAGTGGTAGTTTCGTAGAACTAAAATTGTAAAAATAGAATAAATAGAATTATAAATATAAATTGTAATATTTGAATTGAAAATCGAATTATAGATATGAAAATCGTAATTCAATGATCTAATTGAAGATAGAATTAATTAAATTAATTAAAATAGAATTAATCATGGTACTTTGACTTTGACCTCCGATTATTGCATATTCGTTTACTATTTCGTTTGCACTGGGAAACACTAGGTTTCTCATGTGTACATTTGTATACTTTTTCGCAGGTGAGAAGAATTACTGAGTTGCCACGTAGATTAAATAGTCTTGGTGTAGATTTTGAAGATTTATTTGTAATTTATTTTAAAGGCTTCCGGTATACTTATATATGTAAAATTGATGTACGTTAATAAGAGTTATTTTGTTGTTTAAATTATATTTTGAACTATGTTAAAGTAAATTGTGACATGAAATTATATTGATGACTTGATTGTATTTGACTCCTCATAATTTGGGGCCGTTATAGCCGCACTCCTGCTGCAAAATCGTGGCCACAGATCAATATTGAGATGGACGAGCTCGATGGATTGTTAGTTTCTACCTAATCCGCTCCCTTCCCATTCCTTTCTTCCCCTTCTCCTTTTCTGCTCCTGTCTCTTTGTTATCTTCTACCTCTCGCTGCACTCATGTCACCTACCACCACCCTCGCTTCAAACTTCACCCTGATCTCCTCCAACTTCGTACGTACCCGAGACCTCGGTTCTTGAAGACTTCAATAACTCCTCTCTCGCTCGCTCTCTCACACCCCCTTGCCTGCCACCGGCCTGCTTCAATAACTCACTCTGTATACTATTCAATTGTTGTTGCCTCCTGTAGTCCAAATAATCTTGAAACAAGGTTTTTTCTAACCATATGAGTTTTGAATTGGAATTTGACTCGATTAATTTAGTTTTACAGCCATAAAATGCTCAATACAGGAAATCAATTATGTGATAACCCAAAAATATATAAAAGAAAAGTGTATAGCTATTAAAAGTCTAGATGTCATTAAGTCTAGAAGCATTTCACCGCTTAACTATTTTTCTAGCAACTTCTACTGTTTGTAAATTATGTATGCATCTATTAAAACTGAAAAGCAATCCATTCCTTCTTTCAGCAAATAACCCAACGATAGCAGCTCCAATTCGCCCTCCACTTCGCTCGACTGGTTGCTATTATTGCCGAGACTAATCTCCTTCGTTTTCTTTGCATACTGGAAAGATTTTCTAAGATTTTATTCCCAAATTTGTTGGTTTTCTGGGAACTAACAAAAAAGAGTGTTAACTCATGTTGCCTCCTCTTAATTTTGCTCCTGATTGAAATTCTGCTACTAATGAAAATTATTATTTAATTGATGCTCAATTTGAATCTCTTGTAAGTTTCGCAATGTCAAATAAATCCATATTGCAAAAACACTGATAAGTAAAGACGAAATAAAAATAATGGAGTGGAAAAGTTACTGATACAGTGCACCACAATAAAATGAACAGTCAGAAACTTTTTGATCGAATGGGCGCTGAAATTGAATTGAACACGGGCAGGAAAAAAATAATTTGGGGAGAAGAACGACTTTTTGTGTGAGATGCACGTCTGAGTACTGTATACTCGATCGGGAAGAACAGCAAGACATATTAGTTTAAGTGAACAATATACATATATATGAAATCTTAAACGTTCGGCTTAACAGATATGATTAGAACAATTGGAGTGGCTGCAATAGCAAGTTCACAAATCTTTCAAAAATATAACTAAAACTGAACACAGGCAGGATAAAAACAGAATCCAAATCATGTGATTTTTGAGGATCTTTTTAATTCCGGACAATTAATTATCTTTTGATGAAAAAAATAATAATATGCATGATAATAGAAAAACAGATGGCTCTCTCTGTTTCCTCACTCTACCAACTTAACTCTTACCTCATCTTGGAACCTAGCAAGAGCTAACGATAAGGATATGACTTGGGCGACTACATTGTGGACGATATGGAAGGAACGCAATGCTCGTATCTTCCGAGGACAAAGCAGAACAATCGCCTCTCTCAACGTGGAAGCTGTCAGTTTAAGTCTTCTATGGGATAGGGTCCTTAGGGATAGGGATAGGGGTGTAGATACTCATGCAGTGTAATATATAGTCTTTCTGTTGTATATTCTTTACAATCCCGGCCCCCTCCTATATGTCTGTAAACTCCCTTTTAATTTTGATTTAATGAAAAATGAAATAGTAGGCAATCGCCTACTACATCAAAAAGATAATAGAAAAACAGAGAGCTAAGGTATGAGTAGGGAGTGTGTACCTTATGAATATATGAAGCTGTGCTGGACGCGCGCTTGCGACTCTTCAATGGAGAATCAACAGAGAAAGGTGAGCGTGCAGTAAATCTTAGATGGAGAACCTCCAAAAAAAAAAAAAAAAAGATCTTAGATTGAGTTAGGTTTTGTCTGCAATCTTGGATAAAGAGTTATGGACGCCAATGATTTGAACTAACAAATGTTAGAGACAATACACTCTAGGTTAAGGCCTCAACATATCCCCATTCAATGGGAATTTGGGAATTGAGGAGCAGCTTCAACGAAGGTCGTTGTAGACTTGGAGTGTCTATCAAAGTGCTGGTAAAGTGGTAGTGTCAAACTTTTGTTATGTAGGTGAATCCCTCCTCATATATTATACTACAAATAATATTTATAAAATAGAGAAATCTTATTATTAATTTATGATGTATCAATTTATCGAGTACTATTATTTGACAATAGTAGAATTGATTTTGATACTTTTGTATATACGTATGCCAGGTTCAAATCTGAATAAGAATCGCACCTTTTCAGATTGAGATGGTGCTCAAACTTATTATTTGACTTCGTCAACCTGTCTTTTTTAATTAATTTGTCCAAGGATTGACAGGACCCCCTGCGCGGACCCTATAGTCAATTCATCAGTAAAAAAAACAAAAGAAAAGGACGAGGGATTATTCGAAATGAAAGTAATGGGTCGAAGGAAAACAGCATGATTCTTGTCTTAAAAGAATATAATTTATGAAAAACTAAAATACAGCAACAATTTCGTCAAAATAAGAAACTAAATTTGTAGTTCTTTTCTTTTATAGTTTACGCAAATGGTAATGAGATTTAATTAGCTATGAAGTCATTAAATAATTTGTTAAATACCAGTAAATCTGATCATGAAAATTTGCAGACGTATAACAATTATATGTGAATAATCTACTTTCGAACTATACTAAATTTGATACATATGTACAAAAAACCATTATCATGGAATAAAATTTAGAAATAACTAACATTTTTGGTTACCTTTCTCATATATAAGTCTCAGTTTATTGTCATGTAAATTTGCCACAAACATAATCAATAACTTATGAGTTTTTATGTATTATTTACCAACAGAAAAAGAAAATAGATATTTCTCTGAATGGAAGGGATCACATAATGATAACTATTCATCTTGAAAACCATGATAACAACTAATTAATAAATTTATAGAAAATGTTCAAAATGAAAAATATTTTGCAAACACATTCATACATTCATAGATTAATTGTGTTTCACATGCATCCAATTTAAATGTCATTTGATACTCCATCAAAGAAGTATAAATTGTATGAAAAAAATACAATAGTCTAAATATAATCATGAACATATTTGTAAATTGTTTTTTCCATTTTTAAGATTTTCTGTGAATTTATTGAGAGTGATTGTCATTATTATCAAGATAATAATCATGATCCCTTCCCTGTAAAAGGCGTGTTGTATACTGCCAATTTTTTGCCTTGGATTATTAGGGGGAGGCTCGTACAGATTGGAGACGATAAAGATCTTCAATCTAAAATCGACGGATACAAACTGCGTCACAAGATAACGCGAAATAGGCCATACAAATTCGAGTGGACGACGCAGAGCCGGTAAACAAGTGCTAAGAATTTTAGATGTTTTACTTCCTATATCTTTTAGTAAAATTCGGTATCAAGCCATATTGTTGCAATATTTGAGGCGTATCCAGTACTTGATCTTTTAGCGCAGCTTGAGACTTGAGCCGCATCATAGCTTGACTTGCTAATTTGACAAGTACAAGTCAACCAACTAACGTAGCTGCCTAAAAAATGTTTGTACGATTATGCTGGCTCGAAAGGCTTGATTTCCCTACACTTGATCCTTTGCGCCAATTAATTGCAAGATAATTTTGTGAATAAAATCTTTACAATTTAGAGGGCCCATTATATATCCCATCTTAACCACACACTACGTACAAGCTGATTTCAAATTGTACGTTAGTAGAACTTTAAGGACTAAAATGGCATATTTAAAAATTTAGGGATCATACTAGCAGCAAATCAATACTTTAAAGATTAAATTGATAACTTTTAAACTAAGGACCAATTTGGTAGAAAAGTTATAGTACTTCAGAGACCATGAACATAATTTACTCAAAAAAAAAAAAAAAATCTGAAAGAAGAAACACCCTTCGTCTGACGCTTCATTGAATGAGAAAACCGGATTGTGATGGTGCTCGGACTTATTATTTGACTTACGAGAAGAAAGCTAAATTACAAGGTAGAATCTATCCTAATGAAAGTAATATGAAAGAGGCAACCTTCTTATCTTAGAACAATTGAGAAATGAAAGCGACGCCAATAGTACTAAATAATTCCAAATAATTTTTAAAAGGAAGATGGTAATTCTGGTAGCAAAAGGATACTAAAGTAGTTAATATCCGATTCTCATAATATTCATCGAGATAATAGGGTTCAATCCTCTTATCCTGATCTGATCATCGGATCAAAATGAACGGTTTAAATCAATTTTGAAATTAAATAATTGAAACAAGAGAGAGTTTCTCTTAATGAATATGATACGTCCATTTAGATCTGATGATCCTGATCGAAATAAATAGAATCATTTCTGAATTTCAGATAATAGGTGATCTGAATTCCGAAATAAAAAATAAAAAATCTTATTTATATAAGTAAAAAAAATAAAAAAAACTTATTTTTAAAAGTAGTAAAATCATCATGGGTTCCCAGGAATCGGCCTAGATTCCTCTTTTTTTTTTTTTGATACTTTCTTCAGATAGCTCTCGTTGTTAACTTTCCGTAGCCGTGAAATTTGCTCCGATCGGACTTTCCTATCAAAAGTTATGCCCGTTTGAATGTTGAGTGCCCGGAATATAAGATAAGTAGGTACTGTACCACAATACCAGCAGCCTAGCAATAACCATTTTGTGCCTACTGAAACCAAATAGTATGAAGTTCACATTTAGTCTTGGTTCTTTGTCTGCTTTAATAATTAATTTTGATTACTTAACTTGGGCCTACAGCAATTGTTTGCTAAATTTTGCCGGTTTACCAGCATGAATGGCTACCAGAAAACAGACTTGCCAGTACTGGTAAAAGAGGGCTTAAATTTCAATACAAACCAGCCCCTACTGTTTATCTCTTTGTTGGCTCATTGCATTGCAGTATTGTTTGTACCCTAATTATTTACTTTCTGTGATATGGCCGAATCCTCCAAAGAACTTATATATTGTTAATCTTGCAAACTCTATTGAATTTACAACCTTAGAAAATGGTGTAAATTCATAATTATTAAGAAAATAAAAAAAAATCTGTCACAAAGAATAATACAGTATTTTTCACTGAACAGTGATGTAATTTATTCTTACATAAATAATTCATAAAATTACAGTACCATATTCAAAACTCAAAAGCACAACATAATACAACAATCAATCACACCAGACACAAGAGAATAGAAAATAAGCAAAGCCGCAGCTATATTGGGTTCAAATAAATTAAAAACAAACCAGCATACGTATTAAAAACCAACTCATTAAAATGAAAGAGGTTCACCCAATAAATAAATTGAAAGCACAACACTCAACACAAATTTATAAGAAAGGAAGACTTGTTACCAATTAAACATCCTGCAGCAGCAGCCATTTAATCATGCTTCTCGGCTTTGCTTGTAGGGTTCAAACATCTAGTATCTGGGTTAATAAATTAAACAAAATAAAATGCATATTAAAAAAAAAGTACGCAATGGAAGACAAGTAGTTTCTCCGGTTATAAATTATTAACACAACACTTTTTAGTTGGTAAATAAACATAAACATCTTACCAATAATATATATCCTGCAGCACCATTCATACAGATTCCTCGGCCATGGTTGGAATGTTCAAGCATCTGACATTTGGTTTATTTGGATTCCTCAAAATCATATCCTTCACACTTTTCACAACATCAACATTCAGATCATCAAGCACGACCTCTTTTAAGCTCTTTAAATTTTCCAACCCCTCCAATTCCCACCTTGCAACCAAAACCTCTGACCCGTTATTGCGGCTCTCCAATTCCGAGCTCAATATGCTAGACTCTTTATCGTGGATTGTTAAATGTGCAAGTCTTTGCAGAGCATTCTTTTCTATCCAAACTGTCAGAGGCACTTCTCTTCTGGTCCATTCCGCATAGCAATCAAGAAACATAACCTGCAGCGTTGGGAATGTATTTGGGCCAAAGTACAAAGGCCTCTCATTAAATGAATCTCTCAACATAAAGAGAATTTTTAGGTTGGGTAGCATTTCAATGGCTTTAATATCTTTCATGCCAAGCATCGTGTCCCGGAAATACAACTTCACCAAGTTATCCAGGGAGCTGAACCAATTTGGCAATTTATCAATTGGGCTGAACAATTTCAGGCTCTGAAGATACTTTGGTGGAATGTTAATGGATTCTAAGCAACAACCCAAACCAAGTCGGTCCGAAGCTGCAAGGACTAATGATTTTAAGTGGATAAGCTCCTCAATTGCTTCTCCTAATACTTTCCCATTCTTCTTAAAAAAACCCACAATTGCTATTTTCGTCAGATTACTTAAATATTTTAGCTCCTTTGCTGCGGCCATGGATTGCCCAATATCAACCGTACCAAAATTACTTAAAGATCTCATTTTTCTCATACCTAAAGGAGCCTTGAACCCAATTGAACCGTAATTAGTACCTGGTATAGGTCCCTCAAGAGCTTCTAATAGATAATTACCACATATACATTTGCAATTTGATACATCATCAACTGCCTCATCCATTGCTCTTGAAGAATAACAAAAATAGCATCCAAGAATTGGTAAGAAACAAATTGTGAACAGTAAAGTAACATACACAGTCAGTAGAATATCCAGAAATTTAGATGGTTCATATCTACTGATCAATTCGATTCTCTTATAAACATCAAATCCTGCACGTAGATAACTTAACTTTTGTAGTTTCACAATTCCCCTTGGCAAATCAAGCACCCATGTGTCCCTAATATCAAGGGTCTCAAGATCATGAAGTTTTTCTAGTGAACCAGGTAGCTTTGTAATTGTTGTTCCCCTAAGACCAAGGTACTTCAAATGGCGTAGTTTGCCTATTTTTCTAATGTCTCGATTCTTCAATCCCAATGTTCCTTCTAGATCTAGGACTCTTAACAATCTCATTTTATGATATGCTACATAGCTCCCGACCTTCCCAAACCCAGTTAATGATCGAATGTTACTCAACTTCATTCTTTGAAGAGGATTGTTCTTTTCCTCCATCCCATCTTTAAGTACAATATGCCGACCCTTGTTGTTCATGTTTACACGACTTCGATCTCCAAAAAATGATACAACTTTCTCATGCTCTGATTTTGCAACAAGCATTTCATATATGAGGTCATGAATGTTGCATCGTGTGATAGCATCATTCTCAATTGTTATAGGTTCAGACGGTTGGATCAGACTTCTGCCCATGAGGTCATAAAAATGGTGTTCTCCAACCTCCTCTGCAGTCATGTCACTTCTTTCCATTAAGAATCCTTCAGCCATCCATCGCCTTACAATCCTTGACCGTCGAATCTCTTGATGGTTACGAAATACTGAGAGATATAAAAAGCAAGGCTTGAGGTTGTTTGGCAAACCATCATAACTGGTGGTAAGAACCTTATTGATGTTCTTTAGGTGGGGATTAATGCCAATCTCTGAGGTAATGTGATCATGCATGTTTTTCCATTCAACACTTGTTTTAGGTCTGGTAGCCAGAAAACTGCCAATAGCAACTATGGCAAGTGGTAATTGCCCACACCTCTCAATAATTTTATCAGCTTCCTTCTTCATCTCCTCCGTAATTTGCCCCATGTGTTTTCCTTTCTGCGTGATGTTCTTATAGGAGCTCCATTCTTCCGTAATTTCTCCCACTTTTTTTGTTTTTCCTGTTATGTTCTCACGGGAGCCACTTTCCTCCTTAATTCCCCCTACTTGTTTTACTTTCCCTGTGATGTTCTCGCGGGAGCTACTTTCTTCCGTAGTTTCTCCTTCTTGTTTTAATTTCCCTACTGTTATGTTCATACAGAAGCTACTTTCTTCTAGATGGTCATTGTTGTGTTTGTTACCATAAGTTGTGGGAGAATAATCCGAGTTTTTGAATACTGCTCTGTAAAATAGTTTATGGGAGTCATCTTTCGAAAGAGGCTTTATCTTATAGGTAACCTTGAACTGAGATATATGTGCTTCTAGTGACTCAGATCGTGTGGTTACTATAATTCGACTCCCCTTGACCGCATTTTCAAAAATATGATTTATATTGCTCCATTCCATCTCGTTAGCCAAGTCATCAAGTACAAGTATGAATCTCTTATCTTTTACATGATCAATTATCATCTTTTCCAGCTCTCCTATATCAAACCTCCTTTTTTTCATCCCTTTTGTTTTATCCCCTTCTATGAAAGATATCATTTTCTTCATCTTTTTTGTTTCATCCTCTTCTAAATCTATTTTTGTCAGGGAAAACTGGGTAGCCAAGCTCAAAATAAATTCTTCCTTATTGAGAGGATGTAGAACAGTGATCCAAGCAAAGCACTTAAACTCATTGCTGAGCTCGGAGTTTCCATAAACACTTTTAACAAGAGTGGTTTTTCCAAGACCACCCATCCCGATGACTAATACAACCTTCAATGCATCACATTTTTCTAAAATTAGTTTAAGCAAATCTAGCTTTGGTTTGTGCAGCCCCACAACAGAAGCTTCTTCAATGGCATTCCAATGGGGCACAGGCTTCTCCAAGGAATCATCGGGAACATTTTTGTTGGAACTTTTGATTAGACCATATCTTAAGTTTCGTTGACTCACATCCACAATCCTAACTTTTAACACTTTAATCATTTGGGCAATACGGTCCCGTTCTTTGGATGATAATATGGCATTTAGGCAACCTTTCTTCATGAGGTGAACAGAAGCCTCTTGGAGGCAATCCTCTACATCATAAGACAACTCCTGCACCTGCTTTACCCATGTTATCACGGTCTCACCTTTCACTTCCTCTCTTGTGGCTTCCCGTAAAAAGGCTTGCATCATCTCCAGCTCTTCTTTGATGAAAAACAACTCTTCTTGCACCCCCAACAGTAAACCAATTTCATCAGTTATGGCTGTGGTTGCCGTTGAAACTACAGAACCCAGTGCTTTTTTCGCAATAGCTATAGCAACCCCCTCCATTTTCTATTTACTGCTAATACACAAATTCCTCTACAAGATAAAAGAAATACTTAATTAAGTTAAAAGTAATATGTTAATTTACGTAAAAACTATCAAGAAGTTACCTCAAGTAATTAAAATATTCTCTTTTTATACATGAAATGGCGGCATTTTCCTCCTTTTGTTTTGAACTATAGCATACAATAGTAACTATATATAAGTAGTCTCTTTGTTTTTTATTTTATATATTTAAATATAACAACCTGTAGGGACTTATAAGAATGTAGGCTATATATTTGGATGCACCAAAAATAGTAGAATAGCTGCACTGATGCATCCAAACACACAAATGCTAATCCGGATTAGTGAGAATGACTGTTATTATGCTACCTGTAAAATATGGATTAGCTATTATTCTTTTCAACCATCTATCACTATTCTAAATATACAATTCAAAAAATATTTTTACAATTCCGAATAATACCAAATTTATGTTATTCTTTAACTAATCTAAATATCACTATTCTTTCAGTAATCTCAGATCTTTCACTTGTGGATCTAAAACGAGGTCTTGACAAACCACAGATAAGAATACAGACCTTTCGCTTGTGGATCTAAAACATGATTGACCGGTCACGTATATATCTAACATATATCGCGTCCGATCATGGGTTTCCTAGCAAGGAGGAACCTAGATAGAATTCTTACAGGAGTGTGGAGCTGAGACAAGGCACTATATTGGGTGGAAAACTACACACATGTTGTATGTTATGGTTTCTCAACTTGACGGTTCCATCGATTGTTATCAGAGTGTCGATAGCATTGAAAGTCAGTTGGACATTTAGACAAGGGTTGTGATCGGGTGGCATTGTAACAATCAAATTTGGTGACAACAATTTCCTAAACAAATATAAATAAAATCTCTAAAATAGAAAATTTTTTACAAACTTGTTTTCAATTTTAAATTTTTTTACAAACTTGTTTTCAATTTTAAATTAAGTTTGATAGTGTCTTACAAATGAAAGTAAATACAATATTTCAATAAAATTCCCTAAAAGTATTGTTCCATAATTAAAATTTCCTAGCATTTTTATTACATAAAAATATGTATTTTATTAAAGAGAAATTATCTTTGCCCCCCTTAACTACACCCCTTATCCATCCCCCAAACTAAATTGGTAATATTTTCACTTTTTTTCTCATACTCTCATAAATTTTTAGTGACTTTTTTCTAATCTTGATCTTTCTATTTTATATATAGAAGTGTTTTGTTCGATTGAGGATGCGAATTGCAACCGGTAAAAATGATTTGTTGTATTTGGAAAAGAAATTTTAACAAAAAATTTATTGGGTTGCGGTTAAAGAGGTTTTTTAAGGGGTGCAGTTATCAACTCCTTTTATTAAATTAATTAAATTTTTAATAAATGCACTATATTATCACAATTTTGAAATATTAAAAAACCAATTGGCCAATTGTATTGAAGATCAAGGGGGCCAAAAATATATTGCACAACATAATTTTGTTGGTCAAGAGGGGGCGTTGGCTTCGCCATTGCAAGAGGGTGTAATGACGGGGACATTTAAAAGAGATTTTCTTTAAGGATAGTTAGCATATTGTCGCATTTAATTTACGGATGGATTAGAAATGCATACTATATTTCTGGTGTTGACACATAGCAACAATTAATTCCACCAAATATAAGTATTTAGGATTTCAATCAAAGGATATGCACATAATAAGAAAGGACGTAGACAACATAACTACTTAATTTGTACCTTTGAATATAAATGCATATATATATGTATAGCAATGCGTCCGATTCGGCTGTTATTCTTCCGCGATAACAGGATCCTGTTATCCCGACGGTGACCGTCGGATCAACACCGAACGGTTCAGATTCAGTGCAAAGTTCGATTTTTAAGTAAAAAAGAGTTTTGCCGAACAGATCTCATCCGTCCATTTTAATCCGACGGTGCCGATCGGAAAAGCAGGACCCTGTTATCCGAGAGAAGAATAACAGCGGAATTTAATTCGTATAGCAATATATATGATACTAGTGCTACATTATTCCTTGTCGGCGGATCGGTCAATTAAAAGATTTAAACGGCCGATCCAAATTGTTTCAAAGGATCTTCATCTTAAAATCTCATTAGTGAACTGATCACATTTTTTACTATTTTTAACTCCTTCAAATTTTTGAGGGATAGAAATTAATATCATTAATCTAATGGTTTCTGATTTATCCAATACCAACATCATATTGAAAAGTTTGGATCAGGCGTTTCAATTACTTGTACCAAAAAATAAAAAATAAAAAAAAAACAGGAATTTGAGCTGTACTTAATTAGAATACCTTGTGTTTGACCCTGGAAACAAGTCTTCTATGGAGACGACGCCTCAATGGACAAAGATATTCAGTTGAGCGACGGACAGTTCTTCTTCTTCAACAGAGAGTAATAAAGGCATCCGGCGATTTTTTTCTGAAAACAGAACGGGGACGAAGGAGATCAGAGAAGTAACGAAGTACATAAGAGGCACCAACTAATAATTGATCGTATAAGAGTTTCCTAAATGGTCCAAAAATTCAAGATTTACTCTCCAAGCAAGCTGGGTTTTCTTTATCTTTTTTTTTCTTTTCTTTTTTGAAAAAGCGCGGTTCATCCAGCTGCAGATTTGATTCCTCAAAAAATAAATAAATAAATACAGATTTGAATAACTTACCGGAAAACTGCATATTTTTTGGATTTCAAAACTAGCTAGTTAATATATATACAACATTATTTGCTTATTTTGTATACTATATATATAGTTTATGATGCAAGTTATATATATAGATGTACAAGTGAAAATCAACATCAAGTGATTATGGATATTAATTTCATTTCATATGCAATTAAATTGTACAATTGTGTTCTTAATGCAGGTTAAATTACTAATTGTAACATATTTAGCTTGTTGTAAAAGTTAACGCAAAGTATGTGGGAGCACATAAAATGCTTTGTTGTACTATTTCACCCTATTCAGTATTTTATCAACCGGCTCATGATGTCTTCGTCTGGTTCAATATACTTTGCTTATTTGTCTCGTTTCATCTCTATCTCGCTCCGGTTATGCAAGCTAAATTCATTATTATGCACGCTAATTAATAACTTTATTATGCAAATTTAGATTGCATAACAATCCATTTAGTTTGTATATAAATTCATTTAGTATATGTATATTTTTTTGTTCTGTCCTTATCCTGAAAAATTAATTCTTGATTATACATATTGTATTATGCATTATGCAAGCTAGCTAATTAAGTATATAATTAGTGTGTACAACATTGCAGAGAGGTCCGAAAAAATATTCATACATGATCAATATATGTTGGTGTCCATGATGGGAATTAATAGTGATACTTGTAAAGTAGTATCACTAGATAAAGCCCCTAATTTAGCAAGATAGTCACTGCACCACATGGATTAACTAATTCGCATGTCTCCGTGTAGATTTTAGGGACTTGTCACTTGTATGACTATAATCATCTTATATTATTAATTATGAGTAGGCATCAAATAACCACAAATTTTTGTGGCCCTTAATAACTACAAAATTATTTATATATAAATTAATAAATAAATTGTTAGATTTATTATATATCATCTCAATAATATATACATAAAAAATGATAAAAATTTAATCTCGTTTAGAAAAAATCATATAATTCCAGCCGTTAATTTTTATTATTGCTTGATGCATGTGTACAGAAAATGAAATGATACAATTTTTTGTGTGCACATAAAAGATGATATATATGCTAAACATTTCATCAATTAGTTTTGTTATTTAAGGGTTTAAAATGTAACTATTTAAAACTTCTTTCACGGTTACCATGGGTACAAAATCTTGTGATCATTTGATCCCTCCTCTACTACTAATAATTAAAAACTAGAAAACCTATCTTAGCACTCCTATATTCCTCTCTTCTTTAGAAAAAGAAACGAATAAACAAACTTATTATAATTATTATAAGATTTATGCCTTACTTATCCCTCGCAATGCACTCCAATCCACTCCTCTTTAATAAAGGCATTAGGGTACGTATAAGTGCAAGATTCTCTTTATTCCTTTCACACTCAGTCCATTGGCCTCTTACAGTTATACTCAAGCAACTTTACTTTTTTTTTTCAATAAATATCGTTGGCAAGATTATCAATTACTCAAATTTCATGTTTGTTCTATTTTTTTTAGGATAACAATGAGGGTCAAACTACTCACATTTAAATGTTTATAAAATATTTTCATTCGGGTTTCGAAACCACGACCTCCCACGGGGAGCGTTTTAATTTGTTCCATTTATTTTAATCAAAGATTTTTTTTATCGGAACATCCATCAATCGAACATACGACATATATACCGGCCAGCTGTAAACTAATACAGATTCTTTATAAAGTCGGATTTCTAATTATTTTGTAATTATTAGGTATAGAATTAATGTTTGATGAAATGAGTATACCTGTAAACTCCTTTGAATGGATCTATATATATATATATATATATATATATATGGGAGTATCTTTGCCTTCGAAAGTAAAAAATCATTGTATGGTTGGTATTACAGAATAAGATAAGTAAAAAGTGATGTTATTTTTTAAAGGTTGGACACTGGTTCAATTCTTTGTAAATTTTGTGATGACATTGAAGATTCTAATCATCTATTCAATCATTTTTCACTAATGTCACAATTCTGGAATTCTTTTGATAAATTCAATAATAGAGAAATTTCTCTCAATATGGCCTCTATATGGATTTTTGGGATAATACTTTGTCTTTTAAAACCAGATAGACTTTGTGTCCAATCAATCATATTGGTATAGCTTTTCGGGTCATATGGAATTGGAGAAATAAATCAATGTGTTTGGCAACCCATTTTGAATAGGCTATTCTGGAATAGTGCGCTATTTTATTTTTTTGTAAGTGCCAAACACAAAATAGTTGAACGAATAGTGATGTGAATAGGCTATCCGCTATTCGGCCATATAGATAGAATAGTGGAATAGCTACACTTATTGTTCAACTATTCCACTAAAATGTTGCCAAACAATAATTTTACTATCCAAATAGTTCAAAATATCACTCTTCCTTTCACTCTTCCAACAATCACTAATCCATTTTTACTAATCGGATTTCCTTGGTTTGCCAAACAGACCTAATTTGAAGGAAAGGCTAATCCTACATTTCATTCTAATTTGTTCAAAATTAATGTTTATATTTACCTTGGACAGACAATTCTAGCTAGTATATATATAGACTGGAACATGGTCCTTTTAATGAGAGAATAATTAAAAACATCTTGCGTCTATTGAAATATGAAAAAAGTCATCCATACATCTATAGATATCTATAGATGCTATTGACAACTTTTCTATAGATGTTAGGTATTACCTAGAGAATAATGATGCTTGAAGGGACTGTACGTAGATGGATCATTCAAGGTGTTGACTGATCTTATTAGCTTGGTGTTTCTTCTACCAGTTTCTATACTTTTTATATATGATTAGGATATGTACTTCTTGTTCAGTCAAATGAAATGTTCTGGTCAATTAAGGTGGATAGTTTACTTTCGAGGATTCCGAAATACTCTTGGATATTGTTTTAGGTTGGTTGATATATCATAAATATGTAGGTTATCTCTGTTTTCTTCAATGGATTCTGCGTTTCATATCAATTAATGTTGGTCTCAATAAATACATCTGGACATTATCTTAACATTCTAACATAATCATCTAATTGTATATATGGTTCTGCGCACACATATATATATGAAAATATTTAAGAAATTAAGAAAAAGACTCCGCGCAACCCTCCTTCTGTTTTATTTCATAATTTTCTAATAATCAGATTACATTATTCATTACAGGCTTCTTCTTTTATACCGCTATTCCTTAGTACACAAGCCATAATACAAATCAATCAATTAAATATTATGTTGCTTAACAATCCTCACTTCTAAAATAAACAAAGCAAAACAAGGAAAAACAAATCAATTGATATCAATCCCAATTTTGTGCCTTGCATGCGTGTCCCCAGCCAAGGAGCGATCCCAGCCAGAGCCAACGATCCCAGCCCTTTTTCTTTTTTCCTTTTTTTTTATTTTTCTTTTCATCTTCTTTTCAATGTTGTGCTTGATAAAATGTCCGTCTACTTCCATATGTTTTGTGCGGTCATGTTGAATAGGATTTTGTGAAAATTTCAATAGCCGCCTTATTATCACAATACAACCTCATTTCTTTTTGCAACCTGAATGCAAGTTCCTCCATCAATTTTTTTATCCATAATAATTCACACACTCCTTTAGAGATTGCACATAATTCAGGTTCAGCATTGGATAGTGCCACAACATTCTTTTTTTTGCTTCGCCATGTCACAAGATTTCCACCTACAAATGTAAAGTAACCTAAAGTGGATTGTTGATCCGCGACATTCCCAGTCTGCATCAGTGTACCCTTCAATCCGTAGGTGTCCATTCTTCACAAATTGTATGCCTCGTCCTAGTACACTACCCTTCAAGTACTTCAGGATCCTATACACTGCTTCCATGTGTTCTTCATTTGGGCAGTGCAAAAACTGGCTCACAACTCCTACAGGGTATGTGAAGGCAGTATCTCTCAATAAACCATCTGAAGGACCGGTAGCACTTGAACCTGAACAAGATCTTACTGCCCGTACAGACTCCTTATGGACTGTAAGGCAAGAAGGGAAAGCATAGGTTGAGGAAGAAGTGGAGGCTGCACGAGAACTGAGCAAGCACCTTACGGTCCATGTAGACCCTTTATGGACCGTAAATACTGAGGTACTAAGCCTAGAGGAGCATGAGAGGGGCAAGAATGTGGAAACTCTTATCAACCACCATTGTCATTTCCTTAGAGACTGGCCAAACCCAAGCTAGACGAGGAATTCAAAACGTTCCTCAAGAGTCTCAAACAGCGATAGAGGCCCCACGTGCTACGTTTCACCAGGAATTGATGAAATGAAAGCCCGACCGAGAAGCCGTCATTGACGGTATGATGCATTAATTCGGACACCTAGCAACACACCTCCACACTTAAAATAAGTCACCTGTAATATTGCAAAGGGTTTTACATGTCAACTTGTTGCGAGAAAAGAAGAGATAGCAGTTAATTAGTGGATAATTATGAACGACTAAATGAACCTTAGGCTAAGATGTATTAATAATGATGATATATATCTCGGTACCGTACTTGTTGCTTGTGAACTCCACTTCTTGAAGCGAATTTGATTGACAAATGTTCAAACATGATAAAATTATCCATAGTTAACAGTATACTGTACGTCTGTACCAACTGTACAAAAAACACATGCATATTTCTTGAATTTTTGGTTCATAATTATTCACTGTCAAGTAAAAGCAATATTGGGTATATCTATTATTGGTAAATTTGAAAGCTTAGATAAAGAAACCTGGACAGCCAACAGGGAAGCTCGAGATGTCGTCGGTGTACTTTACTGTTGGGATCAGCTTATTCATCTCCTGTTATAACAAAAATGGTGAGAGTGAATAGAAACAGAAATAGAAGGGAGAAGATATTTTTATGAAGAAGATGTATTGTATTTCATTGTGTATCTGATTACATGTATGTTTTGTTTATATAGAAAGATAGAAAACCGATCTTATCTCCTATACAATTTTATTTACTAAGTAACTATGGTAAAAATGCTGATAAGCACGGACTGTGCATTCTGTTGAGAATCCTGAATGTTATCTGGTGAGTCATGCATCATGTTCTCTGTTGTGGACTGAATTGGATGTGTCCAGTTGATCCTTAACAGCCCCCCCCCCCCCCCCCCCCCCCGCCCCCGCGCAAGCGAAAGGCACTTTTGTGACTGTGAGCTTGGGTTAAATGAAGAGAAAGCGTGGAGTTGATAAAGGTTTTGTGAATATGTCCACACAAGTTGGTCCTTGGAGCATAGGTAGCGAACAAGCAATTCATTTGAAAGGACCCGTTCCCGAACAAAATGGTAATCAATCTCGATGTGTTTTGTACGAGAATGAAACATAGGGTTGGAAGCAAGAAAAGTTGCTCTAATATTGTCACACCAAAGAGTAGGGGGTTGTGAGAGAGGGACCTGAAGCTCATGAAGAAGGTACTGAATGTATAGGAGTTCGGCACAAGTGATTGCAAGGCCACGGAATTCGGCTTCAGTGCTAGAGCGAGAGACTGTAACTTGCTTTTTAGCACTCCAAGAGATGAGGTTGGTTCCTAAGAAGATGCAGTAACCGGAAGTGGATTTCCTATCGTCCACGGAACCGGCCCAATCGGAATCGTTATAAGCATGTAACTCCAGAGAGGTATTAGGTTGGAAGAACAAACCATGATGAATGGTGCCGTTGAGATAACGAAGGATTCTCTTTACGGCACTCCAATGAGTCGAGGTTGGAGAATGCATGAATTGGGAAACCTTATTGACTGCGAAGGCGATATCGGGTCGTGTGATGGTGGCATATTGAAGAGTGCCAACAACACCACGATATAATTGAGGATGTTCAAATGGATCTCCCAAATTGAGAGAGAGAGAGATGGTGATGTAGCCATGGGGGTAGGACATGGTTTGGCATGAGTCATGTTGGTTTTGTGAAGCAAGTCTGAGATGTATTTCGATTGAGTTAGGTGAATGCCGCATGTGGAAGAATGAACTTCAATGCCCAAAAAGTAATGCAAAGAGCCAAGGTCTTTTAGAGCAAACTTGTTACTTAACAGTGAGATGAAATGAGAGGATGCGGTCGAGTCATTGGACGTGATCAGGATATCATCCACATAGACCAAGATGTATGTAGCTATGCCGTTTGAATTGTAGATAAAAAGAGAGGGATCGTATTGAGAAGAGACAAAACCGATTTGAAGCAATGCTTCACTCAATTTTTGGAACCATGCCCTTGGGGACTGTTTGGGGCCATATAATGATTTGGAGAGAAGGCAGACATGGTCTGGTTTGGAAGAGTCGACGAAGCCGAGTGGTTGATCCATGAACACTGGTTCGGCTAGATCACCGTGAAGAAAAGCGTTTTGCACGTCTAATTGACGAATGGGCCACCGGCAGGAGATAGCAAGTGATAAAACAACATGGATTGTGGTTGGTCTGACAACGGGGCTGAAAGTTTCGTTGAAGTCGACTCCTTCGCGTTGATTGTATCCCTTGGCAACAAGTCTCGCTTTGTACCAGTCAATGGTACCGTCGGCTTTGGTTTTAATTTTGAAGATCCACTTGCAACCAATGGTGTGTTAAGAGGGTGGGCGTGGCACAAGAGTCCAGGTTTTGTTACGGGCCAGTGCACTGATCTCAACCGCCATGGCAGCATGCCAGGATGCGTCGGTATTGGCTTTGATTGAAGGTGTGAAGCTCCTTGGTAAAAGAGGTGTGGTAGGCAAGATGATCCGGAAAGATCTTCGATTTGCGGGTGTTGTCCCTGGTGGTGATCATGGGATGGCTGGAAGTGGGCGGTGGTTGAGGGGAGATCGGATCAGGCAGAGGTGGAGTGAAAAGAGTAGTAGGAGAAGCAGCGGAATGGACCAGCAGGGAAGGAGATCATGGGTCGAAGGAGAGTGGTGCATTGATGTTGTTGTTGTTAGGCTCTTCCAAAGGACCTGCAAAAGTAGAAAGGCCTATAGTGGGCAGATTAGTGTGGGAGCCTGGCGGCAGCCCAAGAGCCGGCTGTGATAAGGGCCCATCAGTTTGATGCAACCCAGTGGTGTCAAATGAGGACCCAACTAAGAGAGAAGAAGTGAAGATTGGGAATGATCTGATGGAACAGAACCGAAATGAACTGTGGTTTCAGAGGTTTTGAAAGGGAATGATTGTTCATCAAAATGAACATGACGAGAAACAAAGATTTTGTTGGTGGGAAGATGTAGGCAACGATACCCCTTTTGAGAGGGAACATATCCTAGAAAAATACAAGGTTGAGCTCTTGGTTCAAGCTTATTGGAATTGTATTGTCTTGTGTAAGGAAAGCATGCGCATCCTAAAATTTTTAGAAATTGATAATTGGGGTTTTTGTTAAAGAGAACAGCATAAGGAATAACAGAAGAAGTGGCATCAGGAAGTCTATTTATGATATACACAATGCTAGAAAAGATTTCATCCCAATATTTTGATAGTATGGATGCATTTAACATAGTTGCAAGAGAGAGTTCTATGATGTGACGATGCTTTCGTTCCGCCACACCATTTTGTTGAGGTGTATAGGGACACGTTGTTTGGTGAACTATTTGAGGGTGTTGAGAAGCAACGGGTTTGAACTCCGTACCACCATCGGTACGCAAGGTTTTGATTGTGCAATTAAGTAAATTTTCCACTTGAGATTTGAAAAGAGAGAAGATTTGGGGAACTTCACTCTTATTTCCCATGAAATAAATCCAAGTAAATTTGGAAAAATCATCCACAAAGATAACATAATAACGATATTCATTGCTAGAAAGTATCGGTCAAGGCCCCCAAACATCCGAGTGAACCAATTGCAAAGGAAAAGTAGACATAGAAGTAGAAGAACTAAATGGAAGTTTGTGAGCTTTGGCCATACAACAATGATGACACAAAGACAACTTATTAGAAAAGCAAGGTAATACATTGTCATTGATAACATGTAATGTAGTAGATTGAGAGGGGTGACCTAAGCGTGCATGCCAAGTGTCGGCCAACGCTTTGATACCAAGAAAGGCTTGCGGAAGAGATGGAGAATGGGTGAGGAAATAGAGGCCATGGAAGCTAGGAACCTGTAGGAGAACTTGATTGGTGCGGATATCCTTCACAAAACAAAAACGAGATGAGAACTCAATAACAAGGTGAGGATTATCATTTAGAAGTTTAGATAAGCTAAGTAGATTTTTTGAGAAATGAGGAATGTAATACATCAAGGAGAATGAGAGAAGAATTAGAAAGAGTAAGAGATGATGAACCAATGTTTGCTATTGGAAGTCCGGTCCCATTGCCGATTTGAAGATTGTCACTGCCGGTGTATGTGTAAAAGGATGAGAGGTTGTTGAGGTTGCTAGTGACATGATTTGTGGCACCGGAATCCAACACCCATGAGTCACCATGTGGAGATGTTGCAGTAGAGGACTGAGCAGTAAGGGCTTGAAACGGTGCAGAGGTTGTCTGAGGATGAGATACTTGAAATGGTGAATCTGACGGTTGCTGGTAACGCCAGAAACAAATCATCGCTGAATGTCCCTGTTTTGCACAAATTTGGCAAGTGAAATTCGGATTTTTAATCTTGGTGTAGTTTCTTGGGTTGGCTTGGGATTGAAGGGAGCTTTGGTAATTGGTCCATTTGGAGAAGGTGGAGTAACAGGCCTGAAAGGTTGTGGGCCGCGTGGAGCAAGAAAAATTGGTGGGGAATTAAAGGGAGGTTTGTTAGGTCTGTAATTGGGTTTCGAGTTGAACCCTCCAGTAGCGGGTCGGGTATAGAACGCCGACGGAGAGGATAAGGACGGCAGCGCTGCAGCAGACGGAGACTGAGTGGTGAGAAGTGCCTCATGACCAAGGAGGAGACCACGCAGATCAGCAAAATGGAGGGGGTCGTTGCGGCTGGCGGTGGTGACGGCCACCACGAATGAGTTGAGATCAGGGCCAAGGCCATTAAGGGCGGCGAGAACCAGATCATCATCGCTAATAGGAGAGCCAATAAAAGCTAACTCATCTGAGATTTTGCGAATCTGAAGTAGATATTCAGAACAGGACATGGCACCTTTTGGTAGAGTTTGTAGTTTGTAGCGAAGATCTGACAGCCGGGCTCGAGAAGAGGATGAGAAATTGGAGCGCAGGGTTGACCATAACTGAGTCGAGGTTGGGCATGACACCACTTGAGATTGAATTAACTCGGTTAGGGATAAACGCAGCCAAGCTAGAATGAATTGATCTTGGCGATGCCAAGCGAGATAGTCTGGGTTGATGTTGGGTGTACCATCTGATCCACTGATGGTCTGAGCCGGTGATGACGCATCAAGAAAACGAGATAAGTTGTATCCGGCAAGAAGAGGTAGGATTTGTGATGACCATGTAAGATAATTAGACTCATTTAATTTGGTGGAAATAGGGAGATTGAGAGAAATGATTGGATCTGTGCTAGAAGAAGAAGAAGCTGTAAGAACTGGTTGAGATGGCGGATCGGTAGCCATGGCGTGTACCTTATGGCTCTGATACCATGAATAGAAACAGAAATAGAAGGGAGAAGATATTTTTATGAAGATGTATTGTATTTCATTGTGTATCTGATTACATGTATGTTCTGTTTATATAGAAAGATAGAAAACCGATCTTATCTCATATACAATTTTATTTACTAAGTAACTATGGTAAAAATGCTGATAAGCACGGACTGTGCATTCTGTTGAGAATCCTGAATGTTGTCTGGTGAGTCATGCATTCCGTTCTCTGTTGTGGACTGAATTGGATGTGTCCAAGTTGATCCTTAACAGAGAGCGTGGCCGGGGGAGGCCGCCGACCGGCCTCCCCGACGATCTAGGGTTCCAAGAGGAGAGCAAAGAGGAGGAGAAGAGGAAGACACCCCAATTTTTTGGAAATTTCTATTCTCACTCTCTAATTCCAATTTGGTACAAAATAGAAATATAAAAGAAACTAACATACAGGCCCAACGGCCACAAAACAATTCGGGCCATATTTCTAACAACCTTCACCTTAGACCGAATTATACCAAAAGCAAACTAAACATAACGCTAACATAAATAAAATACTAAAACACAAAGATAAAACTAGCAAAAGATAGCAACCAAAACATAACAGACTCCAACATTGAGTCACAACAAACAATCCCGAACAAACTCCACCTTAGCCAAAATTGTGCTCCAAGCAAACGTCGCTAGACCAAGCACAAACAAAGGCAACACCGAAGAAGAACCTTGATGCAATCCAAACGAGACTCGACACAAGGGCAGACACCTTCACAGCCTCAAACTATTGCCACACACTCGAACTCGGTGCCCTCAAAGCTAACGGTGAACAAACGGGTCGAATCCAAATTGTCCAACCTCCAGAGTGACGATAACATAGTCTCAAGATGCAAGACCCGCATCTGCGGCACAAACTCCAAATCTCATGGAGAACCCAAATCCCAAATCCATGACAACAATGGCACCAATCCAAATCTCCAAATCACATGGAGCATCCACATCCCAAACACCGGGACAACAACGGTACCATCAACCACCTCAACAAAGACTATGTCAAGTCCGAACATCCGACCATACCAAATACCACTCCTTCAAGACTGAAATGGAGGCCGCAACAAAACATCCAAATACATGAACCACAAAAGGGTAATTGATGTTCAAGCTCTCTCAAATACACAAGCCAAACCGTCAACTCCACCTTCTCAATGACTATATCAACTCCTTAATGGCTGGTTCCAATGCACAACTTGCCCTAATAACCAGCCCAACAATGTTGAACGTAGTCACTCAAAACCTTATGGTGGCAATTTGGCTTCACAAATGAGAGCATAAAAACGCTGACATACTCAAAAGTACTCAAACAAAGAACGAGTTCTTCATCAAACCCGAGAGGTGCCCTACTCCTATCAAGTACCGAACACCCGCCATGCACCATAACCATCACCATGCCAATACTGGCCTCAAAGATGGTCACTGCACAAAAGAACTCTTCTGCAAGTTAGCTCAACCGGGTACAAACACAATACCCCGAAATAAAAAAACCCCAAACCCGGATGCCTCCAAGAGATAATCTTCCACAAACAACACAAAATTTTCAAACTCTTGGAGCATCCCAAATCTCACAAAATTGCCCAATTTCACATCTCTATTAAATTCCCAAACACCAATTGACAAATCTCCAAATTGACAAATCACCGTTGACAAATCACCAGACACCTGACACCCGATCAAACACCAATACACTCTTGCAAACTTGAAATTTAGCAATTACTTTAATCCAAACTAAATCCCCCAAAAAGAGGCCTGATGGTGTATTGAAGAGGTACAGTACCCAATTTTTTGTTTTGCAAAATGCGGCTAATAAGCCACGGATGGCGCAAGTGATAATTGACACTCACCAAAATTGGAGATAGGCTAGGTGTATTAACGCGGCTCACAACAAGAGATTAAATTGGATGAAGGCTGCTAGCCACTCGTCTCATCTGATCAATCCTTTGGCGCAGCACACCACAGCGGACGAACAAGCACAAACGGAAATCACCACCAAGCAAGACTCCAGATCATTCAATCGCGAGTCACCAAACTGATCACACATCAATGGATCAGAAGCATATCAGTCACAAATGCTTAGAAACGACAAAAATGCAACAACATGCGGCTCTGATACCAATTTGTTATAACAAAAACGGTGAGAGTATGGCCGGGGGAGGCCGCCGACCGGCATCCCCTGCAATCTAGGGTTCCAAGAGGAGAGCAAAGAGGAGGAGAAGAGGAAGACACCCCAATTTTCTGGAAATTTCTGTTCTCACTCTCTCATTCCACTTTGGTACAAAATAGAAATATAAAAGAAACTAACATACAGGCCCAACGGGCCACAAAACAATTCAGGTCATATTTCTAACATCTCCATTGTATGCGCAAAATCGCCAAAACCATCCACCTTAGTTTCTGGTGCCTCGGCTCCAACAAACAACACTCCTTCAGTGTTGCAATTGATCTCGATCCTGCCAAGTTCATCCCGGGCTAGCGGATCCGCCACAGGGTAGAAGGGCACCAGGATTTTCCCTAGTGCCGAGTATTTAGATTACTATTTTTTCTTGGTCTCAGATTGAAATTGCTCTATCTTTGAATTAAGATATATCTCAAAAGTAAACTTCATCTGATATATGTGAAATGGTCATATCTAGTGTCCTCAATATTAATGTTCAAATGTCTAAGTTATTACAAAATTTAAGTGTTACGCCATTTGAAATAAGAGTTGCAAATTTTGTGTATGTGTGAACATATGAATAGTTAGTTAAAATGAGAACTGCTTGGAAAATTCCTATATGAAAGCTGGCCTCTCGAGGCAGGTAGAGTTCCCAGCCCATCAAGACTCAGAATTAAAATGTAGTCCAGGTCCAGGGTACTACTAAACAAGCATGGAATTGTTCTTGTTGGTACCGGTACTAACAATTTCTCAGAAACGAAGAACAATCCGAAGTTCCTACAGCTCAAGAAGCACACAATTAAGAGAATTAAAAGGTTTCAAAGCAGTTCAGAGTTGCTGACTTGCAGTAATTTACTGTTCAGTGTTGCAGCATTTGTCATACAGAGAAGTTCACAAACTGCCTACTATACATTACATTTTAATACGAAAAAGCGAGAATAGATAATTCAAATTGAGACATTTGCACGATAAAATTAAAAACAGTTCTTTATATAGTCGATCTTTTAGCATTGTCTTTTACTATCCAAAATGCATGATGATTGATTTTTATTTCTTCACAAAAAAAATATGTCTGCTTACACGACGAAACACTGATTGAAATCGCCTGTCATGTCATGTAATTGATTTAGTCGATCAATTAATTGTGATCAAATCTGATATATAAGCTCCTTAAATCTCTCCATGTGAGCTGCTTGCAGTGAGATGGCAACTGAGAGGCTACCGTCTCCGGTCGGGCTCGGCAAAACAAAAGCCAGACCTTCATACGCAATGCCACCCGGGCCCATGAAAATTGGACGGCCCCACCCGAAATCTGCGTTGTGTATAGGCAACTGTACCCAGCTAGTGAGCCCAATGTTGGGACATCTGAATGTGTGAGCCCCCCTTACCAGCGTCGACAGGTCCGGCTGTAACTCGAGATAATCCAATGCTGACCTGTTAATTATTCCATGTATATATATCAGTTAAAAGTTCAGGACATTCAAATGCATCGATTTATTGTTTGTTTTCCAATTTTTGCGTTCAGTTATTTGACTTATTTCCATTTTTAATGCTAAATAAAAGTGTAAAAGACTTCAATTGATGTTTACATTGAAGTTACATTACCTGCAATACTCATCATCCATTCTGGAAATTGCATTTTGGATATTCTCAGCGCCTCCGGAAAGGACTTTTCTTCGCATGAGGCAATCGGAGTGGCAGTGAAGATGACATTACCAAAATACTCCTCTGTAAGAAGCGGCGTAAGACGAGCCCTGCCATCAGTTGCAATGTACATCTTTGTCATTTGGTCAGGTGGGAGCCCGCGTGCCAGACACGCGCAACGCCAGACATGACCAGCAAGTACAGCGAATGTCGACAGGTGCGCAGCTGTTGGGGGAAGTTTTTCTCTGAGTGCGCTGAGCTGCAACCTTGTCAACCTGAATATGTTTACTGCTGCTGGTGGCAGGGTTTTGCTTGCGGGTTCGGTGGATGGGCAGGTACTGGAGGCCATTGTCGGAGGTGGTTGGTATTCAATATGAGGAAAACAAGGGGTCGGGGGATCGCGTGCCCGCAGCAATGTTCGGTCGATGAATGGTTGAACAGCAATGGAGTCGCCGCGTGCAATATCGGACCAGGAATTGATGAAATGCAGGCCCGAGAAGCCGTCGGCTGCATGATGTTGCATGCCGACACCTAACCCCACGCCTCCACATTTGAAATGTGTCACCTGCAACAGAAGCAAAGATCGATACTATGAAAAATGCTTTGAAACAACCCAATTTGACCATGTTTATTATTGAATAATTGGTGTAAGAAGGTTGCAATTGGTGACTTGTTCATATATCATGTCTGATAAAATTGTCTAGTTAAATTTAAGTACAAGTATAACTATTTTCTTCCTAACATAATATTGATCAAATTCAAGCACAGATATAATCGTCTGTGACAATACCCGTGTATGGTAGGGGTGGCCACTTGGTCCCATTAGAAAAAAGTTTCAGAAATATATTCTTACAAATTTATAATATTATTCCCCTTTTTTGAGAAAAAATTAAAAATATATTTAAATTCTAAAAAAATTTATAAAATTGGTCCTACCCTAAAAAATATTTACCCAATATCTTTAAGATTTTATAAAAAATATATCTAACTTCTTTAATAGTTATAAAACTGTGTTCAATCAGAAAAGTTGAAACCACCTGCATCTACATCGGAGTCTAATTCTAACCCTGTACCCGTTGACCTTTTTTTATCTCTAACTACATATCAATTTCCTCAATATAAGGTCCATTACATATTATCTTAAAAATTTATTATAAGAAATAACAATTTCAGCCCAATGCAACACGTGGGCTTTTTACTAGTAATTAATCAAATGTTTTGTCTTCCATATTTCCTTATATATATTATATTTCTACATTTTCCCCTTGTTTTGTTCTCCTACCTTATAAAAATGTGATCCAACTATATTTTTTACCACAATTTTTTTTTAAAAAGCCAATTGCTGGTACGTACTTGGTAAGCTTTCATCAACCTGAAGCTGATTAAGGCATTTAACCTAACATGTTAATTACATTATGTCAACACCTGAAAATTTTCAAAATATAATACAGCAAAGTATTGATACCTGGAGCACCAATAAGGGGAAGCTCGAGATAAAATGATCTAATCGTCATAAAATGATAGTAATATGTGTATATCAAAAAGAAAGTTATTTGAACTGAATAGAATGAGAATTATGGTAGAAATTAAAGATCAAGGAGATACATACCTTAATTTGTACGTAGTTGACACTTGAGATGGTTCTTCAATGGAGACTTATAATTGTCAGCAGAGAGGGACGGGGAGACGGAGTAAGGTAACACTAAATACAAAACTTGAGGTTGACTTTCGGAGATTCTTCTGAGTGAAATAATCAACGTTAGTTAGTTAGAACGACTAACACATAGCATGTGGGCTGGTGTTTCATCATGAGTTCATGACGATGAAGTTATAAAGTCAGAAGTACTCTTATCTTGTAATAATAAAAGACCTGTACAGTTGTTTAATATTCTTTATATACTATCCTAGATCCGCATATTATGCTCAATTATATCATTTCAATAAATATTAAGCTCGACAAAAACTTCAAACGGCAGCAATTATTACACAGTCACGTTAATAAACGACAACTTCCAGTTGGTTTCGTATATAGATGATAGCAATTACCCCAATAATTTTAAAAATTGTACCAAATATTGAATAGCAATTCGTATACATAGACACTTAAAAAGTTTTTGCAAATTGTTCGCACCTACTAATGAAAAAGGAATCATTTCTGAACTACACGTCTTACACACAACACATTCTCACTAGGTATTACGAATTTCAGACGTACAATCAAATTGCTTCTTAGAATTAGTCGGGCCTACTAAATGTGAGCTACCCCGGTGAGTTTTATATATAATAATGCTGGAACTTGGCAACTAAGGTGATCCAGGACACCATCGTCGACCCAGAGATGAAGATCGAGTTCAGACCCAACACAGAGCATCATAAGGCCTGCACAGTAGAAAGCTGCTTTATTAGAGCTTAGGTGAGAGCCCAAGATCTTCCTTAGATGGTCATTGGTCACCCATGTTTACTGCCAAAGCAGTCTTTACTGTATCACATATATAGTTACACTTCATTACTTTGGTTTCCTTAGCTTTAAAAAAGTCCCCTAATTAGCCCAATTATATGCCCCAAAAGCTGCCTTTAGCATTTTTCCACCATTGATTTTTTCAATTACAAATGTTGTTATAAATTATCACTAACAGTTATGAATCTGCCAAGATCGATGAGTCCGTTCTGCTCTCTACTCATTTCATTAATTAATAATTAATTACGCTTGTATTCTATACCAACTATTGCTGTTTTATTTCTGGAAGGTGTTCGACAAAATGCCACCGCTCCATTGTTATCACTTATCGCACACGAGACAGCCAACCCCTGATCACTTGGCTGAGTGATGCTGTGTCCAACCCTTCAACCCGCAAAGAAACCGCCTCCGATGTCTCTTGTCAGATGCGGGATAACAAGCTCCCTATCGTGTGGTTTAACCACAATCTCACGGGTTCATTCGAGGCCCAGTTGAAGCTTCTTTGGTTGAGACAGGCGATGATATCAGCAAAAACTGCTTCCACATTCTCGATCATCGGGTTAAGCGCCTGCAATGTATTTAAATGACAGCAGTTTGGGGCAGATATAGATTTGCAATAATTAGGTAAGATTTATTAGAGAAGATCATAAATTAATGCAAGCTCAATTGCACACGTATGTTCGCTAGTAAAACGTCAATTGCTTGGCTTGTTTTCTTCTCAGTTCAAAAGTATTGTTTTCTTTTTTTTTTTTTTTTTTTTTTGAGGAAGTAGGTGATTGATTACCTACTTAATTCTCACTAAATAAAAGGTGAAAGTATTTACATAGCGTGTTATTACATTGCGGATGCATTATTGTTAAACCATAAATTACAAAGCTGTAAGCTAATCTTAGAAAGACCCTAGCAGTGCATCGTCCATCTCCGTGCTTCGTCCCTCATATCTTGCGCGAGCAGCCTGGGTGGTCTGGCTTTGGATTGGAAGATCCGCTTGTTTCTTTCTTTCCAGATGCTCCATAGTGTAGAGAAGCAGTATGTGCCCCAAAGAGTTTGGAATTCGTGGGGGGGTTCTATTCCTGATGTTAAGCCAGAAATTCAGCGGTGTTCCTTCATACGACCAGTAGCCAGCTGAAGTCGGGAAGGTTTCCTTCCATACCCGGATAGAGTACGTGCAGGATACGAAAAGATGGGGGGATGACTCAAGAATACGCTGCCCACATAGGTGACACTTATCCTCATGGGGCCAGCCTCTGATGCGGAGATTGTCTGCAGTGAGTAGACGGTCGTTTGTCAGTAGCCAAGCAAAGATCCGGACCCGTAAGGGTGCCCTAACTGACCATAATCTTCCTGCATAGGCACATCTCATTCCCGGGTTGATCAGAGAGAGGTAAGCGGACTTGGAAGAAAAATTCCCTACTCGAGCTCCATAGCCAAATAGGTGTCCCCAACTCGAGTCTAACTGAGGTATTAAATATATTCCATAATGAAAAGATTGAACGAAGGAAAAAAGAAGTGAATATCCAAACCGATATATCAACAGCACCCACCTCTGGGAGGTTGTAGTTGGTATGAATCATGATCGACAATGGTGACTGCGTGTCATGATATACCCTCCACAGCCACTTTAAGAGCAAGGCGCCGTTATGAGTTTCTAAATCGATAATCTCCAGTTCAAAAGTATTTATTAACCAAAAGTATTATATATACTACAGTATCTTTCTTCCATGTTGACTATAAAATTAGTTAAGGATTTTCAACAGCTATTATTGTCTATATTTGCTCCAAATATTTGCTGAATTGCTTTAATTTGTAATAGAAAATTAACTTCGTCAATGATCCTTTGTTGTATATACTTTGTGACACTTTGATTATTTGAAACCTTGTTTCTCTGCTCCATATTTGGTTCAAGCAGGTTATAATATAGCTTAAAAAATGCAGGAACCTTTACCAAAAACAGAGACAAAGCAGAGGAGAAATTGAAACAACAGAGCAAGTGCTTTGCTGTATGAAGATTTTAGTTCATGGAAAATTCTGTATGTTGTACTGTCATATTAACGTGGTATTAGCTGTAGTGAAAATCATAGCCACAACCTATAAGCTAACAATTCATATGAATTTCACCATGTATGCTGACAATTCATAATTATTAAGAAAATAACAAAAAATCTATCACAAAGAATATTACAGTAGTTTTCACTGAACCAGTGTTTTAATTTATTCTTACATAAATAATTCATAAAATTACAGTACCATTCAAAACTCAAAAGCACAACATAATACAGCAATCAATCACACCAGCACACAATAATAAATAAAGCAACAGTTTATTGGGTCCAAATAAATAAACACAAACCAGCATACATATTAAAAACCAACACACCAGTGAAATGAAAGAGGTTCACACAATTAATAAGTTGAAAGCACAACACTCAGACAAAATGATAAGAAAAGGAACACTTATTACCAATTAAACATCCCGCATGCAGCATCATTTGATCTTACTTCTCGGCTTTGCTTGGAGGGTTCAAACATCTGACATCTAGGTAAATAGGATGAGGCAAAGAATAAAAAAAATACCATATTAGAAAATCAAGCAAGCAACAGAAAACTAGTTCCTGCGGTTATAAACTTTAATTAAACAGAACTCTTTACTTTAATTGGTCAATAATGATAAACGTCTTACCAGTGATATCTCATCCAGCACCATTCATACAGATTCCTCGGCCTTGGTTGGTATGTTCAAGCATCTAACATCTGGTTTATTTGGATTCCTCGAAATCATATCCTTCACACTTTTCACAACATCAATATTCAGGTCATCAAGCACCACCTCTTTTAGGCTTTTAAGATTTTCCAATCCTTGCAATTCCCACCTTGGTACTGAAACATTTGACCCATTATTGCGGCTCTCCGATTGCGAGCTCAATATCCTAGATTCTTTGTCATGAATTGTCAAATGAGCAAGTTTTGGAAGGGCACTCTCTTCTATCAACACCTTTAATACCGTTCCTCTGCTTAACCAAAAATTTATGCTATCAAGAAACATTACCTGAAGGACTTGAAATGTGTTCGGACCAAAGCATAGTTGCTCCCCTTCAAATGAATCTTCCAAAATAAAGAGAATTTTTAGGTTGGGTAGCATTTCAACTTCTTTAATTTCTACCATGGGTAAACCTGTGTCCCGAAAATACAACTTCACCAAGTTTTGAAGAGACCTGAACCACTTTGGCAATTTATTGATTGGGCTGAACAACTTTAGGCTCTGCAGAAACTTCGGTGGAGTGATAATGGAATTTAAACAGCAACCCAAACCCAATTTGTCCGAAGCTGCGAGGACTAATGATTTTAAGTGGATAAGCTCCTCAATTGCTTCTCCTAATACTTTCCCATTCTTCTCAGAAAAACCCACAATTGCTATTTTTGTCAGATTACTTAAACATTTCAGCTCCTTTGCTGAGGCAATGGATTGTCCAATATCAACCGTACCAAAATTACGCAAAGATCTCATTTTGTCCATACCTGGAGGAGCCTTCAACCCAAACGAACCGAAATTAGTCCACTGCCCAGGTTCTTCAAGAGCTTTTTCTAAATAATTACCGCACATACATTTACAATATGCAACATATTCACAATCCACCTCTGTTTCTGTTTTACAACAAACAATTCCTCCTATGAGTGGTAAGCAACAAAATATGTATAGTGCACAAGCATAAAATAAAATTTTCAGAAACCTAGATGATTTATACCTATCATGCAATTTAGCATTCTTATAGTAATCAAATCCTGCACGTAGATAACTCAACTTTTTTAGTTTAACAACTCCCTTCGGCAACTCAAGCACCCATGTGTCTCTAATATCAAGAGTCTCGAGATCATGAAGTTTTTCTAATGAACCTGGTAGTTTAGTAATCGTTGTTCCCCTTAGACCAAGGTACTTCAAATGGCGCAGTTTCCAAATTTTTCTAATATCTTGATTCTTCAATCCCATTGTTCCTTCCAAATCTAGAACTCTTAACAATCTCATTTTATGATATGCTACATAGCTTCCAACCTTTCCAAACCCAGTTACTGATCGAATGTTAGTCAACTTTGTGTTTCCAAGTGCACTATCGTTTTCCTCTAGCCCACCTTGTATGACAACATGTCGAGCCTTGCCACTAATGCTCATGTGGCTTTGATTTCTAACAAATGATACAGCATCCTCATTCTCTGATTTACCAACAATCATTTCATATAATAGATTATGAATGCTACAGTGTGTGACAGCATCATTCTCAATTGTTATAGGTTCCGATGGTTGGATTAGACTTCTGTCTATAAGCTCATAAAAGTAACGTTCTCCAACCTCCTCTGCTATCATGTCACGTCCTTGCATTAGGAAACCTTCAGCCATCCATCGCCTTATAATCCTTGATCGTCTAATTTTATGATGGTTATGGAATACACAGAGATACAGAAAGCAAGACTTGAGGTGGTAAGGCAAACAATCGTAACTGGTGGTTAGAGAACTCATGATGCTCCCTAGGTGAGCATTGTTATGAATTTCTGAGCTGATATGCTTATGCATTTTACTCCATTCATCACTTGTTTTTGGTCTCGCGGCTAGAAAACTTCCAATAGTAACAATGGCTAGTGGTAATTGCTCACAACTCTCTACAATTTTATTAGCATTTGTCTCCATCTCCTCTGTAACCAACGAGTCAACAGAAACCTGTTTGGGTGTGATTTCTTGCTGGAAATCAGAGTAACCAAAACTTCTTTGCAATAGAAAACTTTTGTCAGGTTGTTCTCCTTCCTTGGTGCTACGAGACAAGCTTTTGCTTTTCTTTAACTTGCAGTTAGATTTTGCATTTTTTACGAGGGTATAATCAGAGTTCTTGTATACTGCTCTGTAAAAGAGTTCAAGTGACTCTTCTTCCGAAAGTTTTGGCAACCGATATAGGCCCTGAGTAGAAGATATGAGTTTTGCTAAATCATCAGACCGTGTGGTTACAAGGAATCGGCTCCCCTTAACCTCATTTTGAAAAATACTCCTTATCTTACTCCATTCTGTCTCACTGGCTAAATCATCTAACACAATTACGTATTTCTTATCTTTAATGTATTCATTTATCTTTGTTTTCAGTTCTTCCATATCAAAGCTCCGTTCTTTCATCTCTTTCATATCAAACCACCATTTTCTCATCGCCTGTGGCAAAAGCTCCCTAGCCAGGCTTATAACAAATTCTTCTAGGATGAATGGGTGTACAATGGTAATCCATGCCAAGCAGTGAAATTGATTGCTCAGTTCAGGGCTATCAAGGACATTCTTAACAAGAGTGGTCTTTCCACAGCCACCCATCCCTACAATTGATATAACTTTGCATGTATCAGGATCTTTAAAAATTAATTCAAGCACCTTTATTTTCGGAATTTTCTGCCCCACAATCATAGCTTTATCATTGGCCGTCAAACTGGGCATATGTTTATCCATGAAATCTAGGGGAACATTTTTAGTGGAACTTTTAATAAGACCGTACCGCTGGTTTCTTTTACTCACATCCACAATTCTAACTTTTAGTACTTTGATCCTGTGGGCAATACGGTCTCGTGCTTTTGATGACAACATGGCATTTAGGCAATTTTTCTTCATTAGGTGAACAGAAGCTTCTTGGAGGCAATCCTCTACATCGTAAGATAACTCCTGGACCTGCCTTACCCATGTGGTCACAACCTCGCCTTTCGCTTCCTCAGTTGAGGCAACCCGCAGAAAGGCTTGCATCATCTCAAGCTCTTCTTTGATGAAAAACAACTCTTCTTGCACCCCAAATAGTAAACCAATTTCATCGGTTATGGCTGTTTTTGCGGTTGAAAGTACAGAGTCCAGGGCTTTTTTAGCAATGCCTATAGCAATCCCCTCCATTTTCTATTTACCGCTAATATACAAATTCCTCTAACAAGAAAAAAAAAAACAATACTTAATTATATTAAAAGTAATCATATTAATTTACGTAAATACTATCTAAAAGTAACCTAAATAATTAAAATATTCTTTTTTTTATACATGAAATGGCGACAATTTCGTCCTTTTGGTTTTGAACTATACCATACAATTAATAGTAACTATATATAAAAAAAATATTAAATTAAGTTTACAGTCCCATCTTGTTTTATTCATATATACATATCTTTGTTTTTTATTTTATATATTTTAAATATAAAAGAACCTATAGCAACTTGCGTTCGCATCGGCTGCGATCCGAAGTGATCGCAGGGTCCTGCGATTCTATTATCTGAACCGCTCATTTAATCGCAAAGTTGATTTATAACTCCAGCACTGCTGCCTCGTCTTTTGTGCTCAGTTTTATGTATCTTGACCTCAATATTCTCATCCTCTCCATTCACAGGTGTACAATCTTTCTCCATTCATTTAAAAAAAAACGAAAATGCTTTAATTAATTGGCCGAGGCAATTTTTATTTCTTCCGAATTATCAAATTTAAATTTTAGTGCAAACTTTACATATATGAATTCATAGAGGTGGCAGATTGTCGGGTCGGGTCAGTTTGACTAAATGAAAATGTCGGGTCTGGTCAGGTATCAGGTTGACGGCTGCCATTATTTTTTCGGGTCGGGAGTCGGTCGGGTCGGGCATCGGGTTGACGTCTGCCGGCATTTTTTCAGGTCGAATGTCAGGTTTGGGTCGAGCGGGTTTTTTGGGTCGGGTCAGATTTTGCCACCTCTATGAATTCACACTTATCTATATGAAGCTAAATTATTGTTCAAATATTTACATTTCAACCCAAAAATACAAATGTCTTAAGAAAATATGCTACTGTATTTGAATTCTTAATTTTTGTACTCAATGAACTGTAGAATATAAAAACCTTTTATTTTGGAGTTTTAATTTTTTATTTTGAACATAATTCACTACTAATAAGTAATAATAAAAAATTATGTTTGCACATGAAAAAATTTTGTTTCCAAAAATGCAAAACAAATACTAAGAAAAAATAGAAATTTAAAGTTTTTGTATCCCAATATTTTTATAGAAAGAATTTATTGCATATCATAAATCAAAATTTTAGATACGATAACAAATATTTTGACATATTTGAATTAGAGACTAAATGCAATAATTATCCAACCCTAAACATCTAATAGTCTAATACATATTAATTTTAGTCAGCAGAATTTTTTCAAATAACAATAAATTTTATACTACCTCTGTCCCATTTTAGATGGATTTTTTGTAGTTCAAATGAACTACAAAAAATCCATCTATTTTGGGACAGAGGTAGTAACATATATTTTTCTTGATTGGACAATTGGACAAGTTAAACCTTTAACCGGAGAAGGAGAGATGGATTTGTGAAGACAACTCGGTTAGCGTAGGAAAATAAATATATCTTATAAAATCTGAGCCGTGCAATTCAACAAACGGCATGGATGAACAAATGAAGAGATCACAGGTTCCTGCGATCGACCTCGGATCGCAGCAGAGGCGGACGCATAGGGACTTGCTTATAAGAATATAGCCTCTCTATTTGGATGTAGAGTGATGCATCCAAGCACACAAATACTAATCTGGATTAGTGAGAATAATTATTATTCTGCTACTGGTTTGTAAAATATGCATTGGGTACTATTTTATCAACCATGTATCACTATTTTAAATATACAATTCAAATAATATTTTTGCAATTCCGTATACTACCAAATTTATGTTATTCGTATAACTAATCCAAAAATCACTATTCTTTCCAGAGGTTTAAATAGCAAATAGCGGACTTGTCGCGGTGGGGTATATTTGATAGCGGATATCGGATATCGGCGCTATCGTGGTCGCTACCGGTTCTTGTTATGTAGAATATTTTAACTATTTTATTGCTTCATGAGCTCACATATTTTATAAAAATGATGAAAAATTAAAATAATGTATAAAGTTTTCTAACCAAATTGTTTGAAAATTAATAAATTATATTATTATATCACTCTTGAAACATAAGCATTCTTATTCACATATATTGACGTAGTACAATATGTTGGTCAGTCTTTTATTGCACATATATTATTTGTTTCTATCAAAAGGATTTCAACTTGAATAATTGAGTAATTATTTTTCCTAAATATTAAAAAAATACTTTTCTATAACGTTAATGATAGAAAAATTTACATATAATATTGTTGCCTTCACTATATTTGTAAATATTGAAGTTATAAAAAATAAATTATCTATCTATCATTTTTTAAGAAAGAAATTAGAATCTAAAAATTATAATAGAAAATTGTAAACAAATTATGATAAAAGATTATGTAAATAAAAAAATTATTGATTATATAACATTTTAATGGATTTCAAGTATATGACTTTTATTTTCACTAATTAATTCTTCTATTTTTTTATTCTGTGGATTCTAAGTTTATATAACATTGACTGTTGTTTATAAATCCAATTAATTATGTGTTAAACAATTGTAAAACATAAATAACAATTATTTAGGGTTAGATATCATAAAATAATTGAAAATTCAGATAATTCTAACCACTATTTTATATGTTACTATGTAAAGTACCAAATGTTAGAAATTTATTTTAATTTCATATATTTTAAGATTTTATAAGATTAACAATTAATTAGTATGTAATTGAATAATATATTTCGGTAAATAGATTTAGTGGGCTGGCCACCCATTAATTCTTGATAGGATGATATTTCTAATTAATTATCTTATACACTGAAACTAATAATATGCGGTTTTCATGAAAAATTATGTTTAGATTTTATAACGTATAAAATTAATTTGATGAGTTATAATTTGCTGGTGATGCTAATTAAAGCCGGCATAGAGCCGTTGGATATATATTGCCGTTGCATATATGAGTGAATTAACTTGGTATCCATTGTAGCAATTACTTGGTCAAAATAATAATACACTCTCTTACATGGTACCATTAATATATCAATGAATTGCTACAGCTGTTGTACGCGGCAAAATTAATATTTGCCCGTTACTTTGATTCTTACCTTGACTATAAAAATGAGCAAAGTGAAAGATGTAGATTAACCAGAAAAGGTAAACAGAATTGTAAGAACTATGCATATTAAGCATATGAGAATGCATATTATATTCAACAAATCTTTGAGTTATTGTTACAATCAATTTCGGGTTCGCTCTTTATGCGGGGTGCACTGCATCAATGGAGCCAAGAGTCGAAGTATCTTGAGAGGAGATTACCATGAGTCCACTGCACCATGTGGGGCAAATACTTCTCTAAAGTTAGTACTCGTATTATTACGGGTGCGCTTCGATGCTCAACTATTGATTGATGATCTTCGACTATGAATGGATGCTAATTAGAAGATTGTACAAGTGACAAGTTCTTCAAATCACTGTTTGATCTTTCTAACTTTATTTACTTATTTATTTTTATTTAATTAGGCTTAATATTTTTCAACTAGCGGGGAAAAATCGATAGCGTCGTAGCGTTTTGCTTCCAAAACGCCATAGCGGCCATTGGCCGCTATGACCGCTATTTAAACCTTTGAAAGACAACGGAGTGGGGGTGCTTCAACGTTGTGCCCCTTTCAGTAATCTCACCTAATATTTTCTACTCCTCTATGGCCGCTATAGGAATTTAGGAACCCTAAAGTCAATCAGTAAAATAACTCTTTGTTAAAAATGTTTTTTGCTATCAGATTAGAAACCTAGCCACCGTTACAGTACTCACAACCATCCTGTCTCATCCCCTACAATCTTGATATCCTCTATCCAAAACCACCACTTCTCCCTTCTCTACTAATTGATGTGAACCCGTATGGAGGGGTGATATTCCACACAAAACTCGAGAAAGGGCTTGAGATGAGTTGGATCTAGATCTTGATGTGAGAATCGGGATCAAATTTAGAAGAGAAAGAAAGTCAGCTATTGAATCGAGAGAGGTTCTATACCCATGATTGTGTGTGATAGGCCCAAGGTGAGTTGGAGTGATCAAGACAGCTATGAAGACATTGCTCGAGCTTATGATCTTTCACTTGTGGATCTGAAACATGATTGACCCAACTTAGATCGTGCCGGATCATGGGTTTCCAAGGAAGGAGCATAGATAGAAGTTTTGCAAAAACCGGCCTTTGGTCTAGTGACTAAGGGCAGCGCCCTCCGTGTGGGAGGTTGCGGATTCAAAATCTGGATAGGAGTCTTTTATAGACAAATTAAATTTGAATGGGTGAACCTCATCTTTTATCTCAAAAAAAAAAAAAAAAAAAATAGATAGAAATCTTGCAGGAGTGTGGAGCTGAAACAAGGCACTATTGGGTGGAAAACTACACACATGTTCTATATTATGGCTTCTCAACTTGACATTGAAAGCCTGTTGGACATTTAGACAAGGGTTGTGAGCGGGTGGCATTGCAACAATCAAATTTGGTCAACCGCAACAACAATTTTCTAAATAAATATAAATAAAATCTCTAAAATAGAAAAATTTGTAAAAGCATGTTATAAAACTCATAGATTGATTGTGAGAAATTTTGTGAGCATCCGTATCTCTAAAATAGCATATACCTTTCTAAAGGGTAATATTGTAATTGTAATTGAGATGTCATTCAGATCTAAAAGTTTTTTTAGAAATTCATTCAACACATCTTCAGAATTTACTCATTTTTAATAAAAAAATCACTCTTTGAAAGGATTTCTAAATTAGAAAGTTTTTCTATAACTTTCTAATTTAGAAAGTCTCCACATCCTAGAAAGTATTTCAAAAGATGTCACATAGAATTTAGAAATACAATTAGAAATAGCAATGCCGATGCTCAATGGATGGAAATGAATGGAAGTATTCTATTTATTTTCGTTACATTTGTAACCTCCAAATTTAAAGTGTAAATGATATGTAAGTTCCTTTTGTTTCCTTCCCTTCCATCCAAATTCAGGAGCACAACTTTAAGGAAAAAAATTTGAACTTCATTTCTTTTTGTTTCTCAATTATAGTATACCTAATCTCTCCGATATATTCCTTTTCCAATAAAAAAAAAAAAGAGGATCGAGTAAATAAAATAATTTGATCTCTATTGTATATTCAAAATTAATTTTAAAATTATATAAAAAGAATAATTAATTGTCCGCTGTAATACGCACACCAGGTATACATAGCTACTGTAATCATCTAAGGGATCAAACATATCACCCAAAAAAAAAAAAAAAACCGAGTCCTGTGTTAAGTCCTTCAGAAATAAAACACATTAATACACAAAACACATATATACTTATAGTAGAAAAGATCAGGGAGATACATACCTTGAAGTTGTACACTTGAGATAGTTTCTTCAGTGCATGGAGACTAGTAGACTACTGATCAGTGGAAAGGGAGAGGGAGGAAGGTTTTCAAAAGCTAGCTCCAAATGGATTATTACCATTAGCAATTACAACAGTACTATGGTTAACTCTCCGGCCGGGATTCTTCAGATTGAAACAATCCAAATTTAGTTAGAACACGGAGAATTACGTAGCATGTGGGCTGGTGTTGGAATTTGTGGATCTCGATGGACTTGTTATTAAAACTTCACAGTTCACGATATGAAGTTAAAAAGTCAGGACTCGTAAAATAAAAGACTTGTACAGCTGTGTAATAAGTTAGATCCGGATATTATGCTCTATGACCATTTGACTAAACACTAATACCTTGCTCAATATGAGAACATTTAATTATTACATTGTCAGACAGTGTCACTCATAAACGAACTTACTTTAACCTATCAAATTACTTCTGAAAACCCACTTGGGCCCGTTTAATCTGGACAACCCCGGTGACTTGAGTTTTACAATGCTGGAATGGAACTTGGAAAGGTGATCCAGGGCACGCACGATGGACCCGTAGACGAAGATCGAGTTAATTCAGACCCAACACAGAGGATGGGCCTGCACAGTAGAAAGCCCGACATCACAGTAATTATAAGGAATTCATTTGTTAGGCTTTTCTTAGCTTTAAAAAGTCCCGTAATTAGCCCAATATATGCCCCAAAAGCAGCCCAGAACATTTCCAATCACTGATTTATTCAATTACACATCTATGGTCTATCACACTATCGCTGATCTTCAAGAATCAAAACTACTCAGCCATGGAGCCCCCTTTCAACAAGAAATTTTTAAAAATTTATCACTAAGAAAGTTGTGAATTTGTCATGATCATTGAGTCTTTTCTGATCTGGACTCATTACATTATGCTTGTATTTCTATATATCACCTATATTATTGCTGTTTTCTGGGAGGTGTTCGACGAAATGCACCCACCATTGTTAACACTTATCACTCACATGGCTGAGTGATGCTGTGTCCGACCCTTCAACCCGCAAAGGAACCGCTTCTGATGTCTCTTGTCGGATGCCGGACTAATAGGCTCCCTATCATATGGTTCAACCACAATCTCACGGGTTCGGTCGGAGGCCCAGTTGAAGCTTCTTTGGTTGAGCCAGGCGATGATATCAGCGAAAACTGCTTCCACATTCTCGTCGGGTTCACCAGCTGTCAGCCCGTGCCACATTCCTGGGTATAGCTTTATGGTCTTGTCAGAACTGCTCGCTTGATCGTACAATGCACGACTCACTTCTGGGTCGGTTACTGTGTCAGCCTCCCCGTGTAATACAAAGAAGGGTAATTTCACCTATCAATTTATTTTGCATCATACAAAGTAAGTACCCTTCCAAATGCCTGAAATTTGGGTCAAGTTTACACGAGGGAAGGACGGAATCAAACAAACTAATTTAGTCAAAATCAAAGATCTGAGATGGCATATAGATCTGTACCAATTTCAATAATGAACAAGTACAAAGGTATACCTCTGATAAGTGATCCTCTACATCCATGCTTGTCCGAAGCAATTCAAGTGCGGTCTTTAGTCTAGGTTTGTCTTGGTATATCAATTTGTTGGTTCTTATCTGGTATCATGCAACAAAAGTAAAATATATAGATTAATCAGCTACATATTGTTTGGCAGGCCTCAATTTAAGACCTTTGTGTGATGTATTACAAAAATCTATGATTTAGTTTGACTAGAATTTTATTCGAAAAAATGGTTTTAGAACACCAAAATGAATAATTTTGCTCTGGTTATATATAAAACCATCTGTATCATATGTGCTATAATTTTACAAAATACAGGAATGTGAAAGTTTAGCAATTGAAATAAATAAAAAAGGGTAATACGGACCTTTTCGCGTTTAACAGGGTCTTTAAAGGCCGAGTCAATCACATCCTTTGTCGGAACAATCTTCCATTTTGGTATGATTTCTTCTACTTGTGTCAACAATGTAATAACCACCGGATGCGGTTTCACTTTCTCTGATATCTATCATGCCAAAATTTTAGAAGAAATTAACCTAAAACCGGAAACAGGTTTAAGAAAAATTACTAGAAGCTATGCCAGTACAGGTTTCTGGTAACAAACCAAATAAATGCAAACAAAAGTAGCTAGATAACTGTTATTTATTCAAGGCTTTGATCACAAACTGTTACACCAAACCCTTTTTCTAACTTCTTAGTCAAGGTGATTGGTACGTAGCAACGCATTTTACAGGCAAATATGGTTGACAATTTTAGCCCTTTCTTTTTCGAGAGCTCTACGAATTGCTCTTGAAGCATGTGAACTGATCAATCCAAACCAATTTAGTTTTTGTATGCCAGTTTTGCTAGAAATTTGGTTACTGTCATATGCAATTAAATGTGTGCTCATACTCCAGGGCTTATATATTTTGCTGGTAAATTTTACGCATAATAAGATAACCATTAATATTTTTTTCTTATATTGAAATCACTGTGCATGTACCTTACACATGGGAGCCACAAGAACAGCACCATCCCAGAAAGCGGGGTCCCTTCTGTGAAGAAGTAGCGTCACTGCTCCCCCCATCGACTCTCCATACAGAAACCGGCTCTTTCTTCTGTTCTCCTCCTTATCTATCACACAGTTCAACTTGAAAATTTTATTTCTTAAATTTATCAAATTTCAAGGAATGAACAAGCTGTTTTATTGTTTCAGTCGGCTCAAAAGAGGCACTACCATTTTACCAGAACAGCAGGATTTGGGTTCTCTGGCGTTGTTCTTCATCATTTATATAGTGGTTTTTATTGCTGGAATATATTGGAACAAATTGAAGCTGTAATTTGCAATTGCTGTTTTTTGTATTATATGTCGGTTGCTGGTTTATTAATCGCAAACATTCGCTGTTACAATTGTTTACTTGCAATTTCTTTTGTGTGAGCTTAAAATAAACAAATTAATCTAGTAATTCGAAAACTGATCTTTCAGAAAGGAAAGCAATTAGTTGAGTATTGTAACAGAAATTACCACAAACTGATTTGAAAAATCGGTCGCAATCTGCCACGATATTATCGAACTTCTTGATGTAGCACCTGGCTCCCATGGATCTACCATGACCTTCATAATCCATGCCATACACACCATACCCTGCAGTTGCGAGTGTTACCCCGCATGCTGCCACCACAATAAATCTTGACCGTCAGATCCTGATCATGTGCTTCTAATGTAATAACAATGATAAAATCAAAACATCATCTTAAGTACATCCTTTTCCTTACAATTACACTCCAAGCAAAGATATTTTTGGGGAAACTTTTACATAATACCAGAAAGGATACCATAATCGGTACTGACTATGATAGTCATATTAACACAGTTGATATCGATTTTAATATTTTTTTTTAATATCTCTGTAACATTTTTCTTTTATTTTTAGTTCTTTTTCTTAGAAACAGAGTTAAGGATAGCAATTTTTTGGAGAAGAATTAAAAATTTAAAACCATTAGCAAGACTCATTAAATGCCATATACAAATAGTATTTCCTTGCCATGGAAAAGAGAACATTATTAGATATGGGAAAAACATTACTCAAAAAAGAAAACTATATATTTAATTATTATTATGGTGACTATGTGTGTAAACAAGATACCCAAATATTAAATGCTTTCACACTAGCCAGCCAGCAACCAACCAGTATCAGAATACAGGACCCACTTTGAACAGCAAGCTCCATCTTCTTCAGATAAGAAAGAAACTGTTCAAATTGGGCTCCATGTATTAGGCTGGTGGTGGGGGGGATCCACTAACCGGGAGGAATTTATGATGAGATCCTGACCTGTATTTCTTTGTTTCCATGCAATTTTCTCTGGAAAAATGTGTGATATACAGACAAAGGATGAGGGAAAGATGCTTCCAAAGAACATTTATGAAAATATATGACAATGGAAAGATGTTAACAAGGAACGGTTGTTAGAGCATCTCCAAAAGATCTCTAATAATTTATTCCCAATATGATCATATTAGGAGTTGCTCCAAATTTTTGAAATCCAAATTATACCTTAAACTCTAAGAGTTTCCCTAAAGATGGATCCCAATAAATTTAAAATGGGCCACGTCACTGGGCCTGGCCAATCAAACGGCGGAGAGGGAAGGGGAGGATTATTGAGAGTGCGGAGGGAATGCCTAAAAAATAGCTAATATTGGCTTCGATTTGGGGATAACGCAAAAATTGGGAAGGGTTTGGGCTTCTGTTGGAGCCCAATTTTTGTCCTTAATTCCCAATAATTGGTTTTAGGAATGGTTTAAGGATGCTCTTAGTCCCTTTTGTCCCTTCCGTATATCTTAACAAAAAAAAAAAGGAAAAAAAAAAAAAGAGGCCAACTGCAAATTAACATATAACTTTGCAATACCCTAGGTATAAATAATTTATAAAATGTCAGTGAAATTGAAAAATAGATTTAGTTTGTTTATACATTAAACAGTGCTGCTGAAGCAAAAAAATTCACATTTAATTTGTTTCAGAACCACTAACGAAGGCATGTGTTGACAATTGAGTCTGATCGCATGCATTCTGAGTAGAATGTGAACATGTGTATTCATAGTTCATTTTCAAAGCATGCGTTCAACAGGAATTTTGAAACTTTTTTGGCAACTTCAGATATGTTTTCAGTGGGTTTTAAGCTGCCAAAATGTATGTTTCATCAAATTAAACAGATCAATGATATGTACGTACGTACGCTTGTTGTTCTCAAACATTTCAAAACAAAAATATCGCTGTCAAAAATCAGAAAAACAGAGATTGAATGGACTCAAAAAGCGAATTCAGAAACTTTAGCTTTTAATTAAGAATTGTCAATTATCTTATCAATAAAAGAAAAAGAATTTTTCAGAATTCAAATTGGTTGAAAGCAACTTCGATCTCATGAGGTGACATTTTATAGTTTTTTTTGGTGGCCAAACTCACCTTCCTTTGGTTTTATTTGATTGAAATAGAATGACCCAATAACAAAAACAATAAAAAGAAATTGAATAAATTAAGTTAGCAATATGACCTAAACCAAACAAAGATATAATTTATATAATTCAAATCAAGCCCGGTCCACTCTTGTATCTATCAATCTATCTTCATCAAAAGATTACAACTACAACAACAAGTTTTAAGTAATATTTTGAAATTACAAACTCAATAAGTATATATATACTACAGGTTATGCATATATATGCACCTAATCAATATAAATTATTTGCACAAAGTATTGTTACGTGTGTAAGTATCAATAAAGACTTTTCTTATCTGGACCAATAATATTAATATTAATTGATTAAGTAAATACTAAATATTGAGGAAAAAAAATATGTGTTTGTTTTGGTACGTTATTGAAATATGGTGTTCATCATCAAACATTCAAACTACTCTTCATTGAAGGACAAGAAAATTAATTATGTTTCCGTTTAATTAACCTTACAATTTCTTTTTTTGGGGTTTGCAATTGGTCTTGGTTTCAACTGGTTAATGGGGCAGTTGACAAATGATGACTTTTGCTACTAACTAATTAATGTTGTCATTAACAATTGATTATATTATTGTGCATGAAATTAATTAGATTTAGCGGACAAGGTGTCCCATAAGAATGACAAACTTTTATATATAAGTACTATTTAAATTTCATATGTATCTGGTTTTTCAGTTTAAATAAGCTTTAACAATTTATGTTTATCAATAAGTTTTCAGCCAGGGATAAAGTAGTGTGCCTTTAAATATGTACCAAATGAAAAATGAGAATTTGAGACTAAACCACCATTTCTAGAATTCTGGAATTTGGAAAATTTTTATGGATTTTTAGCTAATTTTTCTTTTTGAATATGTGAAGGTTGCTGACAAATGACAACTGCTCTGGTTCTAAAAAATTTGACATTAACAGAGTACTACATACTACCATCTAGTTGAGCATTAGTTTGATTATTTTTTCCTTTAAATAAAAACATGTTTGACCGGGAGTATCAATTAATTAATTGTGACGCTACTTTGATTAAGCATAATCACAATTATTATTGATATTAAAAAATAAGCATTGATAATATATTATGGACATGTTGAACAATTTAATGGCGTCATGCTACTTCCTCTCAAAATCATTATCCTTGAAAAATATAGTATTAAAAAAACATCTTAAGGAACAGACTAGCTATCAATAGGAAGTCTAATTTGAAATAAAGATAAATTTAGCTTTCAATCATGTGCAGCATGGGTTGAATTAATATATATTTCCCATTTTTGTTCCGTGTTTTACTCCCAGAAGGAATTCTTGATGTCATAGTTGCTTAACAAAAAAAAATAAATAAATAAATAAACAAGGTAGAATTTTAATATGAAAAGCAACAAAAAAAAAACAAATAAAAAATATAAAGGAGATATAATATTTCAATTTACTTAATTTAATAAATTAAAATCCTAACCTCTCATGAAGTTGCTGCACTCCATGCCATACCCTGCAATTAATATAATCAACAAAACCATACAAAAATGAAAAATCTCATATTAAAAAAACAATTTTCAATAATTAGTTAATTATAAAGGATTAAATATATATATATATATTGTCAATCATTTTAATGAACTTGAATCAAAATGAAAATAAAAAAATCATGAATTAAGTGAAAGAAGGTATGTACCATGACAGAGGAAGACAAGAGCTTTTGGGGAAGAGGAAACAGGGAGCCATCTACAAGTAAAGAGGTCTACCCCTCTCCCATTCTTGATATATTCCTATCACATATACATACACCACACAATAAATCAATACAGCAACACTTAACAACAGGTATCACCATTAATTGTGTTTCAACTTCACACACACCTCAAAAGATAACAATAGAGGAGGAATCATACTAGACCCCAAAAGTTGAAATCTTTATAAGCATATTGAAAGAGAGGAATTTAATTAATTAATTAAAAAGATAACAACAGAGAAGGAATATATTTGTGGTTGGTTGCTTAATTACCTCACGATACTCCACCTCCATGTCTGATCATAAAATTAAAAGGCTATGATCTTTGAAGCACAAACAGCCCAGAGAAGAGAGGGAGATGATTTGTTTGAAGAGATGAGAGAAATAATGGGGAAGAGTTGATAGATAAGTGGAGCCCCAAAAGGAGAAGTCTGCGAGGAGGAGACAAAATAAGATGGGGGAAAGAGAGAGAGGGGAAGAAATAAAAGCTGCTGCTAGTTATGGGATTTTATTACTTATTTATATGTAATAAAAAAGAAGAAAATAAGTTTTATGTATAAAATATAAAATAAATAAAGCTTCTGCTGCTTGGATTACACGTGGCATACACCTATTCACATTTTCACGTTTAATAGGCTTAAATATTACTCAAGAGTTTCAGATCAGTTTCTCAACTCTCCAGTTCAGGAAAAATTGGAACATAGACAGCTTCTTCAACTTGGGTATTTTTAATCAAGGATTTTTTAAAAATTCAAATTGAGTTTTGAATAATTTTTTTATTTTGGTGTTTCGGTTGTTCTTGAATTTATTTACAAGTGGTTAGGGAAGTACTTATAATTAATTTGATCACATCGATGTAGGTTTAAAGCTCTAGTTAGTTTAAATTTCAAAATCAATTAATTAGGTGCAATTGTCAGGCCAGCCTTAGCTCACCTTGATTGGTTCAACCTAATAATAATAGGCTTTCGGCTTTCCAATTATTGACATGTATAAAAAGGTTGAATTAAATACATTTTGGAATTGAAACAAAGTGTAACTTATCAGGTAAATATTTTACTAATCTGTATAATTATTTAAGCTATTTTTATTGACAAAAAAAATTAATAACTCTATATTCATGAGAGATAAGTACTTATTGACATCTCATATTAGCATTTTTTTTAATTTCATTTTGTAACTAATAAGTACCTGATGTAATATAGATTACTCTTCATTGTATACTAAGTAAACACAAAGTCAATTTTCAAACAACCTACTGTTATCATATTTTAAAAATTAAGTTATCGAAGATAGATGTTACATGTTAGTCACTATCTTAGTGCCCTTCATAAGGCATAACTAAACAAAATAATACGCCATAAATATTGTAAAACTAGAAAAAGGAAAAAAAAAAAACAAAACAAAACAAATAGAAAAGAAAGGAAAAGAAATGCTTTAATCATTGACATTCAAATTTTTTTCAAATAAAGTCCCAAAAAAAAAAGATTGTCAAGACTTTTTTCAAATATTGGCTTTTATCTTAGCCCCCCGTTAGGCAAGTGTAGTAAGTTAAAACGGAGTAAAACGTTAAATCACTTTAAATCAGTGGTGTTTGGTGGTAGTGAAGTAAACAGATGAAGTAAAGTTGATGTTATGTGTAAAAGATGTGAAATGTTGATGATTTAGTTTACTACACCTATATAGCTGCGTTAACTTACTACACTTAAATCACTTTCGTTTGGTGACTTAAAATTGATTTAAGAGCTTAAATCAATTTTACTACGGCTACCAAACGCACGGTAGAATCCTCAACTAAGAGGATCTCCCAAACAGAAAGCAAATGGAGGGGTAAAAAGGTCGTAATAATAGACTTTTCAAGGGTCATCCCAATCGCAGTCGAATCATATCACCCGTTATCCAAATTTTGGATAACAGGGGGCCTATTATTCTAATTTTGACCGTTGGATCAGAACGGATGGATCAGATTTATTTACAAAAATTCTTGTTCCGTTCAAAGTCTGTAATTTGGTATCAATCTGAACAGTTCATTTTGATCAGACGGTCCAAATTAGGACAACAGGGTTCTGTTATCTGTAAGAATAACAGCAGATATGGACTCCAATCGCAGTCCCCAATCCGAATCTATTACCAGTTATAATGACTTCTGATCTTATCTCTCCTTTTTGCTTCCCAATACATACCGACATCGACGTGTGCTTGGAATGGAATGGATTCTCAACTAAAGATGGGTTTTGTAATGGCATCGCTATGCTTTCCTTCAATTTTGACCCACAATGAATGAATTCCGACCATCCTGTTAATTTGCATTTATTTTAGTTCAAAACATGCATAATATTGATATCAGGATATATATATGAAAGGTATTAATATAAGGAAAATGCTCCGTGATAAATACTACCATCGCTCTCCTCTACCAACAATATTTTATTGTGCATATTGTTTAGTCGTATTTTATAGAAATTAATGTGATTATTATGCATATTATTATATAGTTTATTATGTAAGTTAATTAAACAGGCGCACAAATGGAAAGCACCAGTGAAGCAGTTGGTTTATGACTAGAGGTGGCAAAACCTGACACGACCCGAAAAACTCGCCCGACCCGACTCGATACCCCCCCCCCCCCCCCCAAGGTTTTCAGAGAAAGTCAAACTGATCCGAACCCGACCCGACCCGTGTTTCAGGGAAATTCAAACTGATCCAAACCCGACCCGACCCGTGTTTCAGGTAAAATCAAACTGACTAGAACCCGACCCGACTCGAACGACACGAAAGTCGAGATGACCCGGGAATAGAGGTGCAAAATCTGACTAGACCCGAAAAACCTGCCCGACTTGAACCTGACCCAAACCAAAAAAATGCTGGCAGACGTCAACCTGATACCCGACCCGACCTGACCTGAACCTGAACCCGAACCGACCCGACCCGATCTGAACCCGATCCAACCCGAAAATATACCGGCAGCCGTCAACCTGATACCCAACCCGACCTAACCCGACGTTTCCATTTCAATCATACTGACCCGATCCAACCCGACCCGAACTAACCCAACAATCTGCCACCTCTATTCATGACCCTTCACTATTTATGACCTCGGTTCAGTGAATTAATACATATTAAAAAATGCATATATACTGTAAATTTTAGTTATGTACTTATATGAGTAAGCTCTTTATAAGTACTAGCAAGAAATCTGTTCGTTGGGCGGGTTTTTTAAACCAAAATCAAAACAATAAATTATTTTATTAATAATATATAGTAGAAATAGAAAGATATAATTATGAAATTGAGTAAAGCGTCAAGGACTCTCTATTTTATAAAGAATTGAGGTTGAAGCATGTCGGTCAAGCACGCTGAAACAGGAGCGAAGTGTGACTGTTTCTTCATATAAGGCGAGGGATTAGAGAGAAAAGTCATACTAAATCGCAAAGAACAAGAGTAAAAACTGAAAAGCAATATTTTTTTTTTTCCGTCAATCACAATGAGAGGAAAATAGAAGAGTACTCGGATTGGGAGAAGCGGGGGTTTATTCGAAGGGAAACATATTGAAAGTGAAAAGACAGAAATATAGAAAAGTCATCGGTTCGATCTATATGAACATAATGATAATTTTTTTCCATTTCGGTGGTAGACTTAGAACAAATAAACATATCCAGTCCTTACGTGTTTTTTTATGGGAGTATAGATGAATTAATAAAACTATGAACATATTAAATGTTATCTTACAAACATATATGAATGTTATGGTCCTTTCATATTTTAAATGAAGTATTGTGTGGCTACTTAATTAATTGTTGCCGTGGAAAATTTGTCACTAATTCATAGTTGCAGGACTAATTTGTCAAAAGATGAAAGTTTTGAGGCTTCAAGCCATGCATTATCGCTTTGTTTAATCCAGGTGGTAAACCTAGGCTTTTTTCTTCCTAATAGAAGACTAACTTTAAATTTACATGCATATTGATAGGTACTTAATTAAGTACAAATTAATTAAATTATTATGAGATAGTATGCTACGGATTGACTCATTGACTATTAATTTTTTAAGTACGACATAACTAATTTTGCAGATAAGCGTATCTTCACCAATTGCGACAGATGAATGCATCTTAGCCCTGACACTACAAAATTAACGGCTGGATCAAAGTTCTTCTCATCCATTACAGACTCTGCAATAATTGGGTGTGTTTGGATGATGTAAAAATTAGTACATGAGTAGTAATTTTTTGGTTAGTGATTAAAAATAGTGCTAGGTTAGTACTAACTTGAATATGTTGAAGAATAAAGGAAATTAGAAAAAGCAACGATCAATATGACCGTTGTATCTTTTAATTTCTTTCCATTTTGATCATCAGATGACCGTTGTCTGTAATGGCTATATAAGCCACAATATCGGATGTACAAATTAATTAAAATCAATAAGAAAATCTCTGATTACAAAAAAACTTCATGGTATCAGAGCCAGGTTTGATCAAAACGCTTCCGCAAGCAAAACCAGTAAATCAACAACCATGACACAAGAAATCGAGTTACAATTCGGCAATCAAAAAGCTCATTTGCAAATTAACCAACTCAGAAAAGAAAAGGCGACAAGACAAGTTGCTGTGGGCACAACCGAACCGAAGGATGAGAAGAAAGCATTTCACTCTGCGAAGGGGGAGGAGACGAAAGGGGTGAATCGAAAAACTTCAGACCGACTCGATCGCCTGGAGGAAATGCTTACTTCGCTCCAGGGTCAGAAGTTGAGTCAAGGTTTAATTAAAACTCAACATTGTTTATCTCATCCCACAAACAATACGATAAGTTCTAGCAACCAATCAAACCAGCCCATTTCATTTAAAATGTCTAATGTTGGGTCTGGACCAGAAATCATACGAGGAAATATGCCAAATCTGAAATTGAGTTGTGAGAATAAATGTTTGAGTATTGGTCATTGTACCAAAATTGCACCAAAAAATAATGAGAAATGGGTACTTAATTCGGGTGCTACCGACCATATGACCGGAAATTGAGACCTATTGAGAAGCTTTCGAACCCTTGAAAATGACCAATATTTTATGGTTGCCAATGATGAAAAAAGTAAGATTAAAGGATGAGGCATAATTAGCATTTTGAATAAGAATTTTCTTCAAGATGTATTTTATGTTGAAAATTGCACCATAAATTTACTTTCTATTAGTAAACTTACTAAGGAACTAAATTGTCAAATTATTTTCGATCAAGATATTGTAGTTTTTCAAGATCGAATTTCCAAAGAAAAGATTGGTGAAGGTTTTTTAGAAAATGGTTTATATTTTTTGGATAGCAACAAGCGTATTTTGAATACAAAACGAGATGAAGAGTTAAGTAATCTTTTGCATAAGCGAGTAGGACATTCTTCCGACAAAATATTAAAAATTATGTTTGATTTTTCAAATGATTTTTGTAACAAGTGTGATATTTGTAAGTTTGCAAAACAAACAAAACTTCCTTTCAATAATTCAACCTCTAAGAGTAATGAAGTATTTGAATTAATTCATTCTGATGTATGGGACCCGCACCTGTGGACTCTTATAATGGTTTTAAATATTATATCATTTTTATTGATGATTTTTCAAGAGCAACATGGTTGTATTTAATGAAAAATAAAAATTAAGTTTTCTCTCATTTTCAAAATTTTGTAAATCTCGTTGAAACTCAATACGACAAAAAGATTAAAATTCTTTGTACAGACATTGGTACGGAATTTATCAATAAAAACTTTGAGAATTTTACAAATTTAAAAGGGATAATTCATCAAACTTCTTGTGTGTATACCCCACAACAAAATGGGGTGTCGGAACGAAAAAATCGTCATTTGTTAAAAATGACAAGAACTCTTTTATTTCAAAATAATGTTCCAAAAATTTTTTGGTCGGAAGCCGTTCTCACCGCCACATATTTAATAAATCGATTACCTAGCTCCGTATTAAATTTTAAAAGCCCTTTTGAGATTATTTACAATAGAAAATTTAATTTTGATCATTTAAGAATATTTGTTTGTACTTGTTTTGTGTATAAAACTAAATTAGATAAACCAGATTATACATCAATTAAAGCTATTTTCTTAGGATATTCATCCCACCAAAAAGGATATAAATGTTATGACCCAAAAACAAAAAAATTTCATATCTCAAGAAATGTTGTTCCTTGAAAATGATCCTTTTTATAAAAATGAGGAAGAAAAAGATAGCAATGATAATTTCTTGAATGAATTTGTAGTACCTATTACTACTAATCAAGAGAGACAAGTAGTTGTAGTAGGAAATACAACTCAGGAAAATTTTGAAGAAAATGTGGAAAAGTCATCTCAAGAAGAAATTGAGAATGAAGAAATGGAGGAAATTCAAGAAGAAGACGTACCACTAAGAAGGTCAAGTCGCCAACCACAACCATCAACAAGGCTAAAGGACTATGTTACATATTCGATAAATTATCCTATACAAGATTACATTTCATATGAAAATATCTCAAAGGATCACTATGCCTTTGTGGCCGCTTTGTCAAAAATTGAAGAACCCACTAATTATGAAGTAGCTAGAAAATATCCAAAATGGTGTAAGGCAATGAAAGAGGAACTTCATGCCTTAGAAAAAAATGCGACTTGGGAACTTTACAATTTACCAAAGAACAAAAAACCAGTTGGATGTAAACGGGTATACAAGGTCAAATATAATAGTGACGGTACCATTGAGAGATATAAGGTTAGGTTAGTGGCCAAAGGATATACTCAAACTCAAGGTATTGATTACTTTGAAACCTTTGCACCGGTAGCAAAAATGAATACGGTAAGAATTCTTTTCTCTATTGCCGTAAATAAAAATTGGAATTGGAATTTAAATCAAATTAATGTTAAAAATGCTTTTCTTCAAGGAAGAACAACATTGTAATCTTTGTTGTAGGTTAAAGAAATCAATTTATGGTCTTAAACAATCTCTAAGAGCACGGTATAGTAAACTCTCTCATTTTTTATTTTCTTGCAATTTTAAGATAAGTAGTGCCGATTCATCTCTTTCATTAAACATAATTCCAATGGTACAACCGTAGTTCTTATTTATGTTGATGACCTTATTATTACTGGAGACAATAATTTTGAAACTGATTGTATAAAAAGAGATCCTAAACAAAAATTTGATATTAAAGACTTAGGTAGGTTGAAATTTTTTTTGGATAGAGATAACTCATTCATCGAAGGGGCTATTTATATCTCAAAGAAAGTATACTTTTGAACTGCTTAAAGAAACCGGCAAACTATGAAGCAAACCGACCATAACACCAATAGATACAAATGTTAAGTTAAATAGTGAAGATGGTGAACCCATAAGTGACATAAACCAATTCCAAAGACTTGTAAGAAAATTAATTTATCTCACGGTAACTAGGACCGACATATCTTTTGCCGTAAGCCAAATTAGCAAATTTATGCATGCTCCTAGGACACCACATTTAGAGGCCGTAAATAGAATTTTGAGATACTTAAAGAGGACACCCGGAAAGGGAATTTGGATGAAAAATAATCATTCTAATAAGATATGTGGCTATTCCGATGCAGATTGTGCCAGCAGTTTTGATCGACGATCTACAACCGGTTTTTGCACATTTGTAGGCTCTATCTAGTCACATGGAAAAGCAAGAAAAAAAATGTTGTGGCCCAATCAAGCTCTGAGGCTGAGTATCGAGCCATGATATCAACTGCAAGCGAGTTGGTTTGGATCAAACAACTTCTTACAGATTTTGGCATTCAAATTCAAGCACCGATGAAGATGTATTGTGACAATCAAGCCGCGAGACACATTGCATCTAATCCGGTGTTTCACGAACGGACCAAACATATTGAAGTTGATTGTCATTTTATTCGAGAAAAAGTCAAAGCTCAAGAAATTGAAACACCATTCATCAAGAGTGAAGACTAATTGGCGGTTGTGTTTACAAAAGGTTTGAGTAGCGAATTTTTTGAAGACATAATAAGCAAGCTCGGGTTATATGATATATACACGCCAAGCTTGAGGGGGAATGCTAAAGAATAAAGGAAATTAGAAAAATAGGCAACGATCAATATGACCGTTGTATCTTTTAATTTCTTTCCATTTTGGTCATCAAATGACCGTTGTCTGTAATGGCTATATAAGCCACAATATCGGCTGTACAAATTAATTAAAATCAATAAGAAAATCTCTGATTACAAAAAAACCTTCAGAGTAGTATGAGAGTAGTGCTAACTTTGTAGTATTCGGGTTAGTAAATATGATGTTTGGATTGCATTTACTTGAGTAGCATAAAAATAGTACCAAGTTGATACTTTTTTATTAATATCACTACTCACACTTGTGAACAATTTCACTAAACCAACATTTGTATGGATTAGTTGAGTAGCTCTACTCAAGGACTAACCAAGATTTCTATTTTGTGTTTAGATGATACTAGTATTGAGAGTAGTAAGCTACTCTTAGAGTAATACTAATCTTGGATGATCCAAATACATAATAAATTAAAGTTGAGGTTTATTTCGCCACAAGAAAACTAAACATATACTGATTGACAATTACGTACGTAAATCAAATTCTAAGTCATCCGGTGGTCGTTAATTAGGCAAACAAGGATTAAGCTTCCTTAAAGTTCTTCAAGCTTCACTGGTACCTTAAACTTTCCAAACATTGGTTCCTTAACGCGGATTAATAACACCTCTTTAAGTCTCTTTTTGCTTGGGACTTAATCTTTGTCCGGCTCTTTAAGGAGCTTCTCCCCCTAGAGTAAGCCTTCTTAGTTCTCAAGTACGGATTAAGTCATTCAAACAAACATGAGGTGCTTAGCAAATTTGATCCCCTCGTGTGATCGGGATCACGTGCTTTTCTAAAAAGAAAAGTAGGCCCTACTTTTCTTAATCTGAAAGTTGAGAAACACTTGAAGTATATTAAGATTGATGTAGCAAATGCCTAAGTACTTTGAGATCGATGAGACAACCGATACTGACCATCCGATTGGAAAAGCAGCATATTTTCATCCCCCGTTGTGTTGCCGAACTACGGACTACCCCTAGAATTCTCATATGAGCTGCAAATATTAAATGTGGTAATGTAAACATTTTTAGAGAAAAGAAAGGTTTGATCCATGAGCCAATGTGCCATGGTTGTGGAAGGACATGAACGATAACGAGATCTTGATGTATGTTTTATGAATCCGATCTTTATCGAACCTGTAGCAGTCCAAAGCGTCCTTACGTTCTCATTTTTCTCAACGCATTAATGAAAAGATGGGAAAGTTGCAGCTAACAATTGATATAAGATTCCACATTTATTTTGTGTATAACTGTATAAATGTATCTACTTAATTAATCTTGATGTACGCTCTATAGTACACAGCTTACTGTTTGATTGGAATATTACTGATAAATGATAATGAAGGAAAATTGAATTTTTGTACATACCCTTCAGCTTTACAAATTATGAAAATAAAGTTGTTTCTTGAACTTTCATTTGCATAAATTTGATCAGTACTGACTTTGGTGAAGGGAATACATTGGTCCCTTTAGTTAACTAATCTAGACCTCTTTGATTGTATATATCACAAAACCTCTTTGATTAGTTAACTAATCTAGCTTACTATTAAATCTTATCACAAAACAAAAGATCCATTTCGGCAAAAAAAAAAAATGTTATGATATAAAATAATATATTTAGTATTTTTTTTTATGCCAAAAAGTAAGTGAATCATCAATTCAATTCATTTTTCAACCAAAAAGAATGTTTAAAATTTGTTGGTAAAAAGTTAATTTTCTTGTGAAAACATTCTGACAACAAAATTTATATTTTTGCGAGAAGATAAATTGTTGGGTTTCTTTTAACTTGTTTTCCATACATACATAAGACCCAAAAAGTTAAAGGAAAGCAAAGGCACCAAATTGGTAGAGCACATATTGAGCCCATCAGCCCAACCAGGATAAAGGCTTAAACAAGCAAATTGAATTTAAGGGATCTAATTAAAGCCCACATTATCCAAAAACTAATTGGGCCATGGTGCAATTACATGGCCCATAACAAGGGACATTTTGAAGGAAGGCGAGCTAGCCTTTTTGCAAGCAATATTTTGGCAGGTTAAACAGGTTGAAGGTAAGGCAGCTGTTGTATATATTACACAAGAATACATTACAACCATTGATGCATGGCTGCAGATGCAATTAAATATGCAATATTTACAAATTAATTAATTATATAAAATTGTAATATAAAGTTGGATTGACTTTACCCAACTCATGTAACTCCGCTTTTCTGTTACCAATCTATGAATTAAGGTGAACCATATATAATTTACCATTAGGACAAACTTTACAACTTTAGATTCACAAAAAATTAAGTACAAGCTAATTAATTACGCCCTAGATTTATCTTCATCGTTTTTAATTATGTATTAATTATGGTATAATGGTAATATATATATTTTATCATTGACTCATTGTCACTAACTAAATAGGTAAACTTATTTTCAACTTGTTGACTATATATATATTTTTTCTACATTAGTACTTTCGTTATTTAGCAATCAGCATAAATAATTAAACATATAATTTATATTTATATATCAATCTGAAGAGGATCGGTACAAACAAGTAAGATAATAAATCCAAACGGCTATATATACATTTCCCATTGCCCTACGGCTACAATCAATATCTCATCAGCTGCTATCACTCATTCAAAGTCGTTTCAGTTCCATCCATCCATCCATCAGAGATCTCTCTTTTTCTTCTAGCTTTCTTTCTTTCTTGCTTTCTTCTTTCTCCGTCCCCCGCGATTCTCTCCTCCACTCTCTCACACTTTGCCTCTCTTCTGATCTTCCCTATATCCAACGCAACAGCTAGCGAGATGGATAGATAGATAGATAGATAGACGGAGATGGGTAGAGTGAGAAGAGAGGTGTTAAATAATTGGAAATTTCCACGTGTGCACGATTTAACTATCCACATTCACGGGTAGAACTATTGTGAAAACATTTGCGAAAACATTTGCATTTTGCTCTCAAATGTTAAGGTCTAAATTATTTTGTGCAGGTTCAAAATTTTGATTTATGGTTCCCACTAAATTTATCATATGAAATACTAGAGATTACAAAAAATTTTCATTTTGGGAGCTTTTTAAGTATTTGTTTTGGATTTTTTAAAGAGGAGGGATCCATTGACAATGGATATGATGACAATCTTGACAACTGTTCTTTTAAAAAATTTGTAATGATAGTTAAAAATTCTAAAAAATAGAAAAAAGTTTATAGAAATATTGTTTAACATGTAGATTGATTATGTTTCAAATCATATTCAATTTAATTGATGTTTGATAGCTCTTTAAAGCTCGTTAAATTTCAACCGTTAAAAAAATGTATAAAATTTTGATAAACCATCAAACGATGTTCAAATTGATTGAAATTTGAAACACTATTAATCTATAAGTTAAAAAATGCATCCATAAATTTTTTTCATTTTATAGATTTTTTATGAATTATTATAATTTTTTTAAAATCTCTATTGTCAAGATTGTCAACATATATATTGTCAATGGATCCCTCCTCTTTTTTAAAATCCATGTACAAACAAGCACTATTTTATTAATATTTCAGAGTCATTTTGAAAAATACAAAACAAGTACTTAAACAGCTCCTAAATTAGAAAATTTTTGTATACCTAAGTATTTTTATATGATGAATTTGATGGGAACCATAAATTGATATTTCGAATGTGGCAAAGCATGATTTGGATCGTTAGCATTTCGGAGCGAAATACAAACGTTTTCATACATAAATTTGAAAAGAACTATTATGCAAACGTTAACATTTCGAAGTGAAATGCTAACAGTTGATATTATAATTTGTCATACCCAAAATTTTAATTTGGTTGCCATTAAATTCATTATGTGAAAATATTTGGGGATACAAAAATTTTTCTTTTTTGGAGATTTTAAGAATCATTTCGGATTTTTTAAATTTCATGTATAAGCAAACATTATTTTATTAATATTTAAGAGTCATTTTGAAAAATGCAAAAAAATTACCTAACAGTTAAAAAATGAAAAATTTTTGTATGCCCAAGTATTTTTATATATGAATTCAATGAAAACCATAAATCAAAATTTCGGACATGACAAAACATAATTTGATCCGTTAGTGTTTCACTCCGAAGTGCTAATGTTTGCACAACAGTTCTACTCCATAAATTTTGTAACTTTTATATTAACTTTCTCGTAACAATGTTGGATATGTACATGGATGCAAATATTGAGGACAATAGATATGACCTAAATAATTTATGTATTGATGATGTTATTCCCACGCGCCCGTCAAACACTCGTCTTATTTGTATGTCTATCGCATTATTTTGCGTGTGCTTCCAATTCTCTACTCCTCTACTATACGTACTCTCTCTTATTTATGGTTTTATTCACCATCCTTACTCTCATTTTACCTTTTCCCCTTTGTTTCCTCTCTTCCGTTGAAAAACATTACATCAAGCATTCAAGCTCCCTTGTTATATATGATCCTCTATATTTAATGTTAAACAATAATTCAATAAATTAATTATAATTATATACGGTGAGCTTAGCTAGCTCACGGAAAGTCTCAAAATCATATCAAAAGTGTTCGTAAATTTAAACTTAAAATCATATCAAATTACTTTTGAATTCAGATTTTTATAGTTCATTATTTTTTTATATCAAAATAATGTGGAATATAAAATTTTTCATTTTTAAAAATTTTATTTATTTGTTTAGATTTTTTTTAATTTAATACATAAAATATTAAATATTTTATTAATATTGTATAGTTACTTTTAAAAAAAACTCAAAACAATTACTTAGAAATCTTCAAACATAAAAAATTTTGTGTTCCAGAAGATTCTGAGTCATAAAAATTCAAATTTACATGTGATTTTGAGCAATATAACTTCCTTTTATTAATCATTACAGTATAACATATAATAAAACTTAGGTAAATAATTATTTGAGTGCCGATATGAGTCTAACAAACATGCCATCGAATTGTTCAACTTAAAAGGTTGCTCAACATCTACTAAAAGTAGCTCAAATATCTGTTTAAGGGAACACATAAATTAATATTGAATAAAAAATTTATTGTACATGATATACAAATTCTATATTCTAAAAGGAAGTTATATTGTTGAGCGACTTTTAAGTTGGACGCGTTAGATATGGTACAACCTTTGGACTCCGAACATTTTCGTAATTGTTTCTTGATCAACAATAAAATCAGTAACCATCATATGTAAATTAGTAAAACACTCACGTCTTATTTTGAACTAAAATTATAATATTTTATAATATAAGTCCGAAAGCTCATCCCTTAATTAACAGCTGTGTTTTCTTCTTTGAGGAAGAACTTTCGTGTCAAAAAATCTAATCTAAAAATCTAATCTCTTTATCAGGAGTAAGAATTATATTTCGATAATAGAAACAACGGCAGAAACTATGCGATTTTATTTCGTCATACATTACAAAACGTGAAGTTAGTGCATTAATAATATTGAAGCTATACGAGTGCACAATTAATTAATGCATGCTGTCTCTGGTACTCTGTTCATCGTCAACACTTGAGACCAGAAAATAGGCAAAGTCTGAAAGCATATATACAGATCGATCGAATCATGAGTCATGACGTGCAAACAATTAATTAAAATTTTTAAAAATGGAAATATCGTATAATATATATATATAGAGGAGGGATCCATTGACAATGCTTAAAATGACAATCTTGACAATCAAGATTTTAAAAAATTTGTAAAAATAGTTAAAAATTCTTAAAAATAGAAAAAAGTTTATAGAGATATTGTTTAACTTATAGATTGATTATGTATCAAATTATATTCAATTTAAGTGACGTTTGATAGCTCTTTAAAGCTCGTTAAATTTCAACCGTTAAAAAATGTATAAAATTTTGATAAACTATCAAACGATGTTCAAATTGATTGAAATTTAAAACACTATTAATCTATAAGTTAAAGAATGCATCCATAAAAGTTTTTTCATTTTTAAGATTTTTTATGAATTATTACAAATTTTTCGAAATCTTGATTGTCAAGATTGTCATTATAAACATTGTCAATGGATCCCTCCTCATATATATATATATAGGCAACACGTTTTGATGCAATGTTTATCTTTATTCTTTAATAATTAGCATTTTAACTGAATAGAAATTCTCACAAGCAGCATATATAAATTAACAAAGTGTCTGTGCATATTATGCTGCATGCACAAATTGCACAAGTACAGATTCAATAATCCTTTATAGCGTTGCATTGTGTACGCAGAATTTGAACCATTAGATTATCTCGAGATCTGTGCTGACTCGAATCGAGATAATCAAACAGTTCACATTCCGCGCTACACAATACAGCGCGACAGAGGATGAGCACTCACAAGTACAACTGCACAAGTAACATATATAATTACAGTTTTTTCCTAAAAAAAAAAATGAATTACAGTTTGAGAGTGTTGTACCCACAACTCTGCCACACATAATTCCCAGAATATAAAATATAACAGAATATTATATGTATTAAAAACAAAAGATGTACAGGATATATGAATGAAATGTTGATGCAAAGCGTCATGATTTGGTACTACAATTCACAAGTTTTGATATTAAGACAGTATAATTAATTTTCACATGTCTGCTAAATCAAATTTAATTAAGAAATGCAGTATATCAGAGAGCAACTGGTCATGAAAATGAAACAAAAAACATGATAAAAATTCAACTATATATCCAAAAGAAAAGCCATATATCATATATGTTGGGACTTGAGACTATAGCATTGCCTTGCATCTGAAAAGTTAGAAAGAGGAAAAATAGTTATTGCATTAATATATTAGACGAGATTTAAAAATATTAAACTGTATATACTATATATATTTAAAGAGACTTATTTGAATCTTTATTAAAAAAAAAAAACAACAAGAACAAGTAAAGAAAATATAGAAAGCTAAATTCTATATGGCAGATCATAGCTGGAGACAACAATAGAATTATAGAAATGGTACCTTAATTACCTTGCACTTGCAATTCTGCATAGAGTAGTACTATGAAAAAAAACATTTAAGTGAAGAAGCAAATTGATCGATGTAGCAGGAGAGGAGGCCATGGTGGAGAAGGGGAGCACGTGCATAATTATAGAGAATTCATCCTTAAGTAAACAAGGATTGATCATTCTGCACGTACCCTGCTTCTCCATCAAGGACCTGCTCTCCAAATTCCAAATAACCATATAGCTGCTCTCACTCACTCACTCACTCACTCACTAGAAGAGCAAGAGATTGTATACTAACCCTAACTAATGAGTTGCATATGAATCCATGAGAGGCAATGCCAATGCCACCCCTTTATATAGTACCCAGCAGGCTAGCTGGTTGAATCTGCACCAGAGAGAGAGAGATAAAGAGGTGGAGTCTTGGAGTGGGTTAGCTTAGCAGAACAAAAGAGTGTCATGTTTGCAGGGGCATGCTATGCTATGAATATCAGAATATGGTTTAAGTGATCAGGTCAATCAGGGGAAGAAAACAAAGCAAGTCATTATGTGAAATGATATTGATGTTATGTCATGATGATACCAGATTCTTTTCTTTCTTTCTATCCGGAATATGGAAACTGAGCTCAGCTGTACTCAGATCAGACCTTAATTCACTGTCGGCCCATTTTTACCAGTTTTCATTTTCTTTTTTGGTAATTAATTAGTATTCAATTTTGAAATTGAAGTTTGGTTATATGATGACAAAATGTATCTCATGAGTCATGACCAATTTATTGCATTTAAATTTAGATTGCTAAATGTGTTATTTTCATTTATTTTGAAAGATTTAATTTAATTTCTTGCATTTGAATTTATAATGCTAATTATTTAAGTGTGATATATATCTTCATTTATTTAAAAGATTTTTTTGTATATAGTATATAAATGTAAATGCAAATATTAATGTTATTGACTCCTGCACGCCAACACTATAGCTAGTATAATTGTAAGTTTTTTTTTTGAAATCGATACTATAAAATATTTTTATGTATTACTAATTAATAAGTTATGATTCATGGTAATAACATATAATTAACATGGTACTACTGATTCTGCAAGTACTACGTCCAATTTAATATAAATAACTATATGAGATGTTATCATTTTTTTTTCTTTTTATGAAATGATTACAATTAATGAGCACAGAGGATAATTAGAAAATATTCACAACCAGTTATGAGATCATGTATATCGTCATATAATTAATATTTGTCAAAATATTAGTTCCAAGACTGCAGTATGTCCATCATTGCATGCCATTATTATTATTATGATCCCTGGCGCCTATGTAGCTGCAGTATATATATAGCTCCCAGTTCTCTATCTTTGTTGGATTATATACATCATCATTGCAGCAGGCTTTTACAGGATTTCACTGCCATTTTATTTTTTCTTAATTCAGCATTATTTAAAATGAAATAGTTATAATAAACACCCTGTGGCTCATCATTTCATAAAATCAAATTTCAAAAATATAAATTATTGTGCTTTAATGGTTTTGCACAAGCTGTAAGATAGAAATGCTACCACTTGATATAATGAAAAATTGAAAATCAACTGGACTGTTGTCTACTTCCTCAAAAAAAAAAAAAAAAAAAAAGATATATTTTAAGCTGATTTGTTAAAAATTTCATCGCACAACAAAAAATCATTTGTGCCTGAAATTTTGCAATTAAGTCATAAATGTGTGATCTTTTTAATTTCACAATTTTTTTATCTAAATTTTGTAATATGTGCTATATGATAGAAATAGTAAAAAACATAGGATTGCGATAAACTAACTCTACAGTCTACACAGTCATCGCATTCAAAATGACTGACATCAGAATTTCAACGCGCAACACCACCCAAAATCATCTGCAAGCCAAGCCATTTTATTTAAAATATGATCTTCCGAATTTCATATTAAATGCTCGATAAAATTATATAAATACGAAAAAAAAATGTACAATTTGGAAAAAAAAAAATTGTATGCATTGCATACAAAAATGACAGACATATATATATAGCTGCGCGCTAGTATCATTTCACTTATCTGAATATTATTTCCAAAATATTTTACTAAAAGGTACTATAAATTTCCAATAGGAATTTACAAAAATGATAATTGAAAATCATACAAAATTAATGAGCTATGCATGATTCATGAGTAATGATATTTGAAATTTTATATTCTATTAATTAGAAGTTTTTATGATGCAGAAAAAAAATTGTTAATTAATATAAACAATTTAGGAGACAATATTTACGTAAACCGTTAACTTATTTAATTTATATATATATGTAAAAATAACGTAAACCGTTAATTTATTTAATTTATATGTAAAAGTAATTTGTAAAATTGTAATGTACTACAGTGATGTACCACTGAAAAAATAGCAAATGGGTAAAATAAGTCCAAAGTCAAACCGCATCAAACATGTCTATGAGACTATGACACAGTTGACACACACTTTGGAAGTTGGAAGTGTACGTTGGGCGCTTTGAAATGACACAAAGCTCAGATTTATTATTTAATTCCAATTATCATTCCTTTGAGTTAGACTATTATACAATATTATACTACCTCTGTCCCAAAATAGATGGATTTTTTGTAGTTCATTTGAACTACAAAAAATCCATCTAAAATGGGACAGAGGTAGTACTAACGTTAGCATTTCGGTCCGAAATACTAACAACTCAAAATTTATGTTATCGTACCCGAAATCATGATTTATGGTGCTCAATAAATTCTTTATATGAAAATATTGGGGAATACAAAAAATTTTCATTTTTAGAGTTTTTTTAAGTATTTATTTTGAATTTTAGAAAAAGAGCTCATAAATATTAATAAAATATTGATGTTTGTACATGCTATTTTCAAATACTTAGAAAACTCTAAAAATAAAAAAATTTTGTATTTCCCAATATTTTCATATAAATAATTCATTGAGCATCATAAATCATAATTTCGGGTACGATAACATAAATTTTGAGCCGTTAGCATTTCGGTAACCAAAATGCTAACGTTAGTATAATAGTCTTAACTCCATTCCTTTTATATTGCTAAAAGATGTTTTAAAAACGGACAAAATTAGTAAAAATGGACATTAATATCATGAGTCTGAGCATGATGCAATAATAACGAATATAAATAAATAATATGATCAATAATAATTTGTTGGAGAGAGAGAAAAGGTTGCAAAGGGAGTGGAGTTTGCGTGCTACACAAGGCGTAGAGGGAGAGTGTTTTGAGACTTTTGAATTGAGGGAAAGCTTGAATGCATGAGCGATAGATGGACAGATAGAATGATAGATGGATACATCTAGCTACATTAGGTACTTAGTAGATTTATAGATAGATACAACATCCTGGTGAAAACATTTATTTATTACATTACATTTCTTGCACACCTTTGGCTTTCTTCACGGATTAACCCAAGAGATAAGGACAAAGATAAAATGATACGAAATTAAAATTATGCTGACATATTACAGGGATTTAATAACTTTTAGGTATTCATGCGATTATTTTATTATTTATGCATAAATAAACAATAAACGGATTTAAAATCATTAAATACATTTTAAATCACTTCAATAACATGTATATACAAAATGTAAAGTTTAAACACTATTTTAATAGTAACGTTTTAAATCACTTCAATAACATGTATATACAAAATGTAAAGTTTAAACACTATTTCAATAGTAATCAAAAGAGGAAAAAAATAATAAATTTTGATTGTTGATGTACCCTACAGAATAATAAATTTTAACTTTTAGTGGTACACTCGATTACATAGTTCCCCTCAAACGCTAATAATATCATATTTACCCTTCTAAAATATTGAAAATCTCATATATATTCAATATATCATCTTTTTCATTTCCATTGACACGACCAGACCAAATTTTTTTAGAAAAGTTATACTGACTTGAATCCCTACTCAACATACACTGAACCTGAATGACCTAAACCGTGGACAACCTAACCCAACTCGACATAAGAAAAGATTCGAGACTCAAAAAAATGTCTTCACTATTCAACTTGAAATTCAAAACCCACCCAACTTTATTCGTGATCGACATTTCATTTTCAGCCAAACTGACTTGACATCAAACTCAAACCTAACCTACCTATTTAATTTGTCATCTCTAGCGTGGGACAGCCTTGGGATAAACCATAATATATACATGGTGTAAAAATGTTAAATATAAGAGTTTTAATAGTTAAAAAGGTAAATAGGATATTATAAGCTCTTGAGGGGATATACGTAATTTTGAAGTTTTAGAACAGATAATTTTAATATAATTAGCTTTTGAAGGGAAATATGCAATTTAAAGTTTCGAAAAGAGTAAAATATGATATTACTATAACTTTTGAAGAGAAAATATGTAATTTTGAAGTTTCATAATGGTATACATGAAATTCTCTATTTAAATGCCTCCAAAAATGAAAATGGTTTTATATGTCACAAAATTTCTTGTATAGTCCTAATAAAATAATCAAGTTTTATGTATTATTTTTAAGAAATTTCAAACAAAAACTTCAAAATATTCACAAAAAGAAAATTTTTGTATCCCATAAAATTTTATTATGAATAATCTATTGAGCCATATAAATCAAAATTTGGAGGTGATTTGATATGTTTTTGAAGATGCGCTTACAAAAGCTCTAGGTATATTTACTATGTTGTTCTTATATATTCATCGATCGTTGTAGTAACTAGTAAAAAGTTAAATCTGGCTACAGATAGACAATCCAACGAAAGAGAAGGTGTAACTTGTAACTGTGTAAGAGTTGGACTAAGGCAGGCAGCAGCAAGCAGGGAGAGAGTTGAACCCAAAGCGAGGGTCCCAAGGGGGATATTGACATGAATATGAAAAAAAAAAAAAAAATCTGATCATTGAATTTTGATCCCCCTAAATTCGCGGCAGGCGCCATCTCAAGTAACTCCAATCCTCCCTCCTTCAGTAACCCCCCCCCCCCCCCCCCCCCCCCCCCCCCGTTGCAGGATATGAATATGCTTTTCCGATCAGATGGTCCGGATCGGTTGGCGCACCGATCTCAAAGTACTTCAGTGTTTGATGCACCAATCTCGAAGTACTTTGGTGTGTTCTCAACTGTCGGATCAAGAAAAGCATGGCTTGTTTTTCTTCTTAAAAAAACAGGTGATTGACATTGTGCAGTGCAGTTGTGCATTTCCCTTGTTCATTCTCCAGCTGTGTTATGGTATTCTGATGGATCGATCTCCGATTCTCCAGCGACGACTCTCTGTCCCATCACCGTCTTCATTTTGTATGTGCAATCCCCATTCCAATTTCCATCGCCATTAATTCACTGATTCACTTTATTTCAAAAAAAAAAAAAATTCACTGATTCACTCATATCAGAGGCTCAGACTCCATTCCCTAACGTAACGACACCACGGCACTACCACAGTACCAATGCGACTTGCTTTCAATTTTAAGTTTTGCTATTAATTAACTAGCAAAACTGCGTGCTCCGCCGCGTTTAACTAAATATTTTTTGTCACCGCTAGTCTTTTAGTATTAACTCATATAAAAATATTAATTCGAATATATAACATGAAAAAGTTATATTTGTAGTAAATATCCTTGTATTTAGGATATCAAAACTACCCAATGTATTAGCTCATGACATGAAAACTACCAAATTTAAATGAGCAAGGCACAAAAAGTCAGACACAATCCGATAATATTTTTTTTCTTGAATCAGCAAATTAAGAAAAAAAAGAAAAATACTCAATAAAAAAATACTTTATCTAATCCACAATTGCTCTAATCCTATGTCGTTACCACTACTACGCTACAGTATCCGTCTTGTCGGATACACAAATTTTTTTTTTTTACTTTATTTTTTGGATTTTTTTAATTTTTAATTTTTTCCCTTTTTCTCATTTTTTTCCATTTTTTTAAATTTTCTTAATTTTTTTAATTTTTTATATCATTCTACGTTTTTTTTCCAAATATTTTTTTTCCACGTTTCATTTCTTCCCCTTTTTTTACAATTTTTTTCCAAAATTTTCTTTTTCCCAACAAAGTGTTTTTAAAAAAAAATTTTAATTCTCTTTTTATTTTGTATACATTTTTTTTTCAATTTTACAATATTTTTTCCTTTTTTATTTATTTCCACAATAATTGTTTTTTCCTACAATTTTTTTTTCCTTTCTTTTTTACAAACTTTCTTTTTCCCAAAATTTTTTTTAAATATATTTTTTTTTTAGCTTTTTGTTACTTCTTTTTTACGTTTTTTTTTAATTTTTTCTTTCAACAAAATAATTTTTTTTAGAACCTTTACTTTCTTACAAAAAAATTTTTCAAGAAGTTTTTTTAAACTCTTTTTTTATTTTTTTGGTACACTAACTATCAAATCAGCTAGAGTAAATTTGTTTCCTTTTTTTAAAAAAATGGTTATTGGCTTTTTTTTACAATTTTTTTCAGATTTTTTTTCTTTTTTTGATGTCATGCTGTAATAAATTGGGTGGTCTTGATATTCCAAACATAAGGATATATATAGTTTTTTTACAAATATTTTTTTTACCAAAATCTTTTTTTTTCGCAAAAATTTTTTTTTTTGCAATTCTTTTTTTCTTTTTTTTTATACAGGCTAAATCATTTACATTAATTTATTTTCCTTTTTTTCGGAAAAATGGTTATTGCCTTTTTCTTTAAAAAAATTTCATAATTAAAAAAAATCTTCTTGAGTTGTCTAATTTTGAGTCTTACTCATTTAGTAGTCTTGATGTCATAACCTAATACATTGAGTGGTCGTAATATTCTAAACATAAGGATATAAACTACAAATCTAAATTTTTAACATTATATATCCCAAAAATATTAAATTAAGATTTGTAGTTTATATCCTTATGTTTAGAATATTAAGACCACTCAATGTATTAAATTAAGAGCGGCGGAGCATGCATACCGGCTAGCTTGACAATAACTGTAACGAAACAATTCCCGGATTAATTAACAAAGTTTAAAAAATAAATAAACAAAAGAAGGAAAAATCATTAAAAAAATAAATGGGAAAAAATGAAAGACAAAAATATGTTAAAAAATTAAAAATAAGAACAAGATAAAAAAAATTTGTAAAAACAAAAAAATGTATTAAAAAAATGCAAAAATAAAAAAATATATTAAAAAATGCAAAAATAAAAAACAAAAAATAAAACAACCCTAAAAAATTATAAAAAAATAAAAGTAAAAACAAGGAAACAAAAGTAAAAAAATCTTAAAAAATAAAAGAAACAAAAAATAAAGAAAATTTAATCAAAAATTTTTAAAAGAAAAACGTAAAAAAAAAATAAATAAAACTGTAGATCCGATGGGACGACAAATAGTATCCATCCCCGCGCATTAGGACAAAGGAAAACGTTAAAAAAAAAAAAAAATTTAACCTGTAAAAAAAAAAATACTGTAGATCCGATGGAATGGATACTGTAGCACAATAGTAGAATTAGAGCAATTATGGATTAATTAATTCCATCTCAAATGTTGGATAAAAAAATGCATGATTCTGGTTGAAATTTGACAATACTAACATAACTATTTATTTTAAATTACTACCTATATATTTATCCTCTCTCGGTTACAAGTCCTGGATGAATTATATATATTTTTTTATTAAGCTTTACATTTCTAGAAAAAAAATATATTTTCAATTCTGTTAATTAAGATATAATATGTATGCCCTTTGCATATTATAAGCATAATTGAATCATGAATTCTTTTATTTAAGTTGCGTCTATTACAAAAATTATTTCCAACTTTTGTGGCATATGTAATATCAAATTAATTCATATAGAGGATTTTCCCATATATTTGGTTGTCTATATATTCTTTCTATTGAAATTATTGGACCTTAAACAAAGCTTAATACAAATTTCGAAATTATTAAAATAATTAAGAGATACGTCTCCACCTACGTATCTAGTCTAAGAAAATAGCATCTAATTAAAATTTTAATTGGCTGGCTAAATAGGGTTCATCAGTCCAATTTCATGCCGGCCATCAATATTATCTACATTAAATTATTTGGATCACAACTAATCCTTTATCTAATTAACAGTTCCAAAAAAAATTGAAAGAAAAACTTTACAAAATAATAAAAATTGAAAGATTTTGATAAAAAATGTTTTGGAGCTTATAGATTGAATATATTTTTCAAATTTGAACAATTTAAGTGTGTTTGATCATTAATGATCGATAAATTTCAATTATTAAAAATTACATAAATTTTGGGTGAGCTATATATAGCTATCAAGCAATATTCAAATCACTCCAAAAAAAAAAAAAAAAAACTCAGGGTGTGTTTGGTACTCTCACTTTCTTCCGGAATAAGGTGGAAGAAGAGATTTTCTGAAAGAAAGTTGTCAAACACTCATGGAATAAGGTGGAAGATGAACAAAAAGGATGGAAGATTTTTCTTCCACCAAATAGGTGGAAGAAGAGATCTTCTACCATTTGAGCAATTTTCTTCCACTTCATATTACAAGAATGCCACTCATATTATGTCTTTTATTAATTTTTTATTCATAATAATATTAATTGTTTATAGTATATATGTTTAAGAATACATCTATAATTTATTTTATTTTATTAAATTAGTTGTGAATTCATTTGAATTTCAATTGCACTATAATAAATTCATAGCAGAGTGATTAATACATGTGAGTGGATCTGGATGTGATTGAAAATATTTTAATTTCTGATGAGAATTCACTACTGAGAGAGACATGGTCTCAGTTCGCAGTACTGTCATTAATTAATTTAGGAAGAAAAACTACCAGCTGTACATCATATGTGTTATGAAGTTACAGTTGTGTATATAATCAGCTAGTCAACGGAAACTTGAAATTAAAAACAAATTCTTTTCTTAAATTGACCCCTTTTATAGAAAAGTTTGCTCTATTTCCAAGCACGATATACCAAGTATAGCAAGAAACCTAGCTACCCTCTCATCAAAATCTTCTGCTTTATATATATAGGTGACTACTTCATTGTAACTTGATCGATCGATCGACAAGACTGCATGCATGCCTTTTAATTAAGAGTTGCTTCTTGCTTTACATAAAACATTAAAACTCGACGATATAACTTGACAAGACCAGTTTAACTTAGTAACAAGTTAACAATTTAACATATATATGCACTAGCCAGGGCTTGATGCATGAGAGAGGGAGAATTTATTATAAAACACGGATTTATTGCCCAACTCCAACACTCCTGATGTAACATCACCATTATTATATATATATATTCTCGCCTTAGATAAAATAAGTAGACAACGTTGTGGTCAAAAGGTATGTTCAAAGTTCAACTTATCTTTTACGTATAAGTTAACCTACAGTTACAGAAACAAATTAATGGCCAGAATTCGAAGATATATAATGGCTGACTTGACATTTGTGGTTTTTTTCAATACATGTAGGAAATAACTAGAGAAATAAATAAATCTAGTAAAAATAATTTTTAGCATTTAAATTTTATTATATTGAAGTTTCTTAATTAATGCGTACATAAGTGTTATTTGATATTTGAAAACGAGTTAGGCTACAGTGCTATTTAATATATAGTATGGAGTGTCCCGTATGTACTACGGTTCCATATTATTACTTTTAAAGTTCAAACAGTCGATCTGAACTGTTCAATGTGATCTCCAAATGTTAATATTGCTATAGATCAAATTTTATATTTTTAAAAATTTTTAAACTATTTTTCTAGATAGATAAAAAACCACAATTTTAATGGTTCATAATAATTAAATCAATTCATTTTCTAATTATCTAAAGAAATAGAAAAAATGCACCAAAAAAATATAAAATTTTGAATGTGGAGATCATATCGAACGGTTTGGAAATATCCATTAATTTAGATTAAAAACTGTAAGGGAATATAAAAAAAAAGATTAAAAACTATAATATGAGAGTCGTAGTACGGCTAATTTGTACTATTAATAGTACCATAGACTCGCTCTTTTAAAATATATTCAAGCTTCAATAAAATATTAATTTGGTGCGAAATGGAGTGAAGGGGAAGAACTAAGTTAACGGGTTTCACATGGAAATTTTGTTGAAAATTTTTGGACCAGGAGTTATGTAATATCCAAAATTATTCCGGGTCATCTCGGAGTTTGGGTCAGGTCAGGTTCAGGTCACCAAGTTTTTGGGTCATCTCGGGTAGGGTCGTTCAGATTTGGGTTGGGTCGGATCGGGTTCGAGTCAGCAGGTTTCTGGTCATCTCGGGAATTGGGTCGAGTTCGGGTCGTCAGGTTACCGGGTCATCTCCGGGTTCGGTTCAGTCGCCAGGTTATCGGGTCATCTCCGGGTTAGGTTCGGGTTGGGTTCGGGTTTGGGTTTGGGTCAGTTTGGCTTTCCTTGAAACACGGAGTGGGGTCAGGTTCGGGTTTGAGTTCAGGTTTGGGTTCAGGTCAGATCGGGTCGGATGAGTTTTTCGGGTCGGATCAGATTTTACCACCTCCAGTAAAAACCAATCCGCTACAAGCTTACTTGAGTTTCTGTTAAATTATAGCGGAAGTGAAGACGTTTTACAATCTCTCTTTTGAATTGACATTTGACCTTTGATTAAGTTTTTGAAATACTAAACTGTTGTCACAGTAGCCGGCGGTAAACGAATAGAATCGAATCGAATTTGATCTAAACCAAACTTGAACTGAATTGAGCTGGAGCTAAACTGAGCTCGAGTTAAATTGTACTTGAGCTAAACCGAATCGAGCTCCGAGCTCAATTATTATAATTTTATATTTCTTTTTGTATTAACATAAATAATTACAGCTAAAATAAGTATATTATTTTGTCATTCTTTGATAATATAAATTAATTATTTATATTTTTACTAATTTTATAATAATATTATGATTAAAAATTTTATATTTTATTGACTCAACAATAAAATAAATAAGTATATTTTGTCAATTAAATAATAAAATAGGTATTGATAGAGCTCAATTAGCCGTTCAGGCCAATAGCAAACTAACCTTGATCTGGGCAAGCCCAGACGTCGTCTAGCATCCTATATCGACACACAATCCCAGCCACAGAAGATCCTCTGACCACTTGTTGTACTTCGGTCGGAAACAACATAAGGACAAAAGCACTTCGGTCGGGATTTCAGCCTATATAAGGAATCCTAGACCTCAAGGCTAGGGTTGGGACTTACACTTATAGGATAGCCATTTGCCAAACGCTTAGAGTTTGTATTAGGTTTTAAGCTCTTTGTTGTACTTAACCTCGGCCTAATTCGGCACAGGACTATTAGGTATACTAGATTTGGAATTTCGAGCTTCGCCCGGACAAGTAGTAATATATGAAAATAAATATTTGAATTTCTGAATATTATTCAAAAAAATAAATTGTTTATTTTTATAGACAATTAAATATTTGTATTATGGTCCTAGAATTTTTTTGCAAACATATACACTCAATAAATCTTTAAAATAGAAAATCAATATATGGAACAATATGATGTTGTGAACTTGTATTATATGTGACGAGATTAATTAATTTTATAGCTATTATTTATGTAACTACTCAAGTTGATAAGAAAATAATCAAAATATACATAAGTGACAACTATTTGAAATCCTTACAGTACAAAATATGCTTATAAATTAATTATAATAATTAATGTGGAATTTTTTATTTGGTGCTAGAAAGTAAAAAAGAAAACTTGTAACACATAATTACATGGAAGTTTTCTACAAGAGATCACCAATTATTTAGCACTTAATGTCACTATGCCTTTTGGAATTTTAGTGAAGAAAGTAAAATAAATTTAGCCATTAGATTGATAGTTAACAATTAATCCAATGGCTAGGAAGATTGATGATGTGGCATGCCTTAGAGGGTCAGAATCTGCTGCCATTATTGTGATGGCAGGGTGCTGCCATAGTAAATCTGGACAGTCCAAATTAGTTTGGACGGTTCAGATTTTTTGGATGATAGAAAGGTTTTTTGGGGGACCCATTTACCATAGAGACTATGGCAGCACGCTGCCATCACAAACTATGGCAGCGGATAAAAATCCGTAGTAGCTTTGAAACCCACCCATCTTTCTAGTTTATAGATTATTACAAACAATTTTTAAAAAATAGTTCAAAATATGTGCAAATTACTATATGTCGAGCTATTACGAATTGAATCAAGAAAAAATCGAGCCGAACTAAATCAAACTTGAGCTGACAAAAAATTGAATCGAGCTAAATCAAACCCGAGCTCAAACCGAATCAAACTGGAGCGAGTTAGGAGCTACAAACATTTTTGTCGGCCCTGTCTTATAGCTAGTTCCGTCATAATAGTTACAAAGGATCAGGATTCCGTCATAATAGTAAAAAATATTATAGTTACAAAGGATCAGGATTGGAATCATATCTAAGTAATTTTCTTTGGACTTTTTAGTATTTTTGATAGTGCATGCATAATTAATATATGTAACTGAAATTCAAATTCTCCATCCCAACAAACATAAAACAGATTAAAAAGCTAGTCTAAGATCTAGAATTAAATCCCTGTTTGCTACAACAATACTGATGTTAATTATATCAAATTGTCTCATTTTGCCTACTAAGGACCTCTCAAGGAATTAATTGCTACCCATTGTATAAATGATATTGTTTTGAAAAAAATCATATTATCTTGTCGTGAATGCCAGATGTAAGTAGTAACTGACAAAAGAGTTCCTCATAATTACATATTGACAGCAAATTATATATGATCCAGATAATGATGGTTGCATCTGCAGCACTTAATTATTAAAAACAATGCAGTACATACAAGCAGAGCACTAGATAGATCATAGATATGGCATGCCAAATTTGTCAACTAGAGCATGGTGGCATGGGGAAGGCTCAGAAAACAAAATTATCCATAAACCAATTATGAACATCACCAAAGACTCAGGGAGATTTTGGATGGATCAGATGCTTGGAGTGTGCAAGCACTCAACCCCTCTGAATTGGTCCCTTATTAATATTAGAGAAACATCTTGCGTTCATTTAAAAACCGTCTATATATTTATAGATGTGTACAAAATGTAACAGATACACTAAAAAATGTAACATATATATATATATCCCGAAATGTAACCTATAGACGCTATGGACGGTTTTTCTGTGGACGCTAGATATTACTCCTAATATTATGCCCTCAGAATTCAAAAGATTGTGAGAAAGGACAGTGGTAGATCTTCCTCTTACTCTAAAATCTTAAACTGATGGGAGCAGGGAGACATGATGACGGGGAAATGAACTCGGAAAAGAAAACAGGAGAGGAGAGGAGAGAAGATGGATGGAATTCTTTTGCTAGGCTTTTGACCCTTTTGAGTGTCCCCAGCTACTTTCCAAGGAAAACCCAATTTAGGAGGTAGATTTGAAAGTGTTGTAGGGTGATGTAAGCACTTGAATGCAAAGGCATAGCTTGGCTAGGCAGTTCACATGTAATAATTGATGAATATACTGTGAGATCAAACTTTTTTTTTTTAATCTTTTGGCAAATATATATTGAGTAAAACTATGGTGTTTCTAGGATCACGGAGGCATCCGTGCTTCTAATTTAAAAATCATACTAAAACCATCTCAAAATTTTGATTTATGGGTCTCATTAAATTATTTATATCAAAATTCATAGGATACAAAAATTTTTCATTTTTTTGAGATTTTTAAGTATTTGTTTTGTATTTTTTAAAGATGACATAGTTTTATACATTATTTTATTATTATTATGAGGTCATTCTAAAAAACTGCAAAACATATACTTAACAAACTCAAAAAATGGAAAATTTTTGTATCTTATGAGATTTTGATATAAAGAATTTAATGAGAATGATAAATCAAAATTTCATGATGGTTTAGTATGATTTTTGAGTTAGGAGCACGGGCAGCCTCCTCCGTGCTCCCAGGAGCACGCTAGATTTACTCAATATATATTATATGTCAGCCGAAATATTATCTGGATTCAAATACATATAATTGAAATTAAATTATTAATAGTCCTGTCAATGCATTACATTGTAATCCAACCATTGACATAAAGAAGGCCTCAAAGCTGAGCCCAATAAAACTCTGAAAGTCAGTACATTACAAGTCGCTCAAATCAGCCCAAATATGGGTATGGGCCGGTTGGCATCGTGGGCTTCTTGCTCATGTCTTCAGGACACATGGGTTAAATCTTTAAAAATCGTTGTATCGGATAGTCTGTTCTGATTTACTCAAATTATATATGAACTATATATGAATGCTTATTCTTTTTTCCTAAGTTTTTCGGCAGGATGCAAACAATATGTTAAAAATAAAATTGCAGCTTTAACAGTTGCAAATATAGAGTAATCAAGAAAATAAATATGCTGATTGTCATATGCTAATTAAATAAGCGATTAATTTGCAACTTGCAAGTGAAACATCAATACCAGAGAGCAACATTTCATGTTTTTATTTTTCAGTAACCCTGTTCTCCACTGCAATTAAAACACCTTATTATTATGAAATCACACCAGTACAAGTTTGGGAAAATAGCATAAGAAATAAGAAGATGATAACAATACTACAAATAAAAAGGCACACACATATATATATGATTAAGTTTTGGTGAAATAGCAAGCTGCCTTGACAGATCAAGATCAATAACCAATTAATCAATAGGGAACATTGGCGTTGTAAGGGACGATCTTCCAGCGCTGGACTGGGGTGTCGTACCAGCCTTGGAGGACAACCCTGGTTCCATCGATGAAATTGCCATCGGGAGCGTCAGCAGTCAGATTGAGGTGAGTCGCGTTCGCCGCCCTGATGGCGCGGAAATCAGTCGACCACCACTCCGACCACTGCACCGAGTTCTCGAAGTTGTTCCGGTCGTACGGCACTAAGGTGACCTAATTCATTCATTCATGCATAAGTTGAATCAAGGTTTAGTATAATGTAAATATATAATTATATAACAAATAACTAAATTTGATGAACAAATTTGAGTATATAGTATGTATATACTTACTGGTTGATCTTCCTCTGGAGTCCAAAGAGCTTCTCCAGTCACTCTGTTCACCAGTGCAAAGACTGGAAACATATAATCACTGGTGTCTCTTACTTCATTACTGTAAGTCATGTCCTTGATCCAGTGCTGCACACATTGCATTTATAATAAAAAAAAAATATTAAGCAGGTAATTGCATTTTAATAATATAAATATAATCAAGCATAATATAATACAGAAGCAGATGGAAGAGAGGTATAAGAAGATTAAATAAAGTAATTAATAAATTAGTAAGTACAAATATATATATATACCTGGTAGTGATCATTAGAGTCAGCTGTTGCCAAAACTATGGTACCATTGCGAGCAGTGAGACTGAGATCCTTGCTTCCCTCACAGTAAATCCTGACTGTCGGCTGCCTCGGCAGTCTTGCGGACTCGCTGTTGGGAGCACTCGGTGGAGCGTAGCTCGCGGTGTGGAAGCCGTAGGGGTAGTCCATGATCACACACTCACTAGCTAGCTAGCTCCCTACTGGATATTCTCTTATCAACTTATGTATGTTGTCCTTTCACTTGATCGATGGCGGCCTAATTGTGATTATATATGATGAAGACGAATGCATGCCCTATTTATATTACACGGCATGCACTGGTATGCATGTGCATGGGCTGTATAGGAACAAGGCGAGTGTATAATAATTTAAAGAGTGAGAGCTGAGCAGTAGTGATCAGATTAATTAGTAAAATTTGATCCATTGGACCATTATTTGACATGGACCGATCAATATATATATAAAAGGGCATGAAAATGGCAGGAAATTAACAAATTTGATGTTGATTAATTAATATGCTAATTAATTAATTAACGATCGATGATTAAGTAGTAAATTTGGTTCGCGAGCATACACTACAACAAAAAGGGCCTTTTGCAACGCCCTCTTAACAACGGTTGTGATTGATAACAGCTGTTAAGATGGATCTGTACTGTTAGAAAAGACTCAGCAGCGGGTTTTTACAAACAACCGTTGTAAAATGTGTAGGTTTTACAACGGTTATCAAGTAAAAACCGCTGTTAAATAGACTGACAGACGTTAACAACGGTTGTTAGTAAATAACCGTTGTAAACTCTGCAGATTTTACAGCGGTTACTGACAAAGGAACCGTTGTTAAATAAACTAACAGCGTTTATTTTGTAATATCCGTAGTTAATTCATTAACTTTAAAGAAACAAATAGCTAGGGTTTGCCTCTTTCTCCACTATCAATCCATACTTAGTCATTTTTCAATACAGCCGCCTCCTCTACTCGTTTCCTCCTCCGAAACGAAATGGGGCAAGAACCTCCCTTGCTTCTTCTTCAGATTCAGAGGAAGAGGAGGATTTCCTCCACCGCTGTTGGCCCCTCTCCTCTCCTCTGCTCTCGGCTCCACTGCCAAGCCTCTGCGCCATCCGAAGCCTCTACGCCACCGAGCACGCCGGAACCCTAGTCAGCCTCTCCGCCGACTGAAGTCTCTGCGCCACGGAGCACACCGGAACCCTAGTCAGCCGTCTCGCGCGTCATATCAATCGCAGGCTCTCCGATGTCATCACCCTGCTGTTAAATCACAAGGTTCCTCTCTTTCTCTCTCTCGTTTCGTTCCCCTTTCGTGAAAATAGCTTCCGCAATCTGACGAATTATGGTTTGTGTTGGATTGGTGTCAGAGTGTAGGGTCGATCGACGCCGTAGCTGGATTCACCATTCCCTTTGTGTTCGCGTGGAAGGTCTTGAGGCCTTCTCAGCCGCTGCCGAGACCGAAGAGGAGGGCGAACCCGGCGTCTAATGGACGGTCGGGGGAGGAGCACTTGGCCGGCTCTAAGGGAATACTGTGACATGTATTTGATGGAAACAGTGGTTGATGATGAGACTGAGGTTTAACTCAAAGGTTTAGCTCTTTATTTGTATATATAGCATATGTGTATTAGAAATGTAAATGCTGGATTGCAATGTGTGTTAGTTTGTCGCATCTCGCAGTTGTGTATTAGACGTGTCATCCAGACAAGCTAAATAATAAATATTGATGCATTAGGCAGCAAAAATTCTTTCAATCTTTTCTTTTACTCGTTTTACTTATTACTTATAGAATTTACTTTATTTATTACTTATAAAATTCTTTCAAACAGACTTTGTTGTTCTTTCCTTTTTATGAAGTCTATTTGGGATTTTTTTTCTTTTGGTCATGAAGTCTGCTTGGGATTTTCTTGTTTGGTCTTTACTTTTAGGTGTTGGGTTTCTCAAATCTGACTAGGCTATGAGGTATTATCTAAGTTTTCTGATGACATGGAGATGGTTTTAACCAGTCAAGTTTACTAGCTGTTGTGCGAGTCATTTATAACAATTTGATTGTTTCTTTCTGTTTCAATTTTCAGCTAGTGTTTTCGCTAAGATGAAAAAGCAAATGCTGCTATAGTGGACTCTGGAGGTTTGTTTGCTCCTCTTTTAGTTTGGTTTCATGCTAAGTAGCTGCCTTTTCATATGTTTATGTCATGATAAGTTTTAGAAATCAGACTATCATCCAGGCAAACTTCAATTCAAACTGTGAATTAAGAAATATATAATAATTCAAACTGCCTTTTCATATGTTTATGTCTGTTTGTCTAAAGCTCTCTTATGACATGCCAATTTTTTAAAGAGAGCAGAATGTTCCCTCGTTTTAATTTACTCCTAAGTTCCTATACGTTTCATTGTAGGTTGAACCTAATGTGCACAAAATTGAGGAACATAAGAGAAAGTATGAACACTTGTGCAAAGAAAGAGAATTGAAAAAAGGCTCAGTCTAAAAGGCAACGTAGGTGTGCTGAAGCAGACGTAAAATTGCATAAGATAATTATTATTAAGAACTTCACAAATTCTCTGAATCAGTTTCAATGTTAATGGAGTCTTTACTTTTCAGGCTGCATATAGAAGTGCAAAAAAGTATACAGAGTCATCAGAAAACAATCATTCAATGTTAACAAGAACAAAAAGTCCTTGCGACGAGTGGAAGATCACAGCCGAAGATTGGGAAGCGTTCAAGGCTGCGAAGCAAACCCCTGAGTTGAAAGTATGTATTCTGAATAACTCTTTTATTGTGAGCTCTAAATCATCCATGGATTGTTATTCCTTTGTTTTGTAAAGGAAAAATATACTGACAGGTGTTGTTTTCCTTCCTTTTTTTTTGTGAAGAGTCTGTGCTGTTCTTGTTTACTTGCTAGTTTTTTTCTTGGCAAGAGGCCATATGGTGCAGATTGGCAGATTGTATACAGCAGATTTGAGGAGTGCAAATCTGCTGTTATTTGCTAAGTTATTAAGAGATATAGTCAGATGTTTTATTGTTTTCATGGAATTGATAGGAGATGCAAAAACTGAACAAGTATGGTGCTAACTGCTAGGTATGGTGCCTCCTCTTTTCTCGATTAGGGCATGTATAGATGTGTGAATTAAATTGGGTTTTGGATTTATGACTGTGAACAGGGGCTTTAATTCCCCTCTCGCAGCTCAGCTGTCCTTTGTGTTGAATTTGATCAGTGTTGTATGTGGAAATTATTTTGGATCAAGACAGTGATAGAGGAAGTCCTTGAAATGATCGGGCCGCTCAGTTTCCTTTATTTTTTACAATAACCAAATATGAAGCATGTATTTCATATAAGAAGGATATGTGCATGTAAAAAAAAAATCAAAATAATTGAGTTCCTCTTGACAGTTCTTAGTTACTTCTATTTTTCCTCTTTACAAGAACCCAGATATATATAGGAATTTATTGTCACTATTTTACTAATAAATTCATAAAAATCAGAAGAATAAATCGAGCATGATGATTCTGGTAAATTCGATGCAGATAATGTTGCTGGCCCATTACTGATTGGTGAAGAGAAGTCCGAGATAATCCTTGAGGCAGTATTTCTATCTTTTCAAATCAAATTAAATATGTAACTTAAAGATTATCACTTTTTGATAGTGCAGCAAGGACATATGCATGGACTAAGCTACAAAAGACGAAAGGTTTTCTGAAGGTATAAACCTATATTTATTGTTAATTTGTTTATTGATGTACATGCCTTAACAATTTACATATTACATATCAATTTATTCTTACAGATTATCGGAGCATCCTATAATGCAAAGAGTTAAGATGTATGATGAGGTCAAGGAAAATGTTCTGGATTATTTGGCAAGAGCTATGCTTTGATTCATTTGATACTATTTTGTTATGTTTCATCTATTTTTGTGGATTATAAACTTGAGTGTATGTGATATATGCAGTATCTATTCTCAATATTTTGTGTTTTATGAATGTTTTTGTGATATATGTTTCTGTTGGTGTTATTGGTTTTTGAATATATAAATATATATGGCTGGCATATTTGAGGCTAGTCACAAAAAAAAAAAAACATAAATATATATGTTTACAACGGTTATTTATACAGAACCGTTGCTAAGTTTGTCATTTAGCAATGGTTACTAACAAATAACAGCTGTAAAAATTAACTAGCAGCAACTGTTTTTTGCTAATAACTGTTGTAAATAACATGTTTAACAGCGGTTATTAACTAACAACAGCTGTAAAAATCAACTAATAGCAACTGTTTTTTGCTAATAACCGTTGTAAATGACATGTTTAACAACGGTTATTAACTAACAACCGTTGCTAAACTTCTAACAGGCCAAGTAGTTGGACAGCAGTGTTTGCAACGGTTATTAATTAAATTTAACAACGCCCTACGCTGCAACGGTTGTATAACCGTTGTTAAAGGCCCAAAATAACCGTTGTTAAAGGCCCTTTTGTGTTGTAGTGATATATGCATGCATGTATGATTCTCGATGCCATATATGCATCTAGCTGCGGCGCCCTTAAACTTAAATAAATGGTTCTAATATTGATTAATTAGTAGCATTAATTTCTTTTCTGGGAAATACTAGCTAATTAACAATTGAATGTATGGTTGATATATGGATGCACGGGATATCGGGGTGTCAAACGTTCAAAACGTTCACGGAAATGGGTTGTAACGTTCCGTTTCTGTTCCATTATAACGGACGGAACCAAAATCCGTTCCGTTGGACGTTCTGTTATAACGGATGGAACCAAAATCCGTTCCGTTGAATGTTCCTTATAATGGAACGGAATGGAATAACGGAAAAACTTGTTCCATTGACACCCCCCTAACGGGATACGTATATCACCGATGTTCCCAAGTTAATATATGTGCGATTAATTATTGCATAAAATGAATTAATAATGTTCGATGCATCATGGAATCGGTATAATCAATATACAGTTTAGTGTATCTTGAAAAATAATTATTTAATTACTAATTAAAATCTGAGAGTCAGAAAAAAAAAATCGATTTTTTTTTTAAATAAGTGGACCAAAAAGTCTACCGTTTCCCATTTTTTTTTCTTAATTACATATTGTATATTTGATTAGCAATATGTTAATTAAATTATTGAGTACAGTATCATTGACTAACTAAAGATCTCTTGGAGCTTGGGGCGCTTTAACAGGCGGTTGACCTGCAGATGCATTCTCCAATTAGGAGAATGCTACGCTGGTACGCAAAGTGCTTCCATCAGCAATACCTGCAGATTTTATTGCACAACCAATTAATTGCGTTGCACGGCTATATAAGAAATTTATTCTGCATTATAAGGGCGGGCACAATAAAAAAGAATGCACAATAAAATGAATTAATTGAAATGATGACTATACATATATTCCGGTCTACAATGATTCTGCAGTTTTACAATCCCTGAATTTATATAAAAAGAATTTGGAAATTCAAAATTTACAGTCTTGCAAATACTTATTTTCCCAGAAATCATGGACGTACGACTTATATAGTTTTAGTCATTTAATTCCGTGCCAGTCATGTGGTTGCTTAATATATATTTAATTAACTCGTTATCTTTATTTGTCAGGTAACTCATGATCATATCTGCATGTCCAAGGACAAAGCTGGTTATAAGTTGAAACCAATCAATTATCTTATGGATTTATCAGTATTCATATCTGAATTGTGATCTGCATGTTCAGAGGAGCATGGGAATTGTTGATCGAATACTAAAATCGAATTGCTCGGATCGAGTTCTCGATCAGAATCATATTTCCAATGCAAGAATAGTCTAAACTCTGTACTTTTCAATAGGAAAATATTTGCAGAAAGAAAGGGATTTTTGATATGCTGAAAAATGATGAAAAATGGTATAAAATAATAAATTTTTTAGGATCTTAGTTTGACGTTGTTGTTTGATGTTAAAAATTTTCGGGATTGATAATTCTTGTCTAGAGGTTGTCCTTCATTTTTTCTTCACTTTGTTTTTCACTCGGTTTTCACAAGAAATAAAATTTTCCTTTATTATTTCTCCACTACTATCAAAAACTCATCTCTTCCACTCTACGTCTCCTCATTTCTAGCCAATCAAACACAAGAAAAATAATTTTGGAATCCAAATTTCTTGTACATCAAACATCCGCAACGGAAACAAAGAACCTGAAAACTGAAATGATTGAAACATATTTCCGGTAATTTTTAAAATTTCTACATTTTCTTGTTGATCAAACATGCCCAAAGTGGAAACCAATCGTGCCACCGTTAATTTGGAGAAGGGACCGTAACTTGTCATTTTGAAGTAATCTAATCTCGATCGTGAAATTCGGTTTTATGGGCTTGATGATGCGTAATTGTCCTCTACTGCGCAGCACGTCATACGGCGTATGGACGATCTTTAGATTTTTAGGGAGAGATTTCGAGATTGCAGATACATGAATCTCAATGTAATCCGACGGTTCACCTGCTGCGCTGTAAGATATTGTGCAGTAGGTGATATAAATCCCTTGATGATGGGTGAGTGAGTGCAGAGTGCAGACTCTACAGAGATCGATTTGATGATGTCGTACCAGAATCCAACCATTTACCCAACAAATTAAGGCCTCAAATTAAATCCAGCCCATTAAGTCGCACAATTAATCAGCCTAAGATGAGTGACAGAGTGAGGCATGGTGTTTCGTCTCTCCTGCTCTCCTTCTCTCCCTTTCTCTTTACAGTGACATCTTCATCTATCGTTATCTTTTCACCTTCTCCCATTCTCTCATTTTTTCTACTCATAGTATCACCTGATATTTAAAATATAAATATCTGGTTTTGAAATATAACCACTTGCCATGGAAATATAAATACCCAGATTTGAAATATAACTATCTGACTTCAAAATACAAATACTGAGATAAGCACGTGACTTTGAAATATAAATACCTGGTTTTGAAATATAACCACTTTACATTGAAATATAAACACACGGATCTGAGATTTAACTATGTAATTTCGAAATATTAGCATTTAGCTTTGAGATAAACACATGATTTTGAAATATAAATACTTTGTTTCGAAACATAAACACTTAGTTTTGAAATATATCAACCTGGCTATGAAATGTAAACACCCAAATTTGAGATGTAACCATCTAAGTATCAAATATAAACACGTATCATTTGTGAAAAATTAGCTGGGCTTGAAATATAAATACCTGGAGTTACGATATAAACACTTGACTTTGAAATATAAACACTTACACTGACATGTGAGTGCATTGCGCTGCACATGATTGGGAGCGACGTAACTTCAATAGGTGACGTGCTTTGGAGTTTGACCGGTCAACGCGTTTTGACAGGTGGCACGTCCTGATTGGGGGGGACAAATTGGGGGGGTTTTTGTTGGGGGGATAATAGTCTAACCCTATATATATATATATATATATATATATATAACATATTATACGGATAGTCTCTAAAGTATTAGCCTTTTAGCAAATTGGTCCTTAAAGTTTAGAACTTACCAATCTGGTCTATAAAGTATTGATTTGCTACCAATTTGATCCCTAAAGTTTAAGATGTACCATTTTGGTTCTTAAAGTTTTACTAACATACCGTTTTGGTCCTTAAAATATTTTATCCATACCAAATTGGTCCTATCATTATTCATTAATGCTAAAATTTACTTAATAAGTATTTGATAGCATGAAAATTTTATTTATTTGTTAATTATTTAAACTTTTTAATAGTAAATTATCGTTATTTGTAATACTAAAAATAAATTTAAGATACATGAAAATAATAATTTTGAATGAAATACTTAATTTTGTGACCAATTTGATAAATATTTAAACTTTAGGGACCAAAACGATATGTTAGTGAAACTTTAAAGACCAAAATGGTATATCACAAACTTTAGGAACCAAATTGGTAGCAAATCAATACTTTAAGGACAAAATTGGTAACTTTTAAACTTTAAGGACCAATTTAGTAAAAGAGTGATACTTTAGGGACCATCCGTCTAATTTACTCTATAACATATGACATATGTACAATTTTTCTATGAATATAAAATGTTTCTTATACTGATCGATGTATGTCCACGTGATAGACGCGTGCGCGCAGTATATACAAAGTCAATGCAATGCAAGGCAACGTGATGCATGCGTGCACAACATCAGTGACATGCATATATACTGATCATACATGTCCCCCGCGTCCATGCATACACGCATACATATAATTGTAATTAGCAGAGCAAGATAATATAATATAGTAAAATATAACATGCATCTAAAGCCAGCCTTATCCATATCCAACTATTTTTTGGACTATTTTGAGGTTGAAGATCTAGGCGCAGATCTATATGCATGGCAATACCAATAACGGCATATATATATGGTCAAGGGGTTCCAATCTGCTGCCATAGATTTCTATGGCACATTGGCTGCCATAAAATCTGAACTGTTCATTAAAATTTTGACGGCTACGATTTAGATTGGAGGGGCCTCCTTTTTTATGGATCCTACTTGCCATAGACACTACAAACTATGGCACACCGCTGCCATAGAAAAAAGTATGGCAGCTGATGTGAATCCTATGGACGACCACTGCACGTGAACCACGACACACAGTAAGGTTCAGAAGCATGTGGACATTTACTTAAGAACGAGACCTACTGTCCATCAAAGAAGCATCTATGTATCCATAGAGACTCGGTGGCATTGTGCGCTGGCAAAGATATTTAACACGTCAGCATGTAGCGCGTCCACGTAATGTCTACGGTTCATTTTTTTTCTCTCACCCGATAGCTGCTGTAAACGTCAAATCAATCCCGTTTCATCGGTAAATTAAATTTTTTTTTTTTTGGGTGTACCCGAGTTCCCCATTAACTTTAAAATTGTATTATTGGTTTTTGAAACCCATATTCCGCCCGAATTCATACTCTTCAATTGGAGCCCTACACCCCCCCACCCCAAAATCACATTAGTTTGTTTGAATAACAGATGCACGTAATGTACTTCTGAATTTATGTAACGATATTTGGTACAAATGTAACAGATGTTTTGAAAATAGTAACCAAGACGAAATTTCATATCAGTATAAAGATGAACTATTATTGTATAGAATGTTGCACATTAATTGTAACAACCAGTACGCTGGCTATAACAAACACATAAGTCATATGTAACCTGAGTATGAAGCATCAGTAATTAAACAAACTGCATGCATCTTAAAGAAAGAAGTAACATTTGAAAAATTAAGTTGTAACAAAAACAAAAGGAAGAGTTAACATGCGAAAAATGAAGTTGTAATAAAACCAACAAGTAGTTTCCATAGAAAAAAACAACAAATAACTTAAATAAAAAAAATGAAACACTGGGTAGGGTTGGTTCTCCTCCTCTTTCTTGTAGCATTTGTTTCTTCACTATGTAACCAATTGATATTTTCATGTAACATTCATATCTTCACCATGTAACCAATCATTAAAGAAATGCAACATTAAATAAAAAAAAAAAGGTACGGAACATATGAATTGTAACAACTTAAACCAAATAAAGTAACGATTTAACACTAAATAGTTGCATTTCAAGTATTAATTATCACTATGGATAAACAAAACAAAAAAAATTTCGATTGTAACGACATTTTATATGAACCCTAGCTTTTTTGTCTCTTAGAAGGGTTTCTTTTGAGAGGGCAGAAACTGGGTTAATTGGGTTCTGCTTTGGAAGGATTTGGGGAAAAATGACGGGTAATATAAAGGATTTGGGTCCGATTTGAGCGGCATGTTTCAAATTTTGAAATAACTTGGTGATGAAATTCGTCAGACTCGACATTTAAGACGATTAGACAGGCATTAATGGCCAGGAGGAGAGAGTGGTATAGGGAAATAGCTGTAATGATGCGGTCCGAGCTGATGAGGGTCCAGGCGAGCGTCTTCCACCGTGTCGCGCTCTTTTGAAGTGTCGCTGCCATAGCGGACGAACGGTCAACTATGGACGTATGGAGCATTTAACTGGATGGACGGATATAGAGTTTCCGTTTGCTTAATATCAGTCTTAGTTACTGAGCTCTCATCCCCTGACTTACTGCATTGTGCAGTTCACAACGTCAGCCATTGGATTGTCGGAGCGTTCTTTCCAGCATCGATCTCGAGACCATCCTACGGCTGATGATGCTGTGAACTGCATAATGCAGTATAGCAGGGATTAGAATTCCTTAGTTACGTTATCCCATACTTGTTAAAAAAAAAAAGTTTGTAATGGAGAATGGTAAATGAAAATTGTAAAAAATTTTAAGCAAAATAGAGATTACGAAACTAACAAATATTCATATGCATATATATGAAGTAAAATTTTAAGCAAGCAACAACTAGATAAAAGCTAGAAATTAAAAGTTGTCATGTTGGGAGATAGAATCTAGAAGTTTTCATTAATTTTCCAAAGCAATACAACACATGCAGCTTTATTATGAAATCTCACCAGCATAAATTGGGAACATAGCAGAAAAACTAATTATAAACGATATTGAAATAACCCCAATTATAACGACAACAATTGCTAGCTGCCTTAATTTTGAAATAAAGAAATATTAAAAACTAATTAATCAGTAGGGAACATTAGTATTGTAAGGAACAATCTTCCAGTGCTGGACCGGGGTATCGGACCACCCCTTGACAGTAATCTTGGTGCCGTCGATGAAGTTGTCGGAACGAGCAGTGGTCATGTTGAGAGAAGGCGTGTGCGTGATCCGGACGGCACGGAAGCCTATCGACCCCACCTCGGACCATTTCACTGATTCTTCAAGGCTCTCCGTGTTGTAAGGAACTAAAGTCACCTGATTCATTCATTCATATATTATTGTTAAAAATCAATGGTTAATTTGTTTTGTTAGTTAGTATCATAACATACAGATATCAACTACTTACCGGTTGGTTTTCTCCGGCAGGGGTTTTGAGGGCTTCTCCTGTAACTCTGTTCACCAGAGCAAAGGCAGGAAAAGTTTCGGTATCATTTACAGTGTAACGCATGTCCTTGATCCAGTGCTACATGTATATATGCATGCATTTCAATGTAAATAATTAGACAAGTTAATTAACTCACATTAATCAATAATTAAATTAATATTAGCAAAGCTAGCTATATATTAAATATATAGTTTTTTAAGATAAAGATGAGAGTGAAGTCACTCAAATTTAAATGTCTATATATAAAAGACGCTATTAAATATACAGTTAATCTACCTGATAGTAGTCGTTCGAATCGGCAGTTGCAAGCACAACAGCGCCATTGCGTACAGTGACGCTCAGATCCTTGCACGCCTCACAGTAAATCCTGAACGTTGGTTGCCTTGGTAGCTTTGTGTATTCGCCGCTGGGAGCACTTGGCGGCGCATAGCCGGCGATGTGGAAGCCATGGGGGTAGTTTGAGGGGTTCATTCTCACACTCTTAGGATTGATCGATCGATTAGAATATTCTCTACTTAATGTATGTTTTGTTTCTTTTAGTCACACTTGATGGCAATGCAATTGCGGTGAAGATGAAGTCCGATTTATACTGGAGATTGGTGGAATTAATATATGCATGTGGGCAAATAGATATATAGACGCGCGTATAATAATAACTTAGATCACATATATCTTTATTAACTTTAATATATATGTGTACGTATAATATTAATAATGTTCAATGGCAACTTTTTAACGTTGGAGTTTCAATGGCGTTATTATAATGAATTAATGATAATTACATTAATTAATCACATTTATTTGACCTATTTAATTATCAAATAATGATAGTTCTCAATGATATATATATATAGAGTTAGACTACTATACTAACGTTAGCATTTCGGACCGAAATGCTAACGTCTCAAAATTAATGTTGTCATGTCCGAAATTATGATTTATGGTGCTCAATAAATTCTTCATATGAAATATTGAGGTGTACAAAAAATTCTCATTTTTAGAGTTTTCTAAGTACTTATTTTGCATTTTTTAAAATAGCATGTATAAACAACAATATTTTATTAATATTTATGAGCTCTTTTAAAAAATGCAAAACAAATACTTAGAAAACTCTAAAAATGAAAAATTTTTGTATTCCCCAATATTTTCATATGAAGAATTTATTGAGCACCATAAATCGTAATTTCGGACACGATAACACTGATTTTGAGGCAAAATGCTAACGTTAGTATAATAGTCTAGCTATATATATATATAGAGTCCGGCTACAATAATATGCATATCACGGTTTTACCGTGCTATGCAGTCCGTATCTCCGTTTTCGGTGTCCAAATAGTCGGTCCGAATTGCTCAACTTAATCTTTATATCAAAATATACTAGCAATCCAAATTTTATAATTTTTTTGCTATTTTTAATGATTGGGAGAAAATAACTACATCCAAGGAATCTGGTTTATACAAAAATAGTGATATTGTCCCCATCATTAAAAATAGCAAAAAAATTCTAAAAATTATAAAATTTGGTTTGCTAGTATATTTTGATATAAAGATTAAGTTTAGCGGTTCGGATCGATTATTTGGACACCGAAAATGGAGATACGGACTGCATAGCATGGTAAAACCGTGATATGCATACTATTGTAGCCTAACTCTATATATATAGAGAGAGAGTAAAACTACCGTGCTCTTAAGCTCACGGGGGCCTTCCGTGAGCTTAACTCCAAAAACGTATCAAACCATACCCAAATTTTGATTTATATGGTTCAATAAATTCTTTATATCAAAATCTTATAGCATACAAAAGTTTTTTTATTTTTGGAGATTTTTAAGTACTTATTTCGGATTTTTTAATAGCAACTAATACAATATTAATAAAATAATCAATGTTTCATATGTAACTTTTTAAAAATCTGAAATAAATACTTTAAAATCTCTAAAAATGTAAAATTTTTGCATGCCACATGATTTTGATATAGAGAATTTATTGAGCCATATAAATCAAAATTTGGATATGGTTTGATACGTTTTTGGAGTTAAGCTCACGGGAGGCCCCCGTGAGCTTAAGAGTACGGTAGTTTTACTATATATATATATATATATAGTTGGGTTACGGTGATATTGCATAGCAAAACTATGTTTTTGCTATGCGCTCGTATCTCAACAATCGTAACTCGGATGGCCGATCCAATTCGACTGGTGCGTTCTACATATCGAAAACTCATCGGATACTAATTTTTACTATTTTTGGAGATTCCTAACTATCTTTAACGATTTTTGAAAGATGGCAAGAAAATAATAATAAGATAATCTATTTGAAACTCATAATCGGGGTCATTTTTTTAAAAATTGTTAAAAATAGTTAGGATGGTAACTTCGTAAGGCTAGTTGAATCAAATACTCGAAACACTCACAAAAGTTGGATCCAAGAAATTTAATTGGAATTATATTTTTTATTGTTATTATTACATTATTGTTACTATTGTACTATTATTACTATTTTGGCATATAGAAACATCTTGCGTCCAATGAGAATCTGTCCATATATCCATAGATAGGTACAGAATATAACAGATACATTCCGAAATGGAACAAATACGTACATCCGGAAATGTAACCTATAGATACTATATATGGATGGTTTTTCTATGGACGCTAGGTAGTACTCTTTGGCATATTATATTATATGATAAAAGTATAACTTTGAGCCTTATATATATGTACCTTATCCATTTTCAAAGAAAAAGAAAAACAATGCATTCATTGCACACAGTTGCACTTGGACTTGGATCAATTTGAAGTTTTGAGCATATATATTATATCCAATGCAACTAGATAAGCGGAGAATCCATAGAGAGTGAGTGTTATTGAAGGCCTTGGGCTTGGCGTATGCTTCCACCCCATTCCATGCAGGTCTCCACAGTCCACACCACGCTGCTGCTGCTGCTGCTGCTTCTTCTTCTTCTTCTGACTGCTGCTGCGTGGCGTGGATCACGTGCTGTACTCGTCTATGCCATATTGAGATATTGTCATAGATTTCGATAAAAAAAATATATATTGTCATAGATCTCTGCGCCTAGACCTTAAAACTTTTAACAAAAGAAAAAAAAAAAAAAGATGACAAACGTCTTAGGTCGATTGAAAATGTATCCATACGTCCATAGACAAACTTAGAATGTAACAAATACATCTGATTTTGTAACAGGTAAGGTAAATCTGATTTTACACGTAGATAACTTATAAACGCTATGGATAGATATTTTATAAACGGTATAAATTACTAAAAATAAAAAAGAAAGGATATACAAATCAGTCTATCACTCATCGATGTTTGTGCATGTGTGTATCACGTTGCACTCCATGTGCATGGCATGCAACATACGAATTAATAATAGAAAAACACGTAGGAAACACTCTATTTCTTATTTACCTTAGTATCTTACTCATGACCGGACGTGGTACCATAGTGAAATTTATTATTTTAAACAAAATTCGGGGACTCACGCGAGATGTCACTACCACAGATTTTATCTTTTACAGCGGTTATCCGAGCTGATTTACAGCTGTTTTGTACCGCTGCTGACAGAAGAGCTGCAAATCGTTATAAAAAACCGCTGTAAATTGGTTACCAGAAAGTATTATTATAATGACATTCTGCAGCGGTTTTTAAGAAAAAGCGCTGCAGAATATCTTTATTCTGCAGCGTTTTTGCTTAAAAAGCGCTGCAGACTGAAGATATTCTGCAGCGGTTTTCCTTAATAACCGCTGCAGAATTAAAGATATTCTGCAGCGCTTTTTCTTAAAAACCGCTGCAGAATTAAGGTATTCTACAGCGCTTTTTCATAAAAACCGCTGCAAAATAAAGATATTCTGCAGCGCTTATTAGTAAAAACCGCTGCAGAATGTCAACAATTCCAACGAAATTTTTTTAATATATGAAATTAACAACCAGAAATTCCAGATCAATATAGGATATTAACAACCAGAAATTCCAGATCAGATTAATCTACAACATTAGACTACACCATATCAAAATTAATTTACACGATATCAACAAAATATGCCACCAAAAAAGTATATATTAATTACAAAATTTACAACAATTATCCGAAAATTACCGAGTATCTTAGGACATCATCAAATTAAAATAATTGTTGCATCATGTACTCCAACAGTGATCTCTTTACTTCCTCAATCTGCTCCTCCGGATATTCGACGCGAGCAGGCTCAAGTGACTGAAAAATTAAATTGAACAAATAAACATCTAGATAGTATGTAATTTTGAACAAATTAGACACTTATTTTATCGGTATACATAGTATGTAATTGAACAAATAAACATCTAGATATTCATACCTGCGGAAAGCCCTCGAATACGTGCTGTGAGATGACGTCCATCATGTACCGCATGACATAATAACCGCATGCTTTATCATCCTTCTGTTTTGGACCCTATAATTAATAAAATCAAATAGCAATGATCCATCACATCTGTAAACAAGTCTTTAATTCTTACGTATTTTTTTTAGTTACTGTACCGGGATCTTCTTAAATCGCATGGCATTCAACGTGTTTCTCCTGATATTTCTTTGCTGCCAATAAAACCTTGCCGCCCTGCAACCAAATTAGAAAGCAATTAATATGTAATTGTAATTAGTATATATATAATATAAAATGCTGTAATAAATCATGTAATTTTTTTTGAGATAGAATATCTAGGAAGCAAGTCATATTTCGCTAAATGGAAACGCTTACGTATTGAGGGGCATCTTCAGAGTGAAATTACTTTCATCCAATACGTTGTCCAATGAATCGATGTAGTAAACGGTTGAACTGTGGAAATGCACCAATAAAAGTATCGAATGGGCCCTATATATAAAAACCGCTAATGTCAGGAGATAGAGAAAGTATGGAGAAATTGTATTGGATTTAGGGGTAATAAATATACTTACGCGAAATTATATGGCACGCAGACATACTCGTCATCTGTGACCGTCAGAACATATTCATTCATGTAGCGCATCGCTTCGTCCAGATCCAACTTGACCGCAGCTTGTCCACAGATACCGGGGTCCATGAATCTAAACCTTGTAGAACCGCATGTCTCCATTTGGTTCTTCCAGAACCTACAATACGATATTGTTATACATAGATCGAAACTAACAAGCTATATATTTATTTTAAAAGCACCTACATGCACCAAATCTGTAGTATCGGAGCATTGAGACGGTCATACTTGTAGACGTCAATAATGTCGGATATTCGGAGCGCGATGTGACCTTCGATCCCAAATAACCCCTCCGGATAAGGAATTGTATACGACGTATAATCGGCGGGTTGGAGCATCAAAACATTATGGAATGTACGGTAATACTCCGGGAGCTGTGCTAACAAGGTCTCATCAACCAACGGCGGCCGTCTGATCAACGAGGATGCACTTGCCACATGCCGCGCGGCTTTCTTCTTTGTTGGGCGCTGTTCTGACACCAAGTTCTATGCATAATAGAAAAAATAGTAACATTAGAAGACAGTTATATTGTAAGATAGGTGAATATATATATCACTCACATTTAATTCAAACGAAACAAATACCTGATGTTGCACGAGCCGTGAAGGCCATTTGAGGATGGCAGTTCTTAAAGCGCCCAATCGATCCTCTTCATCCACCGGAAAAGGGACCAACATTAGGCAGCAGTTCTCAAACACCTGATCAATGCTAACCTTCAGGCAGTCGGCAGGGAGGGGTTCATGGTGAACTAGAGTTCCCGGAGGGCACGGATAAATCCTCCCGAATGCTACCGGCGCTGGCCCACTATCCGTATCGATGAGGAGTACACACGGGGTAGGGTTCTAACACAAAATTTGAATACCAGGTTACACACAAATAATACAAGAATGTAACAAAGTTTAAAAAAATATAAAGGATCTCGTTACCTCGTCTACCATAGGCAGCTGTTGTTCACCAAGATTATTGGAGCTTACTTGAGTAGGGAAAACGGATGGTCTAGTAGGGGTGACTCCAAACTGCTGTTGAACTTCGGCAGGCAAGAACTCCAATACTTTGCCCAGCATTTCCTGTTGGGTGTGCAGCATGCTCTCGAGATGCTCAATCCTTTCATTACAGCGGTTATGATGTGCATGCCTCCGGCTTTTACCGTACACGGCTTTCACCCCGGTGTATCCCACCGCATGTCCTCTCAACCTCCCGGGATGCTCAGGCGTCCCAATAGAAGCAGACAACACGTCATTGTATCTGTCTGCCTTGAACGCCCCTCTCCTTTCTTCATCCCGAAATGCTTCCTGTTATGAAAATATTGAATACAATTAATTGGTAAACAATTTAATTAGGATTAGGTTCATTATATGCATTATAATTGGTAAACAATTTAAGCAATTTAATTATGAAAATATTGAATAATGTACCATCCGCTGGAAAGCCATCCGAGTCGCCTCGTCGGGGAAGTAGATACCCCTTTCGGCGTCCTTCTTTGTTCTTGCCATGAACCAATTGTAGGCTCTATTGTTTTCTTCTTCGCTAAGTCCGGAACTGTCCGATGTGGAAGGAAGAACATCTTTATTCTTTTTCCACTTCATTGTTGCGGTTTTGTACCCGCCGGACCCGAGTCTGTGAGGGTAGAGGTTTTTCGATGCCGCCGCTCTTCCCTGTTCACTTTTTGCCTTGACACACAAGTTTAATAAATTTTGTCAGTACGTTGTAAAAATCCAAAGTAATGATGTACGGTAATATTTCTTATTGATTGCACCTGAAACTCAGGGGTTTCCCTCTGCCTTCTGAATTCCTCCCACTGATCGTCTGTTATGGTATATTCATCAAGCGGGCTTCTACCTTTATCGAGGTAATCTCGTTTCAACGTGGTTCTCCAGTTCCGGAAGGTAATGCCCATATTAACCAACACCTTATCCCTGTGAGTATCGTCGGGGATATTGAAAACACCCTACAAGTTAAAAACGTTACATTGGTCAATTAATTTTCATTCATTATCAATCAATGTTCATTCAAATTTTAGATTTTTAAGGAAACATAATCTTGCCTTGACGTTATCCCACAGTCTGTTTCGAAGCTCTTCATCAGCTTGCTTCCAATTTTGTAAGGTACATGGCACCGTTTCTCTCAAATACCACCCGAGATAGTTTGAGAAGTTGGCAGCAAATTTTTCGGTAGGCATACCGTTATCAAGAAACTCAATGTACCTTGTTATATCTTTGGTCTCGTCTAAAAACTTTTGCATGTTGGTTTTATTCCTCGACCTTCTTTTGGGGGCATCTCTGTCCATGCCTTGATAATCCATGTCTTTATCTACCAAATTTGTACCAAAATTTATCTACAATTCCAAATTGGGCACTGGGACTGAACTGGTACTGGTACTGGTACTGGTACGGGTACTGGTACTGGATACTGGTACTGGATACTGGTACTGGTACAGGTACTGGTACTGGATACTGGGACTGGTGCCGGTACTGGTCACTGGTACAGGTACTGGTACTGGATACTGGGACTGGTGCCGGTACTGGTCACTGGTACTGGTACTGGTACTGGTACCGGTATTGAGGGGGAGGAGGAGGGAGAGGTACAATGGTACTTACCTTAGCACGGGAGGGAGCTGGGCGATGGGGCTGGGCTAGAGCTGCGGCGGGTGCGGCGGGGCTTAGTACTTACCTAGAAAAAATGGAGTATTGGAGTGTGAAAATAGTGTGAAAAAATTCAATACTTAGAAAATTTGGAGGGTAATCAAACCCCAGTACAGACAGCAGTTTTTTAGAAAATTTGGAGGGTAATCAAACCCCAGTACATATCTACAGCAGTTTTTTATTAAAAACCGCTGCAGATCCATACTGCAGCGGTTTTTAACTTACAACAGCTGTAGAAATCTGCAGCGGTTATCCTTAAAAACCGCTGCAGATCAAGTCTACAGCGGTTTTTAACATAAAACCGCTGCAGATCAGTTCTATAGCGGTTTTTAACATACAACCGCTGCAGACAAATTTCTGCAGCGGTTGTAAGTTAAAAAACCGCTGTAGATATGTTTTTTAAAAAAAGAAAGAAAAATTGGCATTTATAAGGATTCGAACCAGGGTCATTCAATTGACAAGCAAGTGCCCAACCACTGAGGCTTCAAGCTTCTGAGTATTATTACTGATATATATATTTTGTATATTATTGTTAGTTTATTCTACATTTTAATACTATTATTTTATATATTTTTTTAATATTATTATTTTTATTTATATTACTTGTAAATATTATTTTAATATTATTATTTTTATTTATTTTATTTGTATATAATTTTGTGAGTGTCTCCAAACAGATGCGGCATTTTGGGAGTGTCTCCAAACAGATGAGACATTCTTCATTGGTTGCGCTTGCACTCACAACGCAGCAATTTGGGTTCTTGGAGCAAACCATCACAGCAATTTGGGTTATTGTTGCCTTGTGATCACAGCAATTTAGTTTTTTTGTTCTTGTTGCCTTGTGATCACAGCAATTTGCCGGTACGATGAGACATTCACAAGTGGTTTAGGGGCTGCATTACGTAGCGCTACACAATGCAGCGCCACAGAGGATCAAACCAACTCCCTTACCTATACATAAATTTAATAAATAATCAAAAAATAATCACAAAAGAACTGGAAACATCAGTGGTTTTACCTATACATAAATTTAAAAACCGCTGCAGAAATTTTGAAATCTCAAAGCAAAATATTGTTTTTGCTAGGATTCGAACCCAAGTCATCCAGTTGACAACCAAGCGCACAACCACTAAGGCACGTTACGATTTGTGATTATTAATGTTTTTAGATAAATATATTTATATAGTAGTGTGAATTGACACTGGTTCGTGTTATTTAAAAAAGGAATAAAAAGAGAAAATAAATAAATAAATCAACAAAATTGAAAAAAGGTAAAAGTGTTTAGAATAAATATTTCATTTAACTAAATATTGCAGTGAATCTAATATGTAACTCAAAATAAATAAATAAACAAAATTTAAAAAAGGAAAAAATATTTAATTAAAACAAAATTAAATATTAATCTCAGTGTTTTTACATGCTATTTATTTCCCGAATGAACCTGCGTTTTAAAGTATAAAGAATCGATATTAGATTGTAAGGACAATTTATTAGGAGACCATAATAAAAATATTAATTTATTGAAAAAAATATATGTAAATCACTTACCGTTAGCTTGCTTTTCTCTTTCGTTTTCTTTTTGTGACCACCAATTCTTCTTGATGATCAGACCGTGCGTAGATTGGTTCTTGACCCTCGTCCACTGGCGCATGTGCGATACCGGTGGAAAATGCTGGCACGTCATCAAATTGATCGTATTCTTCTTCGTCCACAACATTTTCCACTCCGACAATGCGTCTTTTCCCCGATAGTACGACATGCCATTTTTTATCGGCCGGATCCAAAACATAAAACACTTGTTTTGCTTGCTTTGCCAGTATGAAAGGATCATGTTGATAACCCAATCGGTTAAAATCGACGGATGTGAACCCTTCTTTGTCACAACGGACTCCACGCCGATTCTCAATCCATTTGCACAAGAAAACGGGCATCTTGAACACCATATAATCCAATTCCCATATCTCTTCAATCCAACCATAGTATGATTCCGACGTGTTACCACTACTTGATAAAGCCTCCAATGTCACTCCACCATTTCGTACAGTGCTCTTGCCATCTTGTTTCCTTGTGTACCAAGTAAAACCGTTCATGTCGAACCCCTGCCAGGTCTGTACTTGCGCACTGGGTCCTCGCGCCAGAAATCTGATGGTTTCATTAATATTCTCTGTTCGTTGGGAATTAACTTTATTTCTAAACCATCTAACAAATGTCTTGTTGTGGGTGCTATGGATCCACACTTCAGTTTCCGAAGGATTTAAATCTCGTAACTCAGCTAAATGCGCATCCACGTATGGAGAAACAACGGCAAGGTGTTGCAAGACTTTCAAATGTGCTTGTTCTCGCCTTTCAATCTCCACACACACAATTTTGGATCCGATTGTACCAACACCTTTGAGTCTACCCTCGTGGCGAGACTTGGGAAGACCAATGGATTCAACACTCTCTAGGTAATCGGTATAATACTCAATGACCTCTTCCGTAACTTTTCCTTCAACTATGCTTCCTTCCGGTCGAGATCGGCTTCGTACCATCCCTTTTAATTGACCCATAGCTCTCTCAAATGGATACATCCAGTGTAGAAACATGGGTCCACACAATTTTATCTCCCTAACCAAATGAATGGTTAGATGAACCATGATATAAAAAAAAGATGGTGGAAAGTACATCTCAAGCTCGCATAAAGTTTCCACAACATTAGTCTGCAGCTGGTCCAATGAATCCGGATGTGTCACTTTGGAGCAAATTGAGTTATAGAAGAAACACAACTTAGTGATAGAGTGTCTAACATTCTTAGGGAGAATCCCTCGAATTGCAACTGGGAGCAACTGGGTCAATACGACATGCCAGTCATGTGTCATGTGTCTTCATTCCAATCAATTTCATCTCTTTGGTTGACACCTTTCTAGAGATGTTGGAGGAATAACCAGAAGGAACCTTGATTGAACTCAGACACTCCAATAAACTAAGTTTTTCTTTCCTCGATAATGTATAGCACGCTGGAGGTAGATAAGTTTTGTTGCCTTCGACCCGGGGAGCTAACTCTGGCCGAATACCCATTTCAACCATGTCTTTTCTGGCTTTGATGTCATCTTTAGTTTTTCCCTTAATATTCAATAATAGACCGAACAAACTTTCGAAAATATTCTTTATTATGTGCATCCCATCCAGGCAATGCTTAACATCCAAATCTTTCCAATAAGGGAGATCCCAAAATATACATTTCTTCTTCCAAATTCCTTCGATGGGCACTTCCAAATTCCTTCCCGGTCAATGGTATCGGTGCTCTCCGATTGTCGACCTCGCCATTAAATTCCTTTGTCTTTCGCCGGTAGCGGTGACTCCGACATAGGAACCTGCGATGCCCAAGATAAACATTCTTCTTATAGTTGGGCAACCGTATCGAACAAGTTTCTTCCCCACATATGGGACATGCCTTCTCTCCCTTCGTCTTTAGACCCGAGAAATTTCCTAAAGCTGGAAAATCATTAACTGTGAATATGACCATTACTTTAAGCACAAATTCCTCTTGTAGACATGCATCAAAAATCTTAACGCCGTCCTCCCACAACTTCATAAGATCCTCAAACAACGGAGCCAAGTACACATCTATATCATTACCGGGTTGTTTAGGACCTGAGATCAACAACGGCATCATCATGTACCTTCTTTTCATGCACAACCAGGGAGGAAGATTGTAAATACACAACAAAACTGGCCACGTACTGTGACGACTGCTCATGTTTCCATAAGGGTTCATCCCGTCCGTACATAATCCTATTCTCAAATTTCTAGGTTCACTTCCAAAATCGGTATACGTTCTGTCAATGTTCCTCCACTCTGGACAATCGGCGGGGTGTCTAAGCATTCCATCATCTTTTCGACAATCGGCATGCCAACGTAATAGTTTAGCATCTCTTGGATTTGAGAAGAGACGCCGAAACCTCGGAATTATAGGCAAATACCAGGCCACTTTTGCTGCAGCACCCTTCGTACTTTCAATCTCATCACCTTTGGGCCTGTACCTTGACGCGTTACATTTTGGGCATTTATGCAAATCCTTGTACTTTCCACGAAATAACACACAATCACGTGGGCATGCTGGGATTCTCTCAAACTCCATACTTAAAGGGCACAATAGTTTTTTTGCTTTGTATGTCGAATCGGGTAACTCATTTTTTTTCGGAAGCATTTCTTTTAAAAGTTCTAGTAGAGATGTGAAACTTTTATCACTCCACCCATTTTTAGCTTTCAAGTTAAACAATTTAAAAACCGTTTTCATTTTTGTGTGCGAGGTGCAACCGGGATAAAGTGGCACATCTTTTTCTTTACCTAAACCCTCAAAAATTCCGGGAATATCAGCAAAATCTTGTTCGAGTTCATTCATCATTTCATCAACTTGATCCGTACACTCTGAAGTATTAAAATTTTCTACATTAATCTCAACATGTTGACATCTTAATCCTACATTTTCTACATTAATTTCAACACCCTGGCCTCTCAATCCATCGTGGACAGGCCTGCTCGTCACTTCATCGTCTTCCACGAGCTCTCCGTGTTTTGTCCATCGGGTGTAGCGATCCACAAAGCCGCGACGAACCAAATGATCTCGCAGCATCTCAATGTTGCGGTGTCTTCGAATATTCTGGCAATCTCGACAAGGACACTCAATATTGATTAATCTCGTCACCCTCATGTGCTCTCTAGCACATTCTATGAATTGATCTAATCCGGTCAGATATTCAATTGTGTCCCGTCTTCCATACATCCAGCTTCTATTATCCATCTGAAATAATAAATATTCTTATGTCACATGCATGTAAATTAAAGGTATGAGGTCCATGTATGGTTTCGGGCTGGCCACCATCCTAACCCACTCTTTGAATACTCTGTCTCATTAGTGAACGTACGCTAATCAATCCGTTGCTTGAGAAAAATTCGGCAGCACTTCCCTTAAGTTCCCCGTGTATGCCAACGCACACTTCCATGTACGTGCATACACGTGGGAACATAAGGAGAAGTACTATACCGAATTTTTCTCAAGCAACAGATTGATCAACGTACATTCACTAATCCTAAATGAGACAGAGTATTCAAAGAGCAGTCCCAAACGGGGACTATTCGAGAGTAATCCCTATTGGATTAATCTCGAACGGGTACCGACCTAAATTAGATTACGTTCCGATAAGTTGGTTCTATATGACAATACTTAATTATATACATGAAATGCATGCATGCATATGACTCAAATAAAAATTATTTGATCAAAGTTAGGTTAAAGATAATTAAAGAAATTTATACCTTAAGAAAGTGAGAAGAGTTCTTTTCGGATCTGCTGGCTGCTGAAGACGAAGGCAGATCAAACCGATTGCTGACGGCGGATGCCGATCTTTCAACTTAACAATTAATGGCTGAACACAGCTCGCTGCTGGAAATTAAGAGCAAGCTCTTGCTGCTGGCGGCTGCAATTACATTGAAGTGGAAGGAGACGATGGAGACAGTAGTAAATACCTAACTAATCTGCAACGGTTTTTTAATTAATAAGCGTTGCAGATTATTCTGCAGCGGTTGTTAATAGAAAACTGCTGCAAAAAAATAATACAATTTACAGCGGTTTTTAATTAACAACCGCTGCAGAATAATCTGCAGCAGTTTTTAGGAAAAAACAGCTGCAGATTGTATTCTTTTCTGCAGCTGTTATTTATTAACAACCCCTGCAGATTAATCTGCAGCGCTTATTAACGAAAAACCGCTGCAAATTTTAATATTTTTTAATGCACATCATCCAATACGTATTTTTTTATTTCTTTTGCATCGTTTTTTAATTTAGAACCGCTGCAGTATAGTTCCATATATTAACGAAAATGCCACTGACCTATATTAGCAGTGGTTATCAAAGATAAACGCTGTTAATTGGGCGCTGTAGAATGCCAATTCTGTGGTAGTGTGTTCGAAAAAATGTACTGACCTATCCGATTCGAAGGTATGATCCAGACAGGGTGTGAGGTTCGATCCCCGTAAAATAAGAAAGGAACCCAATCTAAGTATCCAACCCACAGAAAAATATCTTAGGTCTTAGGAAACTCGAATCGACCTGAGGTATCCCAACAACTCAGTAATTAAACACCCGGCGTAACGCAATCTTACTCGGAAATATAGTAGCATATTAGGTCCTAAACCCGAAATTGATGTAGGAGAGTGTAATTTTTATTTTTTCAAAAGGTGCTTTTATATCCTAGGATAGCCCTAAGAATATAGAGTAAAACTATCGTGTTAACGATAGAAATCGGATGAGATTTTAGTACGATGAGATCTCAAAATCGGATCAGACAATCGAACTAACAGTTGTTGAGATACGAACACAAAATAAAAATGTCATTTTACATTGCAAAACACCGTAACCAATTTCACTGTGGTACATCACGTGGAATAGGTTTGGTGGATAAGAAATGAAGTATTTCCTACATGTTTTTCTATTAAAAATTTGAGGAGAGATCCATTAACAATGCTAATCTTAATAATCTTGACAATATGATATTTAAAAAATATATAAAAATGTATCAAAAATTTTAAAAATAAAAATAATTTATAAATGCATCACTCAACGTACTTGTAAATTGACGGTGTTTCATTGTTAATATATCCCTCCTCTATAAATTTGTATGATTGTATGTCACATACATGCAACGTGATACACACGTGCACAAACATCGATATGAGTGATAGACTGATGATAAGTGATAGACTGATTTGGATATCTGTATAATATCCTAATCCTTTCTTCTTCTTTTTTATATAAAGCTTTAAGATCTAGGCGCAGAGATCTATGAGACTATGACAAAATATATGTCAAAGTCAATGCACATATATTGAAAAACCGTTCAGATATGTACATAACGTAACATATACATTTTGAAATATAACAGATACATCATAAAATGTAATATATAGACACTATGAACAGTTTTTATAAAGATACTACGTGTTACTCTGTAGCATATGGACGAGCACGTGATCCACGGCACGCAGAAGAAAGAAGCATGGTCTGGAGACCAGGAACGGAAGCATCCAACGCCCTCGGTAGGAGTGCAGCACTGGATATAATATATGTTCAATTTCATAATAATGGTCAAATTGATCCCAGTGCAATGAATGTATTGTCTTTCGTTTTCTTTTAAATGGATGAAGTACACAAAGTTATACTTTTATTTGACAAAAAGTTTAAATATTTTGAACCGTATGATTGATGAAATAAATAGAACGAGAACACTATTGACTAAAATTTAGAATTTAGTATCAAGTACTTATCAAAATTTTATATTCTTTTTTTTATCATATGACTAAGAATGATCAACTTTATTTCTTCAAATAAAACGCATAACTCTACTTTTATTATATACGCCAAATTAGTAATAATAATTACAATAATAATATTGACAATTCATACTGTAGAAAGAGGGGTAAGCTTCCAAGCTATTTAGCTATGCCACATCATTATTGATCTCAACTATTAATTTTTTCTCTATTCTTTATCTCAATCAAATGGCTCAAATTATTATTTTTTTCTATTTTTTCTTTTTCATTAAAGGGATAATATAATTTGTCTACAGAACAATTTAAGACTCAAAATATTTCAACTCTTTGTATTCTTTTATATGAATTGACATGTAGCTAAAAAATATATTGTATAGAACTTATGTTAAGTTAAATATTTATTTAATAAGATATATTTATAAAAAATGTATATTTATTTTTAATATTTATTAATTTATGTAATATTATTTTTTTGGGGCGAAGCCCGATTCACAGCCCTAGTAGTAACAATATGTAATAATTGTTGAATATAATTCAAAGTCTAAAACTACTTTGAATGCTAAATTTACCCCTAATTCACAAAGTTCATAAATAGCTGCACGAAATAGTAGTTAAGATTTAAAATTAGCATTACTTATTTGTAATAGTAGCTAAAATAGAGCTGCTGGTTAATTTAGAAAGTTAAGAGTCTAAATTTAGGTAGATTATAATTTTGTGTATGTTAAGTTATATAATGAGGCATTTGTAATTGTGTCTATGTTATTGTCCACCCGAAAGTACACTACTTTTAAATCCCAATTAGACCTCAATTAGTCGCAAGCGTACGACTAATTTGCTGTATAGACATAAGCAAGAAATAAATCTTTTTTTGAGGTTTTCGTTGTAGTTATAAATCTATATTTAAACTAAAGTAAGGACAATAATGCTAAAAGTGTTCTTAGAGCCGAACTTGGGAGACAATCTACTTGGTCTCAGAGCACACAAGTCGCATCTATCACACACAATCTGCACACCACCTGGACTATGCTCTTGTATCTGCCAGCTAGATGTGCGCAAGTTCATAGCTCTCGCATCCGATTCTTATGCAATTCAAATAAAATTCTACAATGGACTTTTAACATTTCAATTGAGCAATTCTGGCTTAATGTAAAAGGATTGTACCGCAGCTCTCGCTTGTAGGTATATTTCTTAACACAGTTCAAGTCAAACAAAGGCTAGCGCGAAGCTATACTCTCATTTGGGAAAGTTAAGAAAGTGATCTAATCTAATCATCTAGAGGTAACACTATTTTAAGGAGTTGAGTATATATGGAATTGAACATTGGACAGAAGAAAAGTTTAAGGAGTGACTAATCCGCGAGTTAAGCAATACATATTCAAGGGATTAAGAGTACGTCTAAGACATTATGATGAATGCTTCGAAAAAGTACTAGATGGATTATATATAAGAGAAACATCTTGCTTACATTGAAGAACTATTTATACATTCATAGAAGTGTACAGAATGTAACAGATACATCCCGAAATATAACAGATACATTCCAAAGTGTAATATATGAACCAATGAAGGATTTATATGTGGGCAATCCCAGGCAAGTGCCTGGACTTATTTTTCAAAACTGACCTTTCAAAATAACATATTTTCATTTAAAATGATAAAATTATGGTGCAAAAACCAATTGTGACTGGGTTTAATTGAATAATTGATTGTCTATTTGTTTAAGTGTTTGGGCTTTCATGGCACTCTGGATTTGCCACTGATATAAACGTTATGAGTAGTTTTTCTATATATATATAGACGCTAGGTATTACTCTATATATAAAATCCTCAATTTTGCTACTAGCCAGACCAAACGGACATTTTAAAGTTGGTATATTTCAACGTGAGTCACGCGTTTGCTTCAATTGACTCGCACACAGGGCCATCCTCGGTTTGCCAGTTAATCTACATGTTCACAAGGAAGGAAGCACGAAACTATTGCAACCAATAACCAATTATCCTAATTTTTTTTTAATTTTATTTAACAATTTTATTACTATTATTTTATATTGTGTGAGGCGGCCAAAAGACCAGTAGTACTGTCTAGTATCTATAAATGAATGCAAGAACTAGCTGCAAGTCATCCCACAGCAATTAGCAACTAGAATTTCCTAACAAACATCAATTGAAAATCGGCTATGGCGACGTCGGGGCCCCTAATGTTCGTCACCGGATCAAAGACATTCGAAATAACAGACTACTCGATCGTCAAAGGCATCGGGAACAAGAATCTCATCCAGTCCGATCGCTTCACGGTGGGAGGTTACGACTGGGTGATCGAGTTCTACCCACAAGGCATCAACGAGAAGGTGTCCGACTACGTGTCGGTTTCTGTCAAGGTTCTGAATGCACCCAAAGAAGTGAAGGCAATGTATGCCATCCGTTTGAGGGACTGGACAACCTCCAAATGGTCAACCACGACGCCGGCTTCCTCGGAGCTGTACACTTTTGCGACAACAGGAGAGAAATCTGGTTGGGGCTACCACTCGTACATCAAGAGGTCGGTCCTCGAGACCTCGAACTATATCAAAGACGATACACTTGTCGTCAAGTGTACTCTCTGGGTAACTCCGGCACCAGCTTCAGCTCCGAAACCGGCTGATAAGCCTTCTACTAACCAGTGGAACACCAGTGGGGCTGACATTTCTTTTGGATAACAGGAATGGCATCTAAAGATTAAGTTTGCAATTGAGTAGGACATGCATATCTTTTCATTTCAATAAGAACCCACATTGGTGGTTTCATCCATTTCGTTTCGATTTTAGAAATGCTTTTGTTGTGTTTTGCCAGACGAGTTTAATTAATTAGTTGATGGTTTCAATTGCTCTTAGTTAGAAAGTTAGTTTTCCTGTAATCGTGTGTAACTTTCAATAATGTAACTTTTCAATTACTCTCTGTTTTTCTATTTTTGAGTAACAGATAGAGTCCACATTTTAGTGATGTACACCTCTCCACAATATTTAATATTTAAGTTCACAAATATATATTATTTTTCAAATAAACAAAAATATTTTTTTATTATTTCTAATTAACAGATAGACAACTGTGTCAAGCATATAGATGTACATGTGCACGTCAGATTGTGAGAAAGAGGTATAATAAGGATGCGCAATATTTACAGGTGAAGTATGCATATCTTTGGTTTTCTTTTTTTCTATTACAAGCCCGTAGGCATGCACCCACTCACAGTCTCACACACACCCATCCCTAATTTATATCCGGTCCCAGATGGGATCGACCCTTCACATGAGGCCGATCCCATATCTTCATGACTTCACATCACTTACGGCACTGTAAAATTTGATTTTGCCTGTACTTCACTATTTTAAAGGCCCCTTAAACGTAAGCGGGCAGCCGTTTTGCCCGTCTTTGTCCGTAGTACAGAAATCAATGATCCGGACTGGCTTCACTAATATCAGTATCATTAGCCCATTCTGTGTATACAAGGGTAGTTCCCATATCATTTAACGGGACCCATTAACATTATTATTTTGTTATTAACATAATAACATAACGTTTAGAAATATTTTAATTGTGTAGACAGCTTTGCCCTTGTCATAATCATTATTTAAATATGGAGAGCAATGCTCTAGTGAAAATTAACTAAGCTCGTCCCCTTTACCCCTCAAAAGATTTGAGTGAAAGGACACTGATAGATCTCTCATCTCTTTCACTCGATCTCATGAAATATCTAAGGGAGACACGACGAATCAAAGACAACTTTGAATTTTCTCGATGTTTCAGATAAACCGCAAGGCTCTAAATCGTGCTTATATTGACATAATTATTGAACTTTTTAACTTTTTTTTTCTTGGGGACAATGCCCCCACAATCTCTAAACTATATATATAGTACAAACATACAACGGTATATTAGTCTTTTTGACACATCAAAATGATCAGAAATTATGTAGTTTGGGATGGTTTATCACAATTTAAAGTTTGTTTATCATGTGAGAGGTGAATTCGGTGACAACTTATCACAAGTAGATTGTTTAGTGGCTCTTTTCGGCATTTCAACGAGTGGGAATCAGAAAAGAAAAAAAAAAAACGAATCAATGCCTGAACGCTGGAGAATGGAGACCTATCCATATGCCGTTTTGCCGTTGTTGCTTTTTTTTTTTATTTTTACTTTCATGTTTTGTCTTTTTTCATTTCTCGATGTGTATATATTTTTGTACTCTTTTAAGTTATTTGGTTAATGAAAAAAATTGGTAGGCTTCTGCCTATGAGAAATACCTTGTGTCCATCCAATGGACTTCCATCACACTCACAAAGAGTCACGTGGTGGGGTCCACCACATCACAAAGTGTGATGGACCGTCTATAGATGGACGGTAGGTCACACTCATCTACCTATCACCTCAAAATAAAAAACTCAAAACCCTGACAAAGATTGACAGCATTTTGGCCCACTGGGCTTGCTGTTCAACTTAAACCCCCCGGCCTGCACAAGCAGACAGTGGTGACTCGTAACCTGAAAGGCTGAAACCCATATTATTTGTATTGTATCGTATATATATGCTTCTCTTCGCTCCAACAAAATCCATAGATACACCATACAGAATGTTCCTCTCTTGTAATGTAAAAGTGTGAAACCTTCCCGACTCCATTGTTCTTTACTCAATTTTTGTGATTTATATATATATCATTACCATTAATTACTCCACTTTATGTTTCAACTTAATTTCAACCCATAATGGTTCACTCACTTTTCCCCTTCCACAGCTTAGCTTAATACTTCAATTTCTGGCATGGTGCTCAGGGGCGGGGGGTGTGGCCCCCATGATTTCGAATTTGTATACAGAAACGTTAATATGCAGTATATTTTGTTTGGAGTTTTCATTTCACCCCCCAATAAATTTTGTTCATCGGCGTCCCGGCCCCCTCAAATTGCAAATCCGGGCTCCGCCCCTGATGGTGCTTGTTATGAATTGTTAGTTTGTGATAGTTTTTTGTAAGTATTTTAGATATATACTTAGACTTAATAGGGTGTTAGATGCCTAATTGCAATTTGTAACTGTTTTGTGGGTCCTTTTGGTAAAGTTGTAACATAAAAACCCATGCAGAGTTGAACTGTGAATGAATGGAAGAAGAAAATTTCATGAGAAAGTGGCATCAGGTGATTTGCTGTTGATTTGGCAGCCGACCGAAATGCTACTACAGGACATCAGGTGAAATTTTGAACTTTCCTGACAATTTTCATCTTGCTTTTGAGGAGCATACTTAGTCTGCAATTTTCATTGATAACAAAGTAGAATAGATTGTGTAATTTTTAACTGTGAATTAGTGTGAAAATAGTTGTGCTTTCCCTTCAAAACTTCTAGGAAGATCCTTTAGCTGAGTCATCTCCTGCTCAAGTATTATGGCCGGGCTCTTGCAGGGTCCTCAATGAGCTCAATATCAATCCATTCACGATCAAGCTTAATAGGATTAATTATGTGGCAAAATTTTCAGCTCGACATGCACCACGACAATATATATGGTTGGATCAACACAATCGCATTCTATTTTCTTTTTACTGTACATAACAAATAGTGGTGTTCGAACTCATTTTCTTTAGTATAATGGTTTAACATGTTGCAACAGAAGATGAAACTTAAGAAGGAAATTAATGGAAGACGAGCTGCAGAAGGTGAAGCAGGAGGAGATCAGCTTTCAAATGGGGCAGTTATACATTGGAGGTGCTTATCGAAACCTTCTCCCGAATAAACCCATGTAATTAGTCTTTTACTAATCTAAATATTATTAATAATATTGATGTTATGATTAATGGTTTTCTATCAAGCAAATAATTAATCTTATATTTAAGTGTATTTGGGAGCAATAAAATATTTGACCGTTTGGATAGTTAATACAATAATGAGAATAGTTGTACTATCCGTTGTGACCATTGATTAATTAAACAACGGTCATATTCTTCTAGTAACTTACACGGTATGCATTAATTATATTTACTCGGTACCCATTCATACACCATGTCATGGTTGTTCTATATATATGTGCATCCATATCTAAGAGAGGACACAGAAAAGAAATGAGAAGTAAGAAGTTGAAACTACACACAATGCTCCCCAATATTATTTGAGAATAACAAAATAATTAAGAATAATTTTATTGAGCTATCATTGCAATCAAATTCGGGTTCGCTCCTTATGCGGGGTGCCCCGCATTAATGGAAGCAGGAGTCGAAGTATCTTGGGAGGAGATTGTCATGAGTCCACTGCTCCATGTGGGGCAAATACTTCTCTAAAGTTAGTACTCGTGATTGTATGGGTGCGTTTCGATGCTATACAATGTTAGTGACATTCAACAGGAAATGGATGCTAGATCAAAGATTGTGCAACCGACAAGTTCTTCAAACCACTGTTTGATCTTTCTAACTTTATTTATTTATTTATTTAATTTTATTTAATTAGGCTTAATATTTCCAACACTAACTACTCCGGTAGCATTATAATGTGAAGGATGAGACATCACATGATCATACTCAATTTTAGCCTCCATAATACTCCTCTTTATATCTATATATACCTTTGCAACCAAATTGGTCCTTGAAATGTCCCCCAAAAGAACTAGAAGTAGATCCTGAAGTTTCATTTGTACCCTTTTATAAAAAAGATGTGAATCTGCACCTGATTGCATTGAATATTTGAATTGCTGCATATCATTTGTACCGCATGAATAATACCTATTACATTCTTCTTAGTTCATTGAGTATAAAAGTGTAAGTGTGAAATAGAAAAAGAAAAAAATAAAGAACATTTTGGTTAATTTTAATTTTAGGGTGAAATTGGCCCCCTTAATTTTTAATTTCGGTATGCAGTCCCTCAATCCACAGTGCAATTATTACACGCTGGGACTCCCCTTCGGTATCCTAACCAAGCACCGCACTTTGCTACCTTGGCTTCGACACCTCCGAGGTGTAGGCCATCTGCTGGCACTTCCCTCGCTAGCCCTGCCTTTAGACCTGGTTCTGTACTCCGGGCACCAGCACCACACCTTCGATCCCGCTTTCCAGTCATACCCCGCACTTCAAGCCCAATCCCGTCAGCTTCATCGGCATCTCTGACATTCGGGCCATCTGCAGGCACCCTCTCGTCTCCTGTTCCTGGGCATTGCCCGTCAGCCATGGGTAGCACTTCTGATTCTGTTCATGGACCTGTTAGAGGCACAGTAACTGATGACAGTGGTACTAGCAGTAGTGGCACGAATGGCAGTGGTACTGCAAGTGACGCGGGTCAACAGATGGTGGATGAAAACGGTGTGATATACTTGTCTGATGATGATTAATTAGGTCAAGAAGATTTGGTAGTGTGTAGAAATGGTTAAAGTAAATAAGTGGCACCGGGTATATTCTGCTGATGGATGAGAAATCTAGCTTACACTCGATGGTCGTAACTAGATTCCTGGATCTGGTGTTTGTGCCTTTTTCATTAATGTTTTCTGACAGGAAATTGTTTGAAATTAGGCTGGATGTCACATTGCTCCTTTTTTAGTTATTATTTTTTTTCCTCATTTTTTTCGATCTTGTGCATCTTATATATTTTGTTTCTCTTATATTGAAAAACTTGAGAGCTCTCATGTTTACATGTAAAGAGAACAGCTAGAGGCAACAACTAATTAGCGCAGCCTGGCAAACCGTTAGAGTAGAGAGGATCATCTGAGCCATCAATAAGATATCAATAAAGTAGCAATTCATCGGGAAATTACTGCGCAGCGCTCTAACCATTGGATATGCTTTGAGATTCGTGCAACTCAATCTCAAAAAACCTCTCCTCTAATCCACATCGTTGATTCGCTTCGCAGTAAAATACTGCGCAGCAGAGGATAAGCACTCATAAAGTAGCCTAGAGACAGGTTGGTTCTGTAAGATCTTGTTGCTCACCTTGAACCTATGAGATATTCAATTATCTCTAGCCTCTAGATTAACCAACTATCCAACTTACAGGACCATAACCTGTACTTAAGTTACAAGCAATATAAAAGCAAGAGGAAACAAATGAATATGAATTATATAACTGTTGAGATCCAGAAATAACTAAAGGAACTAGTTATGGGGAAGATGTTAGCAATGTCATTAATTCTGTTTTTGGTTTCAGTAATGCTTTCTGTTCCAGCGAGAGTTGTCGCTGCAATCAAACAAACTAGTCCTGTGCCTATTAGTAAGATATCATCTCTTTCATTTAGTTTAATTTCACAGTTTTTCTTGTTCTTATTGCTCTTTTAGTTGAGGTAGAATTTCTTGCTATAGGATTTAAAGGAGGCATTGAGAAGGAAGGTAAGGTATACATTCTACCAAGGAGACCCATATCTTTTCCACCTCCAATTCGTTTGACGCCGCCACTCTTCAAAACGAAACAAGTTCACAAAAAGGAATCCACAAAAGAAGGAAATCTGAATTCTTAACATGGGGAAAATGGCAAGCTAACAAGTCTATGTTCCTAGTGTGTTTCAATTTGCTTTCCGTAAAACATGATATATTATATATTTATTTTTTTTGGTGGGGGTTAAAGTTATTGAAGGGTCTTAACGAAGGTAACGATGTAATTAGGAAAAAAGTAAGGAAGTTAACTAAACAATACTGTTGTTTGAATGGTGCAAGTGACAACTTTTCAAAAGAGAGAAAATATTGGAATAATTTTGTCTGCCTTTGTATGAGGTCCAGACTCCTCTTTTATAGATCATATTAAAGATACTATACATTAATTGGAACATATCCTAATCCCTAGAATCCCGTCTATAATCTAGAAGGTAAATCCTATCCTGTAATTATAGATTACACATTTAACTACAGATTGCAATCTATATTATACATTAAATACACAATATTGACATCCCCCCTCAAATTGATGATGGTGAATTTACCAGCATCAATTTGCTCACAAGAAAGTCATGTCGATCGCCAGTGAGTGCTTTAGTGAATATATCTGCAATTTGTAGAGCTGAAGGCACATGAGGAAGTGATATGAGATTTCGGTCAACTATATCTCTAATGTAGTGGCAATCAACCTCTATGTGCTTTGTACGCTCGTGAAATACCGGATTAGCTGAAATGTGAATTGCACTCATGTTGTCAGCATGTAGTGGTGTTGGTGACTGTTGCTTGACCCCAAGTTCAGCCAAGAGACTTTGTAGCCAAACAACCTCAGAACAAGCTGATGACATCGCTCGATACTCGGCTTCAGTTGAAGATTTAGAAACCCGATCTTATTTCTTGCATTTCCATGAAATGAGAGAATTTCCAAGGAAAACACACCACCTAGTAGTGGATCTTCTTGTGTCAGGGCATCCGGCCCAATCAGCATCAGCATAAGCTGATAGTTGCAAAGAGGAATCTAAAGGAAAAAAGAGACCTCTCTCAGGAGTACTTTTCAGGTACCGAATTATCCGATGAACTGCAGCTAGATGCAAATGGCGAGGATTGTGCATGAATTGGCTAACAATGTTCACCGGAAAAGAGATATCAGGCCGGGTAATTGTGAGATATACCAAACTACCAACAAGACTCCAGTACAAAGTAGGATCATCTATTGGATCACCATCATTCTTGCGAAGTTTAAGGTTTACCTCCATGGGCGTGTTTGCTGGTTTAGAATGAGTGAGATTGGCATTTCTACTAATTCACTTACATACTTTTGTTGGTTCACAAAAATACCCTTGGTGGTGTGGTGAACCTGGAGGCCAAGAAAGTATTGAACCTCCCCAAGATCTTTCATCCGAAATGCAGCTGCTAGGGCTGCTTGCAATTTGGTAATGCTCTGCACATTGCAATTGTTCTCAACAAGCTGACCAACAGAAATTAGGTTTGTAGATAATTTTGGTACCAATAAAACATCTTCTAAGTTTGTGTTGTTAACCAAAACAACACCAGTACCAAAAATTGGCAAATTTGTTCCATCAGCAGTGGTAATTTTACCGGAACCTTGATATGGAGAAAGAGAAATGAAACTATTCGAGTTTCCAGTCATGTGATTCGAAGCCCCAGAATCAAAATACCATTTTGAAGAAAGGATACCTGATAACCCCATGGCTGACAATGCAGATTGAATCATCTGCTGAATTGCTTCTGTAGTAACAGGCGGTTGTGCAGCTGTGGCTTGCTGAGTGACCGGAGCAGGCTGTGTGGTTGAGAAAGACTGGACTGATGATCCCTCCGCTACAACAGCTCTCAAAGCAGTATGCTTAGTCTGGGGTCGGCGGCAACATTCAGAGTTAATATGACCACCCTTCTTGCAGTAATTGCAGAATTTCTTCTTGCAATATTTAGCAATATGGCCATACTCCTTGCATGAAAAACACTGGATGCCATTCATGTCTTGAGAATTGTGCCTTCCTCGAGCTAAAAAGGCCAGATTTGATGCATCTGCTGCCACCTTCTGTTCTTCAAGGTTGGATCGGGTTTTCATGCGTTGTTCTTCAGTTAAGAGTTCCCAAAAACACTCAGGTAAAGAAGGAATTGGAGATCTAGCCATCAGTTGCCGACGGATCGGCTCAAATTCAGATTGAAGCTTCATGAGGAACTGATCCCTCATGTTTTTGTCTTGCAATTGTTGAACAGTAGCTAAAGCTGTTGCTGGAACTTTTGAGTACAAAATCGAATTATACTCAAGCCAAAGAGACATGAAACTTGAGTAGTATTCCTGGACACTTCTATCACTTTGAGAAAATTCATGAATCTCGATATCTAACTGGAATTTGCGAGCATCACTATCTTGCTGATAGAGAGTTTCAAGATAGTTCCACATTTCAGTTGCTATTTTATACGGCCTCAAATTAATGGCAATACTAGGTTCAACAGACCCTAAAATCCAACTCATGACTCTAAAATTTCCACTGGTCCACTTCTTAAACTCTACTTCAGCTGTACTATCAGGTATCTTTTCAGAACCATCGACAATACCCCACAATTCTTGCCCTTGAATGAAACAACGGAGATTAAACTCCCACAACAAATAGTTTGTACCATTTAAACAAACAGGTATAACAGCACTCTTTTGAGAAAACTCCATGTGCTACAAGAAATCAAGGAACCAAAGAACCAAGTACTACAACTATTTTGCAGATGAGTAACCAAGAAACCAAAACCAAGAGAAACTTGGGATAACTTAGAAGTAATCACAGCTCTGATACCATGACAACTTCTCAAAAGAGAGAAAATATTGGAATAATTTTGTCTGCTTTCTTTGTATGAGGTCCGGACTCCTCTTTTATAGATCATATTAAAGATACTATACATTAATTGGAACATATCCTAATCCCTAGAATCCAGTCTATAATCTAGAAGGTAAATCCTATCCTGTAATTACAGATTACACATTTAACTACAGATTGCAATCTATATTATACATTAAATACACAATATTGACAGCAAGAACGTTCTTTCAATTCGGAACTCATCCGTTTGAACCAGAAATAGAGAAGGGTGATCCACCAATTTTTGTCAGCTGCTCCAGAGGGCAACCGGACCCAAACTTAGGAGGTCACCCTAAGAGACTGGACCAAAGTAGAGTGGGCGGCCCGCCAATATGTTTATGTCAGGACGGCGTCAACAAGTAAATTATGTGCAGTCCTAACTGAAATAAGATTGTTACAATATATCATTTATCCACAGAAGATCAGTTCTGAAAGGCAACATTCATTGCCTAAATTTATAAACTTCATTTGCCATTTTTGTGGTAGCCTGCTCACCACAATTTTCATGCTTCCTATGTATGCGTAGACGGTTAGTCTTTTTTAATTGTAGAAGTTCAAAAAAAAAAAAAGGGAAGGAAAGAAAAGAAAAGAAAAGAAAAGAAAAGAAAGGAAAGGAAGAAAGAAATAACTCTCTGTAATTCCTCACTTATGGAACACTCAAATTATGGAAATGGTCATATCATAGCATAGAACAACCGCAAACGTTGGAGTTTTCCATTGCAATGCAAATCGGATTCTTCTGCATCGAATGGTTCAGCTTCTTTATTTTCATTTTTGTATTCGTTACGAACAATTATTACTTTAGGGTTATCCATTTATTTTGCTATGCCAATGTACCTTTTTAATTCTTTTGCTCTTCTGTTCTTTCTTTATTTCTGAAGTCTTGCAAATCTGCAAAAAATTGAGGTACTAACTACTAGCCCCTCTTTTCATAACAGAGAAAACTTTGGTCTGAAGAAAAATGGAGGGAGCACATATAATTGAAGTGAATGAATTGGTCAATTCTCTGACAAGTAAAATAAATGAAAAGAAGACTGAGTTCCCGTTGCTCCAAAAAATAAGACGAATGCCTTGTGATGCTGATAAAGACGTTTACGAACCAAGCATCGTCTCCATTGGGCCATATCACCATAAGATTTCAACTACCCTTGAAATGGAAAAGACAAAATGGAAGTCCTTCAAATATATCCTTGAACTGAATCCAGAGAAGAAAATGAGAGACTACCTGGAAGCAATGACAGGACTGGAACAACAAATAAGGAGCTGTTACGCTAACCAAATTAATATGGATAGCAATGAGTTCTTAAAGATGGTGTTGTTAGATGGATGTTTCATACTTTACGTTCTTTTCGGAACCGAAGGACCTGCTCAACCGATTGTAGATTCAGATATATCAAAACTGGATGACATAAATCAGAGGTCAAAACATAATGCCGATGCACCAGCTATTAGCAATAGAATTGACCCTAGTGAACAAACGAGTAGCAGCAATACCGACAATGACGATAGCCTTGATGAGACATACTATCCGAAACAGTGGTATCCTATTTTTTTTGCGCGTGATCTGCTACTTATAGAAAATCAAGTTCCATTTTTTGTTGTCATGAAGATATTTGAACTTGTCATAAATGGAATAAGCCCAACTTCAGAACTACTACAAAAGATTACAAAATTCATGGAAGATCTACTACCCTCGTATCCGAATGCTTCTCTCAAATTCTACCAACTTAAAAAGGTGCACCATTTGTTCGATTTGTGTCATCTGTATTTCAAGCCCAACCAAATATGCATCAACGACCACACAAATCTTTGTTTATCATATGATGATGAGGCACAGAGTGCAATGCCGGGGCAACGATTACTTGGAGTTGGATGGCATCAAGCAACAGAATACTCTAAATCAGGGATCGAGTTCAAGAAACGAGAATTTTGTATCGACAATCCTCATTCTCTACTTGACATTGTGTTCTGCGAAGGTATTGTGGAAATGCCTTGTTTGACGATTGATCCTAATAGTTATTGCCTGTTCTGAAACTTAATTGCATTCGAAGAAACATGTACCCAAGTTGGAAACTACGTCACCACTTACGTTGTATTCCTATCTCAGCTCATCGATACACCAGAAGATGTCTCCTTGTTCACAAAAAGAGGCATAATTGTGCATCAGCTAGACAGTGATGCTGAAATCTCAGACCGTTTCAAGATGCTTGCCGAAGGCATCAGCATCGACTTCAACAGCAATAATTATCTCAAACAATTGTTCCGTTCCATGGAAACGCACTTCCAAATGCGGAGATCAAGATGGCGCGAATGGCTTGGGTCAATTAGTTCAAGCTTAAATGGTTAGTCTCAAGAAAGTAAACCTAATATGTATTTTACAAGATCATCACTAGAGCATTTTGTATTTTTGTCTAATGAAACAGTCAAAATGAACAATTGTTCTTCTCTGTTTGAGAAAACAATTTTTGAGTTTGGTTCTTTGCATCTTTATGCAACTTTTCTTTTATTTTCTCTTTTTCTGCTTTTAATTCCTAATTTCCTATGGTTAATAAACTTTCCATGCAAGATTTATTTGGGCTGGTTTGTTACATATTGTAAGCTAACAAACTTGCAATCAAACAGCCCAGACCTTTTTATTTGGGCTTTTACAATTTTCCTTTTTTTGGGCCGATAGAAGTTTAAATGTATCAAAAAATGTTAAACACCTCGGAAAAGTCTTTTAAAATTAATATCATAATTCATAAAGGACTTTACATCATAATTAACAATGATTAATATTAATAATAATAAAATAGAAAATTGCAAGTAATCTAATTCTAAGCCTTTGGTTGGAGCATCATTGCTCGAAGCTCAGCTGCGTCGACCTCGGCTGCCCGGTTCGCGGGTCGGTAGTACCCGGTCACTGGATCGGGGACCCATGGGGATGGTTCTGCTCCTGCAACCCGCTTTCCCGCCATTAGTTTAGTGGCTGCCTTCATCTTCTCAGCCTTTGGCATCACCGCCTCTGCTGCCGCCGCCGCCGCAAACCCCCTGCTGTTCAAAACATATATTGCAGCCATTTTAATCATTTGTTGACAATTTGACATTAAAAGTTTAAAATTCGCAATGAAATTTGTGAAAAATGTTCTGCGTGCAAAGAATAATTCATCGATCGAGAACTCAAAATACAGAAATTCGATTCCGTTCCGTTCTTTGTTCATTTGGCGACAATTCGACGAAGTAAGTTTTACTGCTCGAGACAACGTTCCAACATCCAAGCACGAAAAAAAAGTTTACAAATTACGGTACAAAATAAATAGTAATAGTACATTAATCACCTTTTGGCGATGAAGGAGACGCAATCGAAAGATAGGGACTTCAGAAGAGCAGAGGAAGCGAGAACGCGAGCCATCGGATACTCAAATCGATCGATCAAACAATATCGTTCGAAAATCGACAATCGATAGGTACTCTGGCTGCTGCTCCTTGGCTTAGTTTTGATCTAGCAAGCCTTAATTTCTCTCTGAAGTCTGAATGCTCAGAGCCTGATGAGTTGTGAGAAAAAGAAGGAAATGGTACCGAGTATTTATTGACAAGGAGGCAAAAGCAGAGTTTGAATAAGACGTGCACTCCATGTATTCGGTCTATTTCATGTACCATGAACCGGTGAGATATAAATGCTGAGTGATGGTAATACATAGTTTTTATGTGACTAAATTAAATTTGTTTTTTGAAGTAATTGTATAACTAGGTCAATAAATTTTAAGAAACTAGATATATTTATTTATCTAGTTTCCTACAACAATTAATTTAGCCATGTAGACACTCATATGTTGTCTCTTAATTTGCAAATTTACAAAATAATTCACCAATAAACTCAACTTTTTTTTTTTGGAAATTCTAATAAAATCCAACTAATTCTTCATTGGTTGAAGCATTAAATGAAGTAGATTAATCCAGCCAGCAAAAAATATATATAGATATATAGTTATAGCAATTAGCAAGTCAAATGCAACCAAGTCAACACAACACAGGCACAGCTAAACATTTTCCTTCCGGACGCAACAGGAGCCGTCCATTGCCAGAACTTTCCATGTGGGTCCCACTGTCAGTGAGAGAAAGAAGGTGAGAAGATGGACGCAACAGGAGCCGTCCATTGCCAGAACTTTCCTGGTGGGTCCCAACTGTCAGAGAGAGAAAGAAGGTGCTGAGAATCTTGGCACACAGCTCTCTCCAGTCGTTGCTTCCTGGAAATTGATTGTTATATTATATGAACTGAACTCAGAAGCAAACAAATTATGAAATTAACAAGCAATATTCAATTCAAGCAACACCTTGCCAATTTCCTCTCTTCTTCTGTGTAAAATCCTGCACTTTTGCTTTTGGTATAATCCATGCATGTGCTCTAATTAATTAATTGTACAGCATAAAGAACATTTGTTTTGTTTTTATTTGTTATTCGGTTATCCTGAAACTAAGCTGATTAACGAGATACGTAATTACGTACCGTGCTATTTTTGTATGTGACAAGGAATCATGGCCATCATAGTAAAGGCTATAATTATATTAAATTATAAACCTTGTTTTTCCTCCAAAAAAAATAATAATAAAGGCAATTAAAGCACAATCAATTATTCTTTGAGTGTTGACGGACGATTTTTTATGTTTCGGTTATTTCCGTGCTCACACCAGCAAGATAATATTATTGGTTATAGATAAATCTTATAATGGGTAATATTTATGTATAATCGTCAGATCGGAAAGAAAATTTTTTTGTTGAGAGTATTAGAGTAAAATTCACAAAAAAAAAAAAAAAGAAAAAAAGATGCACCCCATGTATAAATACTAATGTTGAGAACATAATAATATGCATGCATATTTAAAGAACAAAAAAGTATCTTTCAACGCAGCTAACATACAATGATTGAGAGACTTGTATAAATAATCTTCGCCGCTTCTCATTTTTGGATACGTATATGCATGAACTTTTTGCTTTCAAATTCCAAATTGGACACAACAAAATATAAAAAAAAAAAAAGCATATGACGCATGAAGGCTATATATTAGTGTTGCAATTATTGATCCAATGCAAATTGTAAATTTGCTTCCTCACACTCAATGCCTCAATTGATAAAGTTTTGCAAATTTCCATCCTCAAATTGGTCCAATTTGACCTTTAATTATTTTATTTTTATTTTGTTTCACTTTAATTTGATATTAATTTTTAATTATCAAAAAAGATGGACCGATAATTTCTATAGAAGGTTCTTGGTGCATGGGAGGGAATTAAAACTTAGAAGAAATTAGCATTTTTTTTAATAAAAATGATAAATTGATTTCACAATTCATAGGCTAATTCAGACCATTATGTAACTTTTCTTATATGATGAACGATGCAACAACTTAATAAATTATGGATTAAAGTATTGAGAAGGGATCAATTGACGGTGGCTATATTGACAATCTTGACAATTTGTCTTTTCAAAAAATTATAAAAATTCAACTAATAGATTGATGATATGTCAAGTTTCAATCAATTTGAATATCGTTTGATACCTTATCAAAATTTTATACACTTTTTAACGGTTGTAATTTAACGGGTCTTTAAAGAGCTATCAAATGTCGTTTAAATTGAATATAATCGGAAACGTAATCAATCTATAAGTTAAGTAATACTTTCGTAAATTTTTTTCTATTTTTACGATTTATGTGATTTCTTATAAATTTTTGAAAAATGCCATTGTCAAGATTGTCAAAATAACCATTGTCAATGGATCTCTCCTCTAAAGTATTATATGCCCAACATGTTTATGTCAAATTGATCAAGTTTATCTGATAGAGCTCAAGAAAAAGTAAAATCAAGTTTATCTGATAGAGCTCAAGAAAAATAAAACACTCTTCTATTTATTTAATTTATTTTCTCCCTTTATGCAGCTCTCCATGGGTACGTGGCACTAGTTTTGAATTATTTTCTTTAATCAACTATTATTCAACTCCATGGCATTGATTAGTTGCATCAAGTGAACAACTAATAAGACAGAGCATACATTTGATATTGATTTAAGATAGTGATATATGTTGATTACATTAACAGGAAACGTCAAACAGAAGCCACAAAATTTACCAAATAAATATACCAAATAAAATTGAATTTGGACTTTTGTTGTATCCTCACAAAGTTTTCTGCGATGATACGTACGTACTATCTTTTCCAAATATATAAACAACCAGGCACACTTTTTCATTTCTTTATAGAAAAATATTGGATAAGTCCATTTTTTTTTTCGAAAAAATTGAAATTCATTTTCATCATTTTCCATTGCTTTTAGAGAAATATTGGATAATTATAAGTCCACTCACCTCTTAACTTTCGTGAGATATCATATTCTCACATTATATATATGAAAAATATTATTCTAATTAAATTTCTAAATATGTTCCTTAATGTATTATTCGACTCTTACAACACGCGTACGTTAATTGATTAACTTGACCATATATATATCGGGTTCTTATAATAACTATGTGTAAAGCTAGCTACCAAGTATTTGTTTGAGATTCTTTTTAAAAGTGATACGTTAAACATTAATTATTTTATGCATAAAACTGAACTTAAACTCACAATAGCTTTACTCAAAAACTTTATGTGATAAATAGTATTCAAAATAAAGTTTTGAATTGATGGTAGATATGTGCGTTTCCAATACATTGAATAATTATGCGTCTCATGTTCGAATAATTGAATCAATTTAATTTGGCCATTCATCAAACGTAAAGCCACTAAATAAAATGTCGCCTTTAAACAAACGTCTTATTGATCGATGGAAAGCAAATTGAAATAAGTGTTTATACATAGATATGAATTAATTAACGAGTAAAATAATCGATGTAGAGAAAAGATAAACAGTCGATCCAATCCAAGGATATATTTATTTACTAAATATTTACTAGTAAAGAGCTTACGCGTTGCTTTAGGCTGAAATTGTTATTTCTTATAATAAATTTGTAAGATAATATGTAATGGACCTTATATTGAGGAAATTGATATGGACCTTAAATTTTAATGGGCTGAGACATTAACGTCAACGGGTATTAACGTAAATCAACGGTTCTGATCTATTCAAGAAAAATGATCAACAGCTCAGGTTTTCTATTTGAGGAAGATAGCCCTTTCATGTTATTTTTTCCAATATGCTTTTATATATTAAATATTTATGTCATTTGTTTATGTAAGATAACTATAAGAAGTCAGCAGTACAGTACAGCCGCTGATCTTTCCAATTTTTTATTTGTCGTCTTCAATTAAAAAACTAGGACTTGTTCAGTTCAATTGAAATTTGAAACATTTAATGCAGAGCAGTATACAGGCGTACCGCGTACAGCTGAAGCCAACGAGAGGTTTTAAGTATTTAACCGAGTCAAAAAGGCTACCGAGTCAAGGTATTTCATTTTGAAAAATGTTATAGTGAAAATTTTAATTCATACCAAAATTAATAGCAGCTTTTTAAACAAGTATGTATTTAAATTATTGATTTTGTTATATAATTTATTTTGTACAATATAATAAGATATATTTTACAAGCAAGTTAAATATTTTAATGAGTTAATTTGAATATCATGAGTATATTTAACATGAATACTAAGAGAGTTCGTATCAATTTTGGTATCTATATATCATGAGTTCCCTTTCATTTTCTCTACAAACGGAAGAGGTACATCCACTTTCTTTTAGGCAGAAATTTTATAGTTTCTAAACCTTTCCACAAAAAAAAAGAAAAAGAAGAAGAAGAAGAGGTTTTATATTTTCTTTCAAAATTTTCAAAGTAATTTTTCGTCATATAAAACTTATAACATGTAATTTGCTTCTTCAAGTTATAAAAATTATAATATCTACTCTATATTTATATTATTATCATTAAAACTGACTTCATACTTATAAATTCCATTGAAAATTAAAAATATTTTTTGTAACTGTAATCACTGTAAAAAAAAAAAAAATTGTCGACATTTAAATTCTCTAGATTGAGTGAGAACAAAGAAATAATAGTAGAAATTAATAATTTTTGGTACTTGGAGTGTTATTACCGGGAATATGTGTATGCGAAAGATTAAAGGAAGGAACAGTCATGGGGCATTTGTTCAGTCTTCTTTAGAGTTATAAAATGTTTAATTTGAAGCCTTCCAATATGAAAGTTTAAAAAAATAAAAAATAAAAAATAAAAATTGAAATAATTGAAAGGTGAAGGTGGATAAATTTCAAAGAGACGTTCCTCAAAACAAATAAAAAAATAAATCAGCAAGACAAATATGTGATTTGGATATATTGGAGGAGCCTACATGAATTTAATTATGCCCTTTCCCTTTATCTAACGGCAACCAGCTGACTGATAAGATTATAAGAAGCACCCTGGAATTTAAAGTCCAAGTGCTTTCTATCAAAAAAAAAAAAAGTCCAAGTGCTATCACAAATAAAAGAATTATCAGATATATTCCTTCGTTTAAACAAACAGGTAAATCCTGGATCGGTATCCGCTGCTTTTGTAAAATGAAAAGCACACCCTGCTTTTCTAAAATCCGACGGTTGAAAAATATTAAAGTATTTTGAGATAGTACAGTAAAAATTGAAGTACTTTGAAATCGGTGCAATAACTGATCCCGACCATCCGATTGGAAAAGCAGGGTGTGCTTTTCTTCTCAGAAAAGTAGCCGATACCTATCCGTAAATCCTTACTATATATAAAAGTATATTGGAAAAAATGATATGAAATGACTATCTTTCTCAAATAAGAAACATGAGTTGTTGATCATTTTCTTGGATAAATCAGAAACATTGATGTATATTAATGTCCGTTGACGTTCTCAGCTCATTAAATTAAAGCCCATCTAAATTATCTCAATTTAAGACCCATTACATATTATCTTAAAAATTTATTATAAAAAATAATAATTTCAATCCAAAGCAAGGCGTGAGCTTGTCACTAGTATATTAAATAAAAAAGCTAAGCATACCACAAATACTTTCTGAGAAAAAAAAATAGGCCATAAAATATTGAGAGTACCAAACATGCAAATGCAGAGTACCACAATTAGTGCACACCACCGAATCAGACAAGACACATCAATATTTTAATTAAGGATTGCATAATTAAATGCATGCAAACAGAAATTAAAAAAAAAAATGAGGGAAGAATCTTTCAAAAAAAAGCTAATGACCTAACAGACAATGATTGGGAATCCTTGATAAATTAAAAAATAATAATAATAATAATCCTCGCCGCATCTCAATTTAAAACACAAATTGACTCGTCTCTTTCAACCTTTGAGGAATTGAACATGAAAAAAGAAAAAAGATTTTATGACAAAAGTTGTGATGCATAGTTGCATTTGCACACAAATTAGTGATCACTTGCAAATTTATTTGCAAGTTTGCTTCCTTACATTCAAATGGGAAACATATTTGCCACCCAAATCGAATGATACTTTTTGTTTAATTGTTGTTGCTATCACCATTCACCAATTAGCCAATTGCTCTTTACAAAAAAAATAATAGTAAATAAAAAAATTTGGGAAGAGAAATTACAATTATAAACATTTGCATCATAGAATAAAAAAGAAAGAAAATTATTTGTAAAAGAAATTGAGCACCCAATTACCTCCAAAGGATGCTAATTTTATGGCTAGAAACATGTCGGAATTTACGTGTGCCAAAACAAAGGTACCCAAAACTTTTTCTAATTATAAGACACGTCGACAATTTAGACAATTACGTAACTTCCCAAAATACGCAACCTTTATATCATAATATTCATATGCATTATTTAGGTAATAAAATGTGCAGATACTGTTTACCAAAAGCACGCATTCTGGCGTTCTTTGTTAAAATTTGATTAATTTTACTGTTACTAATTAAATTACCATTAGTGATGATTTTTAGTTATTAAATACAAGTGAATCCTTATTCTCGTACCAAAATAAATGAGCACTCCGAAAGACTAAATCCATATATATATAAGTTTTATGTGATTCCCTTCCATAATTCCATTATATTGATTATGATTCTAATTTCTAAACAAAATAGATTCAAAAAAGAGGCAAAAACAAGCACACAAATTCAAAACCATATCATAACTTATATCATGTTATAAGTAACATTACTGCAAAACTTAATTTAGATTTTAGATTAAACCCAAGAAGACGAAGCTCCAAAATAACTATCACAGAGAACTTGGTTTTTTTTTTTTTTTTTTTTGGCCCAATTAATTAGTCCTCAAAATTTGCCTAGTTATATAACAATTAAGCCTTTGGTCTGAGGAGCATGGCTCTGAGCTCGGCCGCATCGACCTCGACTGCGCCGTTCGCGGGCCTGTAGTACCCGGTCACTGGATCCGGCACCCATGAGTCCTGATCCACCACCCGCTTTCCCGCCAACAGCTGAGCCACGGCCGCCTTGTCCTCCGCTTTGGCGCCTCGTCTCACCGCCTCCGCCGCTGCAGCAATTCCCCTCCTGTTCAATGAAAGATATCATAAATAAGAAATGGTCCTCCAAGAAATTGATAGAAAGATCCAATCTTGAACCCATTATTGTACAAAAAAATTCAAAATGGATGTTGGGTTTTGTTGGTTTGAATCAATTAGATGTAGCAATTAATATTTAATACAAGGAATGATAATTAAATTTGTTGGTTATAAATTATAATACATACCTTTGAGAAAGGAAGGAGATGCCATCGTTGAGGAGGGTTTTTCCCAAGGAAGAGGTGGAGAGAGCACGAGCCATTGGATGGTAGAATCAACGGCCGAGATTGGTTTGAGTTGCTTCAACTCTCCGATCCCCTCCTTCGCAAGAGAAGAAGAAGGCGGTGCTGGGTATTATTTGTTTATTTCTCTCAGGTAGCTATGCTATGTATGGTATGTGTGAGGGCAAGAGCAGGGAGGTGGTGAGGTATTTAAAGAGCTAGCACAGCACAGCTGGAGGCAAGCAGGCGGAAAGTAGGGTTTTGATTTTTGAACAACATATGCTGCCCAGACAGGGTCCATTATTTATTGGGTAAAAGAGCCAGCGTCTACCATTTTTACTTAATCACGGGTTCACTGTATTTTCGATGAACAAATTAATATCATTTTTCAGTAAATATTTATATCTTTCCGATCAATAGATATCATTTTTTAGTGAACAGATACACTACGATTTCCAGTGAACATTGATACGACTGTAATAAGCATATGGGTGCACGTGGTGTGTCAGAACTGTGAGAAAGGTAGATGGGTAGCCTACTTATAGTGATGGACTCTACATGTTTTTCTTATTTATTTTAAAATGGTAAGGTTATCTACATTAAAATATTTACTCCACTCGTCAAATTTAAATCCTTACTATATATAAAAGCATATTGGAAAAAATGATATGAAAGTACTATCTTTCTCAAATAAAAAACCTGAGCTATTGATTATTTTCTTGGATATATCAGAATCATTGATTTATGTTAATGCCCGTTGACATTAATGTCTTAGCCCATTAAAATTTAAGGCCCATATCAATTTCCTCCATAGAAGGTCCATTAATCTTGAAAATTTATTATAAGAAATAACAATTTCAGCCGAAAGCAATACGTGGGCTCTTAACTAGTTCTTTTGTTAAACCATTATATATTTATATTCTCGGAACGTATTGCGACAATTTGAAATATCATTATTCTTCTTAACGGTACATTTTAATATAATTATATTAAAAATAAATAATTATTTTAAAAGAATTAGATTTGGTGTGAGAAATAAAAATTTTGATATAGATAGCACTTCCTATTCAACATTTGTACTCTTTTGCTTAACTACCCAATAACTGTGAACCGATGAAAGTTGTGCTTGGATCACATGTTCATGCATCAACTTGACGCATAGAATTAATGAAATAGACCCGACCCGATGACTGAGGAATGGTCAACAAGTCAACTGGGAAGGAAAGAAGAAGGAAGGAAATAAAAGGAAAGAGTCAAAAAGGGTAGGGGGCTAGGGGCACTCATGAGAAGAGATCGGAGTTCACTTGTGGTGTCTTTTCCTGGCCCAGAAGAGAAGCAGCAGGGAAGGAATCCGCAACAGCCGTCCATATATACAAGTCCATTAACTTTGTTTGTGAGATTCTGCGGCCAGAGGGGCCGGGGCTGGGGCAAGCTGTCCGTCTGAGTGTGGATTGTGGGTGGGGATCAATTCCAGTCGGCGCTTGCCGGTTGGGGACTTGGGGGTTGGGAAATCAAATAGCAAAGCAACATCATCAGTACACTACACTACAGCTAGCGTGGCCAATTTCTCTTTCGCCTCTCTTCTCTCCTGTCCTATGCACATGTTTAACACAATGCAACTAATTGGGGTGGCAATGGAACGGAATTTTCCGTTGTTCCGTTCCGTTATAATGCAACTAATAGGGTGGCAATGGAACGGAATTTTGTTTTTTAGTGAACACGTATTTTCATTCTAGTGAACACGTATTTTCGTTCTAATGAACACGTATTCTAACCAAAATTTACAACTAATGAAAACGTCATTTCCGTTCCGTTCCGCTCTAAACACGTATTTTCCATGTATTTCTCACATATTTCCGTTGTTCCTGTTCCGTTCCGTTATAACGGAACATTCAACGGAATGGATTTTGGTTCTGTCCGTTATAACAGAACGCTCAACGGAACGGATATTGGTTCCGTCTGTTATAAAGGAACGGAAACGGAACACGCTATTTCCGTTCCATTCCGTTCCCACCCCTAGCAACTATGCAACCTTGTAAGTTGTAACATTATGTTAGATTAGAGCATCTCTAAGAGATGTCGTAAAAATAGATCCCAATATATCTGTATTGAGTGTCATCCTAAATTTTTTGGGAGCAAATTTCACCTCAATCTCCAACAGATTCCCAAAATATGGATCCCAATACATTTGAACGGTCTGGATTGGCTCTAATTTTGGGAAGTCATATTGGGAGTGCTAAAAACTGGGCTAAAATAGCTCGATTTGGCTCTGGTTTTGGGAGTATTAAAAATAGGGATAGTTGTTTGGGTATCTCTTGGAGACGGTTTTTTCTCCTTAATTTCCAATTTTTAGTTTTAAGAGTGTTTTACGACGTTTCTTGGAAATGCTCTTAGATATAAAGGTTTTTTTGTTAAAAGGTTTTTTTGTTATTTTTATTGGGTTTGGGGTAATTTTATTTGGAGTCGGCAAGACCATTTTTTACTTCACTTTTTTGCTTCTTTTTTAGTGGATCGATATATATTCCTTAGGAACAAATCTGTGATTATTAATTACTTTTTTTCTTTTAAATTTAGGAAATTTAATTCAAATTTTAAAAATATTATGCCATAAGTTTATTGATTTTTACGGACCTGCTGCTTCTGTTGTACATACTATTACTGAATTATAATGATAGATGAAGTGGAAATTGTTGAATTCTACAAACAATTAGACTTTTTTTTTGGGAATTTCATGGTGTGAAGCATTCAATTAGTGCAGCAAATGAGAAACAAAAAATCGGGAATTTTTTGAAAGGGGAAACGGAAAAGTGAAAACCTTCGAAATTTATAGAACGATAAAGCCAGCAATGCAAATTAAATTCTAGTCATGCATGCAATTATGTAATGAATTAGGCTACAGTGATATATATGCATATCACGGTTTTATCGTGCTATGCAGTCCGTATCGTAGTTTTTGGTATCCAAATAGTCAATCCAAACTGCTCAACGTGACCTCTATATCAAAATATACTAGGAAACCAAATTTTAGAATTTTTTTTACTATTTTTAGTGATGGAAAAAAAATAGTTGTTTTGTATGAATCAGAATCCTTCTACGATTCTTCCTCTTCCCATAGATATGAAAATATCTATGAATCAGAATCCTTGGTTGTTTTTGCTATAGATATGAAAATATTGCAACGATTGCATGTTATTTGTTGGTATTTCCAAAGAACAAAATTGAAAAGGCATTTTTGATGATTCTTCCTCTACCCATTATATATTGTTATATAAGTTTATAACAACATGTAAAATATGTAGAGAATAATCAATTGTGATCCCCAGGAAAAGCATCTTCAACATCCGGTTGTTAGTGAGTAAACTTAATATTTCTTCTGTCGTTATCTTTTATCAATACAATTTAAATTGAATGATGAACTGGACTCAAATTAAATTTTAGCAATCACCCGAAATTTTCAAACCGGATCTCAAGTGCATTTCCCATTTAATTTCATCATACAACTAGAGGTGGCAGATTCTCGGGTCAGGTCAGGTCAGTTTGACCAATTGGAAATGTCGGGTGGGGTATCAGGTTGATGGTTGCCGACTTTTTTTTTGGGTCGGGTCGGGTCGGGTATTGAGTTGACGTCTGCCGGCACTTTTTCGGGTCGGGCGGGTTTTTCTGGTTTGGTCGTTTTTGGTTGTGTTTTGGTCAGATTTTGCACCTCTATTCCCGGGTCGGATCGGGTTCGGGACTTCCCCTGGAACACGGGATGGGTCGGGTTCGAGTCAGGTTCGAGTCAGTCTCACTTTCCTAGAACATGGATCAGGTTGGGTTCGGGTCGGGTCGAGTTGGGTTTGGGTCAATTTGACTTTCCCTGAAACTCGGGTCGGGTCGAGTTTCAAGTCGGACTGGTTTTTCGGGTCGGGTCAAAATTTGTCACCTCTACATACAACACATATTATTTTTACATTCTTCTTATCCTTTTCCCTTTTCTCTTTTTTGAAAAAAAAAATCTTGTATACATAATGAATTGAAGTATATATATGCAATGTTTTCAAGATAAGAAATTAATTAATTAAGAACACTTGGTCCAGTCTTTATCCGAAAGAAAAGTATATGCAATAAGTAATGCAATTTGCACATACAGGAGGAATACATATTCAAACAGTTTGTGCTCTGGTTTTGTCAATTCGTTATAAATACTTTTCCCTTCAATTAATTATATCCTAAAACAAATTTGTGAGATGGTGCATCCTCCAGTTGCCAGTGTATAAAGAGTAATACCTAGCGTCCATAGAAAAACTATGAGAAAAATCTGATTTTAGTCTCTGAACTATTGCATTTTGCTCAAATTGGTTCCTAAACTATTTTTTTGTTCAAATTGGTCCCTGAACTATTGGTTTGGTTCAAATTGGTGTCTAAACTATTTTTTTGGTTCAAATTAGTCCCTGAACTATATGGTTTGATTGATATTACTCTCCATTTTACTTCCATTTATGCTAACTGATATAGTTTAGGAATGAATTTTAGTATCAATTAGTATAAACAAAAGTACCTGGGGGGAATATATATACCAAAGCTATAAGTTAAGAGACTAATGTGAACAAAAAAATAGTTCAAGGACCAATTTGAACCAAATGCAACAGTTCAGGGACCAATTTGAACCAAATGCAACAGTTCAGGGACCAATTTGAACAAAAAAATAGTTTAGGGACCAATTTGAGCAAAATGCAATAGTTCAGGGACCAAAATCGGACTTTTCTCAAAAATCATCAATAGCATCCATAAGTTACATTTTGTGATACAATTATTACATTCCGGGTGTTTTTGTTACATTCCGTACACATCTATGGACATATGAACGGTTTTTCAATCGACACAAAATGTTTCTCCTGTACAAAATGCAGATGATTGAGTTTTTGTTAATTTATTGTTCTGCGATGACTTTTGGGTCATTAATTTTGTTTTTAGACTTATTATCTCTCCAATAAAATAACTTGCTACTTTTCCTCAAAAAAAAAATAATAATAATAACTTGCTACTTCCTCTTCAAAGCAAAATCGTTTGTTTTTTGTATTCTTCAAGTTTGGCACGATCATTTTATGGAAAAAAAAAAAAAAAGTCTGATATCTGACTTGATATCATATATATGCTACTTCAAAGTTTGGTTTATTTATTATTAGGTAAAATATTAAATTATGTCGTCAATGAATTACCTAGTCATACGTTGTGAACATTTTTTAATTAAATATTAAATAAATATTAGATAAATGTAATACAGAAAAGGATAAAATATTTAAGATAAATTAGTGACAAATAATTGTAATTAATTTAAATTTCACCAGCATTTCACATGTATAATTACATATCTAATTAGTATTTTTCGTTTATATACTACGTTAATTCTCTCTGGAATTCAACATAATATGAAACTAAAATTCAATACATACCAATATCTTGAACGTATATATATCATGATAATTTTTATTTATTTATTTATTTATTAGATGAGTACCTGTGAACATACACCTATTGAAACTTTGAAATCAATAAACACTAATCTATATACAAACAAGTACTATATTATTACTATTTTTGGGTCATATTGAGAAATCCAAAACAAATACTTAAAAAACTTTAAAAATGAAATTTTTTGTACCCGTAGTATTTTTATATGATGAGTTTAATGGGAGCCATAAATCGAAATTTCGGACGTGAAAAAAATATAATTTAGACCGTTTACATTTCGAAACGAAATGCAAACGTTATCACAATAGTTCTGCTCTTCCTTTGTAGGACGCAGATTATGAGTCATATCACAGTAGAGCTTAATTATGCCATTCATTCTTTTTATGATACCTTATTATTATGTATTACAATACATTCTTAATTTATTGCTTTATTCTTTCTTCTTATAAAAAAAACTTGTATACATAACCAATTGAACTGTATTTATTTATATATGCCAATTCAATATATGCAATGTTTTAAGGATAAGATCGAACACTGGGTCAAGTCTTTATCTGAAAAAAAAAAAAAAAAATCATCAAGGATGCAAAGTGCACTGCACATATATACACAAAGAATATATATTCAATTCAAAATATACTTTAATTCTGCTCTGGATTTAATTATCAACTCGTTATAAATTATCTCCGATTGTCTCCATTTCTCAAGGGTTTTTTACAAAAGTTTGAGAAATGTTGCACCCTCTGGTTGTATATGAAATTGAGATGATTGTTTTATTTTATCTTAAATTATTTGTTGTGTTATGACTTTTGAGTTCTGACATTTTGTTTTTTCTGATTTTTCTCTCCTATATGTAATAATAATAATATATTTTCCTGCTTGTCAATGCACAATAAATTGTTTTATGTATTAGTCTTCAAGTTTGGTAGGACCATTTTATTAAAAAAAAATTTGAATTTGACTTGCTATTGATGATAATTTAAATTATGGATTTATTTATAAATACTATTTTTTTACTTCAACCGCCTATCGTCAACATTTTATAATTAAAAATTAAATTTATATTTTTTTACCATTAATATTCAATATAATATATTTTACAAAAATTACGGAAAAGGACAATCATTGTACATTTGTACTCAGTGTGTACTTTCATTGATGGTTCATACATAGAATTTATATCGTATTTCCCGTTCATGTAAACGTGTGAAAATCAACATAATATAAAAGTAAATTTGTAAATTCGACATAAACCAAGATAATTTGAACTAATATATACCATTAGTTTTATTTTTTTTTTAAAAATTGAGTATCCGTGATTGTACAGTGGTTGAAAACAATTAAACTAACAAAACTAATTTTATTGCAGATTGATTTATAAGTCTTTATGATAAAGAAAATATGATAATATTATTATCAACAATATGTATTACATATGTTCTTTCATAGAATTTTTTTTTTTTTTTTGAAAAGTTGACAACGGCGGTCAACATTGCGTTCTTTCATAGAATTGGAATAAGTAATATTGAGTTCTTCTGATCTCGTATATCTTTTTTTTAAGTAACAAAATAAAAATTAATAGATAAGGATGAAAGGAGACAAAACTTTAGGAAGTCTCAACCATGCACCGCCCCATTAGTATAAGAATATCATTATAAAAGTTAATCCTTCCTAGGATAATATTTCAATGTGCCCCCTGTCAGATAGCATTTTATTATTCTTGAGTAAGCAAAGAATTGAATGATTTTCAATTCGGGAGAATAGTAGTGTTATCAGAACCGGACCGGACCGCCAGTTTAACCAGAAAAAATCAGAACCCGAACAGTTTCCGAGTTGATTCTTTGATTGGATTGTACATGTAAATGAACCAGTAAAAAGCGTGCTAACCCCGGTTAATTAGCCGGTTTTTGAAGCTGGCATACATGAATAAACTCATCGAGGGGAGGGATGTAAATCCAACAAAAAAAAAGGCTATGAGCCTTAAATGTTACAGCCTATGATCTCACAAACAGGTCTCAAGACTCCAAATTATTTTTACTTTTTCGAATTTCAAGAAAACATAATTGTTATAGCATACAGTCATACACAGACACATTAATCATACATGATTCTATAATAAAAAGTTATGATTATTTTTTAGTTACTGTACTTTATTTGAAGGTTCGAAATTTTCAAAAAAAAAAAGTATCATTTTTATTATTCATGACCATAATATTAAATAATTTCAAGAATGTTACATTTATCAAAGAAAATTCAGATCGTTGTTTATAATCTGATATTGTAATATATTTTACAAGTAATTTTATTGATGTTTGTGAACAAATTCAACGTTATATTCACTATTTCAAAATATATGAGTAGGTTTTTACATATACTTATACAATAAAAATAATTATTTTATAATAATCTTTAAGTATAATATCTCATTAGTATATTTGAGAAAACCAGCGGTTGAACCGGTTGACTCAGCGATCCGACCAATAACTCATCGACCCGAAGCTTTATCGGGTCGATGTCCGGTCTGATTATGATAACATTGGAGAATAGGATTATTAGGCTTTCTGACATACTTTTTTTTTTTAAATTGGCAGCTGCACATGCACTTCAATATCTCCGTTTCTGTTGATTTCATACATTGGTGGTTGTTGTTTTGGTAGCATATTAGTAAAGAGTCTAAGCCTTGAGTTGAAATTATTATTTCTTATAATAAAGAGCTGAGAGCTCATCCCTGTAATGAAACTAACATGGGTCTTAAATTTTAATTGGCCGAGATATTAAAGAACGTCAATGGTGGTGACCAATCTAGTAAACAATTAATGGCTGAGATTTTTTTTTTGAGAAAGATAAAATTTTCATGTAAAAAAATTAAATCTCCTTTTATTAAGTAGTAAGGATAAAAAATAAGTTCATCGTAAACTGGAAATGGTCAGGTTTTTTACTCATGATGTATATCTTAATTTGTGACATACTTGTTGGACTAACTCAACGAAATTGATAAATTAAATACCATAACTGCGGTTCAATTTTAATATTTTATATACACTATATTGCAGAAATTATACAGATGCAGCAGAGAATGGAAGTAGTGATTTTGGGTGTCCTTGTTTCTAATTCTTGTACTTTAAAACTGTGTTTTAAAAAAAAAATATTTATATTAAAGATCAAGTTTTTTTTCTTTCTGCTCGAGTATAAAACAATTTGTACCGAACATAAATATATGAGAAGGGATCAAATATTCACAACTTTTGGTACCCCATCATAATCATGAAATTAAATCTCAAATAAATACATATTTAATGGTTAAATAACAAAATTTTAATCGATGGAATGTTTTGTTTATATCAAATTTTATGTATAATAAAAAATTATATCATTTTGATTTTATTCACATGTGAAACAAGTATTAACAAAAATCAACGGTTCAAATTTTATGATTTTTTCTTCTCTCTTGATGGCAATCGAAACAATGTTAAAATTTCATCATTTTTTATATATATGTTATTGAGATGATTTAGAATACATCTAACGGTTTAGATTTATTAATTTATGTATAAATAATAATGTGGTTATTAAGGGTACCAAAATTTGTGGTTATTGGATCCCTTTCTCTAAATATATAATATATAAGTTGGGTTGTATATATACATGTTGACCGCTATTAAGGTTTGTCTAAAGAACTAAACATGTTAGCATCAGGAATAAACATATCTTTAACAAATTTATATCAAACATTCTTAAGACGTAAATAAAGATAAAATAGCCAGCTGCAAGATTCATGAATAATTAATATAAAGAGAGAGAATAATTAGTTGATGAGACATGTATTTTAGGCAAAAAGATATAAGCGTGTCTCACACTTGTTTTGATAACCACAAGCAGCAGATATCATTCTTTATTCTAACTTTAAGTGTATATGTTCTTGATAATGAAAAAATCATCATCACCATCATGTTGGTTTAAGAATAATGCAAGTCTCAGCCGACTGAATAAATATCAGCCGTTTACCCAAAAAAAAAAAAAATGTAGGTATTTGTTCCTCAAAACTTTTGCATGTGGCACAATCCATTAGTTAGGTTATGAAAGGTAATTTTAATTTCTGAAGAATATTGGTATTTTAAATTTGTTCCTCAAAACTTCTTTCAGGTGTTTGTTTATTTCGAAAGATATATGAAACGCATCTTTTATCTCAAATATATCGTGAAAGTAGACATGTTTAATTCATCTTCTCATACACTGCGTTACAAAATCCGGTTCACGTGTAGTTGTAGATCACTTTATTCTTCAAAAAATGGAATAATTTTCTCATTTGATATTTTAGCTTAATAAGATCTAGTATCATACTACTTGTTGAAGCATATAACTTCCTTGAACTTCAATTATCCAAGACAAAGAGGTTGAAGTTACGTAAACCTCTTACAACCGAGGTTGTGCCCGATCAATCTGAGCTCCCTGCACAAATTTATATTGAAATTAGTGTAATCTGCATGAATAATATAAAGAAATGATTAATAGGTATTATTAGGTCCTGTCACGTACTATGGTACCATTTTCACAATATACCGAGTTAAGCAAGAAAATTAATTACTTCTGGAAGCAACAAGAACAAGATAGAGTTGCGTTATAAAAATGTGTCAGAATTGTGAGCTTCTTCAAGTTTGATGGATTTTTCATTTATGCAACGGGATGCAAAAAAAACGGATGCATCAATCTTGATAGACAATTGTTAATGCATTATAATAAATTTAAAAATATTGTAGATTCTTACAAGAGATAATCCTCTAATTGCTCTCTCTGCCAGATAATTGCAAGGCATGAAAAATCCACCATATAATTTACTCCAAGTCCTCAGCCTACTATACACATAATTTGCACCCAGTGTATCAGCCCAAAACAGTACGCCTCCCCTGATTCAGAAAAAATAGAGAAGTATGATATCAATTGTTTAAGTCAAACTTAAATACGAAGCAGAAAAGGTTGCATGAACAAAAGGCAATATATGAATTAATTTACAGTAAAATAGGCATTCGGCGCAATCTGTTATCCCAACACCCAAGTAAAAGAGGTTGAATTTTCTTTTTCCTGTTTATAGCTTTAATACCATAGATAAGTATCAGCAGTTCCCTCTAGAGGAGAAAATTACCAACTCATCTATCAATAAGTAAAACTTATTTATTCAATGCTCCCTCAACAGTTATCTCAAGGTCATTTGTAGTAAACTTATCTACAACATTATGTGGATACAGAAGACCATGCATGATACACATTGAAAAATAATCTGTTCGAGCATGGAGTAATTACAATATTACAGAACTCAAATAATTCATCAAAAAGTAACCTGTAAGAAGGGAAACCCATGCCCATGACTGATGCAATATCAAGGTCAGAAGATTTGACAGCGATCCCTTCATCAAGAACTCGACATGCCTCATTTACAACTGGGAAAAACAGCATCTCTACTATATCTTTATCTGTTAATCCTGCAATCTGTCAGATGTAAGTATGTCAGTTGAAAAGGCATTTATACATCTGTCTACATTTGCTGCTGACAGCTTGTCTATGGAAGGAACGTGTTCAGAAAGTATTAAAAGAGGCCAACCTCTCATAATATTGATATCTTCAGTTATTTTAGAGAAGTCTATGAACTCATTGATTTGTTTGTTTCCCTTAATTCCACATTTCACCCTGTAATGATTTGTCCCCATTTTCACTAAATCTGTGTCTTGTGTTTGATCACTTGATTGAGTTGATTCATTAATTCTTAAACACAGTACAGATGAAGTACAGTTTAATAGAAAGGGACCATCTGCATAACATTGAAAGATACCATGGAATCAGGGGCAAAACCGGATAATCTTCTTGATTTTTCAACATATTTTGCAACCTCAGGATTGACAGTTGCCCGTCTTTTATCATCATAAATATAAAATCCCTTGCCAGATGCTTCACCTGGTAAAGTGTATGAATAGATCTTAGTAGCAGTTGTTACATGTACTGGACTGAACCTGATAGTTTTAGAGTTCTAGTCAAGTCAGTTTATCATGTTTTTAGGTCATAAAATCCAGTAAAGCTTAGATCGGAAAAAATATCTCACTGAAAATTTCAGCATGCTAAGCAAGATGCAAGGGTTATATAATCAATGCTTTCAAGTTTCAACATGTATTCATCCAGTATCTTAAAGGATTCTTCTATAATTATTGGACCAACGTCTCAAACTTGGTTGAGGAATGAACTAGTTTGCACAAAGACCAGATGGTAGAAAAACATTTGAGTACCAGTCCTTTGATCCTGAAGCATTGATGGAATCAGAGAGGAGCTATAGCAACTCTCAGGAAAGCTCTGAAAGTATTGTGCACCAGTTGCTGCAGCAACACCGAATCCTACCAGATCAACCAGTCTAGGGATACAACAACAACAACAAAATTTAATAATCAAACTTTAATCAGGAAATCTGTATTCTCTCTGGTTATGAAACTTGTTAGTAGGAAAATCACAAAATAAGATTTGAAGAAGTATATCACAATCAGAACATACCTAAAAGGCCCCATGGGCATGCCAAAATCAGTGATAGCCCGGTCAATCTTGTACAAATCGACACCATGATCAACCAGTAGGAGAGCCGCCTGCGTGTAAGGGAAGAACATGCGGTTGACAGCAAAACCAGTGCAGTTTCTTACAACTATTGGAGTTTTACGTATCTTTTTGGCCAAGTCAAGCAGATCAATCACCACCTGGGGAGAAGTGTTGCTTGTGCGAACTATCTCCAAAAGTGGCATTACATGTGCCGGGCTGTAAATTGAAAATGATAATGAATTTTACTGCAGCAGTGAGAACATGGGAGTTTGATTTCCATAGAAAAGCTGAAGGCTACACCAACACTGCTTGGTCTGGATTCTCTGGAATTACTTAATAATAATGAGTTCAATAATATTGGCGGAATCTAACAAGGATGGATCGGATTGATGGCTGCCAGCCCTAGTAGCATGTGCTAGATTAGGCCATCATCGTTTGTGTGTTTTAGCAAATAAATACTTGTTCAATTGTTCTGCAATGACAATTTTCCCTTCTAACAATGGAGTAATTCATCCCAACTTATATTCTTTAAACCCTCCAATGCAAAGACGAAGGTAGAGTTTAAAACAATTTGGCCAAAAACAAACCAAACTTAACAACAAAACCCCAAATAATGATTACACCATTAAAACTTTGACCAAACCGCAAGAAATGCCTGTAATTGATGCCCAATCAACTGATTAATGAGAAAAAAAAAGGCCTTGCCTGAAAAAATGTGCACCAGCTATGCGATCCTGTGAGGAAGTTCTTTGGCCAATCAAATTCAAGTCTATTGTAGAAGTATTTGTGGCAAGGATACAACTTGTATTGCAGTATTTTTCTAGGTCACAGAATATCTGTTGCTTTAGTGAAATATCCTCTATTACAGCCTGTCATAGACACATATTTAAAAGACAAAGGCATTAGGAAACAGAAACTTAGATGCAAAACTGCCTTTCAAGATAAATATACATCACGTTGATCATAGTAATTCATATATTGATTATAGTCCAAATATTTTGTAGTTTACCTTCTTTAAAAGTATGTAACTATCTAGTAAGTATCAATTGATTTTTAGAATGGAGTATAACAGGAATACCATGTACAAACCCACTGTCCCAGATTCTCAAACTAAATTAAAAAAAAATATTAGCATACTATCATATAACTTAAGTAAATGAAAAGATATGGGATTTGTAGCTAAGTCTTGCTAAACAATCATTATGGAATGGTATCTTTTGAACTGGAAAGAATAATATCAGTATTTGGTTCTGTTGTGGCTGAATTTTGCTATACAAAAATTGTAAAAAGGGTAATCTGCAAATTGTTTTAGCTATAGGGAAAAATAAATGAGTCATCTCTGGTCTTGACTCGCCTCTATCACAGCATCTGCATCTTTAAATTGTTCATAGTCAAGGACACCAATAAGTAAAGAGAGAGCCTTTTCAAATCCTTCTCTTGTCATACTTCCTTTCTTCATGCGGCTTTGTAAGTTTGCTGGGATAAAAGAAGGCCACATTATAATGTAGAAAAAAGGAAAATAATTATAGAACCAACTACCATCCATCAAGGAAAAGTTGCAAAAGATAAAAAAAATTCTTGAAAAGGTGCTTGAGAAGATGCGACCGTGATAGTGTAATTAATGCATAGCATGGTGCCATCTGAAATTCTATGTTGGGCAACTATTGTGGTATTATAACACTTTGAATGCCAAGACAGAAGTAATTGAGTGATAGTTATATTTCAGTATAATTCAACACAAATAAATTAATATACAATATATAAAGAATTGAATAATTAGTATGAAAAAAGTGAAACAATCGCATCTAGCAAACACAAAAAAATGCATAGGCTAATTTGAGGGGCTTTTTGGTGATTGACAAAAGCTAAAAATCATTTCGAACTCCATTTATGTTAGGAAAAGGTTGCTCACCTCTGACTCTGGCAATGCCAGCTTGTAAGAACTTCTCATTTATCTCCTTTAATATTACAGATATGTTATTTAATATCAATGCAGTAGCAATGCCAGATCCCATCAAGCCACCTCCCACTATAGCCACCTTCTTAATCTTCCTTGGTACCAGACCAATATCAGTTATACCAGGTACCTACCACAATGTATCAAAATTAAAAATACAGAACAACAGTTGTGTGTGTGATTAAAGTGCTGCACAGCATGTACCTTGGAAGTGGCACGTTGACCAAAAAATACATGAACTAGGGCTTTGCTTGTTTGCGAAGCTTGTAATTCTTTTGCACAGGTATCTTCCTGGAAAGTGGAAATATATAAGAAACTCAAATCGCTGGAAGAACCAAGAAGGAAAACATCTGTTATAATTATGTGTATATACATACACAATGCTTCTCTCTAAATTTTACTGATCTTACCCATAGCTTGTCATATTTAGAAGTGCAAATTATCAAGCTCACAAATTCACAATATTTCCATTTTTCACTATTGACTTGTATGCTATTTGCGGGCTGAAACACTTAATGAGATTCAACAGCAAAATTTTTCATGAAAAATAGTTTATGTTCAGATTGATTGTCCAGGCCTAGATACTTTTAAAGACTCGATATTTGATAAATTGATTGTTTAATAAAAAATTCAAGGTTCATTCGATTTTATATAAAGAAATATTAATAGCATAGAAATTAAAAATTGACACACTGACCCACTCATAGTTGCCTATAGAGTACCATTACAGTGAGGTCCCATAAATACAACACACTGATATTAACATGGTGAATATATTGCTTACAAAAATGTACCTTGGCAAGTCCCGCTTGTGGTCCTGAAAGAATACCATCTTCTATGACATCAATGCACACCAATGGATGATTGACATTAGGAGCTTGCTTTCGTGCCTGAGCCCTTGCAAAATTGAATATTTTCCGACACTCGTCAGGGGATGGTAACTTGTCAGTTCTATCAAGAGACTTGAACCATGCTCTTTCACGATTGGCAATTTGAAGAACCCACAAACGAGCAGCTGAGATAAGATCTGTAGGTGGAGCAATCGCATCAATCAAGCCATGAGAATGTGCCTCTTTCCCTTTTATTGACTTTGAGAGCTGCGGCAATTAATTGGTTTCCTAGTTAAGGTAAAATGTTTACACAGTCCCTTAACTACAGTTGTTTCATTGCTGAATTATACTTTTTTTTTTTAATTGACAGATACCATCATATTTAAAGGTAAGTAGGTACACAGGAATGTATAATTCTTTAAACTTACAATCATCATTTCAAGAGATTTTGGCAGACCAATGAGACGAGGAAGCCTTTGTGTACCTGAAATCAATTATTTTTATAAATAAGAAATGAAGACGAATGCAATGAACATTATAAGCTAAAAAAATAAAAGCAACAAAGGCATAGCTTCTTTTATTTATTTATTTTTTTTTTTTTTTTAAAAAGTTGACAGATTATATTCAAAATCAAATTGCTTTCTTTCTATTTACACTATTTATCTTTTCAAGTAACAACAAAATATTCAGTTCGAATCTTCTAACAAGCTAATTAAATGTTTGTTGGGAATGATCCCAGTGATGACCATGTTTTCTAGTAATTAATACATATTTAGCATCCCCACAGAAACAATCTCTGGGAAAAAGATACTAAGAACGATGAAACCGATAAAAGGAAAAGAATTCAAATTAACACTTTGGTAGGGACAATCTTGAATAATAAACTAAAAGACAGAAAATGTTGAAAAATTCACCTCCCATTCCCGGAATAATGCCTAGTTGAAGTTCCGGCAAACCCAGCTGAGCATTTGGAGTACTAAGACGCGCATGGCATGCCTATCAAAGCCAAATTAACTTGTCATATAACAAGCAGCATATAAACAACAACAAAGCCTTTCATCCAAAGCTGGTAGTACTAAGATTGAAGTTCCTTTGAACCTTTCAATAGCCTGTCCGAATTCCCTTATTAATAATACAAACCTTCCTCTGTGTCCCTCTCATCCATCATTTCTTATTGAACATTCCATATTAGTGTTGTTCTTTTTGTTAGTTATTCTTGAAGAAAAGTGAGGGAAGAAGAGTTAATCTGGTATTTCAAGAAATGAAAAATGCAGAGACTGAAGATATTTCTCATATATACGGTGGATAGCTTCTTTTGGCAGGGATTCTAAAATCTTACTTCTATGAGTGATACATACTAAAGGCCTTCTAGATTCTCTTTTTATAGATAAATAGAAATGTAGTAATGCAAAACTATACCATGGCAACCTCTAAGCCACCACCAAGAGCAATACCATCTATAGCAGCCACTGCTGGTTTCTTTCCACCTGTAAAGAATATAAATTAGGTATTCTATTAGAAACTTAAAAAAGCATATTTTTCTAAGTTTAGCAAGCAAGTTAACCAGTAACACTATCACACTGGTTGCAAAACCATAGGCAAAAATCTAAATTGTAGTGATATTGTAACATCTTGATACAAGTACCTTCAACATAGTATGTAATAAATTCACTCGGTGTGACCTTGAGATTCTCCTTGCCACCTAACAGCACAGTAAGAAAATATCATTAGCAACAAGACATTGGGCTGCCAAAAGGGAAAAAAAGAAAAGAAAAAAAATCAAGTGTTCAGAGAATACTTGTTGGGCTGTCAAAAGCAGTAATGTCAAAACCGCCACAAAATTTCCCATTGGCACCTGATTCACCACAATTGGTTAGCTCAGTAATAAAAATTTAATTATACAATATGTTGGAACCAGAATCACAGCTGATGAAATCTATTTTAAGTATAATAACAAGTTATTATGATTTGTCCATGAGAGCTATACCCGTGAGAACAATAGCCTTCACATCATCTCTTCTTATTGCTTCCTCATAGTGCTTATTTAAGCTGATCATGACTGCAAATGGAAATAGATACTAATTAGAATATATTAGAAGAAAGAAAGTACTAAAATAGTAAAACCTCAAGGTTACTAAAGGGGAGGGATCAATTGACAGTACTTATCTCGACAATCTTGACAGTGTAATTTTCATTAAATTTGAAAACAAAAGAAATTAAAATCTTAAAAATAGAAAAAAGTTATATGCATTGTTAAACATATAGATTGATTATGATCTCAAAATACTATATGAATTTATAAGTAAAAGAATGCATTTATTTAAGTCCTTTTTTTTCCAATTTTCCATTTTTAAGACTTTTCAAATATCTTTTTTTTTTTCAACTTATATCAGAAATTCTATCGTCAAGCTGATAAACATGAAAATGGGAAGTACATGAGAATGGAAAGGAGATTAATAGATTGTCATCATTTTTCCATGGAATAGAATTAATAGGAGTACCAATGTACCAATGTACAATCCATGATCCATCCTCTGTTACTTACTTAGTCTAACAATTCGACTGATTCGCAAGAGTTATAGGAGATAATATAATAATAATAATAGTTTAGAAAGAGAGGCAGCAGGCAGCATACCGTCATATGAGAGCGCGTTGACAGGAGGATTGACGATGGTTATCACCGCCACGCCGTCTTCCCCCACCGCCATCTCCGTCCTCCCCTTCCCCATTTCCCTTCTTTCTCCTCTCCTCTCTTCTCTGTCGGAGATCGCAGTGAGAGTGAGTGAGTGAGTGAGATCTTCACTTGAACAACTCGATAAAAAAAAAAAACAACAATTCGGGCCGGAATTAAATCCGCTACAATGCTGTAAGCCATTGGATTAAAATGAACGGCCAGATTTACTCGTTGAACCATCCGGAAAGTTAAAATTTGTACCCATCGCGTCCGTCTGTTTCTATCCAACGGTTACGGTTAGAACAATACGATCGTAGTTTATTTGCGGAATAATAAATAGGCAATGGCGATATATATATATATAGAGGAGGGATCCATTGACAATATCTATTTTGACAATCTTGACAATCTCAATTTTCAAAAATTTGAAAAAATTAGTTAGAAATTCTCAAAAATAGAAAAAAGTTTACGGAACTATTGTTTAAGTTATAGATTGATTATGGTTCCGATTATATTTAATTTAAGTGACGTTTGATAGCTTTTCAAAGATCCGTTAAATAACAACCGTTAAAAAATGTATGAAATTTTGATAAACCATCAAACAATATCTAAATTGATTGAAATTTGAAACACTATCAATCTATAAGTTAAATAATATATCCATCAACTTTTTTTATTTTTAAAAATTTATATGATTTTATTCAAATTTTTTAAAGTTGGTATTATCAAAGTTATCAAAATAGGCATTGTCAATAGATCCCTCCTCATTTATATATATTGTATAAATTTATTCCGACCTACAATCCTGCACGGAGCACGGACGGAATAATTAAATAAGCATTAATGTGAGTTGTTGCTGTAAATGAATAATTTTCATCGTTTAATGACATGAAATGTCTCTGTTATGAAATTAATTGGCTGTTTGATTTAGTTGTACCGTCAATATCGTTAATTATTGAGAAATTATTATTGTGCCCTCAACTTCCCTTTTAGGCCCTTGCAGCTAGGAGTGGTAAAAAAACTTATGGCTCGTGGCTCGCTTGTTAGTGACTTGGGCTCGACTCGTTATTGACTCGCTCGTTAAGCCCGTTAAGCTAATGAGCCGAGCTTGAGCTTAGCATGGCTCGGCTCGTTAAACTCGTTTGGCTTGATAAACTATTACTAATTGCAATTTGTACTGCTCTTATCATAAATTATTAATATATTATACAACATATGGTCAAATATATATGAAATTGTTATATAAAATGTGTATGAACATATATTTATTAGTCCTTTTATATTAATTTTTATATAAATTTTGATATAACATACATACAATTTTATTATTAAAAAATAAACGAGCTTAACGAGCCGGCTCGGTCAGCTCGTTAATTAAACGAGCTGAGCTCGAGCTTGTGTTTTTAGCTCATTAATTAATGAGCTTAACGAGCCGGCTCGGTCGGCTCGGCTCGGCTCGGCTCATTTACACCCCTACTTGCGGCCTTAACCATCCCCCAAGCTTAAATTTGTAATATTCTCTCTTTCTCTCGCATACTCACATAAAATTAAAGTTATTTTTTCTTATTCTTTCCCTTATTTTTTCTATTGTACATGTATTTGCATGATTGAGGATGTTAATTGCAATTGGTAAAAGTGATTTGTTGCATTTGAGAATAAATTTTCAACTAAAAATGTACTACAGCTCCATATTATGGTATTTGAAGTTTAATTGAACGATCCAAACCGCTCAATGTGATCTCCATATATTAATATAGTTCTAGACCAAATTTTATATTTTTTAGAATTTTTTAACTATATATTTTGATATATAAACAAATCACATTTTTTAATTGTCTATAATGTTTACATTAATTCATTTTCTAATTATCTAAAAAAAGTAAAAAAGTACAAAAAAATATAAATTTTGGTCTACAATAACATTTATATATGGAAATCATATTGAGCAGTTTGAATCAGATAATTAGACTTTAAAAATAATAATACGGAGTCATAGTACAGAGCACTTTGTACTATTAATAGTACCATAACCTCACTCCTCCCTCAGTTATTATAAACAAAGTAAAAGTAACAAACCCGTCAGATTATTTTTGTTCTAAAGAACGGAGATCTACTACGGCCTACCCACGGGTAATTCAATTCTGAAAGGAACAAGTTATGAAAGAAAAGGATAATTTCGGATTCTATGCAGTAATACAATATGCAATGAAGTAATTGCATCGTTTGATCGTTTGGAGCAGCAGCAAAGTTGTGTGGCCAGCTATCGAACTCTCGACTTTTAGGTAAACAATAGCTCTAAGACTTTTTTTCTAGCTAACTGAGCTATCACCCATTTCCCTTAGACTAGTAAAGAGCATACGCCTTGCTTTGGCTGAAATTGTTATTTCTTATAATAAATTTTTAAGATATTATGTAATGAACCTTAAATTAAGAAAATTAATATAGGCCTTAAATTTGAGAAAATTGATATGAGCCTTAAGTTTTAATGTGTTGAGACATTAAAATACGTCAATGGTAGTGATCAATATAAGTAAACAATCAGCGACTGAGATTTATTCGTTGGGAAGATAGACATTTCATGTTAAAAAATTCAATATACTTTTATTAAGAGTAAGATATATAAGGATCCACTTCACTGCTACCGAATATTCATTGAAATCCCAAAATCACTTAGATATATTAAAACCTGGTGAAACATCAACATTTATTACTTCATAACTTATGCAAATTACCAATCAGATTATCCCCGTCTAACTCAATTGTAAATTTAAACTATTTATTGATGTTTTACATTTAACAGTGGACTGATATGAAAATAATATCATTGCTAACTTGTTACAAATAAAAAAATTAATTTAATTACCGTTCTGATAGTTCCAAAATTTTATAGCCACATATGCATCATACATATCCATTCCTTACAAAATTTAACATCTTAAACTCTATTTGGTAGTGTAGTAAAATTGTAGTAAGATAATTTATGTGCTCTAAGTCACTGCACGGAAGTAATTTAAGGAGTAGTAAATTAACACAACTATATAGATATAGTAAACTAAATCACCAACTTTTTATATCTTTTACATATTTTATCCACTTTACTTCATCAATTTACTTTTCTCTACCCAACACCACTGCTTTAACGTGATATAGTGTTTTACTCCGCTTTAACTTAGAGTATTTGTCAAACGGAGAGTAAATATATAGTTTGCCCGTCCATCAAACAAACCCAGACCGAGTCCAATTAGGGCGTGTTCGGCGGTCGCGGGAATCCGTGGGATAGGAATTTTTGGGAATGGGAATATGAAAGTTAAGTTGTGGGAAACTCTATGGTGGGAATGGAATTGGGAATTTTCCAAATTCTCTGTTCGGAAGTTTGACTGGAACGGGTATGGGAATTGTTACGATATCTTATAAAAATTGTTTTTATGCTAAACTTACAATTAATTATCTTATTGTAAGTTTCTGTTTATGTTAAAATACTTGTGTTTTCTTCCCACGTGCTACATACACAAGACTTGATATGACTATAATATTAATGCCACTAGCTGATAGTCGACACAAAATTGAATGATACAGTTGTTTTAGTCAATAAAGATAAAGATTAATACATAAAAGTTTATATGCTTTCAGGTTTACAAATGTAAGTACGCAAGTACTTGTTATTCTTGCAGATGCTAACTTAAGTATGTTCCAAAATATAAGAGGCTTTGTCAATATATTAACCTAACTTACAACAGCTCCCAAAAAAAAAAAGAAAGAAAAGAAGGCACTATCAGTATATGAGCAAAATTTATTGCATCCCCTTGTACCGTAATCATCATTTCAATCCAATCATCCCTGATTGCATCATGGTAAAAAACAGTAATAATAAAATCAGAGAAAATAAGAAATGCCTCTCAGTTAGATGTTTCTCAGGGACTGTGGAAATAGACGCCTCTCAGGTAGTGTGGATAATGTCACCAATGTCATGGCCAGCTCGATAGAATGTAAACCCATATGAAGATATAACATGTGCCTAACTTGAACTGCAGCTAGGCACAAGAAAATAGGTGTAAGGCTGGTTCTAGAGGACAGTAAGAACACATCACACATCTAAAATCACAAATTATTTCTCTTCTTAGCATCACGTTAAATGTTAGCAAACTTTCCTGTATCAGCAAAAAGAAGAAGCTTGTATCAGCAAAAAGAGGAAGCTCCACATAGAATTTGGAGCTAGTATCTATCATGATTCAACAAAAAAAAACATTTTTTTTTGCCTAGACCAGCAAAAAAAATTGGAAAAAAATTTAAGCACTATACTTATTTCATGTTTAATGAAGCAATTATTGGTTTGTTTCCCCTCCAATGGATCCTAACTCAAACACGGATAGCAGATAATTTCACCAACCTGGCATTTACTTTTTTCTAGAACTCAAAGAGAACAGATTTATCACCATAATTACAAGTTGACGTCGATAAAAAGGGCAAATTCCTATATAACTACCAATTATGTTATTTCTGCTATGTTAATTACCAGATCAGAATGTAAGAAAACTCAATAACTGGAACCGTATTAAACACATTCAAGACATATTATCTTTTTTGCTATAAAGAAATAGAGAAAGGTTGGTTCAGTGGATACTGTCAAAGTAATTTAGAACTTTAATATTGTTATTAAAACTTGATCAAGTGCTGCTCTTACTTAGGTTGTTTTTGACCAACATTTTTTTGACACTAAATGGGGACTGACAATTAACATCAGTTTGATACTTGGAATGAGTTAACAACTACTCTAGCATACTAAGACATCTACAGCAGGAGTACTGCATTTTACGCCTAAGACAACTATATTCCTATACCTCATCTGAACGGTAGAGTTATACTGAAACCAACTGATAAATAGTTGGGTTAGCCACTATAATCTCTCAGAACTGACTGAAATATCAACAATGTTATATATTTTAATGAAATTGCAAAAAAAAAAAAAGAATAATTGAACAGATTTCAGCAAAGTAGTCAAATTGGATTTGAAATGGGTTAACAATTTATCTAGAGAGAGTGAGCTAGAGATCAAAAGAGCACAGCGATAAAATGAACAGGTGACAACAGCTCATACCTGCATCGAAAGGTCAATCGACCTTGCTGTCTCTTGCCATGCCTCAACTATCGGAAATTGACGAGCAAATAGAAGTCTTTCCTTTGGCGCTTAGCAAAAGTATTTTCTGCCAATCTCAACTCGTGAGAGGAGATTTCCACAGAAGAGAACAAGAGAGGAAAGAACATGAGATGAGCACAGTACATAGAGCGGAGGTTTCTAACTAAGCGAGCGAGGAGAGAGCACAGAGCTTACCAGTTGGGAAAAAGAAAATTAACTCGGACCCAATTTTCGTTTTCCCAAGGGAACACGTTGTAGGAAGGGACCAAAGCTGGGAAAACGCACCCATTTGGGAAATATAATCTGCTCACCGAACACTTGTTGGGATAAAATGCCAGCTGGGCCAGTTTTTCCTCATATTCCCAAGGGAATGGGAGCCACCGAACAGGCCCTTATACTTTCACCTTAGGGCCTGGGCCGTTGAATCACAGAATAGAAAGAAACCTCCAGAACAATTAACCACCGTTGAACCACGCCACCATCCGATTCCAACTTCCTTCCACTTATATAAAAAAATCCCCCAACGCTCCCCTCCCCACTCCGTCCCCGTGCCCCGTGCGGCCGGATTTTCGAATTTCGAATTTCAAAATCCCCCCCTTTGATAGATAAACGTTACAAACAAAGCACCCGGCAGTATAAACAGCGGCCCAATAGTCCGTCAATCCCGACCGTTGGATCTAGGGAAATCACTAAATCCATCCCCCCCTTTCTTTCTTTATTTATATCTCCGCTCTCCCTTTCCCTTCCTCTTCTCTCAGTCTCGCTCGCTCGAATTCTCTTCTCCATCGACGATTCCTTCCCGCAGAAGATAGTACGCACTCGAGGTTCTCTTCTCAATCCTTCTCACTCTCTCTCGTGCTTGCTTCATTCAATACCCCCGAATCTGATTGATTCCTGCGCTCTCTTTCTTTGTTAGGGTTTAGTCAGGAATCAAGAACCGCCTTTGGCAGATGGGGCAGATCCAGTACTCGGAGAAGTACTTCGACGATAAGTTTGAGTACAGGTGAGATCCATTGGATGATCCCCTCATGTTTACCAGTAAATCCGTTCGGTCTGGTTGATTCTGTGTTGGAATTGAGATCGTTCGATCCATCAAAATCGATACCTTTTATAATAGTGTGCCGATCAGTACTCTTAAAAGGTCCTGTACTGATTTTGGCATGCATGGATAAGGATAGATACGATAATATACTGACTGAGTTTAATGTTTTGTAGGCATGTTGTTTTGCCTCCTGAAGTTGCCAAGCTTCTCCCAAAGAACCGTCTCCTTTCTGAGGTTAATTATAATCTCTTATAATCTCACATCATTTAACATTTATTTGGTCCTCATTTTTCTGTGCAGAGAATGACAATGTGCTGGTATTTTGTAGTTACGATGAGATCTGGCATCTCAATTGTGCTTTTTTATAATAATATCAGTTAGTGTTCTCTTGATAAGGTTTTATGGTTTTATATCTCATTACCGGTACGTCCTAGCCGTCCAAAATTCTCCTTGATCGAACCTGATAATGCAATTTCAGACAAAAATCAGATCGTATATGGTTATGTTCATTAGGATAGGAACCTAACTGCATTCTGTTGTGCCCGAGAAGTATAGTGTGATAATATGATTTTATTTCCCTCTCAGAGTGAGTGGAGGGCAATAGGTGTGCAGCAAAGCCGTGGATGGGTGCACTACGCCATCCACCGCCCTGAGCCACATATCATGCTGTTCCGCCGGACGCTCAACTATCAGCAGCAACAGGAGCAGGCTGCAGCAGCTGCTGCTGCAGCGCAGATGATCCCCAAGTGATAAAATTGCTGTCTCTTGTTCTGTAGTAAGCCCTGTTTAGGCTCTTCTAAATAGGGGGCTCATTGTAGCTGCTTTGCGTTTCTTCAAATGAACTTATATGGAGCATGTGTTTGTTGTTTTTTTAGTAAAGTCTAGTTGTTGGGGAAACAAACTTGTGACCCTGACCCGTCAGTTGTTATCTTCAGTTGTGGGGGTAAACAAACTTGCTTCAGTTGTCTTTTTTATCTGCTTGTGGTTTAGTGAAATCAGTTTGTGGATATGAATGTTGACATGTTGTGGCTGGATTACTAGATGTATCTGCTGCAAATTCTGGCAGTATTGATTACCTTGTTAAATGAACATTTTAAACATTGTCTTTTTTCTCTTTATGTTGGTTGGTGCTGTCTTATAAGCATTGACATACCCTAGAAATTTTGAACATGCTCTGGTATTTCGGCAGGTTTTATATGTTCAATTTCTTTTTAGTTTATGCTAGGAGCTGCAACAGCTTGAAAACTAGGAAATATTTCTTATGCAGCTAAAGGTGTGCATGCTTGTGTGCTAAATTGCTATTAAATGGTATTTCAAGATAGAGTACCTATTTCCAGGTGTTGGATGCTAGTACTAGAGTTTAAGGGCTATCTGGGCAGGTGGTAAAATTAATTGAATTTGGTGGCATTTACAATTACATTACATACCATAATTTTTCTGCTATCTTAAGTAAAGTGAAAGAATATGCTGCTATAACTCTGCTTTGCATCATGCTTTAGTCTTAACTTTGCACCATGTTTGAATTGTTGTATCACTTTACCTTTTGTTGTACACTGTACAGTAAAGAAAGGTAACTAATGTTGATAGTAATAACCTTCACTGATTTCAAATTTTGAACGGGTATTTGAAGTATTTTAGCAGCATGTATCCACTTAATTCTACTATCACCAATTTCTACTATCATCAATTTCTAATGTTGAAAGTAAAAATAACCTGTTCAAATTCCTCCTGTAGCCTAATTACAGATGCACACAGATGTTATTGCTGAGACAGCAGAGATGTATTCACTGCTGAAAGGGGAATTTGATTATCCAGCCAGCATCTTCTACTCTCACAAACTCACAATCGAAAGAGACCTGTAACCTGTTCTATAGCTAAGACACGCTAATGAATATTGGAGAGTGCCGCTGATTCTTAACATACAAAAATTTGCACACACCATGACTTGAGCGTAGATTGTTTTTCTTCCATTGTGGCACATGTGTAGTAGGCACATTTCCTATATGATAACACGAATTGGTCATGTTTGTAACATTTCTATATGATAACAAGAATAGGTCATATTTGTTGTTACAAGGCTATTCTGTTGCTAATCAGGCCAAGTTTCTTTTTCTTTTGTTTTTATATGGAAAAAGAGTATATAATAATTATTAAGAAACATATCTATACTCACAAATATACAAATTTTATAATTTATACATCACATTTTGTAACCTATAAATACTGTAATTGTATATCCTATAGACACTAGGTATCCCACAATGACAATACTCACGATTTATTCGCGAATAATTCGTTTTTAGCACCTCCACGAATTTAACGACGAATAATAGGTCAATATCCAAATTATTTGCTTGATACGCGAATTTCACGAACTTTTACATTTAATTCGCGAGTTAATCGTTATAGAGAAGGTTACAGCACGAGTTGGTTACATAGAATTATTATAAAATTATGATTTTCCTCCTGAAGCAAAATTGACGGAAGTTGGAATCAAACTTGGGTCCTGAGGTTAATGACCAAGACCAATTTCACCACACCAAGCACTCTTTTCTAAACAATTAACACTCACAGATTTTATATACTCCATATGTCAACTAACGAATTATTCACGAATTAAATCCGAACTCTTGACATTGCCGAACGAATCCCGAACCTTTACCTTGTTACTATACTCCCAAGTCCCAGGTGCCAACCAGATGTTTGCATCTTGGACCAGACACAGACGCCACAAACAATCCCATCCGTCCTCTCCACAAAACCCCATACCTCACCTCCCACGTGGATCGGGATCACCGGGGCCTGCTTTTTTGGATCCGACGGTTAAGAAACGCGTGATTGTCCTCTACTGCGTAGTACGACGCAGTACGCAACGACGACCTTTAGATTGATAGGGGGGTTTTGAGATTGTAGTCAGCACGAATCTTTAAGCAATCGGACGGCTCACCTACTGCGACGTAAGGTACTGCGCAGTAGGTGATAGAAATCCTTGAGAAACACCGAAGTATTCTGAGATCGGTACAAAAAATACCGAAGTATATTTGACATCGGTGCGGCAACTGATCGTGACCGCTCGATCGGAACAGCAGATTTTTGGATCGGGATCACCTGCTTTTCTTTTAAGAAAAGCAGGCCCTACTTTTCTCGATCCGATAGTTGAGAAACACCGAAATACTTTGAGATCCGTACAAAAAACACCAAAGTTGGTGAATTACTTTGAGATCGGTGCGATAACCGATCCTGACCATTCGATCAGAAATGCAGGCCCTACTTTTCTTCTCAGAACAGCAGCAGATTTTTATCCCCTCACACATCTCCCCACAATTTCTACTTCTTTCTACGCACTGTAGAACCAAAACAAGCAAAACGCAGCTCGCTCAGCTCCCATTCCTTTCCTTTCCTCTGTCGCCTCTCTTTCGCAACAAGATGTTCAAGAAGTAAGCCCCCCCCCCTCTCTCTCTCGCTCCCTCGGTTCTAGGGTTTTATTGCGATCGGTTCCCGACTACGTACGGGCTCTTTTGATTGATTAAGCCCTTTGATTTGTCAAAGGGTTCTTAGATTCGCTGTTCTTACTGACCAGTGCGATGGCCGATGGGATCTCCTGAACTCGCAGTTGCTGCTACGCAATCCACTGGTTCAGTCCAATCTGTTGTACCTATGTGTTTGTTAACAGTACCAGTAACAGTTACAGGAACAGTAACGCCTTTGTGGTTCAATTGATATTATATACTGCTTAGAATTGCTAGCTGATGGTTGATGGTTTTACCTGTGAATATGTGTATACCAGATAAATGATTTGTGAGATTTGTACCATGAAATCTTGTAGACTAAGCCTAATGAGCTATCCAAGTGCAATCAAAATTAGGTCAGGTCATATACTTTCTGATGATTAGTTTATGTGGTATCCATTTTGGTAATTGGAGAAGAAAGTAGGGTTACTATGCTTTCTGATTGTTATCTTATGTGGTATCCTGCTTTGTAATTGAACACTTATTTAGTCTTTTTTTTTATAATTTTTTTTCATGAAGGTTCTCTTCGGAAGATGTGTCTGCACAGAATCAAGTGAAGGCATCGACTCAGCGAAAGATTCGACAGAGCATAGCCGCAGAGGTTTTACATTATACCCAACAAGCGTTTTATACCTAGTTGTTCGTTTTAGTGGTAACTGAAAGCCAGAATGCTGAGCGAATTTTGTTGGTTTTTTCGGAATGTTTTTGTTTCAGTACCCTGCGCTTGAACCTGTGTTGGAGGACCTGATTCCCAAAAAGGCTCCTCTTGTTGTTGTCAAATGGTGAGCTATTTCTAATTTTTCATTTATTGCATCTGCATTTTTTCTTCATTTATTTTTACAAGTTACTATTGTATGTCATGACTGTCAAAACTAAGAACTAATGGAGCAATATGACCAAGCTGCCCTTGTCTTGTCATATTAACAAAATGATATATTGAGACATGGAGTCCAGTAACTAGTTCGATTCAGCTTGATTAAAGCCCAATTTTTTGTTTTCTGAGAAATGAACAGATCTAGGTCAGTGTCAAAGTAATATCTCTGTCCTTTCATTACCATCAGTTTGTTTAAATTATCTAAACTGAAAGTGTGTCACTCACAAGCATTGCATTGTACCGGCTATTGTCTGCAGAAAAAAAAGTACTTCCCATGTCAGCTTGAATTGACCTGTTCTTGGTGGACTGTTTTGGTAATTTGTTTTCTTTTGTTCTTTCCAGTCAAAATCACCTCAATTTAGTGGTGGTAAACAATGTACCCCTTTTCTTCAACATCCGAGATGGTCCGTACATGCCAACATTGCGCCTTCTGCACCAATGTATGTTTTGTTCTTCTTTGGTTCTATTTTTTATCTGCTCATTGTTGGTTATGTCTGTGCATGTTCCTTATATTGTTTCTGGTACCAAAATACACATGTACAAATGCTAGCATACAGCAGGGTCAGGGAATGACGCACATTACTTGAGTACATTATAACAGAATATAAGAGAATAAGAGCGAGAAAATGTTTGATCTTGTTAATTCACTATCTTTGATACATATTGGTTTTCCCCTATATATAGGCTGGTATTTACAACAGGTATCTCTAATTAACTGACTTGAACAACTGATAACATGTCTACTACTTTCTGTTAAACTGAAACTATCTCTCGTACTTCTGTTACAACTGAATCAGTCCAACTGAACTCTGTCATTAGCCTGTATCCGCATCGGAAGCTTCTAGCTCTAGCTTCAGGCTTCTGCCGTCCAATACATGATTTGCTTTAATTAAATCTGATTTGAATATTGCTTCGCTTCCCAGTAACATAGGTTATCTTTCTGCAGACCCAAATATAATGAAGAAGTTTCAAGTGGATAGAGGTGCAATAAAATTTGTCCTCTCTGGGGCTAATATTATGTGTCCCGGTCTGACATCACCAGGTGGCATCTTGGATGAAGAAGTACTGGAGGACACACCTGTGGTAACTTTTTATTGTTCCTAGCAAGAATTACATCATTGGATGATTTATATGAAATTAATCAATTATCTATGTTTTATGAAAGTTTTGATTTCAACTAGTATAAATTCCCAGCTTAATAGATAAAAAAAATAAACTAAAGTACCAAAAAGAAAGACAGGGACAGAATGTAAGTTTGCTATTACAGATATTGGTATCAATTTTACAATTTGGTTTTGGATGCCACTCATCTTGTTATTTGGTAATATATATTTTTTCCAGGCAATAATGGCCGAAGGTAAACAACATGCTTTGGCTATTGGATATACCAAAATGTCTGCAAAGGACATGTAAGTTACAAAGAGATTTGATGGGGGCAAGTCCCCTAATATTACCTTCTTTATCTTATATCACATTGAGTTAGTTTTTTATTCTACAGTTTGTGTTACCCTCTTCTAAACTTAAATATTCAGTAGAACTCCTATCTGACAGCAATCTTCCATCAGTTAATTTCATAGACCTATTTAAATGGGCCTGTTACCCCATTTGAAAATTGAAAACTGCCCACAGAAAATCACATTTTATCGCTACAAAAGTTTTGAAAATACAAAATCTTCTCAAGGCTCAAACTATCCTCTCACTTGGTCATAATCAGACTTGCCATTGTAGCATATTTGTAAAGAGATATTTCTCACCTTATTATCGGATTTACAAATTGTCCTATTCTGGAACTTTTAAAAATCTTCTAAAGTGACAAAAATTATGTTATTTTCCATTTTTGACCTTATGCAAATGTGATCAAACTTTGAAAGAATTGGCTTATTTCATCCTTTCTGTTTGGTAAAACTTGTTGAAATATTGCAGTAAGAATGTTAACAAAGGGATTGGAGTCGACAATATGCACTACCTTAATGACGGTCTCTGGAAGGTATATTCACCTTTTCTAAGACATTTTTACATCAAAATATTTTTCTGTTTCCATCATTTTCAATATGTCCATGTTGCTAAGCATTAGAAAATGTGCACTGTCACTGCATTTAAAGAAACAAACTTTTCAATGACTTATCTTGGCGGTAGTCAAGTTGTGTACCGACTAGCATAAAGGAAAACCCTATTAGCCTATTATTAGGGATTAAAATTAAGGGTCTGGAAAACAATGATAAAATTAAAAGAATCCTTCTGAAGCAGTGGAATATAATTTCCTGTTATATAAATAGTGTGGCCATGTGTGGTGAGCATGCAATGCAAGAGCCTGTTTATGGAATGTAGATTGCAGTATGTTACGTGTCAGTCTGCTAAGCCATACCAGTCTACTAAGTCGTACCAATTCCTTACTACTATATGTACTAATAGCTCCGTATGTGTAATTATCCTGTAGCATAATTTGTCTTTTTAATCACAGATGTTACAGCTCGAGTAAACAGGAGAGACGGCATGTCCAAAATACTTTCCGAGAAACTTAGTATCGATCTTCCCATGCTGCTCATAGAAGAGTTTAGCTGCTAAGTTTATGCATCAATTTTCACTAAATTACCTTTAAAAGTATAATGAAAGGATTTTGTACTGGAATATGGTTGCCATATTGTAATGGATATTGTCTTGTTCAGTTTTTGCTTAAAGAAAATATCGGTCAATATGGTGACTGTTATCGTTTTGGAGCGAAATAATTGTAGATTTTTTCTTCATTTCCTTTAATTATTTGAGGAATTGAGTCTTACAAGTAATTTTTTCTTGAGGGTACTTCGAATGAGATGACATTTTTATGCTCCTGTTGGTTTCGTTTTAGCAAATTTTAAGTTGTTTGGACTAAAAGAATTTGCTGTTGTTGTTTTAGTTTGAAGCAGAGACAGAATCGAGTTTTCCGTTTGCTACCTTTGGAGTTATTTTGAGGTCAAGTTGTACTATTGGCCGCTTTTTAACTTTTGCGTTACTACATATATGCATCACAAAATCCAACGCCAAATATGTTTACAGAGAAATTAACCAGTAATACAGGAAAAATATATTATCAGTCAAAGGAAGTTTTAAGATTGGAAAGCAATACTGTTTTGAAGAATTTCACGAGATCTCTTATCTAATCAAGAGAACATGTGAGTCATTGACAATCCATCTAGAGAGAATTACAACTTATTGACAAACAAAATTGTAAAGGAAAAAAGGAGTTTCAGTGAAGTGTCTCTAGTCTCTCTACTGGCTTGTCTTGGAGATGATCTCCTCTGAAGGCAATTCCAATGTTGCTCCTGAGTGCTCTTTCTCTGGCTTGACCACTGCCAAAATCACAAGGTAATAAATCATATATTGTACGAAAAATACACCAAAGCAACTAAACTCTTGTTGGTAGCTAATCAAATGAATTTCAGCTGGTATAAATCAAGTAAAACAATGACAGGACAATGCTTCTGAAGTTAGCTTGTGCCCAAATTACATCAAACCCTCAATTTTGCAACTTAACTTCTCCGTGATTTAATCTAAACTCAATTCACCTCAAGAGTACATCCTGAATACTAAACTATACAATAACAGCAACAGGGAACGAAGAAACTTCTTTGGTACAGACTATTAAACATCAGATTTCACCTTCAACCAATTCAGTACCCACATTCTACATGATCCATCTGACAAACAAAACAAAACTGATCTCTCTAGTTCTCATTATGGCACTCGTTTTCAATAGATCAAACTAAAATGACCACACTCCAATACAAAATACGGTTGCTCTACCTCCTATAGTAGCGAAAAGAACATCACAAGACATTGGTAACTATATAATTCTTCTAAATTATTCTCAGTTACATACAATACCTAGTGTCCATAGAAAAACTGTCCATAACGTTTATAGGTTACATTTCGGGATATATCTGTTACATTCTTTGTACGTTTATGGACGTATGGACGGTTTTTTTAATGGACGCGAGATGTTTCTCTTATTTTATACACTTACTTACATCCACCCCAACATATTACTATACACATATACTTTTCTTAAGAACCAATGGCAATGGTGGTATAGAATGAATATAGAGGGTTACCGAAGGATCCGGAAGGGGAGCGCCGGGCCTGGACGATCATGTTCTGGATGAAGTGCGACGCCTCCTTGGCCTGATCCAGTAGCTGCCTCAGCTCCTCCCCCGACGCCACCCCCCGGTTCTCCTCGAACCGCCGCCGGATCTCGTTCCTCGACTCCGACAGCATCAGCTGGTCCCCCGCGAACGTCCGCCGCGTCGCCCGCAGCAGCGCTCTGTACGCCGCCATCGCCTCCGCGCTCGCCATCCAGTCTTCTTCCTCTCCTCCGCTCGCCCGCGTGTGTGCGTTCCTTCGGAAAACTTTTTACTGCTGCGAGTCTGATTTTCTTTTTTGGGCCAAATTGGGCCTTACAAGGTCATTTTTGAGTTTTTATTGGGCTTTTTAATTGGGCCTTTATTGGGCCGTGCAGTTTGGTAATTATATGACAGCAGAGGATCAAGTGTTTTAGATGACTCTAGAAGGCCTGTTCGGCAGTGCGGCTCAAGGAACTGAAGATTAAAACCTTGAGCCCTCTTAAGGAGCCTATGTTTGGCAGTTTCACAAGGATTAAGAGTATATAAAAGTATGAATAAAAAATTCTAATGGTCAAAAAATGTAATTTTCTGCTCTTGAGGAGGGTGAGACGTTGAGGAAGGGGGGCGGGGGGATTAACATTTTGGGCTGAGGAGGGGTCGTTGATCTTGCTTGATCCACGTCTGTTCGGCAAGATTACTGGGGATTAAAGCACTGAGGAGTCTTGAGGGCGCTTGAGCTAGTGACGCCGAACAGGCCCTCTGTGGTCAGTCAGTACACTCGGTACTGTGTGTTTCTTTGAAGATTTTGTCTTGTTTCCTTGAAACAGCACTTGAGGTAGGTTCAAAGCAACAATTTATTATGCTCAGTTAATTTCTCTTTTCAAGTTTTTTTTTGATGCCATGTATTCTTTGATATGCAATATAAAGAACCTGCACATGTGGCAGCAGATAAAACAGAATTCTGACATCACAGGAACAACACTGTATGAATTCAATTTCGTAACTTCTGCAAAAGTCAGCCTCTCCTATCATCAGCGTATTTCTCAAAATTACAAGTTTGGTCAAGGAAATAGTTGCCATTTCTATGATACAGACATGGCAAAAAGAGATGCTAATACAGTATTATTTTGTGTAAATTACAGAAATTGTTAAAACCTTTTCAATTGAAGATTTTAACATTTGACATGATATTGACATGATTAACAAGTACATTCAAACAATTTACCTTCTCACAACCTCATAATCATACAGTACATCCTGTAAGGTACAAAATGTGAACTGCAAGTAACAACTCAAGTGCCGGGCCGAAAAAAAATGGCAACACAAGTTTGTAGCACAGTATCAAGTTCAGACAATAACAGGTTACTAAATTATTTTCACAATTTTGGACCACCTAATTACAGTTACAAATGTTACAATAATACATGATAAATTACTATAAATATTAAATATGGATTTTACATTTCAAACACATTTCCTCGCCATAAATTACCCATTAACTTAGTGACATGACAAGGATTTAGCACCGTCGAGAATATGGTAGTGTTTTTGAAGAGACCATCACATGACAATCTTCTTTCGCCTATTCCTATAGTGGCTCTTCAGTTCTCCTATTTTATTCTCGCCTTCTACTTCCCTCTGATAACCATCTGGCAAAAATATCACTTTCATAAATAGACGAAACATTTAATAATTAAATAGATTCAACCAGCCTACTATCTACGAGTAATACAATATGGAAACAAACGCAAATCTTAATTTCACATTGTTTCAGGTCTTAAGAGATATCGACAACACCAAGCATTTCCTGTATTGCCAACATCATATTTTGCTTGTATTATGAACAATGTCACACATTTCCAATCAATGCCCAAGTGCTTCCTGACATAATTAACAATGAAATAACAAACACACCTCTATTCCGGTGATCGCCCCAGAACAGCAAATGCCTCACATCGAATTCATCCTCTTCGTCAAACTCATCTCCATACCCGAGCTCCCCATCACCCCTATACCCTGGCTCACTTCCATACCCGGATTCATTTCCCTGTAACGGGTCTTTTTCTTGGCCCGCTCCACCAGAGCCCACTAATCCCAAACCAGACCCGGCCCCTTCTTTCTCTGCAGAAAAACTAAGACCCGAGTTCTCCCCCTTCCCTTCTCTAAGCCTTGGTACCCGAACCTCACTGACATCAGAGCCCCAACTCATGAGCTCCCCACTTGAGTCGGAGCACGTCGCGGCAGCGCATGTGAGGGTCACATGTGTCGTGCTGCGGTCACTGCTCCGGCCAGAGACCGAACGGGACCCACGACGACGGCGCTTCCGTGCAAACCATCTCTTGTAGCCATCTGTGATGCGGGTCCAGCATTAGAAATATGGAGTTGTAATCTTCAATAAACAATTACAGGGTTAAGAAAATAAATAATAAAGATGTCAATCCAGTGTCGAAAATAAAGAAGGAAATAAAAACAAAGATATTTCTCCTTAGCCATCATTTTTATTCGACTCTTACTAAGAATGAATCTCTAAATCTTTGCTGTCTTCCAAGAAATATTTGGCATCAACAAAATTGAAAGATCCAAACTTTTTTTCTCTGGTCATCAATCATTACCATATTTATAATATACGATTTGCATTTACCCCACCGGACAGTAATCTCGACTCCAAATTTACCATAAAAGGTTCCAATTTCGAGTGCGAGCACACTCCCAACAAAAACAGCAACATGGCTCCAATTATAATTCAAACCCTGCTTATATGCGGAAGAGAGAAAGATCTCATCTTGAAGCCCTACTTTACAAAAGAAAGGCAGAGATCACAGATCCAAGATCAACAACAATTAGAGAGCCAAGTTTCATGCAGATCGCCCTGAATTCCCCAATTCCTCACCTTGAACGAAGAAAGCCTCATCACGGGGTCTACCAATCACGCCACCCTCCTCCCGCAAGCTCAGTCTGGACAGATCAACGGCCGGATCGGGGATGGCCGAGGACGAGGACGGCGGGGGCGGGGGCGGGGCAGTGGACCGGTCGGAGCGGCACGGCTTCTTGGTGGGGAAGAGGTAGGGTTTGGAAGAAGGGTTATTAGGGTCGGAGGTTAGGGTTTGGTGCAGCGTGAAGGGCTTCCATGAGTGCAGCTGGTGCGCCACGGACTCGATCAGGCTGGACCGGTGGTGGTGATGCCGCGCCGCCGCCGTCGCCGCCGTCGCGCGTGGCGTCATCGGTCGATTCTCATCGGGGCATCAAATCAAAGGAAAGAAAAGTAAAAAGAGAAAGAAAGTGTGAAGGAATCAAGGAATGAGCAGTTCGCATCCTCTACCGCGCAGTAAACTACTGCGCAGTGAGCCAACCATTGGATCTGCTTCGAGATTCGTGCAAATCAATCTCAAAAAACCTCCCCATAATCCGCATCGTTTATTCACTGCGAAGTAGGATACTGCGCGGTAGAGGATAAGCACGCCTGAGCGCTGAAACGAAATCACCTGTGATGCGATTCGGATCGGAGGGCTCTCCAATCCGATCGGACGGTTGGGATTGTATTAGAAAAGTCTTATGGAATGCACTATAGTTGGATCTCGATTGGAGAGTCCTCCGATTGAAAGAGGATCGTAGCGGGGGTAAAGGTGGAGGGAAGGATGTGGGCGTGATGGTGGAGTTTGTATGTGGCGAGCGGGTTTGGAGGGGTCTTGACCTTTGAAAGACTCGTGATAGGTGGAGGAAGAGGGTGGACCGGTGGAGGTTGCAAAAGGATTTATTAGGATTTTTTTTTTTTTTTTTTTCTCGGGGGGGGGGGGGGGGGGGGTGCTGACTTTGGTTGTCGGATTCGGATTTAGATTTTTTTTCTTTCTGCGATCCAATATAATTTTTTTTTTCTAAAAAAAAAAAAGAAAAAAGAAAAAAGAATCCGTAAAGAATAAGTTATGTGTATTTTTAAAGAGGAGGGATCCCTTGACAATACTAACTTTGACAATCTTAACAAGTGAACATTTTAAAAATTTATAAAAATTCATAAAAAATCTTAAAATTGAAAAAAGATTTATGGATGCATTTGTTAACTTGTAGATCGATAGTGTTCCAAATTTCAATCAATTTGAATATCGTTTGATGGTTTATCAAAATTTTGTATATTTTTTAACGGTTGTAATTTAATGGATCTTTGAAAGGCTATCAAATATAACTAAAATTGAATATAATCGGAAACATGATCAATCTATAAGTCAATAAATAATTCCGTTAACTTTTTTCTATTTTTGATAATATATATGATTTTTTACAATTTTTTGAAATATCAAATTGTCAAGATTGTCAAGTTAAGAATTGTCAATGGATCCCTCCTCATTTTTAAAAGTGGGAGAAGACATGATTTTATTGTGGATGAAGTTACGATGACAAACGCTTCAATTTTAAAATTTTAATTATGTTTCCCACGATATAAATACCGTAGACTATTCTCAAATTCTTATGATAATGAACGGTAGAAATCAGGATTAGCCCCTACATACAGACAGAAATCAGTATGCTTCGATCTGACATGATACCATTGAACTTCAAATGCTTCCATGACCCGTGAATTTAAATGTGCTTCTTTATAACCTATGATGATTTTCGTAAAACAAGAATCCAGAGATGCGGATAATTAGTACCATGCGAGTTTAGGATATTTTCAAGCAAAGCCAATTCAGTGCAACCACCAGCAATCTCATTTTCTGAAGAAGAATCACCAACAATTTTAGTTTGTAGGTGTACATGTGCTGATGATGTTCTTCCTAGACTGTATAATCATTCGTCTTTTGAGGTATGTAGATTGTACACAAACGCCCCTGATATTTCCTATTAAGCCCCGATTTCTGGAATTGGCAGATCCAGTGCAAATCAATTTAGCACCTTACAATGTGGTCCGATTTCTCGTGCATTGGTCATTAAACCATGGAATATCATATTCCATGGTTTGCACAGAAAAGGTACTCCAGAACCATTTCAGAAAAGGAAGTGGGGGAGGGGGTGATAAAACAAGAAATAGTGTCGGTGATAAAACAAGAAATAGAGACGGAAAGAAAGAAGCTAGGATCTTCTCTCACACCGTGATAATATTGTTTCAATTTTGGAGCATCGCAAAGCACCACTCTTAGGTAAGCAATAAAATAGGAAGCCCGTTTGAGAATCCTGCATGAGGATAAATGATATATGTGAGTGAGAATGGCAGATATTATGGGAAGTAAATTATACTTTTGTTATGGTAATTACAGATCATCTATATGACATCAAACTACCAAGTTACATTACCAGTAAAGAAATACATCCAGTACTGTGCTCGGGAAACCAACTAAAACCATGATTCCTAATATCCTCACTATGACAACTTATAACCATACCTAAGTAATAGATCAGAGCAGTCAGTACTGTATCTGTACCTATTCAAGACCCATAATTTTGTACTAGACTCACAAAAGTGCGTGCTTGAACATGTGGGAGGATGAGAAAGAGCGCTCATTAGAGAGAAGCAGAACTAGCAAGAGAGAAGTATTTACTCACCAGTACAGGTAAATCAAGCCGTACCAAAGCTCCTGTACTTATCACAATAAGGTGTGGGATAGTTGCGATCCCAAAACTGTCTCTGCATTTCCCTCTGACAATACCGCCCCAATAGCCCCTTGTAATCATGCAGAACACTCCGCTCCAAATTTCTTCTCGCATCTTCCCCTTTCGGAAACCTCTGCTCAAAGTCATCCCTCTTCACAAAGTACTCAACGCCACGATCCTCCGTGGCCTTTGCTACGTGGTATGCATGTGACTTCTGGAGCGAGTACTCCGGTTCTATGAATGGGAACGAAGCAACAAGGATGAAAAACAGAATGCACCCAACCAATATCAGGAGTATAAAGTTCTGAGCATCGGAAAGAGTAGGGTCGGGATTAGGATTCGGATTCGGATTGAAGTTGGGGGTAGCATTGTAATTTCTTTGTCTATGGTGGTGGTATCGCCTATGGTAAACTCCTCCCTGAGAGCCAAAGAAAAATGATCTGAAAACTTCATCTGGATCAAACTGCTCCTCAAAAAAGTCGTCCCTACCAGCCCTTCTTGGCCTTCTCCTAGCAAAATTTTCATTTTGGAGTGTATAGCTGTAATTTTCACTCCCAGTCAGGTCATAGTTCCTCCTCGATTGCTCGTTGCCGAGGCAATTGAATGCCTTTGAAACAGATTTAAATGCCTCTTCAGCCCCTGGTGCGTTGTTCTTGTCGGGATGAACCTTGAGCGATAGTTTCCTATAAGCCTTTTTTATTTCGTCCGCACTGGAGCTCTTCTCTACACCGAGAATTGCATAATAGTCCTTGTTCTTTCTGATCTCACGGACCACTCTAACATGCTCTTCGGTATAGTTGATCGAAGTCTCCGGTTGATGACTCCTCTGTGGAACGCGGTCGCTTTCTCTCCGAGAGGTCAGCTTTGACGTGTCGAGATTCTCTATAGCAGACAGGATGTGGTCGGTCGAGATGGTGGGGTCTAACCGTTTCGCGATCCTTACAAACTTCAACGCACGTTGCTTGTCTCCCGATTCAAGAGATGACTCGGCGATCTGTATACATCTCAACGCCTCGTCTTTGTTCCCATCCATTATTTCTCAGCCCAAAGAGTATTCAATGGTCAAAATAGGTTTAAATTCGGAAACATGGACCTGAAAATGCCCAAAAGGAAAATCAATTAAGAAAGGGCTCTAGCTTTGGTTACAATTTGTGCCAAATCTAAAATGAAAACAGAAGAGCTGATTGTATCCTATCCACAAGAATTATCAATTGAACTCATACCTAATGGAATCCAAAATCAGGCTCAGCAAATACTTTCTCTAACAAATTCAATTACTAGAGTTTCTTATGTGAGCCACAAATTAAGTACCAACACTAAAACTGCCAATTCAACTCTAATTGATCAACTAATCTCTTGACTCCAGTCTGTCGGATCACCGAAACTCAGCCAATCCCCAATCTGTACACCAAACCCTAGTTTGAAGGCACTGTGATTGTCAATTACTGCATCTGGCTGGGAATTTAAACACAATCAAAAGGAATCAACAAATCCAGCTCAGGAACCGCAGTCAGAGTCGGATTTCTGGTTTCTTCACAAGGGTTTCTAACTTCTAACTGTGAAACTAAATTAAACAAGAACCGCAGTGAAACTAGCAATGAATGATTACCAAAAGCGTGCCAGTGGCATGGCGCCGAGCGATGGAATTGCAGAAGGAATTTAGGAATCGCAAGTATTTATTACTTGAGAGATAAGAGAAGAGAGAGGAGAAGACTTCGAAGCGGAAAATGAAAGAAGGAAAAAGGAAAAAAGGAAAAGGACTCGTGTGTAATTTGGTAGATCGATCGGGGAAGTGCGATTCTAGTTGGTTGAAAATGTTGTGAGCCTGTGGTTAAGTGGTTTTGTCTTTTTCGAAGAGTTGATAGAAGCTATCAACTGTGGTTAAGTGGTTTTGTCGTTTGCATATTGGAGGAGTGGATTTTTTTTATGGACCAGTTGATGCTTTTTTTTTTTGGAAATGTCTTGTGTCCATAAGATGAACATCCCTCACACTCACAAGGATGCATATGGTGGACCCTATTGTGCACACCTTTGTAAGTGTGATGGATGCCATCTTATAGATACTAGGTCTCACCCTTTTTTTTTGAGAATAACCAGTTGATGCTTGATACTTGGTACTTGATAGTCAGCATGATGTACAAAATTTTATAATTTTATAATCGTATTGTCTTCTAGTTTGCGGTAAGTTCGCGGACTCACTCGCGTCGGTTCGTTTGATCTGAGCTCGAGTTAAATTTAGCTCGGCTAGATTTTCTTTTATTCGATTAGGCTCGATTCGTAATAGCTCGATATATATAATTTCTATATATTTCAAACTATTTAATCAAAATTGTTTCTAACAGTATACCTATTTTATTATTGAATCAATAAAATATATTTATTTTATTGTTGAATTAATAAAATACCAAACATTTTAACCATAATTTATTATTAAATTAATAAAAATACATATAATATTTTATATTATTGAAGAAAGAAAAATTATATACTTATTTTTAATTCTAATTATTTATGGTAATATAGAAGATAAATATAAAATTATAATAATTGAGCTCGATTCGAGTTAGAGCTAGTTCGATTCAGTTTAGCTCCAGCTCTATTCAATTCAACGTTGATTTAGATCAAAATTCAATTTGATTAAATTTGTTTACAACCTTAGTTTGCAGAAATATATTTTTTTTATGATAAAAATGAGGTCAAGCTACTCAAATTTAGATGTTTGTAAAAAATCTTCTATCTTAGTTTCGAACCCGCGATTAGTTTGCAGAAAGAATTAATTTTAGTCTTTTAGAAATACATAATCTTGAAACCGTATAACTTAAAATTTAAGTTGAGAATATTATGCTTTGGAAAATATTTATGATAAGTTAATTACAAATAAAAGAAAGTAGAACTTAAGAACTGGGGTGTAAGAATAATTTCTTTTATTTCTAAATTTAAAATTTTTAATAACTGGTGAAACTGGTTCAATTTTGCTTAATCATCTCTCCAAAATCAACTCTCAAAAACTGACTGCAAAAAAATAATATAAATAGTGATACACATGATACATCTGATGTAAGTGTAACAATCTGAGTTAGACTATTGTACTAACGTTAACATTTCAACTCGAAATGCTAACACTCCAAAAATTATGTTATCGTATCCGAAATCGTGATTTATGGTTTTTGATAAATTCTTCATATGAAAATATAAGGATAAACAAAAAATTTCTATTTTTAGAGTTTTCTTAGTATTTATTTTGTATTTTTGAAAAAAGCATAAACAAACATCAATATTTTATTATTATTTATGAGCTCTTTTCAAAAATTAAAAACAAATAGTTAAAAAAACTTCAAAAATAGAAAAATTTTGTACTCCTTAGTATTTTTATATGAAGAATTTATTGAACACCATAAATCACAATTTCGGATACGATAACATAATTTTTGAGACGTTAGCATTTCGGATGGAAATGCTAACGTTAGCACAATAGTCTAGCTCTAACAATCGAGTCATGTAAGTGTAACCGAGCTGATATTTGGGCTATTGACGAGCTGGGCTCAATCTTTCGGTCTCAACTTCACCAACCCGTCACTAACAAGGCCCAAAGTAAAGTAAAATAACTGAGCCTATTATTTCTGAACACTGTGATCCGCTCCACTTCGTTTGGAGTTCCTCTCAATATACGTTGTATCTGGCCCTCACACCTGGTCTCTAGAAGCATCCGGGCTCCTCCAGATCCTCCGATCACCTGCGGCCGAAGCTCTGCATTCTCCAATGCTCAACCCCGCATCCACCATCTAGATCCCGAAACTCACACCCATCCGATCCGCTCTACTTGTTACCACACAGATGCAGCCACACACACCGCGGCTGCCTTACCGGCGACCTTAATTCATATCCTCTACTGCGCACTACTCCAACCATCGGATCTGCTTTAAGATTCGTGCCAGTCAATCTCAGAAAAATCTTCTATAATCCGCATCGTTGGTTTGGATAAGCACGCGGAGGAGGAAATAGATAGATAGAGCACCCCGCTGGCCTTTCTTTCTTTCTTTCCTCCTCTTTTACATTCGTCCGTTTGGGGATTCGTTCGGTTACGGCGCTGCGAGAAGGAAGAGAGGTTTCGTTCGAGAGGAAGAGGGGGGAACGCGGTGAGGTAGCTAGCTAACACTCGCACTCGCACCAGCAGAGCAGTACTCGGTGAGTGAGCTCTGCTTGCTACCTTAAACCCTAGAACGGTGAAACCCTAGACCAGATCTGTGTGCTTTTCTTCTTCTATCTTGTTTTGTTCGTAGGCGTAACAGTTCTAATTAAGGTTTTGTAAGAGTGAAGCCCCGGAAATCTGTGCTTTAATCTTGGTTTTTTTGTTTATACCTTACAAAACCCTAGGAAACTGAAAACAATTGAAGCGATTATGCGTGGGACATGAGTAAACTGGAATCAAATCGATCAAGAATCTTAGGGATTTTACGTTTATGTCTTATATGGTATAAGAGGCTCATTTTTTAGTATATTTGGCTTGCATGATGGGACTTGGTTTCTGAGTTCTCAGTGAGTTGGTGTGAAGAGTTGTGTTAGTGAATGGTTCTCATTTTGCAAATACTCAAAAAGTATGCGCTTCTTGTTTGCTATCGTGCAATGCCTGATCTCCTTGTCTCTGCATGTGTAGTGTAGAAAGGATGAGCAGACGCGGTGGCAAGATTATTTTCGTGGGAAACCTTCCTGGTGACATTCGCGAAAGGGAGGTTGAGGATCTCTTTTACAAGGTAATTTCGTACACTCTGACATGCACTCTTGAGAGATTACACTTAGTTCAGGTTAATATGAAAGGGAACAGTTGTTAGATGTGAATCAGTTTCTAGAAATTATAATCTGGATTTGCAATTTGGTTCTTTCTTATCATACATGGTTTTGTTACACATATTATCTTTTTTGGTTCATTGCATTCTTATGTATTTGTTTTTGAGTTTGCAGTATGGACCCATTGTTGACATTGACTTGAAGATTCCTCCTAGACCTCCGGCCTATGCTTATGTTGAGGTAAGAAAGTATCTGATTTTCTCACTTGGCTTGGGTGGCACGTTGGTGAGGTGTTGCCAACTTGGCATCCCTTATTGTGCTGTTGCAAAAGGAAATTTATTTAGCTGAGAAACATATTAGCTAGTGTGATCGACATGTAATTATGTTCATAAAAATAACTGCTGTACTTTGTAGTTTGAAGACCCTAGAGATGCTGAAGATGCAATTCGGGGGCGTGATGGATACAAGTTTGATGGCGAAAGATTGCGGGTATGTTCATGAGAGATTCCAGGGGTATTTTTAATTTTTAATCGGGTTTGTTTTGACTTATCGGAGTTTTAATTGCTAGCCGAGGATGTTTTGAACAAAAGCTTCTCCATAAGGAGAACAACAACATTTTTTGTTTAAAAAATGATATACGACCTCTCTTTGAATATCTATTTGGATGAGACACCCAATTCTTTTACGGAATTGAATTAGCTTGTTTGTTGTAGACTTGTCCGACAGGACTGACAGTAAAGATCTTTGCCTCGGGCGCAGTAAGTTCATATAAATAACCTCAAAATAATCCCCCCTGTACAATAACAAGAAGCATCCCTTTGAGAAACACTGGTTTGGAGATGCATTATCTTTAAATCATCTTTCTATAGGTACCATCTCCTATGAAAGATGACAGAAATTGTTCTTGTTTCTCACTCATAGATGCTTTGTTCAAATTGCTTCTCTCTCATTTCTGTTTGTCTTCAATTACGTAAGGTGGAGATGGCTCATTTTGGGCGCGGTGGGTCTTCTGCACGTGAACGTCCGAGCAGCTATAGCAGCGCACCTCGTGGACGGGGGCCCATCCCAAGACGTTCAGAGTACCGAGGTGTGTTTTTGTTCCATTTTCTAAACTTCTTTAACAAAAGGAGATGTTATTGATTGTATAAAACATCAAATACTTCGATATTTATATTTTTGCCAATGGTATTTTTGTCATACTTTTTTGGTGCTTGCAGTTCTGGTCACTGGGTTACCTTCTTCAGCATCGTGGCAAGATCTCAAGGTACTTCTTTCTGAGTTATTGTAACTTTTACATTTCAATGCAGCTCTGCTAATGTTAACTTCATAGATATACACACAATACAAGATATATGCTTTGTAATACAATATAATCCTTTGTAAGAAGCTATATCATTTTGCATTCCTTTGTATTGTAAATGTGCTTGGAATGTTTTGCGATAATATGTATTCCATGTCAGCATCAATGTGTTCTTTCATTAGTTGTTTTGCAAATGTATTTTTGCATTTCTTGCATCAATGTATTCTTTTGGCAAGATCTCTAGGTACTTTGTTGGGATGGGTTATATTGATGACAAAACAAGAGTTGTCAAAGTTCATCTAACATCAATTAAATAAATAATATTATAGCTGAGTTATATTTACAGCGTCTGTTTGGGTAAGCTAGGTAAAACTGTTAACGTCTTTTGATTTCTGATTAGAAGTCACAGTTTAAAAATTTAAACAGATTAAATGGATGATTAATGTCTTCATTCTCATGTCATAGTTATTGTGTTCTTTATATATAAATTTTCTAAAGGCTTGTTAATGGGTGGGGTTCTATATAGTCTCTCACAAGTTTTGATAAGGTAGAGGTATGCAAAAATAATCTTTTTAGGGCCAGAAAATGAACTTTTTGTGTGCGTTCGCTTTATTATCCTGGCCGTGCACATGATGCATGGAGCTCCATATATGAATTCTCTACTTCTCTTGATTAGAAGTTTATTATGAATAGCAGTGTGTGAACAATCGTTTTTTGCAGGATCACATGCGCAGAGCTGGTGATGTCTGCTTTTCTGATGTCTATCGTGAAGGTGGAGGTGAGTAGGAAAATCAAAACATAGTTATAGATTGGTATGACTGCTAGGCTATCACTAAATTTGTATCTGGAAAGAGACTTGTTTTCCTAAGCATTTTGTCCTGTTCAGTAATGCTTGATTTTTCACAACGCGAAGAGCCCAAATTTTGTCTCAGACCATTCAGGATCGGTGCTGGTGTTTGAAAAAACTGTACATTCGGTACTGATTTTCAAAATTTGTTGACTCCTGTGGAGTTTATTGAGCACACCTTTGTTTATTGTAGTACAGTAGCAAGGTGCAATACCATACCATTTACTGGTCAGACCGGCAGGTGCTAGCTAGGAATTGTGCATGGGCACCGATATTGCGGTACCAGTTGCTGGCTGGGCCATTGCTTATGGGGCCGGTATGCTTCAGGCCTTCAGCTTACCATGGTATGGGAATTATGTGCAGTTTACTCTCTTCCTAATGACAATTTTACTTTGTAGGAACTGTCGGGGTCGTGGATTACACCAATTATGATGACATGAAATATGCGGTATCTATCTTATCTTTTTCTTCCCTTTTGCTTTCTTCAGTATGTTTGTTCATTCTTCTCCCCTTCCTGCCTAATCGTATTAAATGAACTGAGGTGATTACCTATTTCTGCTTGATGGACAATTCCCAGATCTCTTGAAAAGATTGAAGTCAATTTCGACATGTCTATATATACCTATCTTATGTCAATAAGTACTACATTTTTAGGCAAAAGTTTGTAAGTTACCGGTAGCCATTGCCTATATTGATGATGCTGGAAGTGGAATGGTAGCATAGTCATTATGTATTATATTTTTATTTGATTATTCTTGTACATATATATGCTATGGCAGATAAAAAAACTTGATGACTCGGAATTTCGTAATGCATTTTCTCGTGCCTATATACGGGTAAGTATCAGCAGCTTTTAATCATTTTTTATGCTATCTATTATTTATACCTATCAACATATGTACTGTTTTGATCCTAGTCCTGATTAGCTGTGTTTCCTTAAAAAGAGTAATGGGACTATTGGAGTGCTAAAGATAAGTTGAATTTGAAAGATGCACTGTTATTTTCACAATAGCTAAACTTTGTAATTTGGGTTGATTTGTCAATTCTCTGATCTGCATTAATTTGATTGGGGTGAAAATTATGAAAAGAAAATTCAAACATCCCTAAATTGCAAAAGTTATCTGCAGTATTAGTCTATAAGTCGCCACAGGGGGTCAAGATCAATCACTACTTGCATTGAATGATGGTTATAAATAGCTCAGTGTGGCCCATAAATACAGGCTACTAAGAATTTTAGGCAGTTCAATAATGCAACTAAGTGTTTAAGGTTTGTGTTATCTTGAATTTAGAGGTTTTACATCTCACAAAGAAATAATGAGCTATTAAAATAAGACCTCTTAAACAATATTTGTTATATATATATATCTTGTGTTTTTCTCTGAGACTTTGAAGCAAAGTAATATGTATTTTGTCTTTATTCTGTGTTTGTTTATTACAAAGTTTTTAGTTTTGTGCAAGCTGGATTGATCACCCTAATCACACTAATCAGCAGTCTGGTTACTGTTGTTCTGTGTTGAGGCACTTCTTGCATTTTTACCCATATTTTTGCTTGCAATAAACAGGTGAGAGAATATGATTCAAAGAGAAGCTTATCCAGAAGCAGAAGCCGAAGCCGAAGCCGAAGCCGCTCTTACACTAAGAGCCCTAGTCCTAGTCGTAGCCGTAGCCGGAGCCGCAGCCGTAGTCCGAGGTATGCGTGTTTTTCATTTTGTTGATTCTTTAATGGAGGTGAATGTTTTAAAACATAACCATGACCTTACCTTTTATTTAGCTGTTGATTCAGTCCATACACTAATTTGAAATAAATTTTAATCCCATTCAATGATTTTGATTAGTCTCAATTTCATTTATTTCGGTCACCCTTTTGGCGAACATAATGGAATAATGCAATAGTAATAACATATTTGCTTCATTTCCTCTGATTTTGGCCAAGAAGCCATAGAAGAAAGAACATTAATAACAGTAAAGCCTTTAGTCCCACATAAGTTGGGTAATGCTATAGATGGAACCAATTGGAGTTGAAAGAAACCACAAAACGCAAGGTTTTTTGGTTGAGAAATTTGGTGTTCTATTTGTCATATTTTGAATATTTTGCTGAAGAAAGTTCACTATTAAAGAGTTTTGAAGTAGATTTCAGCTTTTTTCAAAACAGATAATGAGGAAAAGGAATCAATTACAAAATTTATAATTATAGTTCTATATTTATGATGGAAGGTACAGTAAAAGAATGGAAGCACCATTTGTAATCGAATAAGTAATAATTTGGCCATATATGTTGTAACTGTTGAATCTTGAAGAAAGCATTTATAAGATCTAACTGTATTGTAGGTCACCTGCAAAGAAATCTCGCCGATCTGTGTCAAGATCTGTATCGAGGTTCATCTCTTTGTCAGTCTGTCTCTGTACACGTGAATAAAGCATTTATCAGATTGTTGTTCAGTGTACTGTGATTGAAGCATTTGGCTGATTGTCCTGATTTTTCCATGGATTCAACTTATAGCTGACTGAAAAAGTTGTTGCTTTACCCATAGAGATCTTTTCTGATAAAAACAAATGGATGCAAATTGTGCCTATGTATGAACCTTAAATATATAGGTTTCTGGTTTTGCTATCTTTGTTGAAGTCCAGCCGAGTTCATTGTTTATTAATTTATATGAAAGTGCAGTCTAAAGTTAAATATATTTATGGTTGAAACATGTATATGTTTTTTTTTCAATATTTGCAGATCGCGCTCAAGATCCAGATCACCTGATGCTTCTGTAAGTTCTGTTTTTATGTTTTTCTTTTTGTCACAGCTGCAGGATGTACTTTTGGCTTTACTTTATTTTAGTTGTGCATTTCATGCACTCTTCAAATTCTTGTAGAAATTGTAAAATGATAGTATTATTATGTGTACTCTGTACTAGATGTGATATGTAATATGTATGCCATGTCATTTGTAAATGGTTGAAACTAAAATGTTCAGTGCGTAATGGGAAGTGCAATTTTTTGTTTTTTAATGTTCAGGTAGGAAAGAAGGCAGGCAGTGTGAGCCCCAATGACCGTAGCCCTATACGTGACAGAAGCGTTTCTCGCTCTCCATCCCCGGTAGGTTCTGTTATTCTGATACCTCAATGGTGATGGCTTTCAATTTCTTAGGCATATTCTTGACTGCTGTTTTTCCATACTGATTTATCAGGTGAAATCGGAGTAAAGCTGTGCGATAATTGAATCAAGTCTAATGGAGCGGATTATTGTGTGTTATTGTACTCTAGAATGATGAATCATTTGGTCTTTGGAGCCTATAGCTAAATTAAAACCTGATATGTTGTATTTGAAAGCTAGATTTGATCTGTCGAGTAGCAGCTTAAAGATTACGACATCCTCCGTAGTTGCTCTTGTTAAGTAGTTGGATTTTATGTACTTCTATTATACTTTGTGGCCCAGTTGGTACTGTGACACGTTTCTCGGGTCCTTTGTAGTTTGTAGTTGTGACTGTGTGGCATTGATAAACATGGAGTTAGTACTTCTATTCTTCTTAGAGAGTTAAATTCGTTGTTGTGCTTCTAATATGTTTCCTGCTAGAATTGACCACAATTTCTGCATCTCATGCTCGGGAGCACTTCTTGCTTTTGTGCTACCGGAAAGCAAATGGTACACTTCCAAAGGTCATTTTCATCTTGTGGGCATTGAAGATGGTAGTGTTTTGCATAAGACAGACATCTATCCGGCGCATCCAATCCCGTAGGGTCAGCAGCCAATGCAGAGAACATGCTGTTTGCAGTTGGCACATTCTCACCCACAGAACGCAATTGAATTGAATGGGTATGTCAGACACAGGTACCATTCATCCTCCTCCCTCCTAGTCCTACAGGCCACAAACATCTCTCGCGGCCATTTCTGGACCACAGAAAAGGGTGAAGGTGTATGCGTACGCACAAACAGTGACCTCTGCCCTGTGAGAGTCCAATCACACATATCGTTATGTAAGTATAAAATATGTTATAATAATATGAATAAGAATAATCAATCGGAACTTGAAGTTTGGTGTCCCCAACAATTCTTGAAGTCCGATCTGATCTCGACTACGTCATCATTCATTCCTCTCCATTTATTCGCTGCCATTGATGTTGCCAATACACTCAAAGAGGAATAAGGGATAATGAACTTGCTATATGTAGTCGTTGAAGGGAAGTGCTGCAGGGGAACCTGGTATGCGTATGCGGCCACACTCTCAACCGCTACTTCCTGCTATTATTTATTGTGTTCCAGTACAACAAACGAATTAAAACGATGCAAACGAGCAAGGTGGCGATATTTTTTGGACCACTCGAAAAAAGTGCATTTATATTTATACACAATTACACACCAATCAGTCGTAAGTTGTCAGATAGTTATTGATAAACAAATGAATAATTGGATATATATACATGCATAGACAAATGGATAACATATATATATATATATATTTTCCATATCGTATTGTCATCATGATTTCTGCTGCCACTGATAATGGAGTTATATTTAGTGAAGGATTTCCACTCGCTATATGTAGTCCTCCAAAAAGGGCGTCGCAGAGGAAACATAGACTTATCACTTAGCGGCCAATTCTCATCTCATCTCATCTTCAGTCAAACTGTTCCTATTCTCTGTGGCCTCTGTCTCGGTAACCAAACCTACAATCCCTTATCACTTAAGTGCGTTTGGATTGTGTAAATATTAGTGAAAGAATAGTAGAATAGAGAATAGTAAAAAAAAATGATTCTGGGTGCGTTTGGGTCATGCTAGGATTAGTATAAAAATAGAGGAATGGTAAAATATTAGCTAAAAAATAGTTGAAATAGAGTGTTACTCGGAATAGTAAAAATATTATTTAGATTGTTTGTTTAGAATAGTGATAAATAGTTGAAAAAAATATGGGCTAATCCATATTTTATATGGAATAGTAGAATATCAGTTAATCCCACTATTCTAGATTAGCAGTTGTGTGTTTAGATTACTCACAAGTTAAGAATAGCTTATTATTATAAATATAAATACGATTCTTTGGAATAGCTTATTGTTATAGACAATAATATATAAAGCAGGATTATTCTGAAAACGTTTGCATTTCGCTCTGAAATGCAAACGGTCTAAACTATACTTTGTCACGTCCGAAATTTTGATTTATGGTTCTCATTAAATTCATCATATGAAAATACTAGGCCGTACAAAAATTATACAAAAAAGCATGAAACTTTATGTGTCACTAACTCTGCACACCAACAATGCCACCATCATAGGAGCAGAAATTGAAATTGAACATGTTCTGCCTGAGTGCTCATCCTCTAACATATGTTATATGCCATTCTTCACGTGGACCGTTGGATCAACTCAGGATCTGGGCCAGCGCGAATCTCGAGGGAGATCCAACGGCCCACATGAAGAATGGCACATGCCATATGTCAGGAGAGATGTGAAATCGTTCTTCTGCTGCCTCTTGTCAAACTCCTAATAATAGAGAAGAGGAAGAGAAGAAGACATTCAGAAAGAATTCCCCTTCCTTCGTTCCTTCCTTCTTTCTTTCTGTGCCATTACTCACCATCCATCATCTTCATCACCATCATCATCATTTACCAACCACACATTCATCCATGTCTACTGCCACCTCTCCACCTCCTCCTCACCTCCTCACCGGTACCACCACCACTTCCCAGTCCCCAATTTCCCTCTTGCCAGATGACATTCTCTTAAAGATCCTCGCTTTTTTACCGTCCACAACCGACCCCCGTACCCTGCCCCGGCTCTGCGGGGTCTCCCGCCGCCTGCGCCGCCTCCTCCGCTCCCCGCTCCCTTCCTCCCTTCCCCTCCCTCTACCCCCTTCCAACTCTCTGCTGTACCCGACTCTCCACAAGCTCACTGTCTGCTGCCCCGGGCTCTCGCACGCCGGCGTAATTCTCCATGATCACTCCGCCGATTTCGGCCTCTCGCTCGACATCGGCCCCGATCTCTCCCTCTCCCTCCCCTCCATCCCGGTACCGTGCCTCCCTCCTCCTGTTCCTGCTGCTCCTGCTGCTGCTGCTCCCGTTGCGCCGCCTACTGCCGAGTCTGTGGCCGCCACCATCTACTCCACCCCCACGTGGTCGCTCTTCGACGATCTGTATTTGGATTCTTCCTATGATCTGTCAGAAATTCATGCCATTAATGCTAATGCTGCTGCCGCTGGTGGTACCGTTCGTGCCGATACAGCAAATCTTACGCCTTCCGAAACTGTTCCTGCTGATATGGATGTCGATGTCGGTGCTGGCGCCGGTAGCCAGGACTGTGCCGGAGACATGTTCGATTGTTCCTCGTCGAATCAGCCGCAGAATCTCACTGGCACTTCGTCTCTGAAGAGGCGAAAGAAGCATGGCAAGAAGAAATGGATCGGACCCACCGGTTCACACCTGGCGACCGGCAACTGGTCCCTGAGCCGTGAGCAGGGCAGCAAGTTGTTGGCCTCAAGGTTCCGTGGCGACTCCTTGTACATCTGCGATTGGCCAGGGTGCGTGCACCAGGAAGAGAAGCGCAAGTACATGCTCTTTCGAGGCGTGTTCGAGGACTTCAAGAAGTCGAGGGTGTGGAAGACGATTGTCGACTCCAAGAAGGGCAAGATCAAGCTCGACTGCGCGTACTGCACGTGCAATGAGATGTGGGACTTGCACTCGGCTTTCTGCCTGAGAGGGTTCATAGGGTTTCATGAGGACGGGGAGCCGGTGGTACGGGCTTTCGTTTGTGACAACGGGCATGTGTCTGGCGCGTGGACCGAGAGGCCGATGTATGGCTAGCTAGATTATTCCTATTTCGGATTCAAAGAAGGTACTTGTTTCGAAAGGTTATGATCAAACATGTTACCGTACTTAATTAGGTTTGTCGTCATGATTTATGAACATCATTACCAGAGCTCAATTAGAACGGTTAGTATGGTACCGACTAGAAATGCCTTGTACCGGTTAGTAATATGAAGAGCTGGAGGTGATCGTTGTATCCTTAGGCATATTTAGTGGTTTGTTGGTGATTATTGTACTAATCTGGTTGTGTTTACTTTTGCTGAGAGAATAAATTGTTGTTTTCGTAAATCATTGTGTACTCTTTTCTGATAATTAAAGAAGAAATTTGTTGGGCTCCTCTTTTCGAGTACCGAATTTCTAGTTGAGCTAGATCACAGCCATTGATCTATCTATGCATCTTCCTTAATTTTGCCTTTGTCTCAGCTCTTTGGTACATACAAAGGGTGAATAATTTCATACCATATTACCGGTACCATGTTGCAGTAGCTGGTTTATATAAAATAGATACACAGTGATTCACTGATTTGACTTGCATATCCATATTAAAAAGCAAGTAATTCAGTTTCTGGTTGAAACTCCATTTTGATGAGTTCATAAGTATCTGGTACCCGGTACAGTAGAATGTAGAATGCATTGTTAAATTGTAGCTAGATGTTTGCATAGAGAAATCTTTGCACAACTGAGAGATTTTACTCATGGATTTCATTTTCCTACCTCTCAACAAATATAATTTCAAGAATAAAGGAATTTCATGTCTCCAGTTAGATTAGGAATTTAATACTCAACAATAATAAAATCCTTGTTTACTTTTTTGTCGTAGTCCTGCTCAACTCAGTTTTATACTTCAATAATCAATTTGCTTCTCTCTTTTTATTTTACTTTATTAATATAAGCATGTTAATTATGCCGAAAGTAAAAGAAAGCAGGAGACCACCTTGAACTATAAGAAAATAAAAGGCATAAGAAAGAAAAAAAAAAATTGATTAGCTCTTGAGGTATTGAATTTGCAATTCAAAACTTTGCTCCTGTACTCGAAATAAGAACACAATGTTAATCAGATATCACACATCTTCATCAAAAATTCTTCATCTTTACCACAATGGATATATGCAATTTCTCCAAAAGAATCATAAAAGCAAAACTATGAATGCATGATACATCTAGGAGTCAAGAACATCTCTACAAAAGAAAACTTGATCCTCTGATATCTTCTCAAGTTGCTGCAGCTCCTCTAGATCCACCGATGAACCGACTTCTTCCAGGTAAACAGACTTCAGTACTGGTGCAGATAGCATAAGAAATGCCAGGAAGGAAATTTCAAACTCACAAGGGGTCAAGTAGAATAGTTTGACAGTCTCCAAGTGTTTGAATAAGTTTCTGTTGGCTTTCCCATTCCACCAATTTGTAGTAAGTGTACTCTTGCCAGAACAGAGCTGCAATGTTTACCAGAATAGCAGCATTTTGAAGATAATCAGAAATCATAATTGGCAAAACTTCGCAAACGGTGGCGTGTAAGCGAAACCATGTACACATAATAGCAAATTATGCGTAGCTTGTGCTTGAACCGAAAACTGCATATTACTTCCCAAATTCAAACTCAACCATTAGTTACGAACCGGTACCAGTATTCCTGAAGATGTCCAAAACAAAATGTTACTGAGATTAACCAATCTGCACAACCCAAGAAACTGAACTGACCAAAAACCGAACAAATTTAGCACACCTTGCATTCACTTCATTGACATTTAGTGAGCTCCCCGAATTGGATTTGTATAGACAAGATTAAGCAAGAGTACCATCAATGTCAAGTGTTGCAGCTGATCGGTGCTGCGAAATAGAGCAAGCACAAAGCCAGCTTCTTTATGATCCCCGGGATTCACTTCGATATGAATCTCTCTCAAATTACTGAAACTGAAAGGAAATGTCTCCAAAGGAGGGTCTTCCACCAGTTCCTGAAAATGAATACAAGCAACTTTTAACATTTTTGCCATAGAATATCACAAGCTGTATATAATTTCATTATTGGGGCTGAAATATATACAAACAGGCACAAACATAAAAATATTAAAGATAAAAGAAAAGAAAAAAAGAAGAAGAGCATTTTCCAATTAAACTATTTGTTCCAAGACAGAAATAGTTATGAATTACATACATACCAGCATGTAAGCATGATTCATCTCCAGCCTTTCTAAGCCATAAAAGATATATCTGAAGTCTTCAGCAAAGCTGCCCTTCTTCAAGCTATCTGGAGGACACAACTTCTTGATGCATACATTCTGCAGATTCGGTGTCTCGAGTTTCAGGTTCTTAATGGAACCACAAACATCTACCAAGCGAAGGCTCCACGAGTTGATCCTTAACTCTAAATCTTGTAACGTCGTGCAACAGTCGAGCACCAGGTTCTGTAGCAAAGGGCACTGCGTGACCAGCCTCTCGAGGCCTTTTATCGAAAACCGGCAGCAGTTGAGGTGGAGGGTCTGTAGCTTCTGAAGGCCTTCAATTGTCATTGGTATGGTCACAACGCACTTCTTTAGCGACACATGTTTTAGTGAATGGCAGGAATAGATGGGCGGTCGAGTCCTGTACCAGTCAAGCTCAATGACAAGGTGCTCGATTTGTCTTCTTGCCAGAATCGTGAACCAATTGTCCATCGCATCCGACAATACCAGACTGCTTGAAATGCTGAACTTCTTAATCGTGCCATAGGTGCCCGCAATTATCCTGTCACCTACCCTTTTGAACTGCCTCGCTTCCGAAGAATCCTCCTGCTCCCAGTGATAGTTCCAAACCGATACGCAATGCTCATCTCTGAGCGAAATCTCTGGAATACGCATCCATGCTGCTTTCCAGGAACGGCATAGCACGGATGTTCTGACGGCTTCTTTTATCGGCAAGTGAAGTAGAATGATCTCTTTTACTAATGGCGGTACATCGCTCAGCGGATCCCCTCCAGAAACTGGAGGAGACTTTATCCTCTTCCTAGGCCTACATGGGACCAATGAAGCCGACATATTTTTTTCCGTCACCTGCATAAGATTACTGAAATCAGTCAGGTATATTAAGTTCAAAAGAAAGTACTTTGTTTATTCAAATTTCATGTATTTTCTTGACTGATCTCAAACAGAAAACAGAACAACAAGACGGATCCTCGAGACATTCTTGGACTTTGTTGCTCTTTCTTTGATTTCTTTTAAACAAATTTGTAAACAACGTAGAAGGATTTACTGATTTAGTCGTTACCCAAAACGGAACGAATAGAAACTTGATTTTTCCCTCCAAAACAGGTACTATTTTACAGAAGATTACTAAATGGGTTACCAAAAGAAGAAGAAAAAAAGGCGGTACATGAGCAAAAGATCGATTCTTGAACCGCAGAATCCTCTCGTACCTACGTACCAGCAAATAACCCGAAGAAACAACAAGGAACCAGAATCAGGATTATAGCATATATAATTAACAGAATGACATTACAATCTACAAGAATGCAATTCTGGCAGATTGCACTGATCATGAGAGGAGAGGATTTCTTGATCATTAATTCTTTGTTGAAAGACAAAGATGATACATCCATTCATTCATACAGTGATCACAGAATGCAGTTCATAAGAATTCCAAGATGAAAGAGATTAATTCATACACTGTATGTATGTATGCTGTGCTGCTACTTGTTTGAACTTTGAACTGAGAAATGAGAGAGCAAACAAAGAACAAAGAATTTGTTTGTTTGGGTTTTGGATTTTATTAATGGAACTAATTGGGTCGGATTTATTTTCTTTTGTTATTCGTGCGGAATCGATAATTGGGCCGTATTTATTTGGGCTTGGTTTGGATTTGTAGAACAGATTTAAACAGGCTGAATTGAGAATTTAGCCTATGGAATTATCGGTTGGTAAAACAAATGCACGAATAATTGAATATAGTTAAAGATAAAATTGCAAATACCTTGTATTAAAGTTAAGAACCTTTACTTCAATGATTTCATTATGTAAAATTCTTTTAAATTTAATGATTATAAATATATATTGTCCAATATTATATTAATCTGTAATCGGTAATATTGTTTGGGTGTGATCACGGAAGTAACACCCTAAAGTTAATCTACGACTGAATTATTTGAATGCAAATTTTAATTTCTTTTTCTTTTTTCTTATATATTTTGGGAAAGACAAAGTTACTAATTTTTTTTTTAGATGAAGATGAGGGTTAAGCCAAAGTCATCATTTTTGGCGAACACTGGGCCTATTCAGATCAAGAAGTTAAGCGCTACTGAGGAGTTAATGTTCGGCAACGTAGAAAGGTTAAGATCGTTGGATTAATTCTTGATGAGGGCTTGAGGAAGGCTTGATGAGGGTTTGATTCTTAAGGAAGGGGGATATGGATCAAGATCCACAGCTAGAGTTCGGAAGGATCAAGCGAGATCAAGTCGTTGAGGAGGCTTGAGCCTCCTTGAGCCTCCTTGATCCACCTCTGCCGAACATGCCCACCGGACGATCACAGTTTATAGTTCAAGATTAATAAATAATAATTATTAACTCAGTCAACGATACAGTAAAAAAGGGGTACATTAAAGAAATGAGCTCATGCTTCATGATGGAAATTTTAATTGGGGATTTAAATATCTGGTTCCAACATTAATATATAATAATATCCATAATATATAAAATGTTTGGGGTCCTATCTTTTTGACTGAAATTATTTTAATTCCAATCGTACACAACTGAAACAGCTGTGTTCTCTGATTGGATCTACTTGTTCCTTGTTTTTTTAACAAAAAAAATAATTAATTACAGTTCTCCTTTCATTAAATTAAATAAATAGTAGTCATTCCAATCACAAGTGTAAAAAGAAATTGAAAAAACCATTAAAAGGCATATAGATAAATAAGATCACATCGGAAACTTCATTTGTATACATAGCCGTCATGGGCAATTAATTTATGGATACCCAGATCTATGAAAAGACCCAAAAAAAAATAATAATATGCCGTTATTATATATAAGTAGCATTTATCCCGTTCGATGAACGGGATAGTGTGGTGAAAGCTATTTATTTAGTATTAATGAAACAATATATATATATTTTTTAGTAACGTATGATTTTAGCACAATTATATAAACTGTATTTCATACTTATCACTCACTTCATTATAATAATTTGTTGTTAATGAACAACGATTAATTAAAATAATATTCAAACCTTAAAAGAGGGAATGATACATACATGAAATTTTACTCTATTCACTCAAAATTATAGCAACCTGATATTTAATTATCGAGAAAATAAAGTAAACAATTAATTGTACATCGTATATATCAGGTCAAGTACAAATAATAGTATCTTGAAAATGTTACCAAACGCTGGTTTCTTTGCTGAATGTATGCAAAGCTCCTTTTGACTTATATTTTAATGTGACATTAGCCTCAACAGATCAGAGCCAAACTGCCAATCTTCACAGGTCACAGCCACGTACTGATATTTGTTAATTCAAAGGTATAAATAAAAAGACATATAATCATGATAATTAATCAGAACTACATATAAGGAAAAAGGGAAAAGAAAAGAACAATTCTTTCTATTTGTGTTTAATCGTGATTCATTTAAATTTTCAATAATACAGTACATAAGAATCAAATAATATTTATTTTTGATCAAACTTTTCTTTGGTTATAGTAGACTAATTTCATACCATATTCACTATAGAGGCCTTATCATATTTACTGAGAATCTGCTCAGTGCTTGATACCATCTAACCCGTGACACTGGCTCATAAAATTTCACAACTCCAAGAACAGATTGTGGTTGCTTGACCCTTTACAAAGGACCAATCATAATAAATAAGAGTTTAAGCCAACAAACAGATTGAAATACAATCAATATATATATACGTATAAGAAAACCAAGAATGTTACCTTATCAAAACCATCAGAATAAAGTTAGAGCATGAATTAATGTCCTGATAACAACTGCTTGGCAAGCAACCTTAATTTGATTAATTACAACATGCTGCACCAAACAAACCCTTTGATACATATCTTCCATTGAAATTTTCAGAAAGTTTTTAGAATAATTGAATTTAACGATGGCATCCAGGAGACTTCTCTCCAACACGCCAACAAAGAAAATTTACGGCTCTTTCTTTCCTTTCGCTGTCAGTTTTTCTGATCCTCCCCCATAAAAAACTGTACCCCGCTCTAGAATCAGCGACTCTAACCACTCCTGTACGTAATGTCAATTGAGATGGAAGCACAGGAGAATCGCGTCTTTTCTGGGGGTCAATGGAGGGAACGGAGAAGAAAATAGACTAATAGAGATTAGAGAGTCCATATTTTTATCAGAGATAAGATGCTTTCTTGAGGCGTCTCTTCATTTTGGGGCGTGCTTATCCTCTGCATTAAGGCGAGGTGCCAAGGAGCACATGCTCCTGGGCTCGCCTCGAGATTCGAGCCGGATCATCTCAAGATTCATGTAGGCTCGAATCTCAAAGCGATCCAACGGCTCATATATTTTATGACACTCTGCCTTAAGACAGAGGATGTGAAATCCATTTTGGGGGGGGGGGGGGGGGGGGCAGGGGTTTTTTTTTTTCTATTTTATTTGTTTTGTGCGATGGGAGAGAAAAAAAAAAGAAAAAAAAAGAAGAAGAAGCGTCTGATGGACGGATTGATCTGACGTGGCACTCTAGAATCGGGGAGTTTTTCTTCCAAAATTATATAGTAACAGAGATGGGGACATGACAGCTACTGCTTAATTAATTATGTTCATTATATATTAATTACAAACAGCTTCCCCATGTGTTCATAAATAATTACAAAATATTAAAAGTCGCTGTCTCTTCCATCTTGTCATCCTTGTATATATATATAATGGCTTCCATTAATTATCACTAGAGAAAAAATAAGGAAATCAAAGAGAGACTAAAAGAGGAGAAAATTAAGAAAGAGATCATCTAAAGACATGAACACCAATTACACCATGCACTGGTTGTATTGTGTTCTAGTAACTTTGGTGTTCCTTCTTCACCGTACCACTTTTTTTGGGGCAGCTGATGATTTGCAGTTGAAGCATTATTCGCCTCCCAATTTCAACGTAACAAGAGGAGATTTCCCAGAGGGTTTTGTCTTTGGAGCAGGCTCCTCTGCTTATCAGGTATATATAAGTATATATATACAAATTAACATGATATATATATGTTGATTATTGTAAATTCTTCTTGATTATATATTATGTTATGAGGAGTTTGATTAGATGTTTTAAGAAGTAACCCAAATGCTTGGATTTGAAATATTGATGTGTAGATTGAGGGGGCTGTGGCTGAAGATGGAAGAAGCCCAAGCATTTGGGACACCTTCACTCATCAAGGTATCTATTTTACATTTTTACTTTAAAAAAGGTATGAATATGATGTATATATTTTAAATCTTAGTTCATAAAGGTTATGAAAAATATGATATATATTGAAAAAAAATGAAAAATAAATAAATAAATAAATAATGATTTGGTTCTAAAATTTGATGGTAACGGTATATATTCTACATTACTATATCAGGTCTAATGCCGGACAAGAGCAATGCTGATATAACTGCTGATGGCTATCACAAGTATAAGGTACCGTTATGTTAATTGCAACTTTACATTGTGCATACATATAAATGCACATATACATATGCATGTTGATTCCTGCATTATAGAGAGAAGTTTAAAATATGCTCTTCCCACATGTTTTAATTCTTTTAAATTAATAAACAAGTAAATATAAAGTTGTAGCAAATTGTAGTCAAGAGTCACTGCTGCACTAAAATATTATGCAAGCCTTTGTAGGGTACTTGAAAATAAAAAAAAAATATCAACATAATTTTTCTTAAAAAAGGGGATATTGGCATAGAACAAAACTAAGGGTTGGCATCTTTGGCAAAAAGAAAATTTTAATTAATTGTGGGATGAATTATGAATATTCATAGGATATAGGTGATATTTTTGCTTATTGATTGGTTGTTATTTGTTGTATTGGTCAATATTAGATGTATTCATCTAACAAACGTCTTTCCAAATTCCAAATATGGTGGTGGTAAAACCTGGCCATTGAAAAGTTTCACTTTTCTAATTTTCTTCACTTGTGTACGGTTGACAGGCAACATGTACATCTTTCTTTCTACATAGGTTTGCTTCTCCCCACATAATATTGAGCGAATTATTTATTGGAAAAATATTACAATCCCCAACCGGTGATCCCCAATTTTTGTCCCCAGCGACAAATTGTCCATTCCCCTCTTAATTCTTTTCTTAAATGATTATTAGTCAAAGTCGTTGTTTATATATTGGATGCAACTCTTGGACCGTGTAGTTATTTCAAAATTTTGGAGGTCTCCTGGTCTCTAGTCTCTACTACACGTCTACACGAAGTCATGGACTCCCTCCCTCCATCTCTCTCTCTCTCCCAATCTCTGTTCTTTTTATGTCATCAGTACGTACAATTGTACATGCTTGTTTGTAGTCTCTCTAATTGCGTTTGTACATGGCTCTCTCCTATTTGGTCGTTAATTAATGATTCCATGGATGACTTTCTCAGTTCTTACAATCTGATTTGCTTGTCCGTTCATCAATATCGGCCATGTTTTAACTTTTTTTATTATTTTCAATTTACTGTTTACTTTGTTTTGATCTGACACTGCTATGTGAGTTGTAGATGGAAATTGTCCATCAAAAGTCTCCATCAGAATGGTTAGTTTAATTGATATCAATAAAATAACATTTGTGTCATAATTCAATCTTTTATTATTGTGATAAATACTAACAAAAGATGTAAAATGTATCAATGAATCATGTGCTAAATATAAATAGTTCATTTTATGAAAAATATATCCTAAAGTAATTGTTGAACACAATTAAAAACATATTAATTCTTCTATCTATAAATAATTGGTGTTTTAAATATAAATAACTACCATATGTCTTATAAATAGTTCTGATCGGTGTTATGGACACTTTACAATGTCTAAATTATTATATTTTCAAATGTATATAATAAAGTTTATTGATATAAATAGTTCTGATGTTATGGACGCTTTATAATATCTAAATGATTATTTTTTCAATTGTAAATAACAAAGTTTATTGATATAAATAGTGTCATAAAAATAGTTCTGATGTTATGGACGCTTTACAATGTCTAAATGATTATTTTTTCAATTGTAAATAACAAAGTTTATTGATATAAATAGTTCTGAGTTATGGACGACTTTACAATATCTAAATGATTATTTTTTCAATTGTAAATAACAAAGTTTATTGATATAAATAGTGTCATATAAATAGTTCTGATGTTATGGATGCTTTACAATGTCTAAATGATTATTTTTTCAATTATAAATAACAAAGTTTATTGATATAAATAGTGTTAGAAGTTTGACTGATGGCTGATTTACTATGCTAAATAACTCTTTAATGTGACATAAATAGCATAATTTATTCGTATAAATAGTTGTGAAGCCAATAACAAGCGATGGACTAAGCATTTAATTTAGAATGCTAAATCTCCTTTAAATAATTGGACCATACAAAAATTATAAATTGTGAGTGATGGATTGGCAAAATATTGTTCCGAACCTAGGAGAGTTGAAAAAGATTTGGCCAAAAAAAATAAATAAATAAAAATTTGAAGGAAGAGACGCTAGTTGACTGCCTAAATGCGCCGAAGGAAGAAAGAAAAAAAAAAGTCGCTGGTTAACGCTTTAACGGATTTCCCAAGCGGTCAAGTCTTTGGGGATTTTTTATGGGGACAAACTGTTGGGGACTATTATCAGCACCCTTATTTATTTATACTTCTTTTATGGAACTTTTCAAAAAAAAAAAAAAATTGAAGTTTCACAAATATAATCTGTGGACTGTGATGATTGCATATACTTACAAATGTGGATGTGACTTGTCAGAGTGGAAAAATGGAGATAATTTTGTCATAAACTTTTGTTTTGAAAGATTGACGACGGCTGTCAACTCGAATTTTGTCATAAACTTCATAGGAAGAATATCTTCCAACCTTTTTACTTTTGTATGGTTAATTAGAGACTTAGAGTGAAAAAAGTAAATTATTTCCCTGTGGTATACCGTATACGCAATTCTGATGACTTAGTAACAATGGATGATGATCGTCTGACCCGGGTCATGTGCCTCGAGGCATGTGACCCGTTGGATCTCTTCAGGATTCGGGTTTACTCGAATACCGAAGGGATTCAACCGAATCCCGAGGAGATCCAACGGGTCACATGCCTCGGGCACATGACCTGGGTCAGAGGATCTGAACACTCAATTACTTTTTTTCTTTTTTTTTTTTGTTTTGGCTTGGCTTGCATGATTTTCACATAAAGCTTCTTCAAACGATTTACTCGCCTAATTGTAAAATCAGCAAACTTCTCATTCAAAGTGAAAAGATCATTCCATCCGTTTGGCAAGCGTAGTAAGTTAAAGCGGAGTAAAACACTAAATTACCTCAAAACAGTGGTGTTTGGTTGTAGTGAAGTAAATAGATGAAGCAAAGTTAGTAGAATGTGTAAAAGATATAAAAAAATTGGTGATTTAGTTTACTATAGCTGCGTTAACTTACTACACCTTAAATCATTTCCGTTTGGTGACTTAAAGCATCTTAAATCACCTTACTACAATTTTACTACACTACCAAACGGGGTGATTGTTTATAAGAATTTTTTTGAACAAAAGTGGGTATCCCCCACCAGTTTCATTGAGAAACTAGAGTTTTGGTACCACAAAATCCTCGGTACCATGAGGAATTTAACTACAATTAAACTAAACTTACTATTTAACTATGGTCAATCTACCAATTACCAACTAACAACAGAACCAGATTACCACATAGCTACCAAAAGTTTTAAAATTTGATACCATATCGCAAAACAGAACCAGATTGTTTATAAGAATTAAGATTATGAAATTTCAGCACAAAACAATTTTGTACACTTTCATCTTTGCTAACTCTATAAATAAGTGAATGATATCATAAGAAACTCTATAAACAAGTCATGGCTTTACACAGAACTCTTATGTAAGTGCATGCATTTTTCTTAGAGAAACAATTTAGGTTTTGGCTCATCCAACAAAAAAATAAACACACTTTTCATACTATAAGCCAAAACTACATTTTTTTTTATTAGATTTCACACTTTATTATAATATTTTGAACGTGATTTACACCTTTAATATATATAAATCAACTAGCAATAATGCCAAGCACGTCTATAATAATTAAATTAATAATGATTGCAGGAAGATGTGGAACTAATGGGCGAAATGGGGCTGGAGGCATACAGATTTTCCATCTCTTGGTCTCGCCTCATACCAAGTAATTATTCTCACTCCACGGCGGCTGTTATTTCTTATAATAAATTTTTAAGATAACATGTAATAGACCTTAAATTGAGAAAATTGATATAGGCCTCAAGTTTTAATGGGTTGAGACATTAAAGTACATCAATGATGGTGATCAATCTAAGTAAACAATCATCGGCTGGGATTTATTCATTGGGAAGATAGAATTTTCATATCAAAAAATCCAATCTCCTCATATTAGGAGCAAGGATTTACAAGATTTGGAATGAAAAATCCAAAGATGCACTGATACATATGATTTAAAGTTTAAACTATTGATTTGTAATTACATGATATTGAAATAGTAAGTGATAAAAAAGTTTTATCTTTCTTTCTTTTTTTTTTTTCCTTTTTCATACAAAAAAAGTTTCATCTTATTATTTGCAAACGTTACTTTCTACTTGAAAACTCACTTTTTAGTTGAAACATCAAGTTCAGCCTTTTGTTTTTTTTTGTTTTTTTTTTTGTTTTTTTTGTTTCCCCTCTTGTACAAAAAATACAGATGGAAGGGGAGCAGTCAATCCAAAAGGAGTGGAGTTCTATAACAATCTCATAAATGGGCTTGTGCAAAAGGGTAAACATCTGGGTCTTCTTATTTTCATATTTGTTTTTGTAGGGAGGAGAAGAATTCAAAGTTCAAACTCATGATAGAGAAATTGAATGAAAGCTAACTTTTGGGGTTGACAAATATCAATTGCCATATCTGAACAACTGGAGTAATGTTTTTTAATAAGCACAACAAATATACTATATGAAAAGAACAAAAAAGTTGATTACTTGATCATGAATGCATAATTCCTAGATTGATTCAGATTATGGGCATATACATGGTTTGACTAAAATGGAACACTGGTATTCATTTCCTCCTATTATACAAGTATACAACTATTTGATGCAAAATAATCATGTTATGATTCCTTTGGTAGGGATTGAGGTACATGTCACACTTCACCATCTCGATCTTCCACAATGCCTCCAGGATGAGTACGGAGGTTGGCTTAGTCAGAGAATCGTGTAAGTTCGCAAGTTCTAATTCTAATAGTATGATACCAGTAAGGATTCAGCGGAACTAACAGTACCAAAACCAGTAAATGCAACTAATTTGTCGTACCTGTGAATACATCACGCAGAGATGACTTCACCGCATATGCTGATGTGTGCTTCAGAGAATTTGGAGACAGGGTTTCGCACTGGACTACACTGGTCCAGCCGAACGTGTTTGCAACTGCTTCCTATGACACTGGAGGCTGGCCTCCGAAACATTGCTCCGAGCCTTTTTGCTTCGACAATTTTTCCTCAGCTGGCAACTCCTCTGTCGAGCCCTACATTGTGCTTCATAATGGATTATTGGCGCATGCCTCTGTTACCAACTTGTATAGAGAAAAGTACAAGGTTATTCTTTTGTACCCCCTCTTATTTCCTTTTAGTTGGGTCTTTGATTTTATTAAAATGAAAAAAAAAAACAAATGAAAGATAATAGGATGTGCAACAGTGAACTTCCATGGATTTGAATTTGTTGGCCATACATTCATTTTTATGAAGTTGGCCATACAGTTCTATGCATTCTCACTTCAATTTTCAGATTAAGATCCCATCTTTCTCATTCTTAGGAGGCTCAAAAAGGAGATGTTGGCATCAATGTCTACACATATTGGAGCTATCCTTATTCAAATTCTACAGCAGATATCAAGGCTGCTCAAAGAGCCAGAGATTTCTCATATGGATGGTATGCCAGGAAATTTGAGTTTAAAATTTACTATATATATATCAAACAGACATGACAATTTGTTTTTTTTTTTCTGCTCTTTAAGTGTTAAAACGGTTCTTTAATAGAAGGTACTCTAAACCATGCACAGGGTGCTGAATCCAGTGGTGTTCGGGGACTACCCCGCCGTGATGAGAGAGATTGCTGGTTCCCGCCTTCCAAAATTCACCGATGAACAAGCAGAGCTGGTAAAAGGTTCAGCCGATTTCATCGGCATAAACCACTATACTTCATGTTATGTCAGTGATAACTCTAATGCAAAGAAGAGTGGACTTCGCGATTACAACGCTGACTATTTGGCTTTATTTAGAAGTAATATCTGGTTCTACATCTCCTCCTTAACAGTATATATATTATTTGTAAATATGGCTTTATTTAGAAGTAATATCTGGTTCTATATCTCCTTCTCCTTAACAGTATATATATTATTTGTAAAAATGACTTTTTGGCAATAAGTTATAAGTAATTTTGGTGTGACTTGAAAAACATGCTCAATGCTTAGTTCTGAGTTTCAACCAATAGCAAATTTTCTGTTGTTTGCAACTTATCCCTTATTAATTTTTGTGTTCTAACCAACAACATTTACTTTTTTTGACAGTGTCCCGGGATGCCACACCGACTGATGCAGTAATGTTTCGTTAAATCTTATCAATATCACATCATTTAATTACAAAAAGAGAAAAACTCATAAAACTCCTGAGGAATATTTCCGAAAAAGATATTTTGTTATCGTGAAATATAAATTATATAATAGTATTAACTGATCCTACAGTTGTAAACTTCTGAACCGAAATACAAATTAAACATTTACCAGAACATTGATGTTAGGTACAAAGCCAAATTAAAAATTTAGAGTTTAGGTAATTGTGTTTCCAAGGAATGATATTGACTAGTTTCTTCTTGTTCTTTTTTATCAAGTAGTTTCTACCATTTTCCATGGAAGCTGATCCTAATGGACTACAACTTACATTGGAGTACTTGAGAGATTCCTATGGAAATGTTCCTGTCTATATCCAAGAAAATGGCAAGTCTTAATATTTCTATCTTTGAACTGCCATCTTCACAGAGTAAATCATATATAAATAGTTGATTATTCTGTGCATAAAATCAAAATGCAAAGAGCATAACAGAATATGAATCAGTATGGCATTTTTTTTTTTTTAATTTATCACTTCGGTTCTTTGAACAGGTGTTGGAGAGCCAGCGAGCAGCACAGTTTATGATGCAAAAAGGATTGATTACATCAGTAGCTACATTAGCAGCATTCTGGCTGCAGTCAGGTAATTGGAACATATCATAAAGCAGCTCGATAACCACCCATAAGAAAAAAAAAATTGTGAATTTCAACTGCTTTTATTCAGTGCTTTCTGCTTCTCAAGTTTAGTAGCTCTTCATGTTCTCATAGGAATGGAGTTAATGTGAAGGGCTATTTCGTGTGGGCATTAATGGATATGTTTGAAGTTGTACTGGGATATGAAAGCCGGTATGGGCTTTACTATGTCGATTTCAACAACAAGAACCGGCAACGTCAACCAAAGATGTCTGCTGACTGGTACTCCAATTTTATGAAGAGAAAAAGTGAAATAAATTTAGATGGAAATATTCAAAGAGCTGGTTACAGTGCAACTCAACAAGAGCCTTACTGATTAGTTAGAATATAAGGAGATAAGAAGGAAACAATGTGCATGGAGACAACACACACAAATCACATATTTATAGAATAAGGTTGCTGATGGACTGATGTGTAGATTAATGTTAATCTTGCTCTTTCTTGTGTGTGCAAGAAATAATTATTTGCATCTCAAAACTAAAAGTAGAACATAGGACCTTATTCTAGATGCAAGACAAGAACAAAAGAAAGAAAAATGAATAAGAGAAAGTAATACAATGCAGGGAGATAAAGCTCAGATGCACGGTATGCCTTCTTGTCAGGGGCAAATAGAAAGATTCAAATAGAAAATTAGCTCAATATGCATCTCAAGTTTATAGAATCAATGTTATGAAGTAGTTTTAGTTCATCAGTGCATGGTACATTAGTTACCACTTACCAATGTTTCACAAAAGTACAGTTATGGATTTGATAAATGCACTTAATTAACCAAATTGAAAGATGAAAAATTGTAAATCAATAAAACTCAGTCAACACAAACTGCAGGTGCAAAGGCAAAATTTTTCCAATAAGTTTCCATTTATAATGTCATTACAAGCATCCTCATCGATCATAGCTCAATTTCAAGAATAGTAGTGCTCCGCTAATGAAAAATATATAATTAAAATATTTTACTTGTGGAGATGTAGTGCTTCCCATCAGTTACATGATATCTTTCACATAGCTTCTTCAATGTCGCCACTGAATGTTGCATTGCATTTAACTTCGTGTCCATAAACATTGCCTACAATTACATCTTCTCATTAGCGCAGTTCTTTAAAAATGCACAAATCTCACATAGAAAGCTAACATATTAATGCAATTGATGTCACCACTTGAAACAAATTATGTTTTCTTTATGTCTTACAAATTCATAAAGGTAAAATTTGGTTACCCTCAAAGATATGAGCAACTTATAACACGTATGTATATGAGATAGTACTGCTCTAGGAACCACATTTTACTTGTTGAATTATAAGACAGTCATAGAAAGTCTTGAGAATTGACGATTGAGGTTACCTGGTAATTTTCTCCATACTTCTCAATCAATTTACCGATGTGAACGCGCTGCATTTTCGTCAAAGGTAGCAAAGGCATGGTCTTACCATCCCTCCTCTTCTTCCCAAGAACAGATTTTAAATCTAAAAACAAAAGAAGGGATTATCTTCAGGATGCTAGCAAAGTAGCATTGCGCCATTGCAGCAATTCAGGAAAATCGACAAGATGGTCGATTAGATTGTGTGATGATCCAATTTACACAATCAATATTCGGTACCAGTTACATATTTGCAACAATAATTGATTAATTTCCACCATTGACACAATTAGCTAGATACAATTGACACTTGTTTCCATTATCAGAAGAACTTTTCACAAAACAAACACTGAGTCACTGACCATCGTTCTCAAGATCGGATCCGCTGTCGATCGGATCGAACTCGGACGCCGGCGCATCCAGTTTCTCCCTATCAACGACCTGGAGCGAGTCGATCTGCACCAGATGGGGCGTCCTCGCGCGGACCCCGAGGAGATTGGGGTTGGAGACCACGCCGAACGACCTGTAGTTCTGGATGACGCTCCCCTTGTCGTCCCACTCGGCGGCTTCCCCGGCGGCCAGCAGCCTCAGCGCCGCGGCGGGGATGTCGACGGCCGGCTTGAACACGCCCGGCTTCTTCCTCGGCAGTCCCACCCGCACCTTGGTCCGGGAGTTCTTGTACTTCCTCCTCGATCGACCCATGGGGTTTGTGCGCTAGGGTTTGAAGTTTTATGGTTTGAAGAAGAAAGGGGTTTGTGGTTTTTACTGTTTAAGCTTAACGCAATTACGCTTCGGTCTGATATTCAATGGAGGTGGAGAAGTAAACTAGCGTAGGGTTTTGAGGTGGGAATGAAATGGGGTTCGTTCATAACGGGTTTGGATTAGGTTTCAAGCGGGTTTGAGTTAATGGGCTTAATTAAGAGTCAAGCCCAAAAAGCTTTTCTGTTTCTTTCTGTTTCTTTCTTGCATGCTGATGTGCGTTTAGATGAGATTAGTGAAAAAATAGTGTTTTTTCAGATTAGTTAAATAATAGTAGAAATATTGTACTATTCGGAATAGGAGAAATATAGTTTGGATTGCATGTTTAGAATAGTGATGGGTGGTTCAAAAAAAAATAGTAGTTAATTTTACTAATCCAGATTAATAATTGTGTGTTTGGATCGTACAAAAATTAGGAATAGTTTACTAATTCGATTGAGGTACTATTCCTTACCAATCCAAACGCACCACAATTGGCCACTAGCTAATGTATCTCTTCAGAAGTACTTGTTAATAATTTATGAACTATTGGATTTTTTTTTTGTCCAATCGGTATGACCAAATCGGCATGGCAATTTCATTTCAGTTAGTTCTACAAGTAGGTAGAGAAAAGAAAGGGAGAACTTAGGATTAACTACCACAACAAATTTTGTCAAATAATGCTTGATATATATGGTACACAAATTACAAAGAATTATACATGCATTCCATCAGAAACTACGTACACTCTGGAAATTGTAATTACAAGCTTTTTACACAATTTAATCTGTTTTTTTTTTTTTGGCAAAGAATACATAATTTGATCTTAAATAAACAATATTTGCATGTTTGCTAAAGAACACAATTTTCCGACATTAACTTTTTATAGTTTCCAGTATACACCTACACGATGAAGAATTCCTGCCACAAGACCCCAAAACAGGATTTGTGCAAAGAGGACATACAGTAGGATACCCACCCTTTCTGAATGCCAAACCTTCACAAAAACATGTTTTCTTACCCAATAAACCTGCATCAAAAGTTGATTTTTATTGTCAGAGCTATCAAACAAAAGAAAGAAAACATTGTTGGTTGCATAAAATCCATACAAATAGCACAATGCTAATTTTTTGTAGTAGACCAATTATGAGGCACAGCAGTCAGTACATATTAATTAATGTTGTATTTTCTTTTGTGCTTTCATAGGAGCCAATTTCAGTATTTAAGATTTATTGAATAATCTCATGTCGTGCATGGTAAATTTTAAGTTTAATTATTTAGTCAGAAATGAGAGGTAAGGGTTAATTACCAGTGTATTATTTGTGCTTTTGTAGTACCATCCATTAAGAAACCCTTCAAATATGCCTGCAGCTGCCATTACATAAACCAGCATCGCGTTCATGCCTATCCACTCCAGAGGGAGGAACAAATTACGCACGCCAACAATATCAACCTGTTATTAGAAATAAATACTTTTATGCTTGCTTTTTTAGAAAATACATGATAAATTTAAATGGTTAATAAAATAATTTACTAGAAAGTAGAACATGCAAAAAACTAGTGCTGCAGCTCCAGCTGTGACACAAACATAGCTGAAGGAGTACAATTGCTTGTTAAGTGGAATAGCTGCCACAAAAGAAAGACAAATTAGTTATATCTTATATTTTAAATTGCATATAAAAAAGTTTCTGGATTATTTAAATCGAAATCTCACAAAAATATGTGCAATATGGCATAAATTTTTGCCTAAATACTAAATGTAGATTCTTTGCGCAACCGAATTAATTTAAAATCAAGTCACAACATTTTTAATAACTGTAGCAAGGAACCAACTTAGCAACAATCCTAGGTTGGTCTTACTTAATCAACATCGGCTTCCCTTTTTTGTTCGTACTAAATAATGGTTCATAGAAGATGCAAAAGCAATGAGAACTTGTAGCCTTACCGTGACTGAAATGCAAGATGAACCCAAGTATAAGAAGTGCCATGCCCATGGAAGCCCAATGCTTAAGTCTCTCTGTGTGTGCCTGTAGAGAATAAACTAAATTAATAAAAAGAGTTGAAAAGGGCATATTTTCATTTTATTTATTAAGTTCTGAAAGATACCTTCATATGCACAAGCACATGTCCATAATGAACCCCAATTATTGTGCTCAATATAGCAGAAACTGAGCTATTAAAATGGAAATGACAAAGTTCATGAAAACAAGCACACAATAGCTCCAAAAAGAGAATAGAATAGAGTGAAGCAAGGAGGAACATATAAGAATAAACAACGAGCTTTTCAAGAAAGTCCTAAACTATTGAATTGACATTATTGACCACTCCTATCAGTACTGGATTTTTACCAAAGCAACATCACCAAGCAGTCGCATCATGTCAATGTCATTTTGCAAAAAAAATGGTAGCTGTGTGATGTTTTGTGGTTACATGTCGGTGATACAGCAATGATATTGAACTCTATAATGGTGATCTAATTTAGCATATAGAAGTTCGAACCTAATGGCATCAAGCACAACAATTCAGGGGCATAAAGGCAAACTTCCATTGCAAATATCTCACATACAAAACATGTCACATTTGGGTTGTTCACTATTTCTTTCTCTTGGCAATATAACATATGTGAAATTTGATATTTATAATCTATAGTAAGTTTGCAAGTTCGCCCCATCCACAGCAAAAGACAGAATTGAAGACAGAAAAGATTTTTTTTTTTTTTATTTGAAGTGATGCCATAATAAGAACCTAACCACAAGAAAAAATACAAATAAAGAGCACAGTTTCACTGAGTTGAATAAAAATGAGGACTTCAAGTAGATTTACTGAAGGTGCCATGTATACCTTAAGATCCCTTCTGGTTCAAATGGTGCGAGGCACCATGCTGGGGCATCTGCCTTAAAAGGGCCCTCATAGGGAGAAACTTCAGTGCATGGCTACTCATTTTCATCAAGAAAGAAAGAAAATCAGAGAAAATGATAATGAAAAGAGGGTATAATTATGCAACAACTTAAGACTTAAAAGCCTAATCAAGTATTTTACAAATCCTTCTCAGATATGTTTGGTTGGTTAAAGCAAGGTCGAACAGAAATCTTTTCCAACAAAATGAAAATTCAGTTCTTTCCAAGATATGAATTCGTGAAAAAAAAACACTGAAGTAAACAAAATAAAAAAAAAATATATTAAAAGGTACCTTGGATCTATGCCAAGCAGGTTGCTTATACATATGATTAATTCCCAGTATTTTGCGGTCAATGTAGCCTACAGCATTACAAGGTTGATCTAACTTTCCCCTTGTACCACATATCACCTATGTATTAAAGGAGATGTATAATTCGTAGAATGACAAATTCATGAAAGCATTACTAAGCTGTCCTTGTTATCATTTTATTTGTCCCTAACATTAGTGGTTCCCATATGAGCCAACTTTGGCGTTAAGCTCATTACATGTTTTAGTCAATAAAATGGGGAGTAATGGTCAATAGTGCTGATATGGTGCACACATTTTCTGTTTGTAGGTCTAATTATCACTTCTATTTATCGTTTCAATAAATAAATTATCTGAAAAGGGACAAAATAGCACAAGATATTTTAAACTTTTTTTTTTTTTAACATTATGTGTGTCAAAACAGGACAGAGGAATTTATTTGTTTAATTTAATCTGACTGACATGTATGTTCTAGTTCTACTAAGAACATTAAATGCATCTAACAGCATTCAAAATGATAAGCAAATACTTCTCATTAGTGTTACATATACCACAAGGGGACTGGCTTAGGTGAAGAATATTACTATCACATGTAAAACCAATATAGGTACATTTGGCAAGTGAACTGGACAGTACTGTCTGCTCCGTACCGAAAAAGGTTACCATAAATATGGCAAAAGGAGAAAATTTACCTTTAAAACTTTTCCAAAGTCAGGGCTATCATCATATTGAACCTTAAATTCCCAATCTGGGACATATGTTCCATATAACAGTGACATGTAGAGTACTAAAATACAAGCTGCAACAATCCTGCCAAAATTATGAAACCAAATTTATTTACAATTATTATATTTAACAATTTGGGTCCAAAGTTTACTACATTAATGAGTGGTAATTACATAGGAAGTTGCATCTGTTGTTGTGGGGGTAGGGTATAGCTAAAAATATATTTTTATTGGAGTCATTAATTAAGGTTTGTGCACAAAAAATAAATAATCTGGCTCAAAAGTAAAAGAATACTCTTGCTGATATCATGCACAAAACCACTGATATGCTTGTGAGCTTCCACTTAAATAAATTTGTAAGAAAAAAGGTAGAAGATAGTATTATTGCTATACCATTGCCGGTAGTATTTCCTATATATAGAGAAACCAGAAGATGGGTTATCAGCAACATTTTCTTCCTTGGTTACAATTTCCAAAATTGCCACTACCAAGTATGCAAGAGCAATTCTCTACAATTAAATAAAAAAAATGGCATATAGAGTTTACTTATTACGCAGACACATAAATATTATGAATACTGCATAAGAAAATTACCTGTAAAATGCCACACCATCTAATGTGTTTCATGTCAACACCATAAGTTAGGTCATCAGGAGCATGTGAGTAACCACCTGAAAAATTTGTTTCCTTTTGAGTTCTAATTACAAAATGGGAACCTCACATAAATAGTGGGACCTCTGGAAGGTCAAAAACATTAAAATGCTGTGCTTGATATGTTTTGATTTAGACTTGCAATAGGTAAGTACATTACCATCACAGATTCTTATTGGAACATCGCCGATCAATACCATCACATTAAATCAGTACCCTCAAAATTGACTAAATTTCATATGACAGTATCTAGTCTAGTTTCAAACTTCATACAAATATTTCTAAGTAAAAGAAAAAAGAAAAACAGTACAAGCACTTTTTGTTGTCCCAAGAAATCAGGAATCATCCAAATAATATTATAGACATACGTTGTTTACAACTGTGCATTTACTAGGTATCACTTCAATGCAAACAAAGTGAGGGAGTGTGTGAGAGAGAGAGTGAGAGAGTGATTGAGAGTAACTGAGAAGGAGAAAAATAGTCACCTTGCAAGAGAATTCCCCAAAACAGTAACTTGATTGTTCTGATGACCACCCGCCTCACAGCCTTGCTTCGGTCTGGTATTTTCTATACACAATTTCTTTGAATAAGAATATTGCAGTATTGTAAAGGAGGCCAAGGAATTACATCACAATGTAGCTCCATATTCCAATTTCAAGATAAGAGGTTGGTTGTGAAAAGCATCTCAGGAAAGATGTATAGATGGCGAGCAAAAAATAAAAACCTTGAGAGAGAGAGGAATGGCCATGCCAACAATAAAGAGAAAGAAAGGCATGACAAAATCAGCAAGGTTGCATCCATTCCATGGTGCATGGCCTATCATGGGCCACTCACCACCTGCTCCATCCACCAACACCATCAGCTGAAGAAAGAACAAGAAAGTGAACATGTTTCAACAATACGGGAGTCAAATTCTTTATATTAGAATTTTCTTTTCAAAAAAGAAATTGTGAAGAGATATTATAGTCTCTGCTTAGTGAGATGTTCTGGTCAGGTAAGTACATGAATAACCGAGATTATTTGGTCCCAAAACTTCAGATTTCAGGGATGCCATGTTCTACGATTCCATGAAAATAGCAAAAAACAATGGAACTTGACAAAAAACATGCCGTATGCATGCATCATATATATGAAGTTTAGTCTGCCTGTTCAGTCCACTAGTAATCTTCCCCAAACAAGAAGATTATGCTAGATTTCTATTTCATAGTACATTTTCTATTCCAACAGTACATTGCTATACACTACTTTCAGTATTATGTATGCTCCTAATTAAGGTCCCGACTGACAAGATCAATGACAACCAAGTCCTCATCAAATAAATTATTCCGAGGGGTATATGCGCAAAAAAAGTCTCCATCATCTTTAATTAATTAAATTAAGTTATTGAAGTGGTCCCTCCTCCTTCCTTCACGAAATGATCCATCGATTTTTCATTTTTGTCCCTACGTATATACCAAGATAACTAACTAACCAAAAAAATCTTTAATTCTTAACCTCACAAAAGATTCTATCTTTTTTGATGGAATTAATTAAGCAAATTCCTGATGCAGCTACCACTGCTAGCTACAATTAAGTTGTAAATTTGTAGAATTTTACTCCAATGCTACTCCCACCAGAAAAGTTTTATTTTCGATCTGACGATTATAAATGAATATATTATCTATTATGAGATTTATCTGTGACCGATAAAATTATTTGGGCGTGAGCATGGAAGTAACGTCCAAATTTGTAACATATATCTAGATGGAATATCATAATATCACTTCAATATAAAAGCATATACACAAGAAGAACAAATCAACAAGAAAGAAGGCACTGACGGCGACAGTGAGGCCACGGAAGATATCGAGCGAGGCGACGCGCCTGGACTTGGGCGGGTTCTTGAGGCCGTCCTTATTCTCCTCATCCCCCTGTGTCTCCGTGACAGCGCTGAGGCGGTCGCGGCTGGGCTGGCCCTCGACGTCCGCACCACCTGCCGGTCGGCGGACCAGATCTTGCGTCGCCATAGTAGGCACTAAGCAGAGAGCGGTGGTGAGTCGTGACTCGCGAGAGATAGAATGAATGAATGAGAGTGAGGCTCAACTGACTGACAGGACAGCTGACGGGAGTCAGTCAGTCAGTCAGAGAGGAGTGTGGGTTTGGTTTTGTCGCTTTGTGAGCTACTGAAAGGTATTCTTATCGTCTACTGGGATCCGAATCTGCTGACCCTGCTTTTCCGATCGGATGGTCGGTATCGGTTTTCGCACTGAACTCAAAGTACTTTATTTTTATTGCACGGATCTCAAAGTGCTTCGGTGATTTTCAACCGTCAGATCAGGAAAAGCTGGGTCTGCTTTTCTTTTTAGAAAAGCAGCGGATTCCGATCCCGTTTACTGCGCAGCGATCCAGCCGTTCAATTTGCTTTAAGATTCGTGCAAGTGAATCTCGAAACCTCCCCTATTAGTCTTCATCGTTGGATCGCTGCGCAGCATGAACACGCGACTGAAAGATGGTCAGTGGATAAGGATAATATAAACCTTAGAGTGCTTATCCTCTGCGAATCAACGATGTGGATTATAGAGGGTTTTTTTGGTTGAGTTGCACGAATCTCAAAGCAGATCGAAAGGCTGGAGTACTGCGCAGAGTAGAGTATATGGATTCACATCTGCTGACTGCTGTGTTATTCTAAAGGAATAACAATAACAATAACAATAACAATAACAGGGCTCTGTGTTTATATTTAGAGCCATTGAATTGAATCGGACGGTTGGGGATGGTTTGAGAAAGACCTCTGGCAATATAAATTTGATTGATCTGGAACGTCCGATTTGATCTAACGGTTATTACTCGAAAAGCAGGATCCTGTTGTTCCTTTGAAAATAACAGCAGATGCGGACTCGAAGTGAGCTTCTCTCTGATGATCACTGGATTTTCTGGAGCAGCCTGTTGAATGCCACGCTGTGTAGTGAGTTACTGCGGAACTGTGGACATTATTAAGGCTATTTTGAACGTGTCCAATCATTACACCTTCCCGCACTATTAAGTGAAAACAAATAATCCGTAGGCGGCCGGATAGGCCATTCAAACTTCAAAGATATCAATAATTGATTCATGAAAGGGAATACAACTTGGCTCATCTAAATTCTAACATGATTGATTCTGCCTGTTGCTTTCCGGATATTAACGATTCATTAATATTCACTGCAAGTTGGAATAAAATGATATGATGATTACTTAATATCAGTTTCATAGTTACTTCGGCTTGAAAGTTATTTAATTTGATAGTTAACTGGCTTGCAGCTGAATGTCAGATAGCTTGATACATTACAACCATATATTGATTCTCTCTGAATTATTTCTGAATTATTTGGATTTTATTTATTTACGAACAGAGTGGCGAATAAATTGATTGTTTTTATATATATATTTTTTTTCATTTAAACTTTTAATGCGTGTATAATTTGCAAAACAAACTTTTACCAATGAATTAGTTAAACACACATCCGGTACAATTTGATACATTAAATCTATTCTCTCGTTCGGCATTCATAACATCCAAAACGTACGTATGCAATTACTAACATATTATTTTTGCAAGATGAGTCCTTGCAAAACCAGCCAAAAAATCAACTAAAAGACCGTGGAAACAAACACTGATACATGCTACAGAGCCAAATATATTATATAATCAGAAGCTAAGAGAGACTAAAATGGAATTCAGTTAGAAGCAACTTGCACAAGTAAAACAACTCAGAGACTCATACAAAGCAACAACTTTAGTTGCGTTTTTCAGAAACAATCTTGGCCACAGATTGTATGTATTCCACCTTCTCAGTTCATAAATAGGTTAGCATCTCCAAGAGACGTCGTAAAACACTCTTAAAACTAAAAATTGAGAATTAAGGAGAGAAAATCGTCTCCAAGAGATACCCAAACAGCTATCCCTATTTTTAGCACTCACAAAATCAAAGCCAAATTGAGCTATTTTAGCCCAGTTTTTAGCACTCCCAATATGACTTCCCAAAACCAGGGCCAAATCCAGACCGTTCAAATGTATTGGGATCCATATTTTGGCCAAGTTTAAATGTATTGGGATCCATATTTTGGGAATTTGTTGGAGATTGAGGTGAAATTTGCTCCCAAAATATTTAGGATGACACCCAACATAGATATATTGGGATCCATTTTTACGACATCCCAAAAAATTTATGTTGTGAAAACAACTAGTTTGTTGATACTTTTGTCTGTTTTCTATATTTCGCATGCATTTTGTCTTTGTGAAACACAAGTTTTGGAAGGTCAAGTAGCAGGGATTGATATTGCAACCGCTAAATCAATGTTGATCAGGAGCTGATGAAACAAATTAGAGAACTATATTCTTGTAGGATGTAATCATGTGGATGATTAGATTGAATAATGGATTTAAGTGGTACTAAATTAGTAGTTAATCAAGTAAATTTAGGTATTAATTAATGTAGTTAAATCCCCACTGTATCGGGGTTTGATATCAGACAAACCTATTTTGTTTCTAAGGAAACAGGCAATATTATGCTTTTTTTTTTTAAAAAAAAAAGAGAGTATATTTTGGCTATCCAATAAGAAAATAAACGATCCGCATACTTCTTTCGATTTATAGGTTAGTCTTAAAAATTATAGTTTAGTCAAACTTGTTGTTAGAAGACAAATTGTGAGCTAGTTTCGTTATAGTTATTGTTCTCTTTAGTCTTTTCTTTATACACGTAGAAGTAGAAGGTAATATTGTTCACACCATTTACAACTACAAAAATGATTACAAAGCAACACATACTGAGTGAGATCATACAAATAATCATCTCTCAATTTTTCATTAGCCGGATAATTTCATGTTATCATGGGTATGCACCTGAGCAATCAAATTCTTCACCTAGCTAGAAATTAACACGATCATGCAACTTTGCGGCTGCCGCAAAGATTTCGAAAAAAAAATTAACACGATCATAAAATTAGTGTCTTAAGCCCAATAATAGATTCTCCTAATGAAGAGGTTTATATACCCACAGGCCGTCTCGGATTAATTAACTAATAACTATATATTAAGAGACATTGCCAGTATATATGCAGGCTTTTTTAGACCATGGTCTTAATTATAGAGAAACGTTTTGCGTCTATTGAAAAACCGTCCATACGTCTATATAGACGTCTACATAATGTAACAGATACGTCCCGCAATGTAACAGATACATTCCGGAATGTAACCTATAGACTCTATATATGAACGGGTTTTCACAATGGACGCTAGGTAGTACTCTTAATTATGCTTATCAGCTTCCCATTTGTTATCTCAACTTCCCCTTCACTGTCATGAGTCCAGGACTGACCGATTGCCAAACAAAAAGAAAACATAAAGACCCAAGTGAATCCAGACCCCAGTATAAAATTATGAAATAAGGGCCTTGTATTGATATTTCCTGGGTGTCCATTTTATATCTCAAGCATGTCTTAGGCTCTTCTTAATTAGGCCCATTTTATTTACATGCTGGCCTAGAAATTTACATTTATACTTTGTTTTTCCTTTCTTTTTTTGAGATAAAGATAAGAGTCAAGCCACTCAAATCTAAATGTCTATAAAAGTCCTCCCATCTGGGTTTCGAACCCGTGACCTCCCACACGGAGAGCATTGCCTTTTGCCATTAGACCAAATGCCGGTTCTCTTACATTAATACTTTCATACTAATTAATAAGACTTATCCTGAGCTTAATATTTCCCAATCAAAGAACCTCTACTAATTAAGATCTTTAATGCTATTTGTAGCATAATTTATGTTTTTAGTACTGCACTGTAAGTGTACATGAGCATTATTTGTAGGAGCAAAATTCAATTAGCAAATTTCTGCATGAGCATGTACAAATTTAACAGTTCTCAATATATATTATATAATTAACAGCTAGCATTATACACTAGAGGAATATCATGCAATTCCTTGTGGAATACAAATCATAAATATATATTGGCTATTGCTGAAATTCTTCTTATTTTATTTTATATTATACAATGTATGCTCCACAAGGTATTAATATTTACTATAATAATTAAATTAAGTTATATATAGCATGATTTTCACACAGGAAGTTATCAAGTCAACTTCATGAAACTGTCCAAAAACCTAATAATTACATTTATGATATATATTGCTATATTGGGTCTCCATGTCTCAATCCGGCTTTGGTCACTAAAATCTGGTGTTAAATTTTTCAACCAAGATAATAATTTTGCTTCATAAATGCAGACGTGTCTCTCAATCCCGGTTTTGTCACTAAATTTGTTGTTAAGTGATTTTCAACCTAGATAATATATTTTTGCTCCATAATTGGTAACTAAAAGCCAAATTAACATGTTAATTACTTGAATTATATTATCTTGAGAGCTAAATCAGCGAAAAGACATTAATTGTCCTTTTTACTATATACTAGAGCTGTAACCCGGGCTTCGCCCCGGATATAATAACAACCATTTGAAAGGGCCAATATATAAAATGTATGATGTCAAAGTACCAAAAGAAAAAAGAAAAAAGAAAAAAGAAAAAAAAAGAAAAAAAAAAAAGGACAACACAGAGTACGATAGTAGAAGTATTTATGTTATTGTTGAAATAAAAGACCATCAACTTAGCTTTTATATATTGCAGGATATAGATCCACTGCTTCGTAAGATATATGTAATATCAGCAAAGAAGACTTCATGACCTATGTAATTAGAAAGAAAAACCCAAAAATTAAGGAAGAACCAGGGAGAAGTATAACCAAAATTAAGATAACGATGAGTTCGCCAAAATTAAATTATAATAAATTAGTTGCTACAAATTTTTACACACAACGACACATAGATTTAGAGCCATATTAACAAATTGGTGGAAATCTATAATTATTTAACTACACGGACAAATAATTTTTCGTTCAGTTCTAGTTTCAACTAAATTCTTTGTCACACTATCTCATGTCACAAAATGATTGTAATGATAGGAATGAAAATATTGAAGTTAAAAAAAAAATGCTAAAAACAGTGAATAATCGCAATATTATTATTATGTGATTGTTGCGATCTATATCTACATAAAATAAAATAATCATAACAACAAAAGTTGTGCATAGTATGTAGTGTACCTACCTTACTGAGATGTAGGAATGAGCTTCTGAAGGAAACAAAAGTATTAATTTTGGCTGGCCGAGACAACGTAGCTGAGCAACAAAATAATAAAAAGGAAGAGAACACCGTTCCGTATTCTATTCAGTGTAACCGTTGTTAACGCAATGAAAGGAAAGAAACGGAAGATGATGGCTTTAATTAACAATAGCAACAAGCTTTTACATTCAAAGAAAAATTAATAAAAATAATTAAATTAAAAAATTGTGACATGGCATAGCTAGAAAGAGAGGAAACGCACCCCTCTTTTTGGGGTATGAATTACACATTTTCCAAATGTGGTACAAAGACCAAGCTTTCAAAGTAACATCAGAATAAAAATAGTTTTATTTTAATTCGTTTCATTTTGCAAGGTCGTTGAAAATTTGATTCTAACGAGCCGTTGATATCTCGTACGTCATACATATATATATATATAGAACGTAAGTCTATATATAAAGAAAAAGAAATGCACACGAATCAAAATAGAGTCAACTCTCCTCCTTTCATCCCATTTAGCTTGAATAAATATTACAGTTACCCGCATCAGCGCACGGCCGGGTACACTTCTAAGTTATTCCGATATTCCGATATTCCATAATTCTTGTTTAGAAACAAGTTCCAACCTCACAAGGATAATCCGGTCAGGCAACTACGAAGAACAAGTCACGGTTAGCTGGTCTGGTCAGGTCAATTTAACGAGAAAATTAAAGCCAGTAAGGCAGTATAACAAGCACACAGCCGAATTAACAAAACATAAAATATTAATTGTTTTATTAATATTGTATAGTCATTTTTAAAAAATTTCAAAAAATACTTAAAATTTCTATAATATCTCAAAGAAATATGTATAATGATAACATTTTCATATGAAGAATTTATTAAGCTATATAGATTAAAATTTGGTGGTGATGAATATTGGTATCGCCAAAATATGTATAATTTATCTAGTTTTGGACCTCCAAAATGACTAAAATCATGTACATGCATTGTATTTTATTTAGGTTTTCATTTATTATTGTTTTACTTTGTGTGTTTGTTGATGTTTTAGGTGTTTCTGAGCATAAGGGGTCATTTGGAGCAAGAATGGAGTATTTGAAGCCCTGGAGCACTTGCACTTGGATCGACAGAGGTTTTGCTCGGTCCGAGTACTGAAGACTGAAGCACCCACACTCGGACCGATTGACTCTTTACACAGTTTGAGCGCTACTAAAGATTTCTGCAATTCAACTGCACTCGGTCCGTGTACTAGTTCACTCGGTCCGAGTACATTAAATATGGAAGGTTCTGATATGAGGAATTCAAATATGCTGAAATGGAAGGTATAGAGCACGCTGCTCTATAAAGAGGGAGGCAAGCCGAACAAAGAAGGAAGGCTGGAAGGAGGAGAGTTGGGTTACCCTAAAGCGTACATCTTCGGCAGAGGAGGAGATGAGACGAGTCCAGAGAGTACATAAGCCATTTTCAACTCCACTTCATCTCTTTATCTTTTGAGTTGTTGATGTTACTATGTGCTTGATACTCTTTTGCTTGTCTGTTGCTTGTGTTCTAGTCATGTCCGGTTATACTCTTTAGTTCTTATGGATTATGATACTTTGATACTTGGTAGTTGGTACTATATGACTTTTTATATATTATTTTGGTTTCTATGTGTTTGTATATTATGTCCTTGCACTTGACTTGACTTGCTTTGTATTTTTGGTAAACGTTAAAGCCGATATGCTTAGTTTAGTTTAGGTTTAGTGTATTTTGAGATAGGTAGTTAACATAACTCAGGAGGGAGTGTTAAGACCAGGTGTCTCGAAAGGGAACTTTGTATTATCTGGGAGGGAGTATTGTACCTCTAAAAAACCAACACAATAACTTAGGTTATTAGGAGGAGACACGGGAGTGAGATACCTAGTGACCTATGACTGATATGGTATTGTTGGGTCGATTAGTGATGGAAACCCTTTCCCTTTAAGCATGAAATTACCATTGCCAGACGGTTTAACCAGAAAGTCTATAGTGCTGACAAATTCATGCCATGCACAGGCTGTGCAAGGGAGTGCTAGTAACTTTGCTGATTCTGTTAGTAAGGACCTGTAGTCGCGAGAGCGCATAGGTTGTGTGAAATGAACCGAAGTAGACGATTTGATTTTAAACCCAAAGAACACCTTCTATTACCTGTTATCAAAACTATAATTAATTATTGTTTGTTTTGTTTATTGTTAACTGTTAGTCTTGTCCTAAACCAAAAACCTCAAAAACATCTTAGTCTAGTTTGTGAGATAAGAATAGTCTAGTTTTTTAATCCGGCCTTGTGGATTCGACTTTAACTATACTAAAATTAAGTCGTGCACTTGCGGGGCTTAACAATAGTTCGTCTAGAATAAAGACAACAGATATTGGCATATTGCGCTCATAGATGGATATGCACACTTTAAACTCATATTAGCTTTACTCGTATATATTTGCAACTTAACCATCTTTCAAAAATCCTAACAACTAGCTAGTAAATAGAGTTTCAAATAATAATAAAGGTGCTACTTCATAAAACTTCAATATATATGGACTTAACTAGCTACGTACATTAATTAAATCCCAAGTGGGGATCGATCACTTTGCGCTTTGGAAAGCAACAAACCAAATCTTAAGCCTTACTGACATTATATAAGCACCCTTGACGATAGAAAAACCCAGAGAGCAACTTAATAAGTTGGTAAACATACATACATAGGAAAGAAACTAATACGATAATGAATTCCGTTTTCTTTCTTCCAAGTGGAGGTCCCTGGCTCTGTGGTGAGCTCACAACGAAGAAAAATGTTAGTGGCATGATCAATTTCCAACTACTGCAACGGAGAAAATTATCTGGCCAGCTTTCTTCCATGCTGATCAAACCACGCCCTCAATTTCATGGTTAATTTGTTACTAATTACATTCTTAATTAATTTCTAATTAACCCGGGTTAATACGATCTGGTAGTTCCTTAATTTCACGCCAGGTAAATTTTGCCTGTTGACTTCACAATTTTTGTTAATTAATTATAAAATTGAAGCAAATATATATAATGCTGTTGAAATTTAATTTATATATTATGGGCCCCATTGTTGAAATAGTTGAGATAAAATGTTCAATTTTTTTGCCCTTTATAGTCAAAATTATTAATTTAGTGCACTGTAGTATCTAGGGGTGTCAAAAAATGACCCGACCCGATGGGTTGACCCGACCCGAGACGACCCGAGACGACCCGACAATAAATGGGTCGGGTATGGGTCCGAATTTTTTGACCCGTCACGGGTCGAACCCGACCCGACCCTGTTGAATAAACCGTGAAAGTTGCTACCATATCCTATTTGAACATGGTTAAAGTCAAACTTTAAATGATTGTTGTGATGACTGTCCTGACTCCTATCTGAGCATGTAACATGCTCTCTTACATATTATACTATATTATTATATTTTTTGAAGAGTCCTTTGTACTTTTTTTTTGGGATGTGCGAGTCAGTGTGATTGGTTTCAAGTACTTTATGAAAATTTTTAAAAGCAAACCGTATCAATAAAATTAACCATTCATATGTAGGATCGGGATCACCTGCTTTTTTTAATCCGACGGTTGAGAAACACCCAAGTACGTCGAGATCGGTGTAAAAAAATACTGAAGTACTTTGAGATCAGTGCGACAACCAATCCCGACCGTCCGATCAGAAAAGCAGATTCTGCTTTTCTCTTCGGATCAAAATTTAGAGATTGTTAAGTATGATTTTTAAGTTGGAAACATGGAAAACCAGATATTTATAAATATTATTAAGATATTATTCTAGATTTACTTTATAACATATGGTACTGAGATATTTTGCTTAAGACATTCATTAATTTAATATTATTTGAAGTAGACCTGTTGTTAACAAATCAATGTGAATGAGGCGAAAAAAAATAAAAGACCGGGAGCAAGACTCGAACGCAAGACCCATGGCCATCATTAATGTTTATCCCTCTATCCAAGACCACAGCACCACTACAAAGTAATGCAAAAAATTAGGAAACTAATATACATAATATTTGCACGGGTCGGGTCGGGTTGACCCGTGACCCGGCGGGTCGGGTATGGGTTAGACTTTTCTGACCCGTGACGGATCGGGTCGGGTCAGACCCGTTTAAAGAAAAGTAATAAAATAATATGACCCGACCCAAGCCCGACCCGACCCGACCCATTGACACCCCTAGTGGTATCCATTAGCTCAACATACATCCTCCACTCTCTCTTCTACTTCTACAATTCAATTATGTTCACTTATGCATAAATTAGTTTTAAAAATTTCAATTTTGTTGGAGAACATTTTTGTAGTGGATACTTTGAATTTTCTAATTAATTATTTTAGTTTATGAATTTGCTTGTTCTACAAAAAGGAAATGCATTATAAATAATTAAATAATTAAATAATTTTATATTATATTTAATTTGTCATTGGAAAAAAGATATACGCACAAACCATAAATTGATTTTATGCAACCAAGAAATTAATATATCATGTTCTCTATGTTTTTTCTCATTAATTTGCTTTTGAAAAATTCTTTAATAAAAAAAAATATTTTTCAAAGAGAAAAGTCCCGAACACGATCTATCCACCTCACGAATTATTTTTTACTGATGATATTTGATAATTGAGGAGGGATCCACTTACACAAAAAAAAAAATGACACCAAAGTTACACCAAAATTAATAAATTCATAAAAAAGTGTTAAAAATAAAAAAAATATTTTTATAAACATATTCATTTACTTATACGTTGATCGTGTTTCAAATTCCATTCAATTTGAGTGTCATTTTATACTTTGTCAATAATCATAATTAAATTAATTTAGACCGTTATAATTACCATACAAAATTTATTGTTGTTGATAGAGTATCAAATAACGTTAAAATTAAATGAAACTTGAAATTAACACCATCGACCTATAAGTAAATAAATCTGTTTGTAAAAGATTTTTTTATGAATTTATAAGTTTTGGTATAATTTTTGTGTAATTTATCAATTTATTCAAATTGTGTATTGTCGACAAATATGAAAATACTAATATTAAACATTTATGAGTGGGTATATGTAATCCAATTTCTGAGAAGCACTTAATTTTATTAGTAATTTTAGAATTTAGATTAATAATATTTTGAAAAACCATATTTTGTCCACCTTTTGTTTTGTGTATTGATCCCTTATCAGTACATTAACTGTGATTAATAATCTAATAACCGGAAAAAAAAAAAAAAAAAAAAACACAATTTTTCACTGGTATATATAGTCTGTGTAAATTGTATGATATGGGGTTTGCCCTGTTTAATAGAACATGATATATACAGGGGCACCACGCTCAGCACAAACCCAAGCAGCTCACACTGAAATAACTCCCATTGCATGGAGCACTTCAGAGGTATATATATACATAGAACTTGAGAAAATATTTGCTCTTCTGCCAAACAGTTGTATATACATGTATAAATAATACACAGATGAAGGGGAACATTTAATAGTAGTTAGAAAGAAAGAAATAATGAATTATATCACATTTTTGAATAAGCATGCCATAGAGGAATACTTTTGAAATATCATAATGTTTTAAGCCAGTAACATTTCAAAATATCTTAAAAAATAGTAACAAAAATTCTAAAAAATATAAAATTTGGTTTACAAGTAATATTGTATACGGAGATCATAATAAGTAGTTTAGATCAACTATTAATATTTTGAAATTAGAGATATGAGCCAATAGTACGGTGCAATTTGTACTACTAATTGTGCCATAGCTAAATTCTTTCTAATAATTAATTTGGATTCGTTCAGGTCGGGATACAATCATCTGAGAGTAGCAAATCTGAGAACCTCATAAAACAGATAAAGGAGAAGCTGGTAAACCTGAGCGACGGCGAAATTAGCCTATCAGCATATGATACAGCATGGGTTGCCAGGATAAGATCAGAGGTAGACCCCGACAAGCCTCAATTTCCGATGTCGCTTGATTGGGTCCGTAAAAACCAGTTCGACGACGGATCATGGGGCGATATCTACTACTTCCTCTATGACAGACTCGTTAACACTTTGGCGTGCGTTCTCGTACTAAAGATTTGGAAAACTGGAGAGGAACAAATTCTGAAAGGTACCTTTTAATTTATCAGTTCAAATTCGCGCGCAGTACTGCGACCGATAGCAAATTCTCTGAGATATGTTAATTTTTTTTACCTTTTTTTTGTGATAAAGCAGGTCTTCAATATTTGAGGGAAAACGTGAAGAAATTGGAGAAAGAGAGCAAAAGAGAAAGAACCGTCGGGTTTGAGCTTGTGTTCCCTTGGATGCTTAATGAAGCGAAGCATCTCGGCCTTCAGTTACCGTATGACCTTCCATGCTTGCAGGAATTTGTCAATCTCAGAGAGGAAAAAATAAAGAGGTATTATCGATCATTCCGAAACCTTAGTTTGGAAACATACATCACACACTATAGTTATAAACTTATAATTTATGTAAAAAATATGTAGTAAAAGAAATATATAATGATTGCAAATTTGTATTTGGAAATCACTACTAACTAATAGTTAACAACTGGATGGGTTTTGGGTTTACTCAGGATTCCGTTGGAGACTCTGCACTCGACATACACGTCGTTATTGTTCAGCCTAGAAGGGCTGCAGGATGTGGTGAGCTGGGACCAAATCATGAAGCATCAGTCCAGAGACGGCAGCTTCCTAAGCTCGCCGGCTGCCACTGCAGTTGCCTACATGCATACTAGAGACAAAAGGTGCCTTGATTTCCTGACCACATATACCAGAAGATTCGGAGGTGCCGGTAAGCACACATATATATACACAAATTGTTGTTCACGTATAAGCAAAATAAATCAGCTGAGGGTAGTAATTAGTAATTACTTATAGAAATATACGTGCTAATATATGCGGGGGTCATGTCATTTGCAGTGCCTTGCACATATCCTATTGACGTCTTAGAACGAATATTTGCCGTTGACACGATGGAGAAGTTGGGGATTGATCGCCATTTTCAAGAGGAAATCTCAGACATGCTGGACTATGTTTACAAGTATATAAGAACTAGTATTTTGTACTTATATATCAATTAGTTCTTGCCCCTTTCAAGTAAAAGATAAAGATAACCATATTAAACATGTATAGGCATACAACGAAACAAGGCACATCGTGGGGAAGAGATAACCGGATTCCAGATATCGATGACACTTGCGTGGCGCTTCGCATATTGAGATCGCATGGTTACCCGGTCTCGCCTGGTATTGTATCTGATTAACTTTAGTTTTGATATTTCATGATTAAAAAAAAAAAAAAAACTATTTATACATTTTTCATAATTCATACATTAGAAATTACATGTAACTATGTTAAGTAACATTAATTCTATATGATTTTTTATTCGGAATACATAGTGTTGAGTGATTAAAACCAATGGAGGATCATATATATACTGATATGTTTTTACATTGAAGATGTGCTAGAGAACTTCAGGGATGAAGATGATGGAAACTTTATATGCTTCCCCGGGGAGTCACACAGAGGTGTATCTGACATGTTTAACCTGTACCGGTGTACCCAAGTAGCGTTCCCGGGAGAAAAAATACTGAAAGAAGCCAGGACCTTTCTTGAGGAGTACCTAACAAATTCTGTCAACAATAATGCACTTACTGACAAGTGGTCTCCAAGAAAATCTCTGGCAAAAGAGGTAACCTTAATAGAAAACTGTCGAAGGCAACAATCTGATATCCGACCATCAGTAAAACAAAAAATCTCTACCAAAAACAAGTGATCAGTAACCGTTTGCTCTGATAGAGCTCTTTTCGACAAATATAACCTTAATTAATTATCGCTGCCTGAAATTTCTGATCCTAATTAAATATTCTCAGACTCAGAAGTTCCAAAATAAGATGAATTTTAATGCATGGGCATCATTGCAGGTTGTGAGAGCATTGAATTTTCCCTGGAGAACAAGGTTCAATAGACTCGAAGTAAGAGAATACATCGATCACTACGGGGAGCAGGATGTGTGGATTGCAAAAAATATATATTGGTAATTAAGCAAAGTGACTAGTAAAATTATTTGAGATGTAATACTTCATTGGTTAAAAGTACTAACAAATCCTGCTGATGATTAGGATGTACGCCGTCAACAATCCATGGTATTTGGAGCTTGCAAAGCTAGACTACAACCATCTCCTGTGCTTGTATAACAAGGAGGCCAATTCCATTGTAGAGTAAGCATCTCTTGCAATTCAGAAATTAGCAGTGTTGTTGACTATGTACACGTGCGATCTACGACATAAAATTTTAATGATATATCAGCTTATAATTTCCCCAATATTTTTCTCATTAGATGGTGGAATGCATATGGTTTTGAGCACCAGTACTTAGTTGACAAAATGGGGCCTAGAGAGGTACATTTTGCAATTGCAGCAACACTGTATGAGCCTGAGTTCTCAATTAGCCGGGTAGTCTACACCAAATTGAATCTCTTAGAGAACTTATTGAGCCATCTTTACAAACAAACTGGATCGGACCACGATCTCACACTTTTTTCTCAAGCAGTTGAACAGTATGTTCCTTAATTTTTTTCACATATAATTAAGAAAAATTAATTGACATCATCCGTTAAGAAATTTTACTAATTTTGATTCTAAATATTTAGATGGGATCCTCAATTGGCGATGTCCCTTCCTGCTTCTCTAAAGGCCATTTTTATCGCTATATACGACACATTGAGTGAGGTAGCTGAGCAAATCAACAATGCTCAAGGACGAGACATGTTTACATACTGGCACCGATTAGTATGTGATTTAGTCCTAGCTACATTCCCACTCTAGCTTAATCATTTTGTTTGAATTGGGTTTAGTGCACCGAGTTGATTAATTTTAATTTGACAGAGTATATGTGAATTAATTATCTAATTAACCCCTCATATATTGTGTTGTATCAGAGAGTGCAACAGATAGAACATTATAAGAAGAGAAGGGAGCTGAAATCAGTCAAGTCAGAAATATCATTCCATGATCATATGGAAGGATTTCAAAGGGACCTTGGAGTGGCCATAAGAGTGGTGCCTCCGATGTTTCTTTTGGGTGAGAAGTTGAGGAGGTTTGAAATCAAGTCTTTAGATGAGAACTCTATCATCCAAAATCATTTGGTCTCATTCCTAGCCTTATTCATCGGCATCCATAAATACAAGGTACATACGCCGGCCTCTCTGCGTAGTTAAAAGTGTGAAAAATGCAAACATTACATAATTTCTTTAGCACATATATATCCATCCAAAAGCTACAATAATAGTATGTACGGAAACAAATTGCGAGCCTATATTATTTATGAAAGACGTCGCAACTGTAAGATTATTTTTGCCTTTCAGAATATGGGAGCAGATCAGGAAGAACCAAATGCTATCTACTTGTGGGAAAAGGAAAAGACTTGCACAGAACAAGAGGCATTCACTTCATTATGTGCGAAAATGGATGAGGAGTTCGACGAGTTGGTGCATGAGGTGCTTAAGCCTGGTTTGGCATCTCGCAACTGTCGCAGATTGATTCTGGAGCATGCAAGAATTGTTCAGTACTTCAAAAGAAGCGAAGAACTCAAAGATGTCACAGAGAAGAACAATTTGATTAACAGCGATATGGCACGCATGTTCACTCCGATTGAATGATTTCTTAATCAAAACATTCGAATAAAGCCATGTTAATTTGGCTGGTATTATGTAACTTGTATCATTGTTCTATACTTTTTATTTATATCTGAACTTGCATGTACCATATACCAAGAAGAAGTAAACTATCTATATTTTATCAGCTACACTTTGTTGCTGAAATCTTCTTTTTTTTTTTTTTTTTTTTTTTTTTTTTTGGCCAAACACTTTGTTTGCTGAATTTCATATCCATGAAACAAATAAGAAATATACTAAATGTACATTCAACGCTCATCTTTAACTCCTCAAGTCTTTCGTACGTCATGAAACAAACAAGTAGAAAAAACAACTCCTCATACCATGTGTACCCTGTTTCTGAAATCCTATCCATTACTATTTCGAAGCACGCATTGTCTGTTTCTATAGTTAAATCAAACACAATAGCAATAGACTGGATTATATTTTTTCAAAAAAACATTGAATCAATTGATTATACCAACCAGTAGCATTACTAAAGCCATCCGTAGGTGTTGAATATAACCAATACAAATTCTTATCAGTACAGGTTGCTACAAGCCTATACAACTACTGATACTAATTCCTGATGTATGCAATGTATGTCGGTTTCATATAAAAATGGATACAGATTATTATATGCACTTGTTTTTTGAAAGATCAAGAACTTTCGTCATTAATTGCTGGTTATTTTAGTTTAGAAAACTCTAGCTCAGATTTGGAGCAGTTAACGAGCTGGCTAAGATGGAGACGAGTGTTACTTTGCTGCAGCCTGTTTGCAGTCACTTATATATATACAAAACATTGAAAAATTGAAGGTGTTTGTATTAATATATTGCAATTTATATTTTTTACTTGTATGGTAGATATACTATAGAAAAATATACTCCATGTTCGACGGCACTAATTATTAATTACTCTACATGATGCAAATTATATATCTTTGACTATTTAATTTTGAAATTGGTAGCTCAATCTTCATTTTCTTTCCATCACATCTCTCAAAATATAATGTTCCAGCATGTCTATTCTTTCACCATCATTGAAATTTGTTGATTACCATGATTAATTAACTATTAGCTGATCAGGACTATATATTTGGCATTTGCTACTTCTTAATCAATGTATCTTTGTTTATTATTTCAGGTGATTCGGGGGTCGAGAAAAAAAGTTAGTCAAGTATATATAACGCACGTCACTGGACTAGATATTCAAAGAAAAGACGACATCTAGAAAAAAAAGATGGCATCTAGAAGAAAAGACATTTGCTATAAGATAATAAGAACTTATTACGAGGGGTGCGAGTACGCATTTTACTTACACAAACTCGGTAGTATAATACATTTTGAAATGCAAAGTAAAGCAAGTGTGAATTGAATTGTTATGGAAAACAATCTTTTTCCCGTTAGTGAAGCTATGGCCCTGAACATCAGATACAATAGTTGAACTCAAACGTGCCGTGGTAGAATGTCTACAATGACACAAGCAATTTTTTAGTAATATGCAGGTGCTTGCAAGTCCTATATAAAGAACATATCTTCTTAATTAGGTATAAAATGATATGCAGTTATTTTGAACTTGGTAGTTAGTACCATGATACTTGATAGTTCTTATGGATTATGATACTTTGATACTTGGTAGTTGGTACTATATGACTTTTTATATGTTATTTTGGTTTCTTTGTGTTGTATATTATGTCCTTGCACTTGACTTGACTTGCTTTGTATTTTTGGTAAATGTTAAAGCCGATATGCTTAGTTTAGTTCAGGTTTAGTGTATTTTGAGGTAGGTAGTTAACATAACTCAGGAGGGAGTGTTAAGACCAGGTGTCTCGAAAGGGAACTTTGTATTATCCGGGAGGGAGTATTGTACCTCTAAAAAACCAACACAATAACTTAGGTTATTAGGAGGAGACACGTGAGTGAGATACCTAGTGACCTATGAGTGATATGGTACTGTTGAGTCGATTAGTGATGGAAACCCTTTCCCTTTAAGCATGAACTTACCATTGCCAAACGGTTTAACCAGAAAGTCTATAGTGCTGACAAATTCATGCCATGCACAGGCTGTGCAAGGGAGTGCTAGTAACTTTGCTGATTCTGTTAGTAAGGACCTGTAGTCGCGGGAGCGCATAGGTTGTGTGAAATGAACCGAAGTAGACGAGTTGATTTTAAACCCAAAGAACACCTTCTATTACCTGTTATCAAAACTATAATTAATTATTGTTTGTTTTGTTTATTGTTAACTGTTAGTCTTGTCCTAAACCAAAAACCTCAAAAACATCTTAGTCTAGTTTGTGAGATAAGAAGAGTCTGGTTTTTTAATCCGGCCTTGTGGATTCGACCTTAACTATACTAAAATTAAGTCGTGCACTTGCGCGGCTTAACAATAGTTCGTCTAGAATAAAGACAACAGATATTGGCATATTGCGCTCATAGATGGATATGCACACTTTAAACTCATATTAGCTTTACTCGTATATATTTGCAACTTAACCATCTTTCAAAAATCCTAACAACTAGCTAGTAAATAGAGTTTCAAATAATAATAAAGGTGCTACTTCATAAAACTTCAATATATATGGACTTAACTAGCTACATTAATTAATTAAATCCCAAGTGGGAATCAATCACTTTGCGCTTTGGAAAGCAACAAACCAAAGCTTAAGCCTTACTGACATTATATAAGCACCCTTGACGATAGAAAAACCCAGAGAGCAACTTAATAAGTTGGTAAACATACATACATAGGAAAGAAACTAATACGATGAATTCCGTTTTCTTTCTTCCAAGTGGAGGTCCCTGGCTCTGTGGTGAGCTCACAACGAAGAAAAATGTTAGTGGCATGATCAATTTCCAACTACTGCAACGGAGAAAATTATCTGGTCAGCTTTCTTCCATGCTGATCAAACCACGCCCTCAATTTCATGGTTAATTTGTTACTAATTACATTCTTAATTAATTTCTAATTAACCCGGTTTAATACGATCTGGTAGTTCCTTAATTTCACGCCAGGTAAATTTTGCCTGTTGACTTCACAATTTTTGTTAATTAATTATAAAATTGAAGCAAATATATATAATGCTGTTGAAATTTAATTTATATATTATGGGCCCCATTGTTGAAATAGTTGAGATAAAATGTTCAATTTTTTTGCCCTTTATAGTCAAAATTATTAATTTAGTGCACTGTAGTATCTAGGGGTGTCAAAAAATGACCCGACCCGATGGGTTGACCCGACCCGAGACGACCCGACAATAAATGGGTCGGGTATGGGTCCGAATTTTTTGACCCGTCACGGGTCAAACCCGACCCGACCCTGTTGAATAAACCGTGAAAGTTGCTACCATATCCTATTTGAACATGGTTAAAGTCAAACTTTAAATGATTGTTGTGATGACTGTCCTGACTCCTATCTGAGCATGTAACATGCTCTCTTACATATTATACTATATTATTATATTTTTTGAAGAGTCCTTTGTACTTTTTTTTTGGGATGTGCGAGTCAGTGTGATTGGTTTCAAGTACTTTATGAAAATTTTTAAAAGCAAACCGTATCAATAAAATTAACCATTCATATGTAGGATCGGGATCACCTGCTTTTTTTAATCCGACGGTTGAGAAACACCCAAGTACGTCGAGATCGGTGTAAAAAAATACTGAAGTACTTTGAGATCAGTGCGACAACCAATCCCGACCGTCCGATCAGAAAAGCAGATTCTGCTTTTCTCTTCGGATCAAAATTTAGAGATTGTTAAGTATGATTTTTAAGTTGGAAACATGGAAAACCAGATATTTATAAATATTATTAAGATATTATTCTAGATTTACTTTATAACATATGGTACTGAGATATTTTGCTTAAGACATTCATTAATTTAATATTATTTGAAGTAGACCTGTTGTTAACAAATCAATGTGAATGAGGCGAAAAAAAATAAAAGACCGGGAGCAAGACTCGAACGCAAGACCCATGGCCATCATTAATGTTTATCCCTCTATCCAAGACCACAGCACCACTACAAAGTAATGCAAAAAATTAGGAAACTAATATACATAATATTTGCACGGGTCGGGTCGGGTTGACCCGTGACCCGGCGGGTCGGGTATGGGTTAGACTTTTCTGACCCGTGACGGATCGGGTCGGGTCAGACCCGTTTAAAGAAAAGTAATAAAATAATATGACCCGACCCAAGCCCGACCCGACCCGACCCATTGACACCCCTAGTGGTATCCATTAGCTCAACATACATCCTCCACTCTCTCTTCTACTTCTACAATTCAATTATGTTCACTTATGCATAAATTAGTTTTAAAAATTTCAATTTTGTTGGAGAACATTTTTGTAGTGGATACTTTGAATTTTCTAATTAATTATTTTAGTTTATGAATTTGCTTGTTCTACAAAAAGGAAATGCATTATAAATAATTAAATAATTAAATAATTTTATATTATATTTAATTTGTCATTGGAAAAAAGATATACGCACAAACCATAAATTGATTTTATGCAACCAAGAAATTAATATATCATGTTCTCTATGTTTTTTCTCATTAATTTGCTTTTGAAAAATTCTTTAATAAAAAAAAATATTTTTCAAAGAGAAAAGTCCCGAACACGATCTATCCACCTCACGAATTATTTTTTACTGATGATATTTGATAATTGAGGAGGGATCCACTTACACAAAAAAAAAAAAAAATGACACCAAAGTTACACCAAAATTAATAAATTCATAAAAAAGTGTTAAAAATAAAAAAATATTTTTATAAACATATTCATTTACTTATACGTTGATCGTGTTTCAAATTCCATTCAATTTGAGTGTCATTTTATACTTTGTCAATAATCATAATTAAATTAATTTAGACCGTTATAATTACCATACAAAATTTATTGTTGTTGATAGAGTATCAAATAACGTTAAAATTAAATGAAACTTGAAATTAACACCATCGACCTATAAGTAAATAAATCTGTTTGTAAAAGATTTTTTTATGAATTTATAAGTTTTGGTATAATTTTTGTGTAATTTATCAATTTATTCAAATTGTGTATTGTCGACAAATATGAAAATACTAATATTAAACATTTATGAGTGGGTATATGTAATCCAATTTCTGAGAAGCACTTAATTTTATTAGTAATTTTAGAATTTAGATTAATAATATTTTGAAAAACCATATTTTGTCCACCTTTTGTTTTGTGTATTGATCCCTTATCAGTACATTAACTGTGATTAATAATCTAATAACCGGAAAAAAAAAAAAAAAAAAAAAAAAAAACACAATTTTTCACTGGTATATATAGTCTGTGTAAATTGTATGATATGGGGTTTGCCCTGTTTAATAGAACATGATATATACAGGGGCACCACGCTCAGCACAAACCCAAGCAGCTCACACTGAAATAACTCCCATTGCATGGAGCACTTCAGAGGTATATATATACATAGAACTTGAGAAAATATTTGCTCTTCTGCCAAACAGTTGTATATACATGTATAAATAATACACAGATGAAGGGGAACATTTAATAGTAGTTAGAAAGAAAGAAATAATGAATTATATCACATTTTTGAATAAGCATGCCATAGAGGAATACTTCTGAAATATCATAATGTTTTAAGCCAGTGACATTTCAAAATATCTTAAAAAATAGTAACAAAAATTCTAAAAAATATAAAATTTGGTTTACAAGTAATATTGTATACGAAGATCATAATAAGTAGTTTGGATCGACTATTAATATTTTGAAATTAGAGATATGAGCCAATGGTACGGCGCAATTTGTACTATTAATTGTGCCATAGCTAAATTCTTTCTAATAATTAATTTCGATTCGTTCAGGTCGGGATACAATCATCGGAGAGTAGCAAATCCGAGAACCTCATAAAACAGATAAAGGAGAAGCTGGTAAACCTGAGCGACGGCGAAATTAGCCTATCAGCATATGATACAGCATGGGTTGCCAGGATAAGATCAGAGGTAGATCCCGACAAGCCTCAATTTCCGATGTCACTCGATTGGGTCCGTAAAAACCAGTTCGACGACGGATCATGGGGCGATATCTACTACTTCCTCTATGACAGACTCGTTAACACTTTGGCGTGCGTTCTCGTACTAAAGATTTGGAAAACTGGAGAGGAACAAATTCTGAAAGGTACCTTTTAATTTATCAGTTCAAATTCGCGCGCAGTGCAACCGATAGCAAATTCTCTGAGGTGTGTTAATTTTTTTTACCTTTTTTTTGTGATAATGCAGGTCTTCAATATTTGAGGGAAAACGTGAAGAAATTGGAGAAAGAGAGCAAAAGAGAAAGAACCGTCGGGTTTGAGCTTGTGTTCCCTTGGATGCTTAATGAAGCGAAGCATCTCGGCCTTCAGTTACCGTATGACCTTCCATGCTTGCAGGAATTTGTCAATCTCAGAGAGAAAAAAATAAAGAGGTATTATCGATCATTCCGAAACCTTACTTTGGAAACATACATCACACACTATAGTTATAAACTTATAATTTATGTAAAAAATATGTAGTAAAAGAAATATATAATGATTGCAAATTTGTATTTGGAAATCACTATTAACTAATAGTTAAACAACTGGATTGGTTTTGGGTTTACTCAGGATTCCGTTGGAGACTCTGCACTCGACATACACGTCGTTATTGTTCAGCCTAGAAGGGCTGCAGGATGTGGTGAGCTGGGACCAAATCATGAAGCATCAGTCCAGAGACGGCAGCTTCCTAAGCTCGCCGGCTGCCACTGCAGTTGCCTACATGCATACTAGAGACAAAAGGTGCCTTGATTTCCTGACCACATATACCAGAAGATTCGGAGGTGCCGGTAAGCACACACATATATACACAAATTGTTATTCACGTATAAGCAAAATAAATCAGCTGAGGTTAGTAATTAGTAATTACTTATAGAAATATACATGCTAATATATGCGGGGGTCATGTCATTTGCAGTGCCTTGCACATATCCTATTGACGTCTTAGAACGAATATTTGCCGTTGACACGATGGAGAAGTTGGGGATTGATCGCCATTTTCAAGAGGAAATCTCAGACATGCTGGACTATGTTTACAAGTATATAAGAACTAGTATTTTGTACTTATATATCAATTAGTTCTTGCCCCTTTCAAGTAAAAGATAAAGATAACCATATTAAACATGTATAGGCATACAACGAAACAAGGCACATCGTGGGGAAGAGATAACCGGATTCCAGATATCGATGACACTTGCGTGGCGCTTCGCATATTGAGATCGCATGGTTACCCGGTCTCGCCTGGTATTGTATCTGATTAATCTTAGTTTTGATATTTTCATGATTAAAAAAAAAAAAAAAAAAACTATTTATACATTTTTCATAATTCATACATTAGAAATTACATGTAACTATGTTAAGTAACATTAATTCTATATGATTTTTTATTCGGAATACATAGTGTTGAGTGATTAAAACCAATGGAGGATCATATATATACTGATATGTTTTTACATTGAAGATGTGCTAGAGAACTTCAGGGATGAAGATGATGGAAACTTTATATGCTTCCCCGGGGAGTCACACAGAGGTGTATCTGACATGTTTAACCTGTACCGGTGCACCCAAGTAGCGTTCCCGGGAGAAAAAATACTGAAAGAAGCCAGGACCTTTCTTGAGGAGTACCTAACAAATTCTGTCAACAATAATGCACTTACTGACAAGTGGTCTCCAAGAAAATCTCTGGCAAAAGAGGTAACCTTAATAGAAAACTGTCGAAGGCAACAATCTGATATCCGACAATCAGTAAAACAAAAAATCTCCACCAAATAACAAGTGATCACTAACCGTTCTCTCTGATAGAGCTCTTTTCGACAAATTTAATCTTATTTATCGCTGTCTGAAATTTCTGATCCTTATTCTCTCAGACTCAGAAGTTTCATAATAAGATGAATTTTAATGCATGGGCATCATTGCAGGTTGTGAGAGCGTTGAATTTTCCCTGGAGAACAAGGTTCAATAGACTCGAAGTAAGAGAATACATCGATCACTACGGGGAGCAGGATGTGTGGATTGCAAAAAATATATATTGGTAATTAAGCAAAGTGACTAGTAAAATTATTTGAGACGAAACATTTCATTGATTAAAAGTACTAACAAATCCTGCTGATGATTAGGATGTACGCCGTCAACAATCCATGGTATTTGGAGCTTGCAAAGCTAGACTACAACCATCTCCTGTGCTTGTATAACAAGGAGGCCAATTCCATTGTAGAGTAAGCATCTCTTGCAATTCAGAAATTAGCAGTGTTGTTGACTACGTACACGTGCGATCTACGACATAAAATTTTAATGATATATCAGCTTATAATTTCCCCAATATTTTTCTCATTAGATGGTGGAATGCATATGGTTTTGAGCACCAGTACTTAGTTTACAAAATGGGGCCTAGAGAGGTACATTTTGCAATTGCAGCAACACTGTATGAGCCTGAGTTCTCAATTAGCCGGGTAGTCTACACCAAATTGAATCTCTTAGAGAACTTATTGAGCCATCTTTACGAACAAACTGGATCGGACCACGATCTCACACTTTTTTCTCAAGCAGTTGAACAGTATGTTCCTTAATTTTTTTCACATATAATTAAGAAAAATTAATTGACATCATCCGTTAAGAAAATTTACTAATTTTGATCCTAAATATTTAGATGGGATCCTCAATTGGCGATGTCCCTTCCTGCTTCTCTAAAGGCCATTTTTATCGCTATATACGACATATTGAGTGAGGTAGCTGAGCAAATCAACAATGCTCGAGGACGAGACATGTTTACATACTTGCACCGATTAGTATGTGATTTAGTCCTAGCTACATTCCCATTCTAGCTTAATCATTTTGTTTGAATTGGGTTTAGTGCACCGAGTTGATTAATTTTAATTTGACAGAGAATATGTGAATTAATTATCTAATTAACCCCTCATATATTGTGTTGTATCAGAGAGTGCAACAGATAGAACATTATAAGAAGAGAAGGGAGCTGAAATTAGTCAAGTCAGAAATATCATTCAATGATCATATGGAAGGATTGCAAAGGGACCTTGGAGTGGCCATAAGAGTGGTGCCTCCTATGTTTCTTTTGGGTGACAAGTTGAGGAGGTTTGAAATCAAGTCTTTAGATGAGAACTCTATCATCCAAAATCATTTGGTCTCATTCCTAGCCTTATTCATCGGCATCCATAAATACAAGGTACGTATGCCGGCCTCTCTGCGTAGTTAAAAGTGTGAAAAATGCAAACATTACATAATTTTTTTAGCTACAATAAAAGTATTTACGGAAACAATAGTGATCCTATATTATTTATGTAGAAAAATAATAACAATAGAGCAAGAATTTAACGTGGTTTCGCCTATAGTGCACTCCACAATAACACAACACACACGAATGTTATTAAATCAGAAAAATGGATTGGTTACAACACCACACACACTTTTTTGTTTTTTGTCATAAGAACAAAGCAAAACACTACCCAAATATATAGCAGCAGCCTCCATAGTGAACAAAGAAACAAATCATCTCAACAAATCACCTAAATATGGAAATAATAATAATACAAAATACTATGCCAACCATGCCCATCATATACCAGAAATGAGAAATACTGAATCTTTCAACAAATTTATGAAAGACGTCGCAACTGTAAGATTATTTTTGCCTTTCAGAATATGGGAGCAGATCAGGAAGAACCAAATGCTATCTACTTGTGGGAAAAGGAAAAGACTTGCACCGAACAAGAGGCATTCGCTTCATTACGTGCGAAAATGGATGAGGAGTTCGATGAGTTGGTGCATGAGGTGCTTAAGCCTGGTTTGGCATCTCGCAACTGTCGCAGATTGATTCTGGAGCATGCAAGAATTGTTCAGTACTTCAAAAGAAGCGAAGAACTCGAAGATGTCACAGAGAAGAACAATTTGATTAATGGCGATATGGCACGCATGTTCACTCCGATTGGATGATTTCTTAATCAAAACATTCTAATAAAGCCATGTTTGGCTGGTTTTATGTAACTTGTATCATTTCATCATGTTCTATACTTTTATTTATATCTGAACTTGCATGTATGATATACCAAGAAGCAGTAAACTATCTATATTTTATCAGCTAGATTTTGTTGTTGGAATTCCATATCCATGAAACAAATAAGAAACATACTAAATATTGTACATTCAATGCTCATCTTTAACTCCTCAAGCCTTTCGTCATGAAACAAACAAGTAGAAAAACAACTCCTCAGATATATACCATGTGTACCCTGTTTCTGAAATCCTATCCATTACTATTTCTAAGCTAAGCATGCATTGTCTGTTTCTATAGTTAAATCAAACACAATTGCAATAGACCGGGTTATTTTGAAACAAACATTGAATCAATTGAATATAACAACCGGCCAGTAGCACTACTAAAGCAATCGGCAGGGGTTAAAAATAACCAATACAAATTCTTATCAGTATAGGTTGCTACAACTACTGATACAAATTCCTGATGTACGCAATGTATGTCGGTTTTTTATAACAACAGATACGGATTATTATTTGCACTTGTTTCTTAAAATATTGAGTACTTTTGTCATTAATTGCTGGTTATTTTAGTTTAGAAAACTCTAGCTCAGATTTAACGAGCTGGCTAAGATGGAGATGAGCTGTTACTTTGCTGTGGCTTGTTAATTTGCAGTCACTTATATATATACAAAACATTGAAAAATTGAAGGTGTTTGTATTAATATATTGCATTTTATATTTTTTACTTGTATAGTAGATATACTATAGAAAAATATACTCCATGTTCGACGGCACTAATTAATTACTCTACATGATGCAAATTATCTTTGACAATTTAATTTTGATATTGGTAGCTCAATCTTCATTTTCTTTCCATCACATCTCTCAAAATATAATGTTCCAGCATGTCTATTCTTTCACCATCATTGAAATTTGTTGATTACCATGATTAATTAACTATTAGCTGATCAGGACTATATATTTGGCATTTGCTACTTCTTAATCAATGTATCTTTGTTTATTATTTCAGGTGATTCGGGGGTCGAGAAAAAAAGTTAGTCAAGTATATATAACGCACGTCACTGGACTAGATATTCAAAGAAAAGACGACATCTAGAAAAAAAAGATGGCATCTAGAAGAAAAGACATTTGCTATAAGATAATAAGAACTTATTACGAGGGGTGCGAGTACGCATTTTACTTACACAAACTCGGTAGTATAATACATTTCGAAATGCAAAGTAAAGCAAGTGTGAATTGAATTGTTATGGAAAACAATCTTTTTCCAGTTAGTGAAGCTATGGCCCTGAACATCAGATACGATAGTTGAACTCAAACGTGTCGTGGTAGAATGTCTACAATGACACAAGCAATTTTTTAGTAATATGCAGGTGCTTGCAAGTCCTATATAAAGAACATATCTTCTTAATTAGGTATAAAATGATATGCAGTTATTTTGAACTTTCTGTTCCAATCTACTCTAAATCTGTTTTACAAATCAAATGGCTTCCAAGTTCTTGTTTCTCCTGCTCTCACTTTTGCTGCTCCCTCTTCTCCTCTTACTAAAATTCAAATTTACACGCTCACAAAACAAGTACAGACTTCCGCCGGGTCCATGGACTTTGCCCACCATAGGAAGCATCCACCACCTTGTGGGACGCGGTCTTCCTCATCGTGCGTTTCGTAGCTTATCACGACGATACGGGCACCTCATGTTTCTCCAACTCGGAGAGCAACAAACAGTAATAGTGTCGTCAAAAGAGGCGGCCAGAGAAGTCATGAAAACACACGACCTCAGTTTTTGCACTCGGTATGTTAATGCCAGCACTGCGTATTTAACTTATGGGCAGAAGGATGTTGCCTTCGCACCGTATGGCGAATACTGGCGTGAGATGAGAAAGATCTGTGTCTTGGAGTTGCTTAGCGCAAAGCGAGTCCAGTCTTTCCGACCCATCCGTGAAGAAGAGGTCAACATATTGATCCAACAGATCCAATCGCTGTCGGCTAGCAAACAATCTGTTGATCTCAGTGCCAGATTTATCACCCTGACGAATGACGTGACGTTGCGGGCTATCATGGGTAGAAAGACCAAGTATCATGATATGTATTTGAGGGAGAATCAGAATTACATCAAGCTTGTTGGAGAAGTTGGCCTAGCCAGCTTCTTTCCGTCGTCCCGCCTACTTAGAATGATCACCGGAGCTGAACATAGGGCTGAGGATATTCGGTGCAAACTGGATCAAATTTTTGAGAACATCCTCAGGGAACAAAAAGAAAATGAGGTAAATGAAGATGCTGAAAATCTGCTGAGGGTTCTCTTAAGACTGCACGATGAAGACTCTGAGAAACGTGTACTTACTTTGGACAGCATCAAGGCCGTCATCAATGTAATCCTTTTTCTTTCATATTTCCCTTAGATTACATGATTAATATATACTCATTTTACTAATCAAAGCTAGAATTTTCAAAATGAACCAAGATTTATATCTTGTTTAATTATGTGATTTCAAAAAAAAGGTGCATATTAATTATTACTCAGCAAACTGAATTTTTTTTTTTGTTTTCAATGTGTTTTGAATTCTAATTAAGGATGTTATTGGGGGTGGCACAGAGACATCTGCGTCAATTTTGGAGTGGGCCATGGCTGAATTGATGAAAAATCCGAGAGTGATGATAAAAGTACAAACTGAGATACGACAACGACTAAGGGGACGCAACAATATAACCGAGTCCGATCTCGGTGACCTGCACTACATGCATCTAGTTATAAAAGAGACGTTGAGATTGCATCCTGTCCCAGTCGTGCCAAGAGAATGTCGAGATACGTGTAACATCCTTGGCTATGACATCCCAAAGGGATCAATTGTTATTGTAAACACATGGGCATTGGGTAAACTATAATTTTACATATATAAACCTCTAATTAAAAACCGGAACCGCAATTATATATTAAATTTCAAATTAAACTTTCTGATGCATATATAGGTAGGGATCCATACTACTGGGAGGATGCAGAGGAGTTTAAGCCAGAGAGGTTCGCAGAGGCCAACAACAACATGCATTTCAACGGAGGAGATTTCGAGTTCATTCCTTTTGGTGCCGGACGCAGGATCTGTCCTGGTATATCATTTGCGTCATCGATGATTGAGCTGGTGCTTGCAAACCTACTGTACCATTTTAATTGGGAGCTTCCTGAAGGCGTCACTCCTGATGAGTTTGACATGACTGAGATTGCTGATCTCGTTGGAAGCAGAAAATTCCCTTTGTGCTTGCGACCACTCCCTTATAAATGTTAAGTCTTAATTAAGAGCTAGCAGTTTGCGTGGCTGTGCGGTGCCATTTGAGTGTCTCTGCAGTTAGAGGGCAAGAAATAAAATGTCATATTTGGTTTGGTTTCATATGATATTACCATAATTTTACTGTTTGCATGGGTTTCCAAATACGTTACTATAATTTGATTAATTTCATATGATTGCATGGGTCGTTTTAATTTTTTTTTTTTTGGAAAATTTGGAATTACTCCACCTGTTTCATTGAACAGAAAGAAATTATGTCTTAGTAGCTTAACCACAACTTTTTGTACTTAACTGCTAGAACAAAAGGTATGAGCAAAAACTAAGTCGGGATTAATATACCAGATAGCAACTGTCATCTAAAATAATTACAACATAAAGCTAACATCACAACCTTGATCAGTAATGAAACTCAAACCACATGTTACTATCATAACCTAAAAGCAAACTATTCTTCCCTGCTCTTCTTTCGGAGTATAGTAACAGTTCTTTGACGAGAAACATCTTGCGTCCTTTGAAAAACTGTCCATATATGTATAGACGTGTACATAATGTAATAGATATATCCCAAAATGTAAGAAATATATCCCGAAATGTAACCTATAAACGTTATGGATGGTTTTTCTATGGACGCTAGGTGTTACTCTTGTTTGACAATGTTAGATATGTCTCATATCTCACTGTTTTTATATTATTAATATTTTCAAGGTTCTATTCGTAAGTTTCCTTACTAGACTATGTAAAACTCTGAATTGAAATGAATCATTTACTGAGTGTTATTCTGTCTCTTGATACAATGTCTCTTTATCTCCCTTTTCTCTTCCACTTCCGTTCCAACTCTAACAAATTGGTATCAGAGCATGGCCGCCGTCAAGTTGTTCGATAGTTTTTTGGCAACATCCAGTGGTAGATCGGTGGTTGTGAGAATTGTTTGGGCGCACCAGATCTTTCTCTTCCTCTCCGTTGGTGAGCGCTGTGAAGCAGTGAAGCCATCGTTGCAATCAGCGATATTGAGAAGGGGTGCTGCTTGCCTGCTTGGTTCCTGTGATCAGCAGCGATTTGGAGAGGTGCCTGCATCGCGTCAACACCAGCCAGATCCCTTTCCGTTGCCAAATAGCAGGGAACATCAACTTCACACCAGCCAGTCAAGACTTCATTTTCTTTGTGAGCCACGCATACACCAAAGTTTGGTTTGTGCATTTTTTATTAAACTCAGACCTTTCTGTATTGGTATTGGTCAGGAGTTTGTGATTCTATTTGGCTTTAGTTGGATTTTGGAGTACTGTGTTGTAGTGATAGGTGAAGTGGTAAACCAAACTGTTCTCTGTCAAGATGAGTTTAAATTGGTCCAAATTTGATATTGAGAAGTTTGATGGTACAACCAGTTTTGCACTTTGGCAAGTGCGAATGAAAGCTATTTTGTCAAATTTGGGTGTAAGGGCCGCTTTAGTCGGTCAACCGGAAGGTCTTGAGGATAAGAAGTGGGAGGAAATGGATGAAAAGGCTTTGTCAACCATTCAATTGTGTGTTAGTGATTCTACCCTTCAAGAAATTCTAACCGAAACCTCAGCAGCCGGGGCTTGGGAAAAGTTAGAACAAACCTATATGCGAAAGATGGTGACAAACCGGTTGTGATTGAAGCAACGATTTCATTCGTTGAGAATGGCAGAAGGTGTTTCTCTTAAGGTCCACATTTCTGATTATACCGCTCTTCCAAATGATATGGAGAGAATCGGTATTAAGGTGGAGGATGAGGATAAGGCCATGGTACTGTTGTGTTATCTGCCTAATTCATATAAGGGTTTCAAGGAGACCATTCTTCACAGCAGAGATTCTCTCACTCTTGAGGATGTTAAGAATAATTTGTTAATCAAGTCTGACATTGGCTTGGATTCTAGCAAAGCTAGTGGTAGTCATGAGAATGTTGGGCTGTTTGTAGAAAGAGGCAGAGACAAGGAGAGATATCGTAATTCTGATAGAAGCCGTTCGAAGTCCAAATACAGAAACCTGATATGCAACTTTTGCAAGAAAAAGGGGCACATAAAGACTAATTGTTTCAAGTTGAAAGATAAGCAAAAGGAAAATCAGAAAGGTGCTCCAAATGGAGAAGCTAATGTAGCTGAAATCGAGTCAGGTGATGTGCTCTTTGTATCGGACGGGAAAAGTAAGTTTAAGAACATTTGGGTGATGGATTGGGAGCTTCTCAGCACATGACCCCGAATCGAGATTGGTTTGATACTTATGAGCCATGTGATGGAGGAGTTATTTTGGGAGATGATCGTTTGTGCAAGATAGTCGATGTTGGCACAGTGAGGATCAAAATGCATGATGGAGTCATTTGTACTTTGACGGGTGTGATGCATATCCCAGATTTGGCTAAGAATCTTATCTCTTTGGGCACTCTTGAAGATGCTGGATGTAAGTTTCACGGTGAAGGTGAAAAATTTGAAATGAAATCTCTAAGAAGTCCTGTAACTCTCAATTGAGTTCTAAAAGTCACAAAAGGTGCTCTCATTTTAATGAAGGGTAAGAAAGTTGGCAAATTGTATTTTTTGGAGGGTTCAGTAATAATAGGAACCACTGCCATTGCAAGCTCCACATCTGATTCCGACAATACTAAGCTGTGGCACATGAGGTTAGGCCATATGAGTGAGCGCGGGATGATGCTGTTGAGCAAGGAAGGGCTGTTGTGTGGTCATAGTACTGGTAAGCTAGATTTCTGTGAAGATTGTGTTTTTGGCAAACAAAAGAAGGTCAGTTTCAGCACGGGAGTGCACAATACCAAGGGCACTCTTGACTACATTCATTCTGATTTGTGGGGGCCTTCACGTGTACCTTCTAAAGGTTTGGGTCTTTTTCTTAAAAGAAAAAAGTGAAGTGTTCACTACTTTCAAACAATGGAAGACCTTGATTGAGAATCAAACTGGCAGAAAGATTAAGCGGTTGAGAACCAATAATGGTTTGGAGTTTTGCAATGAAGAGTTCAACAGATTTTGTAAAGTTGAAGGTATTGTTCGGCATAGAACAGTTGTCGGTACACCTCAGCAGAACGGTGTGGCTGAAAGGATGAACAGGACACTGTTGGAGAAGGCCAGATGCATGCTTTCACATGCTGGTTTGGGGAAAGAATTTAGGCAGAAGCCATAAACACTGCTTGCTATTTGGTGAATCGTTCTCCGAACACTTCAATTAAGTGCAAGACACCAGAAGAGCTTTGGTCAGGCAAGCCGGTTGATTATTCAAACTTGCGGGTCTTTGGTTGTCCCGCTTATGCACATGTGAATGAGGGTAAGCTTGATCCTAGGGCAAAGAAGTGTATTTTTCTTGGTTACGCTTCAGGTGTGAAAGGGTACCGTTTGTGGTGCCTAGACTCGAAGACACCAAAATTTCTCATATCTAGAGATGTGACTTTCGATGAGTCGGCTATGCTTCGTGCAAAAGAGCCGCAGCCGGTTAAGGAGCCGATTAAAGAGGTTGAGACAGCCAAGGAAACGGTGGATTTTTAAGTTCTTATTTCTAGTGCTCAGCCTCAAACAGTTTCAGCAGATGCTTCCCAAGTTTCTAGCAATTCTGATGTGTCAGATGATGAGAATAGTGAGGAGCAGCCATACTCTCTTGCAAGAGATCGAGCTCGGAGGGAAATTAAGCCACCTACAAGGTATGGTCATTCTGATTTTGCTTATTGTTTGGCAGTGGCAGAAGAGGTGGAGTTTTCTGAGCCCTCAAATTACAAAGAAGCAGTTGCTTCCACTGATGCTGATAAGTGGAAATCTGCCATGGAGGAGGAGATTCACTCTCTTGAGAAAAATTAGACCTGGACACTAGTTGAGCAACCTCGAGGCAAGAAGACTGTCGGTTGCAAGTGGGTGTTTAAGAAAAATGATGATGCTGAAGGTGTTCTTTACAAAGAAAGATTGGTGGCTAAGGGTTATAGCCAAGTTGAAGGTGTGGATTTCAGTGAAGTCTTTTCACCTGTGGTAAAGCACACTTCTATTCGAGTTTTGCTGTCTTTGGTTGCCATGAAAAATTATGAATTGGAGCAACTAGATGTTAAGACAGCTTTTCTGCATGGTGACCTTGAAGAGCAGATTTTTATGCAACAACCCGAAGGTTACAAAATTGCTGGTAAAGAGGATCATGTGTGTTTGCTGAAAAAATCTTTTATGGCCTTAAGCAGTCTCCGAGGCAGTGGTATAAAAGGTTTGATGCTTTTATGGAGAGTATCGAGTTTTGTAGATCACAATATGACAATTGTGTCTACTTTAAGAAGTTGGCTGACGGGAGTTACATGTATCTACTTCTCTATGTAGATGACATGTTAGTTGCAGCATCGAATAAGGAGGAGATCAAGAAGGTGATAGAACAATTAAGCTCAGAGTTTGAAATGAAGGAGTTAGGGGCAGCCAAGAAAATTCTCGGGATGGAGATCACGAGAGATAGAAAAAAAGGTAAATTGTTTCTTTCACAAAAGGGCTTTGTTGAGAAAGTGTTGGATCGCTTTAACATGAAAGATGCCAAACCGGTTTCTACTCCTCTTGCTGGAAAGTTCAGATTGTCGAGACAATTGAGTCCGAAAACTGAAAAGGAAAACAACTACATGTCAACAGTGTCGTACTCTAATGCTGTTGGAAGCATTATGTATCTGATGGTTTGTACCAGACCTGATATCGCACATGCTATCAGTGTGGTAAGTCGCTATTTGTCATGTCCCGGTAGAATGCATTGGGAGGCAGTGAAATGGATTCTTCGTTATTTGAAAGGCACTGCAAATGCTCATTTGGAGTTTGGAAGAACCAATGCAAAGCTGACGGGTTTTGTCGATTCTGATTTTATGGGTGATCTTGACAAAAGAAGGTCATTGACAGCTTATGCTTTCACTTTGGGTGGATGTGCAATCAGCTGGAAGGCAACTTTGCAACCCACTGTTGCGTTGTCAACTACAGAAGCCGAGTACATGGCAGTCACCGAAGGGGTTAAGGAGGCTATTTGGTTGAAAGGCTTGCTTGGAGAAATTTCAGCAGAAGCTGATACTGTTACTGTTTTTTGTGATAGTCAGAGTTCTATTCATTTGGCAAAGGATCAGATGTATCATGACAGAAGCAAGCATATTGATGTCAAGTTCCATTTTGTTCGGCAGGTGACTTCAAGGGGCATTGTAGAGATTAAGAAAATTGCTAAAGCTCACAATCCTGCTGATATGATGACCAAGCCTCTACCAATTGCAAAGTTCAACTATTGTGCTGAGTTGATTTCAGTGTGTTCTTAGTTTGCCTTCAGTGTTGTGTTTTTAATTGTTGCTTTTATCAATTATCTTTTGTTTTGTGTGAGATTATGAGTCAAGGTGGAAATTGTTAGATATGTCTCATATCTCACTGTTTTTATATTATTAATATTTCCAAGGTTCTATTTGTAAGTTTCCTTACTAGACTATGTAAAACTCTGAATTGAAATGAATCCTTTACTGAGTGTTATTCTGTCTCTTGATACAGTGTCTCTTTATCTCCCTTTTCTCTTCCACTTCCGTTCCAACTCTAACAGACAACTTTACGGTGTTAACAATTTTCTTTCTCTTTCCTTGATTTCTGCTTGGATTCAATGGTTGTACCAGTAACCAGTAAACTGCCATCAATTTGCGAAGGAAAAAGGATGAAAGAGGCTGGTTTTGTAGGAAGCACCATCAATCTTGCTGGTGGTGCTATAGCCGGTATTGGCTTTGGTCAGGTGCTGGAGTTGGCTTAGTTGGTATTGGTGCAGGTGTCGGGTTGGTTGCTACGAGACCTGGGGCTTGCGAGGTGTAGGATTATTAATTATTTGCACTTGTTTTTCATACGATCAAGAATTTTTCGTTATTATTGTTTGTTATTTTCACTTGTTATAGATGTGCGAAAAAAAAATACCCTGTAATCGACGGCACTAATTACTCGACATGATGCTGAGCTTGAATTTGAAATTGGTAGCTCAATCGTCATTTTCTTTTCATCACATCTGTCAAAACTGTTAATTCCAGCATGTCTAGTCTTTCCCCATCATTGAAATTTGTTAATTACCATCATTAGTTTATTATTAGCTGATTGGGACTAGATTTATTTTTTGGCTACTTCATAATCAATGTTTCTTTGTTTATTATTCCAGCTGATTTAATTTGGGACTTGTGAAAAAACAATTAGTCAAGTATAACGCACGTCACTGGGCTAGATATGACGAAAAGGACAGCATCTGGAAGAAAAGGCATTTTCTTTAAGATAATGAGAACTTATACAAGGGGTGCAATAAGTATGTATGCATTTTGCTTACAGAAATTCAGTATAATACATTTCAAACCATTCAAAGTATAGCTTGAAATGAATTGAATGGCTATGGACTATAACTTTTTTCTTGTTAATGAACTATGGCACTGAAACTTCGTCAGATACAAAAGTTGAACTCAATCGTGTCATGGTAGAATGTCTACAGTGACACAAGAGATTTTTTTAGTAATATGCAGGTGCTTGCAAGTCCTATATAAAGAACATAACTTCTTAATTAAGTATAAAATGATATGCTGTTATTTTGAACAGAATTCCAATCTAGAAATCAAATGGATTCCAAGTTCTTGTATCTCCTGCTCTCACTTTTGCTGTTCCCTCTTCTCCTCTTACTATAAAATTCAAATCGATAAGTTCCACAGGCAAGTACAGGCTTCCACCAGTCCCATGGAATTTGCCCATCATAGGAAGCATCCACCACCTTGTGGGCCGAGGTCTTCCTCATCGTGTGTTGCGTAGCTTATCACGATGATACGGGCACCTCATGCTTCTCCAGCTCGGAGAGCTGCAAACAATAGTGGTATCCTCAAAAGAGGCTGCCAGAGAAGTCATGAAAACACATGACCAGAGTTTTTGCGATCATTATGTTAATGCCACCGTTGAGTATCTAACTTACGGGCAGAAGGATGTTGCATTTGCACCATATGGTGAATACTGGCCTGAGATGAAAAAGATCTGTGCTTTGGAGTTGCTTAGCTCAAAGCGAGTCCTGTCGTTCAGATCCATCCGTGAAGAGGAAGTCAAGAGCTTGATCCAACAGATCCGATCGCAGTCTGCTAGCAAGCAATCCATTGATCTCAGTAACCGATTTACCACCCTGACAAACGACGTGACATTGCGAGCTATCATGGGTAGAAAAACCAAGGATCATGATTTGTATTTGAGGGAGATTCACAATTTCATCAATCTTGTTGGAGAAGTTGGCCTAGCCAGCTTGTTTCCATCATGCCCTCTAGCAAGAATGATCAACAGAGCTGCTGCATGTCGGGCTGAGGAGATTCGACGCAGACTAGATCAAATTTTTCACGACATCCTCAGAGAACAGAGAGAAAATGAGGTAAATGAAGATGCTGAAAATCTGCTGAGGGTTCTCTTAAGACTACACGATGAAGACTCTGAGAAACGCGTACTTACTTTGGACAGCATCAAGGCCGTCATCAACGTAATATTAGATTCTAGCATGATTGATATTTACTCACTTCACTAAAACCTAGAATTTTTTTTTTTCAAATTGAACTAATATTTTTCTCTTGCTTGTGTGATTTTCAAAACTAAAGCTGTATATTATCATTCCGCAAACTTATTTTTTTTCGTTTTCAATGTGTATCGAATCATACGGATCTCATTGGGGGTGGCACAGAGGCACCGCGTCAATTTTAGAGTGGGCCATGGCTGAACTGATGAAAAATCCAAGAGTGATGAAAAAAGTGCAAACTGAGATACGACAACGGCTAAAGGGGTGTGACAATATAACCGGGTCCGAGCTCAGTGACCTGCCCTATATGCATCTGGTAATAAAAGAGACATTGAGATTGCATCCTGTTCTAATGGTGCCTAGAGAATGTCGAGCAACGTGTAACGTCCTTGGCCACGACATCCCAAAGGGATCAATCGTTCTTCTTAACATATGGGCATTGGGTAAATTATAATAATCTTACATAAATCTCTAATTAAAGACCGGAACCAAATATATATATTATATTTAACTTTTTGATGCATATAGATATAGGGATTCAAACTACTGGGAGGAGGATGCAGAGGAGTTCAAGCCAGAGAGGTTCGCAGAGGCCAACAACAACGTGCATTTCAACGGAGGAGATTTCAAGTTCATTCCTTTTGGTGCCGGACGTAGGATCTGTCCTGGTATATCGTTTGCGTCGTCGATGATTGAGCTCGTACTTGCAAACCTACTGTACCATTTTGATTGGGAACTTCCTGAGGGCATCACTCCTGATGAGTTGGACATGACTGAGATTGCTAATCTCCTTGGAAGCAGAAAATCTCCTCTGTGCTTGCGAGCACTGCCTTACAAATATTAAGAGCTACCACTTAATTTGCATGGCAGTGCAGTGTATCTCTGCAGTTATATATATATATATATATGGGCCAAGAAATAAAATAAATGCCATGTTTGGTTTGGTTTTATATGATGTTTACAATACTTTTACTGATTGTGGTCATCTGTAAATATATTTCTATAATTATATTTGCTGCGTCCGCATATCAATCTCATGTGATATTATTATCACTTCGTTAATTATTAGGTTTCAAGTTCCAATTTTCTTTCTCCTTCTTATCTTGTTATTATATTTTTGCCTAAAACATTTCTGTCCGCAATTGTAAGGTACATATTCGAAATCCGAGGAAAATACATATTACTGAACGAAACTAATTAAATCCTATTTATTCTACCAATAAACATATGAATTTTCATTATGTAGGGAGAATATTTTTTTTCATTATTATTTTGATAGTAAGTTCGACTAATTAGGACCGTCAATGTTCTGCTAATTAATAAAGGACGTTTAATTTCTAGCTAGTTGGAATAGTGAAAGGCAAATTGTAATTTACAAAAGGTCTCCTTTTTAATGATGATTTCTTTATAGGGAGAATACATGTTTATATTTTTCAAGAAATCAAAATAATAATGAAAAAAAATAATGACGTGGACTGCACACACCGAGTGTGATCACTTTTTTTTTCTCCATTAATATATATACACATCGGTTATATATATTTTTGAAGATTATCTGAGTACTCTATAACTAAGAAAATTTACAAATTCTGCAAACCTTCCAATGGAGAGAAAGTCGATATGCAGTACAAAAAAAATTCAGTGAGCTAAGAATTATGACTGGATATATAAATGCATGCAAAAATATGAGTACGGCTAGAACCCAATTTTATTTGAAGAGATTAATGAAGTTGGAGTATTAAGCCCTATACAATGGACGGAAAAAAATCATATGGTTCAACTAAAATATTTTAATTTTTTTGTCAAACAAAATTTGGTGTAACCGTAGCAATTTTTTATATACACTTGTAAATATAGTTTTCTGGGAAAAATTTAAAAATATGCTCGCTTACTAAGTGATTTATGAAAATGTGCCTTACCATAAAAAATTTTTACAAAAATATGCCTCTAAAATTTATAAAAATATACCTAACTTATGAAGTTATTACAAAATTTGTTTCGTTGAAAAATTTTTCCCACCCTCATCTTCGAGTCTAGCTCTGCTGTTATTTATACTCTAAAAAGAAAGGTAGCTTTCTAAGCACCTTAACTATTATTTGCAATTGATGTTATTTGAATCTATTTATCCACTTTGATCCAAAATCTTTTGCTTAAGGCAAACTATAACCCTTATAATTATGGTCTAATATTTATGTGTTATTATTTAAAAAAAGATAATATTATTGATTGGGTGAGGTTATTGTGCTTTGCAAAAGCTCAATGAAATATTATGGTTTGGTCCAATATCTCAAAACTGTAGCTCAAATGATCAATCCAAGTAGTTCAACACAATCTATGTATTGAAACCGTATAAATTACTGAATTTTTTTCGATTTTATAATTTTCTAACTACTTTTTTGAATACTTAAAAAATGACCCATTTTATATACATGATATTGTAGTGCATTTTCCCTACAATTTTAAAGAAAGAAATATCATCAAATAACGTGACATCATTTCCATTATTAGTTTATTGTTAATTGATATGTGGAAAGATCGATCTCCTAGTGACGTGATCCTTTTGTTTATTATTTCAGCTGACATAGAACAATGAGAAAAACAAATAGCCAAGTAGACGCACGTCAGTAGCTAGCTATAAGCTAGTAGATATTTGCAAAGAAAAAGGACGTCTAAATTTATAAAAAAATAACTGAAGAAAAATACTTTTACTACAAGGGCGGGGCCGAATATTGTAGAAATTATGTGTTTACGTTTCTAAGATTAATTAACAGCACATATATAAAATTTGTTATATATACTGTGAGTTAAATTTCTATTTTTCAATATAAACTTTTAGACTTTCATTAGCGTGCATGTTCTTTTGTATTTGCATTTTGTTTTATATAATTCACACATGCAATTTTATAATTAAATAAGGGGATAATGACTCTGATCGCACCAAAAAATACATACTTTTACCTAGGAAAACACCTACAGAATTAATCCAAATCATTGGCATTTGTACCCGATTACATGCATTTTCTAGTGTTTTCTGGTTATTGCTTTGTCTTTGGTTGTTTCAGGTCAAATGGAGCGAGAAGAGAAGATATTGGAGCATTTGTAGTGGCATCAGACCTGAAGGCCCACTTACGGTCTGTAAGGCCCATCCTTACGGTTCGTAAGGTTTCATCCGACAGCAAAGCAGATATGGCAAGAACTCTGGATTTGTCAACTATAAAAAAGAGATTAGGGCAGGCGTTTTAGGCAACTCTTACATAGCATATCTAGTCACCTTTTAGAGGATTGAGAGGGCTTTTCTTAGGGGTGAAGCCGAGCCAAAGAAGGGGGCCGACGGCGGCTTGACGGGCGAGATCCGGCGAGCCGACAGGGGGATGACAAGCGCGTGCACACACGGAGTGGTTCTTCATAGCATAGTAACAAATCATCGATTCGGGATTCGTTCAGCGAGGTCAAAAGTTCGTGATTCGGTTATTATTTGCGTAAAAAACGTTTTATTCGCGAATAATTCGCGAATAAAACACATTATATATCATTGGGTAGTATTATGCGGGATTCGTTCGGCTCTTGTGAAAAAACGAATTATTCGCGAATAAATCGCGAATCATGTTACTATGCTTCATAGTGTTCTTTCTCTTTTACTCGCTTTTAGAGATTGATTTGTGTACTCTTGTGTGTATGACGACTTGTATAACTATGTGCTTTATTGTTTATTTGGCCATGTCCGGCTAAACTCCCAGTTTTTAGGATTATGATAATGTCATAACTTGGTTTTTGGTTTTTACAAAGTTTCTTGGTTATCTTTTATTTTAGTTCTTTGTGTATTGTGTAATATTGTGATTGCTTGCTAAATATTGATTGTGTGTCCGAACCGATAATCAGTAAGTATTAGCCATATTCTAGGTTTTAAGCCCTAGTACACATGCGATCGGGTTTAGTTAGTACACGAGGTGGGTTAGAGATCTGAGAGGGCAATCAGGCAAAACGCGAGAGTTGATCCTTACACTACCGAGAGGGAGGTACACCTTGGGGCACCAATACCGGGGCATAGGTTAGGTTTACAGGCGAGAGTCGGAATCTATACCTGTGGTGGTTTGAACTGTGTTAGGAATTAAGTCAACAAGCGAGAGCTGAGGTTTGGTGCTTGATATTGTTTTAAACCAGAACTAAACATGTTAACACCAAGAATTCATAGAAATCAATTTACTTGTGTTACGCACTGGTCGTATGTGAGAGTGACGACTGGTACACTTCTATCTGACAGACGCGAGAGCGCAGTTCAGTTGTGGTGTGAATCGTCCGTGACAGGAATGATTAGCGTGATACAAGGCCGAGTGACGACTAGTCTGAAGTCTTAGAAACGCTTGTATCTTATTGCTTTTTGTATCTTATATTTAAATATCAATTTAGGAAAATACCAAAAATACCCCCCAACTTGTGAACAAACCCTAGTTTTAGGGATAAACAAAGTCTAGTCCGGTTTTGCCAACTGTCCCTATGGATTCGACCCCGCACTACGCTACAACTTAGTCGTACGCTTGCGACTGATTTGCAGTTTAGTTGGGATATTAAAAGTAGTGCACTTTCGAGTGAATAGACTCTAGAGGCCCCCGAACTTTTATTTTGGACAAATGCATCCCCAAACTATGAATTTGTGACAATTTGCCCCCCTCAACCATTAATTAGCTATATAATAATTCATTTGAAATATGAAATGACCAAAATACTCTTGTATATTTATTGGATGCATTATTTTTATTATTACAACATATAATTACCTAAATAATTAAATTAATAATTTAAATAGTTACATAACTAATTAAAATTAATAAATTTTGTTTATTTGATTGTGATGATAGCAAATAATTTATGAAAAAAACTAATTTAATATTTGAAATTGTAATTACATGTACAAATTTTTTTATCGCTTTTAACTTTGTCTATAAATACATAATCAATATAAAGATTAAATCATTATAAAAATAAAAAATATATCATATAAAATAAAAGGCGATAATGTATTATGTAATATAAATTTTTAATTAGGTACTTATATGATTAAAATAGTTATTATCTCTTTATAAATTATGAATTAATGAACCATGAACATTTTAAATATTATCTTAAAATGTATGAGGGTACTTTGGTCATTTCATATTTGAATTGAATTATTATATGGCTAATTAATGGTTAAGGGGGCAAATTGTCACAAAATCACAGTTTGGGGGGGCTATTTGTCTAAAATAAAAGTTCGGGGGCCAACTTGTCACAAGGTGAAAGTTCGGAGGCCTCTCGGGTCATATTCCCTTAAATAAGGCTTTCAAACTTTCCTTAGTTAGCTTGTTCCTTTTGTTATTAACATAAACAGCTCTATATATGATGCTGCATAAACACAAATGGGCATCGAGTTTATGAATTTCAAATGCATGTGTGTTGTTAAATAAACGGTTATAAAATTTAATGTTTGATATATAACACTTCATTTTTATTTTTTATTTATTTATTTTTTGTACAATACATGGAAGAGCAATTGTAATTCGGTATAAAATGGTAGGTTGTGCAAGTCATTCTGTACCAAATCAATCAACTCTAGCTAAAAGTTGTTTACAAATCAGAATGGCATCCTTTTTCTATCTCTTGCTCTCTCTTTTGCTCCTGCTCCCTCTTCTAATCCTACTAAAACTCAAACCAACATCTTCCGAAAGCAAGCGCGGTCTTCCGCCGGGCCCTTGGAACTTGCCCATCATAGGATGCATCCACCACCTTGTGGGTCGTGGCCTTCCTCATCACGCGCTTCGCGGCTTATCACAACGGTACGGGGACCTCATGTTTCTGCAGCTCGGAGAGCTCCAGACAGTTGTGGTGTCCTCCAAAGAGGCGGCCAGAGAAGTAATGAAAACGCATGACCGGATTTTTTGTACCCGTCCTTATAATCAGGCCGCAGAAGTCATAACGTACAATAGGAAGGATATCGCGTACGCGCCGTATGGTGAGTACTGGCGCGAGATGAGAAAGATCTGTGTCTTGAAGTTATTAAGCTCGAATCGTGTCCAATCCTTTAGACCCATTCGTGAGAAGGAGCTCGAGATCTTGATCCAACAGATCCGATCGCTCTCGTCTACCAGGCAACCTCTCAATCTCGGTGACAGATTCTTGATGCTATCGAATGACGTGACGTTACAAGCCATCATGGGAAGCAAGACGAAGGTCCAAGATTTGTATTTGAGGGAGATTAAAAACTGTATCGAGCTTGTGGGAGACTTTGGCATAGCCAACCTGTTCCCGTCATCCCGTCTCGTGAGAATGTTCACCGGGACCATACGTCGGGCTGAGAAGTCCCGACGCAACCTCGATAAGATTTTCGAGAATATCGTTAGAGAACAGAGAGAGAATGAGGTAAACGAGGAAGCTGAGAATCTTCTTCGGGTGCTTTTAAGACTGCACGATGAAGGTTTCGAGAACAACATCCTTACTATCGATGGCATCAAAGCCGTCATTATGGTAAGTCTTCTTAGTTTCTAAATTTTACTAAATCTCTCAAGAAAAAAAGACTTTCTAAATTTTAATAAGCTTAATTTGGTTCATTTCATTTTCAAATAAATAAAACTATTTCTTCTTATCTCACAATTCCCTGATTCATATTCTTAGTTGCATCATCTTTGATCAGCTAATTGAACTTTTCTTGGCGGGTCTTGAAATTTCAGGATGTTCTTACAGGAGGCACCGAGACATCCGCATCGACTTTGCATTGGGCCATGACTGAATTAATCAAAAATCCAAGAGTGATGAAGAAGGCGCAAGCTGAGCTGCGACGACAGTTTCAGCAAGGACATGATAGCATAACCGAGTCTGATCTCGATAAGCTGCACTTTGTGCAGCTGATTATCAAGGAGACGTTGAGATTGCATCCTCCCGTTCCCCTACTCCTTCCAAGAGAGTGTCTTGAGCGGTGTGACATCCTTGGCTACGACATCCCGAAGGGAACGGTTGTTATTATAAACGCTTGGGCACTCGGTAAATTATATTTCATTTAATTAAAATATATATAACTAAATCAATCCTGAATGTATTAATTATATAAGTCTTCTATTGAATTTTTTCATGCATAGGAAGGGACTCCAAATACTGGGAAAATGCAGAAGAGTTCGAGCCAGAGAGGTTTCTAGAGGCCAACAGCAACCTTCAATACAACGGGGGCGATTTCGAGTTCATCCCGTTTGGTGCCGGACGGAGGATGTGTCCTGGTGTGCCATTTGCATCGGTGTTTATTGAGTTGGTGCTTGCGAACCTGTTGTACCATTTCGACTGGGAGCTTCCTGATGGGATCACTCCTGATAAATTGGACATGACTGAGACTTTTGGTGTTGCCTCAAGGAAAAAATACCCTCTATCCTTGCGTGCAACACCTTATAAATGATAAAAAATATTTTGCATATATAGTGATAAAAAATAAGGAATTTGTAATGCATATTGCTTTCATGTAATGTGATAGGGCCTGAGGTCTTGGGCCCAATATATATTAATAAAAGATAATAATTTGTGGCTATTGATTTTCTTTCTATTTTTTTTTTAAGGTAGTCGGCCAGTTGCCGGATTTTCTTTCTTTTTAAATAAATAAGATTGTATATATTCATAATTTATCATCTCCCTTTTCCTTTTCGAGTTGATTAAAATTATTGTACAAAATTATAACAAAAATATGATCCTTTACATAAATTTTGTAAAACGTCTATAGTCTATACCATCAGCATCAGCTGGGGAAAAACATAATTACTAGATATTATATAAGTTAGCAAAATTTTGTATTCGCCGAATTGAACGGTATAAAAAGCCCTGTGGAAGGCACAATTGGTATTACGCACATCGAATTTAATTAACTCCCATTCGTACCAAAATTGTTCCACCATGTTTAGTCCTTGGCCCATTACGAAAACGTTTAGGGTCCAACGGCTGTGCTATCCAACGTATCCAATGTAAGAGTCGCTTAAAATATGTTAATAGTCGCTTATTTTCTGTTGAATGGAAGTGTATAAGTGTTTACACGAAAAATAAGTCTACTTTTAGAATATTAAAGTTGTATATCCCACATAATAAACTTTCCGTTCAACATTAATATGTTCCGTGTACGTAACAGATCGATAATGAGTGACTTTTAACATATGTTGAGTGACTCTTTTACGTTGGACACATTAGATGGCATGTTTGTTGGACTTCTATATATCACCACTCTAATTGTTTTTTAACTAATTAATTATGGCAGATTATGGCTTGATTAATTAGTATATCACGCAATCTCTTAATCATGATTGCTTTGTTTATTATTCGGCTGACTTGGACGTTGAAGATATACAATGTAGTCAAGATTACGCACGTCACTAGATTTTCCAAGAAAAGAGGACAGCTTAAAGAAATTGAAAGGAGCTTTACAGTTAGTTAAACGTCTAGACAGACATTTTAATTTTTAGTAACAAACATATATGAGTAAAACTACCGTTTTCAGTGAAATGTAAATGACACAAATTTTATTTTGCAAATCCGAAATTTCAATTTATATATGGTTCCCAATAAATTTATTTTATGAAAATACTAGATAATAAAAAAAATTATTTTTGAAGTTTTTAAGTATTTGTTTCATATTTTTTTTTAAAGAGGAGAGATCCATTGACAATGGTTATTTTTAAAAAGTTCGATAAATTCATAAAAAATCTTAAAGATGAAAAAAAAATGATGGATGTATTTCTTAACTTATAGATTGATAGTGTTTCAAATTTCAATTAATTTGAACATCATTTGATGCCTTATCAAAATTTTGTACATTTTTTAACGGTTGTAGTTTAAAGATCTTTAAAGAGCTATCAAATATCACTTAAATTGAATATAACCGGAAACATAATCAATCTATAAGTTAAGCAATACTTCCGTAAACTTTTTTCAATTTTTAAGATTTTTTATGATTTTTTATAAATTTTTGAAACTTACTATTGTCAAAATTGTCAAGATAACCATTGTCAATAGATCCCTCCTCTTTTTTAAATTCATGTACAAACATTATTTTTTTAATATTTTAGAGTCATTTTTAAAAATCTGAAAAAAATATTTAAAAACCTCTAAAAATGAGAAATTTTTGTATCCCCATAGTAACTCCATATGATAAATTTGTTGGGAACCATAAATCAAAATTTCGAACATAACAAAATATAATTTTAACCGTTTGCATTTCAGAGTGAAATATAAATTTTTCATATTAGTCTATAACTAAACAAATGTATACAATGTCGTGTTAAACAAAACAACAATATATAATTCTCAATGAGTTATAAAATGATACTCTGTTTTGGTCTCTCTGTGCTAATCATCTCCAAACTCTAAAAAGAGATTGTTAACATATCAAATGGCATCTTTTTTGTATCTCTTACTCTCTCTTTTTGTGCTCCCTCTTCTCCTCTTACTAACATCCAAATTTACAAGCTCCCAAAACAAGTACAGACTTCCGCCGGGTCCATGGACTTTGCCCATCCTAGGAAGCATCCACCACCTTGCGGGTCGCGATATTCCTCACCGTGCACTTCAAAGATTGTCCCGGCAATATGGGCACCTCATGTCTCTGAAGCTCGGCGAGCTTCGAGTTTTAATAGTGTCCTCGAAAGAGGGGGCCCGAGAAATCATGAAAACGCATGACCAAATATTTTGCACCCGTCCCCTTAACCCCATCATCGAACTTTTGACTTATGGCGGGAAAGATATCGGGTTCGCACCGTACGGTGAATATTGGCGGGAGATGAGAAAGATTTGTGCGTTAGAGTTGTTCAGCTCAAAGCGAGTCCAGTCTTTCAGATCCATCCGTGAAGAGAAGGTCAAGAGCTTGGTTCAAGAGATCCGATTGATGTCATCTAGCCGACAAGCTCTTAACCTCAGTGACAAATTATCCATCTTGACAAACGACGTGGCGTCACGGGCTACCATGGGCAGGACGACAAAGGATCAAGAGTTGTATTTGAGGGTGATTCAAGATATTATCAATCTTGTAATAGACTTCGGCATAGCCAACTTATTCCCATCATCTCCTCTTTTAAGGATGCTTACTGGAGCAGCCCGCAAGGCCGCAGCCACCCAAATCAAACTAGATCAGATTTTACAAAACATTCTCAGAGAACAAAGAGAAAATGAGGCAAATGAAGATGCTGAAGAAAATCTGCTTAGAGTTCTCTTAAGATTGCACGACGAAGATTATGAAAATAGCGTAGTTACTATCGATAGCATCAAAGGCGTCATCCATGTAAGTCCTCAATCTTAACATGCACAACATCTTCATTAACTTTTAAGCAATTATAAATTTATAATACTTGGGGGTTTATTTTCAAATTGCACTAATTATATAATTATCTTATTATTGTGATTTTCATTTCAAGAAATCGTCTATATATTTCAGCTAACTTAATAATTTTGTTAAATATATGTATCTTGGATTTCAGGATATTATTGCGGGAGGCACAGAAACTTCGGCGGCGACTTTGGAATGGGCTATGGCTGAATTAATGAAGAATCCAAGAGTGATGGAAAAAGTTCAGTCCGAACTACGTCAACAGCTACGGGGATGTGACACTGTAACCGAGTCCGATCTCGGTGAACTCCACTATTTGCATCTCATTATCAAAGAGACATTAAGGTTGCACCCTCCCGGGCCCCTACTCGTGCCAAGGGAATGTCAGGAGAGTTGTAAAATCCTTGGCTACGACATTTTAAAGGGAACTATTGTTCTTGTGAATGCATGGGCACTGGGTAAATTAATTTCCACAAAGAATCTTTAAAGCAAGAAATGGATTAATTAGACAGTGTATTTCAACTATACAAGTATATAGAAGTAACCAAAAGACTCATTCTTGAATATATTAAGTTTCTTTTAAACTTTCTGGTCGGCAGGAAGGGACCCGAACTACTGGGAAGACGCAGAAGAGTTCAAGCCAGAGAGGTTCGCAGAGGTCAGCAGCAACTTGCAATTCAATGGAGGGGATTTCGAGTTCATTCCTTTTGGGTCCGGACGCAGGATTTGCCCTGGTATATCGTATGCGCTGGTACTGATTGAGCTGGTACTTGCAAACCTATTGTTCCATTTCGATTGGGAGCTTCCTGACGGGATCACTCCTGATGAGTTGGATATGAGTGAGAAGTATAGCCTTGCTGCAAGGAAAAAACACCCTTTGTGCTTGCTTGCACACACTCACAAATGTTAAGAATTTTCATTTTGCTTGGTGACACTGTTCCCTTTGAGGGGCCAAGAAAATAAATTTCATATTAGGTCTCTTAATAATGTATGTCTATATATTTACATTGTCCATTTAGAAGGCTGCATGTTTAAATTCCGAATAAGCTCACTTTTGTAAGTACTAGAAATTGTGTATTTGTGTTGTTATTGTGTGGATATATAATAATATGAAATGATATTCAAATCATAAGTAAAATTCTGAGGGATCCAAAAAGTAGAAAAAATTCAGGAACTGACCAAAACATTTGACCTTTTCTTTTTACAAAGTATCTGGTTGCTCTTTCGATGACTCTGGAATCTGAAAAACAAATCCTAATATTTTTAAGATTTTATTATGCATCTCGGTCGATCTAGATCGATCTCGTATATTTACGGTGACATAAGTTTAAAAATTTTACATGCCCTGACACCTTACTTTTTTTCGAATAAAAGATGAGGCGGAAGCCCCAAATTTCATCCAAACATAACACCACCAGTGGTGTTAAAATCTTACTAGGTTGTTAATACTTTACATGATTGTAAAGCTATGACAACTATTCTGAAACCACTATTCTGAAACCACACACTGAACTCCTGTAATATTTCTCTATGCAATTGTTCCACATTCTTGGCCTAAATTCCTACCTCTCTCCCTCCAAATAACAAAGTTCATGGTGACCTGCGCGCAGTCTCGATCTCCTGAGCTAGCTATGTCATCTGTGTGTGTGTGATCACTAAACTGTAACTGCGCTGTACCATATATCATGTTTGATGCATTAACAGTGCTGCGCGCTCAGTGATTGTAATACCCTCTGTCTGATTTGTTGCGTGAACTGGCAAGATGAGAATAGGTGATGTCTGATGTGCACTTTCAGCCTCTCTTCTACGCATATGACACATATCGGGTATTTGCCTTCCTCTGCTTGATCAAGTCATCAATTGTAGGCAATTACTGCACTCTCTTTGTTGTATCTAATTTCAAGTTATAATTCAGTACTAAAATATAGCAGATCACTGGCAAAGAACGCGCGCCTTTAAATATTTTTTTTTCTCGATCTATCCCCAATTTCATTTGCACCAAACAGGTTAGCTATTTGATCGTTCAAATCTAGCTTCCCTTTAAATTCAGATTGCCAATTTGAGCACTTAATATACAAGTAGAATATTTATCAGAAACTGTCTCTTTTCAATTACTCCACTGAAATAATTTCCAAAACATGTATTATCTCCGCGACAATCAGAATAAAAATGGGGCATTCCAGAGAACTAAAAACATAAATCTACATGTATAAATCATGCTAATTTTTCTGATCTCGTTACTCAACGCCGATGATGCCTCCGAATCGAGAGGACTCCGGGGCAATGGTAGGTGAAGCCGCATTTCTGGCCAACTTTGACCTTATACGTGTGCTGCGGTCTAATTAGGAAGGTGGGTAGTTTGAGGAGAGCCTCGCACACGCAGTCGTTGTCGACTTGGCCAAGCCACCGGCAACACTCCTTGTTTTCTGCGTGGTTCTTTTTGTGCCTGCAGGGGGTCGTAGCTAGTTTATTAATTACACATCTCATGGTGCCTATTAATTGTTACATTTGTGCATTACTAGAACTTCCATTAAAAATTAATCATGAACATAATAATATTATTACTTTTGATTAATTTTTGACAAGAATAGAACCAAGATTGATAAGAGGAGAAAAGGAATAAGAGATAAACAGAGGGAGGTAATTAAGGATCATCAATTCATCATCAACCCGTTAAAAGTACTTACTTCCGTTTCCGTTCCTTTTTCTGTTTCTGTTTCTGTTTCTGTTTCAGATGCCTATGATGATGATGATCACGATCACGATTGTCGTCATCGAGATCATCATCATCATCTCCATCATCATCGTCGTCGTCATCATCATCACTATCGTTGTCGTTGTCGTCAACGTCAACGTCAACGTCATCGACATCGTCCTCATCCTCGTCGTCTTTATCATCATCATCATCATCATGAGCATGATCATCTCTACTGCCATGATCATCTCTACTGCCATGATCATGTCTACTGCCATTGGTTGCAACCAATGAATGAGAAAATGCCTTTGGATATAGGACGGAACATGCTTGGGTAGCCGCAGAAATCTGTGTGTAGCAAAGGGGCCTTACCGGTTGCGAGCAGGTTAATTCCCACAAGTCGGCCATTTGCCATAGTATCAGGATCAACAGACAACTTCTTACCGGTACAATTATCTCCATTACTAATTATAAGTTTTCTCATAGCATTTGGATTGTTTCTTGTTTCATTTACAAGGCAGGATGAGAAATTTTAGGTCTATTTATTGAGAGAGTATTTGGTAGGAATGGTTAATTTGTCATGGCACCAAATCCATGCCAGTGGTACAGTATACAATTAATTAATTTTAATTGAAGGGGCTTAGGTACTCCATGCCAGATGTATGGAAGCCTCTCAAAGAATAGTTAACTGTTCCAATATATATATATAGTCCTGCTGTTTAGTACAAATTGTTATTTGTTCAACAATAATTTTAAGGATCGATATATGTTGCAGTACTTCAGTTTGCCAAGTCTAATTTGTAATCCATGTTGCAATTTTGATTTGATATCCATGCCTTAAAAGGCAATATGCTGTCAAGCACGTACATGGGTCGTTGGATTGTCTCAAGATCCCAACCTGTAGGACTCTCGGAACTATCCAACGACAGCTCAATATGCTTTACTGCATATTGCCTTTTAATGATTGGTGCTCCTTTTTAATCCAGGTCTACCAATATATCAATTGGGCCTGTCCGGCCCAATTGCAACGTTCATCCAAGGCTAGACGGAAAATGATATATAAAAAATGTGCAACTGTGCAAGGCCGTTTCTGAATGTGTATGGTTTTTTACAAACTTGCCAATTGATGCTGTTTTGAAATCAATTGGACAATTTATTTCGAGTCCTTAATTAATCATGGTAATTAATTCGGATGGCAAACTGGTGAACCAATCTTTAATTTAATGTAAAATCTACATAAATCATGGTAATCAATTCGGATCGACTATTTGGACATCGAAAACTAAGATACGAGTCGCATAGCATGGTAAAACCATGATATGCATATTACCGTAGCCTAATTCTATATATATATATATATTTCTTTTGAATTTGTTATTCAATTCCATGGCACTTGTAGGTGAGCTTGCATGTTTGGCCAACTCTGACCACAACCGCGTGCCAGGGTTTAACCAGGAAGTTGGGCAGTTTGAGGAGCGCCTCGCACACGCAGTCGTTGTCGACTTCGCTCAGCCACCGGCAACATTCCTTGTTCGCTTTCGCTTTCCGGTGCTTCTTGTGCCTGCAGGGGTAGTTAGTTAATTCATTAGCATCTCATGGATTATTGGTGCCTGATATCTGATTGTCTTTTTATATATATGCCATGGACTGATGAACTGATAGATATGAAATTAAACTCTTATGAATGCATTTATTTTCTCATGTTTTTAAATGGTTGTTTAATCTGTAGGTTCAGTACTATGATTCACATTCAAATTCAACATTTTAAATTGTTACATTTATGCATCACTGGGACTTCCATTAAAATTTAATCATGAATATATCTCACATCCAGTGGTTATATATTCTTAGTTCATGCAGTTTGAGTACAATATATATTAATTAAGTTTTGAAAAAAAAAAACTAATTAGAATAAGATGTGAGAAAAAAAGAAAAAAGAAGAAAAAAGACAGAGGTAATTAAGGATCATCAATTCGTCATCGACCCCATAAAAGTACTTACTTCCGTTTCTTATGCCTACGACAATGATGATCACCACCACCACCATCGTCATCATCCCCGTTATCATCATCGTCATCGCCACCGTCACCGTCATCGTCATCGCCACCTTCATCGTCATCACCATCATCGTCGTCGTCATCACCACCATCGTCGTCATCATCATCATCGACGTCATCGTCCTCATGATCCTTGTCATCATCATCATCATCATCATGAGCATGATCACCTCTACTGCTATGATCATGTCTACTACCATTGGTCACGCTACCATTGGTCGCAAACAATGAATGCGAAATTACCTCCGGATATAGGAAGGCACACGCTTGGTTAGCCGCAGAAATCTGCGTGTAGCAAAGGGGCCGTACCGGTTGCGAGCGGGCTAATTCCAACAAGTTGGCCATTTGCCATAATATAAAAATCAACAGAAAACTTCTTACTGGTACAATTATCTCCATTACTAATTAATTGTGGATTTGCTCATGGCATTTTGAGTGTTCTTGTTTCAGTTACAAGGCAGGATGAATGAGAAATGTTAGGTGTATTTATTATTGGTTTGTCATGGCACCAAATCCATGCCAGTGGTACCCTACATCAACTTATCAAGAAAATATAGATGATTTAGTTTTGATTAAAGGGGTGTAGGTATTCCATGACAGATGTATGGAAGCTCCAAAGAATAATTTGTTGTTTGAATGAGTAGTTAGTTCTGCTGTTCTGTACAAATGGCACACCCAGTTGGTGCTTTTGATTCATTATTTGTTCAACTACAAATTTAAAAATTGATAATATTGTTGCAGCACTTTAGTTTGATGAATTTAATAATCAGCTTGATGCACATAATTAGTTATTTATTTAGTTTAGTATCTGACAAGTCCTGAATCCCAATTTGATTTGTTGTCAACACACATGTGTATTTTTACTTATACAAAGAAAGCAAATAATTGTAGCAACTTAATTATAGGTATTAAGTGAATTAAGATTGACAAACAATCTGGGAATGATACATAATTTAAGCATCCAAGGAATTAAGCAGCCACAATTTAACAACCTGCAGAATAGTTTCAGCAGAAGTACAAATTGAACAACAAAATTCACAATCCAAGGAATTAAGTTTTGTACAAAAGAAACCCACCTTAATTAATCAAACACTAATTGAATCATATCATCCCAAAATGAACAGAAGGTGCAATCTACAAGATTTCTGATTCTGGTAAACTGTTTGTACCTACTGATGACTTAAAGCTCAGAACTTTGTAGCAGGATCAACTGGTACAGAACTTCTGATATGTCAGCTTGTATATTACAATAATTACAATAAAAGGAAGAATATCGACACTCCCGAGTTTAGTTCAAGAAGGAGAATCCATATATATCTAGCAACTCATAATACTCGTAATACCCCAATTAAGGAGTTAAAACAAAAGCGCAAATTAAACCTAAGTCTGAAATTAAATTGTGTTGTTGCTCCTTGTACTTATAAAACTTAATAAGAACATACATACATATATATTAAGATTAAAGTGGTCTAGCTACATTTTGATAATTTATTTCAACTTGCTGTAATATATTAGCCTCTGACAATTCCTTTTTCTTTTCTTTTTTTCTGAATAGTGGAAGATGCAATTACAAAAGTTCAGGGACTATTTTTAGGACACTAATTAGCCCAAGTGAAGCATCATTAATTTTGTGGTGTTTCAGGAATGCAAAATAGGATATTTAACTTTCTAAGGGTTAAATTTTTTTAAAAAAAGAAGATTCATCATGATTAAGCTGATAATGCATGATAATGATAATTCAAAAAAAAAAAAAAAATTGGGCTTTTAGCCCAAGTTTAGCTGCTCTAAATTTAGTGCAATGTTCATCCAATGCTAGGTGGGAAATAAAATGTGCAAGCCCATTTCTTAAATTATATATATATCTATATATGTATATGGCTTTTTGAAAGCTTACCAGTTGATGCTGTTCCAAAATCAATTTGACAATTTATTTTGAGTATTTTGAAACCATCACCATGGTAATTCAGATAAACTGATGAACCAACTTTAGTTTAAACAGAATCTACATAATTCAAGCTGTATTTCTGTAATTTCGTCCTCTTGATCGACACAGAGATGTTGATCAATTGCAGTGGAAGCTGAACTCGCAGCTCCGTCCAACCTTGAGCGTCATCGTCTGCGTGATTTTAGCTACGAAATCAGGCAGTTCGCGAAGCACCTCGCACATGCAGTCGTTGTCGACGTCAGTCAGCCACCGGCAGCATTGCTCATTTTCAGGCGAATTTTTTCGATGCACTTTGTGCCTGCAGGGGGTAGTTAATTAGTTATAACCATCTCATGGTGCCTGATATGTGATTGTCTATTTATATATATTCCATGGACTGATGAACAGATAAATATGAGGAACATTTTTGAATTGTTACATTTATGCATTACTGAAACTTCAATATTAATCATGAATATATATACCTAATTAATGTTGTAAAGTATCATAAAAAGAAATGACTCACATATCCAGTGGTTATATATCTTTTGTTTGTGCAGTTTGACAATAGTATATTAATTCATTTTTGAGAAAAAAAAAAAACTAAGAATAGGGGGAGGGGGGGGGAGAAAAAAAAGTACTTGTGTTTCCGATGCCTGTGGTGGTGATGGTCATCATCATGGCTCCCATGATCATCATCTCCAACATGGTGATCATCACCACCACCACCACCACCACCGTCACCATCCTCGTCGTCGTCGTCGTCGTGAGCATGATCGTGTTTACTACCATTGTTTCCGTGTTTTCTGCCATTGGTTCCGTGTTTACTGCCACCGGTTTCATGTCTACTGCTGCTATGATCGTGTTTACTGCCATTGATTCCCTTACCACCGCTGTCACCACCGTCGTTATCCTCCTCCTCGTCGTCGTCGTCGTCGCCATCATCATGATCGTGTCTACTGCTATGATCATGTTTACTACCGGTGGTTCCGCTACCACCACCATCATTATCATCCTCCTCGTCATCATCATCATCATCCTCGGTGTCATCATCATCATCATCATCGAGTATACTACTACGATCATGTTTACTACCACTGGTCGCAACTAACGAAGGAGAAAATGTCTCCGGAAATACAGTGGAACATGCTTGGTTAGCTGCAGAAAGCTGTGTGGCGCACGAGGGTCTTGCTGACAGCGAGTCGGTTACTTCGAACAAGTTGGCCACGGCGAATAGGGTGAGGATCAACAGACAACTTTTTGTTGGTATAATTATCTCCATTATTATGGATTTTGTCATAACATTTTTATAACTTACTCATGTTTCACTTGCAATACAGGATAAGGGCTATTTATTGAGAGAGTATTTGATAGGAAAGATGGTTTGTGTCTTGCTACCAAATCCATGCCAGTGGTACCCTGTATCAACTTATCAAGAAGAACAGATGATTTAATTTTATATAAAGGTGAGTAGGTACTCCATGAGAGATGTAAGCTCCAAAGAATAATGTGTTGGTTAAAATAGTTCTGCTTTTCAGTACAGATTGCACCAACTTGGTGGCTTTTAATTTATAATTTCTTCAGTTTGATGATTTAATTAATGATCCACCAATTACAGAACTGAAATAGTTTCAGAAAAAAAAAAAAAAAAAAGAACAAATTGAAAACAATATTCTCATGTACATTTTACAACCCAAGAACAAGAAAGTTTTGTACAAAAGAAACCCACCTCAACCAAACACCGGACCGTACCATCCTAAAATGAGCAAACGGTGCAAATTACATATTTCTAGTTCTGGTAAAAACTGTATGTACCTGCTGACTTACAGCTCGGAACTTCATAACACGATACAAAGATCACGACATATACAGACTTCTGATATATCAGCTCTTTCTATTACAATATAAAGAAAATCGTCTAACACTACAGAGCGTAGTTTAGGAAGTAGAACCGATTTATATTATGGATCCATGACAACTTATAATTCCCCAAGTGCCTTCTGAATGTCACTCTGAAAGGAAGGAGTTAAGAAATTAAAAAATTAAAACAGAAGCAGAAAACTAAAGTCGGAGTATTGTTGCTTGTTGTCCGTGCTTATCAAACTTGGGAAAAAACATATATTTTCAGATCAAAGGTGGCCTACAGTGTAATAATCCATTTCAACTTGCTATATTTAGCCTCTGGTAATTCCTTTTTCCATGATTAGTGGAAAAGGCAGGTACAAAAGGTCTGGAAATATTTCTAGGACCATCATAAATATTGTTTTCAGGAATGTAAAATAGGATATTTAACTTTCTGAGGGTTAAACTAAAATTATTCTGAGAAAGAGAGATAAAAACCTCAATGGATAAAGGCTTCGTCATGGTTCCATATCTTGCTATTACTTTTCCATCTTTATCTATAAGAAATTTGGTGAAGTTCCACTTGATTCTCGTTCCATAAAAACTCGGCTTGCTTGCCTTCAGAAACTGATACAATGGTGCAGTATTTGGCCCGTTCACTTTTACCTTAAGAGAAATAACAACCACGTAAGTATTGTAGGATGAAAAACATTACATAGTGTCGCAAGCATAACCTAGTTTGAGACGAGAAATTTTTTTTGCTCCTGCTTCCTACATGTGCCATTACAATTGCTCTCCTCAATTCATGACACACCTAATTTATCCTAGTATACAGGTATAATCTTTGAAAAGGTAAATGGTTCAGGATGATAATGGCTATTAATCCAGCTATACAGTTTTCTCTATGTTTAAACCTACAATTTATTCTTCCTCTCCTACATTGGTACTGCAATTGAACTTCTGCTTGTCACTGGTTTGACCCAAAATAATGACATTTTACCATCATATATCCAGAAAGCACCACACAACAAGCAGCATTGGCACAAAAAGACAAGCTAGGCGGGTATATTTTCATTATTACTTGTATAATTGTTATTATCATTTTGAAGTTGAGGAAGATACAATTTTTTTTTTCTTGGAGGTTGGGGCAGATATAATTGTTATCAAGGAGAATAGCTTTCAATTCAAAAACAGTTCAACTTCTTTACGGCAGTTAAGAATTTCTTTTACCTTCTGGAAAACTGGATATTCCGCTTTATATTTCGTGCAAGCAAATTGCTTAACGTCCTCACTCGAACCAGGTTCCTGTGAAAGAAACTGGTTGCATGGAAAGGCTAAAATCTCAAAATCTGTACATCAGAAGAAAATATGAAAACATCTTTACAAACGTTGGCACTGGTAACTGGCACTTAGACTAACATATGTACCATATGTACTGATAATAACAGGGCAGCAATATACTAATATCAACTGTTGCTATCAATCCAGCTATATTCTAGTCAGTACTAGTCATGTCTTTATTATTGAATTTCTTTTTAACTTTTTGATCAAGAGGCTCTTTTTATAAGCAACCAAAAATGCTACTCGCTGTTACGCAAATCCTTCTTGTACTATGTTAATTATAATAGTAAAGTTATATCCATAGAAAAGAAAGAATTAACAATATAATTGTAATCAATCCCAAAAAAGGAATCTAACCTTTTTCTTTGTACTTGTTATAGAGCTCGGTTAACTGAGTGTAATTGACATCTGTAAAGCCACTGAAAGGATTTAAAATAAATTTAGTTAACTGGAGAAATATACAATTTACTGCGGGACTTCTAATCATTCATTTCATGAGAAAAAAGTTGGCATTTGGCTCTGAGTTCAGCTTCACAGAAAAATATTATTTCTTTTTGGCTTTACTAACCCTCATAAAGGATTTAATGTAGCAAACATTGATTTCAAACCAATTTTTGCATTTCAGTTCTTATAAGAGAAATTTTTTTCTTCTTCTAATATGATAGGGTCAAATTTATGACTTATGGTTATCAAAAAAATTGTCAATAAATAAACCAAACAGAAATATTGTGGATTTTAAATTTGAAAATTTGTAAGATGATATTATAAAGGCAGCACATCGTTAATGGAACCCCTGACATTTCATATCTTTGTAACTTGATATCTACCATATAAGCAACAGTTGGCTTCCAGAAATTCATAAAGGTATTCTTCAGATCTAAGTGCAAGCAATCAAAACTTTAATGATTCTTGGAATTTTACACTTAAACACTCGATCAAATTTCACAGCATTATTTTAACATTTTCAAACAATTAGCTTTATATATGAATATAAACTTCCAACAAGTTAAAATTTAGTATGTTCCATTGGTTCCAGCAAAAACTGATGCCACAAATGTTAGTTGCCTTCATCATAAGAAAGAAAAGGGAAAAAAAATGACCCTAGAACAATTCAAGAAATTAACAGAAAAGGTCAGACAGGAGCGGAGTCATATATTTGCCTATCCCTGGAAATTGTTTTTCAAAATATCCTTTATATAAGAAAATTTTTAAAAATATGCTTAGGTTTCTTGAAAATTACTAATTTGAGCCCTAACCTAGAAATTTTTTTTAAAAAATAAGCCTTCAGAACTATACTTTTACTCAAAGAAATTACAAAATCATGCTTATCTTTTAGAATAGTTACAAATTACAAATGTCTCATCCAAAATTTGCCACCCCTGGTTGGAGGTCTGGCTCCGCCCCTGAGGTCAGAAAATAAAATAATACATAATTTCAGTAAAAGAATAGCAAATTTGATACCATTTTGATGCAACATTGACTATGAGAAGAACTTTTCCCTTATACGTGCTCAGATCAACTTCGTTTCCCTTTGCATCCTGTAATGTTACATATAAAAAATCTCAGGATGAACACACTATTTTAAATACGGTATACACTTATGCAGCCATTAACCCGATTTTTGCAGATAATTTTGTAGTCTTGTTAATATATACATTAATATTCATACTTTAGTTAATATAGGCTATTATATCAACTTTATAAAATAGAAGCACACTTTTAAGTCAAGTAGTCAACCATTTTTCAGAATATGCTGAAATCAAATGACAAAAAAAAAAAAAAAGTTAAGACCTAAGAAGAATGGAGGTCAGATATGTTTACTTATTAAAAGTTGAGAAATGAAAACGCTCATTACATTTGTCAAATTTATTTTTAACAAAATAAGAATATTATTAAAAGATATTTTAGACACCCACATCTAAACAATGAGCCTAAAAAGAATATCACATATTTTGTCAAATGTAGTGTAAGTCGAGAGAGACATAACAGAGATAACACATACTTGGTATAGAATTAACAGAAACATCAAGAGAAATTACCTTGACTTTAAATTCGTGAATAGAGCTCTCCGCTGGGACTGAGGCCGACAACCCCATGTCTTCCCCTATCCGTCTCTCTCTCCCTTTGTTCTGAAACACACATACGTCTTTAATATTAGTGGGTTATTTATCATGATAGCAACCAGTGCCACCCACAGGATCAAATCAGATGATCCTGGTTTGGATAGCAGCCTTGGATTCAGGCATGTCGACAGCCAGAGAAAAATGGAAAGCCAGGAAAATACTGTTGGGTCTTATTGGATATCCAAACTTTGGATTGCCCGAAATCCAGATTCATTTGATCTGAATTAGCGGTCAAAGAAAGGCAATCCAGAACTCTTACACGGGTTTTCTCAATTACGCAATCCATGCTATTTTTTCGAGTTCAACAAAATTAAATCATATATGTAAAAATTTTACAACCAACTTACATGTCTGAGAAAACCTATCATATAACCATAGTTAAAAAGACTAAGTACCTTGAATCTAAAACCTAAATTGATTCACTGAAAAAACAAATCGGTAGCCTAATTACAGGCAAGATGCTCAGAAGCACCACCAAATCATTGAAATCTCTCCACAACCAACCCCATGACCCTCAGTTGCTCCAATGATCAAGGCAAATTACCAAATTGCACAAGAGATTGCCACAGAGAGCAGCATCTCAGCAATCAAAATCGCCGGTACCAAGAACGGTAAATCACTCCACCCAGCCAAACAACAACCACTTGATCAAACCCAACAAACCATCAACGGTCGGTACCCGCATGAACAGTTGCAATAATTAAACCACCCAAGAAAAGGAGAAAGAGGAAGAGGAAGAAAGATCGTACCTTGCTAATGGGGTGAACGAATGAAAGAATGGAACTTGGATGAGAGGTGAGATCAAAGAAAGAAAGAAAGAAGAGGATAAAGAAAAGAAAAAAAGAAGACAGAAACAGTTATCACTGATGGATTTTAAATTAGGAGAAGTACTAAATTAAGAAGAAGATTGATGGATGGATCTTAATTCTTAAAGAAAGACGGGAAGAGAGAGTCGAGAATTCATGTCCTCCGCCGCACAGGATATCCACCGTTGGATTGCGCCAAGATCCGTGAAAGCGCAGATATTAAAGTGATCGGACGGTGGATGGGATAAAGCGGCATGAAACCACGCTGCAGAGGATCGGGAGCTTGCGGGTTGAGCGGATCAAGCGGTGGTCGGTCAAAATGTGAAAACAGCGAGTCGCGAATATGTCCGCCGCACAGGATATACACCGTTGGATTGCGTCAAGATATGTGTATGCACAGATATTAAAGTGATCGGACGGTGAATGGGGTGAGCGGAATGCAACTATGCTGCAGGGGATTGAAGGTTACGGGTTGAGAGGATAAGCGGTGGTCTGTCAAAATGTGAAAACAGCGAGTTGCGAATTCATGCCCCACGCCACACAGGACAAAGACCGTTGGATTGCATCAAGATCCGTGTAAGCGCAAATATTAATGTGATCGGATGGTGGATGGGGTGAGCGGAATGGAACTGGGTAGCAGAGGATCGGGAGCTTGGGACAGCGCAATTTGGTTGGTTATTTATGGTCGATTCAATTGCTAAATTCTCAATGTCAACAGGGTGTTAAATTGTTTTCACACAGCTAATTAGTCTTTTTAACATAAAAATGGGGGTGATAATTGCCAAGAAAAAAATGAAGGAATACTTTGAGAGTTTTTTTTTTTTACTTTTTTTATTGCTCAAAGTGCTATCATGAATTGAGTGCTGAGAAGAAATTGATTGTTGTTCTCCATAAGGAAACAATTGATTAAATTGATTTGTTAGGGGTTCTCTTTGTTTGGTTGTATAATATGATGAATACTGAAATTTTTTGCATGTTTTGTAGTGTGAACAAACAATACTAGTACCGTTATTTTTAGTTCATTTTTCATTTTTGCACGGTTCATTTTTTCAACAATTATTTAAGAAAGATGCTTAATGTGATGTCCAAAATTTTAGATGATCTATTTTTATCGACGTTTCAATTAAACATTATTGAAATTGGGTATATCTTTCATCGTACATCAAGTGACCGGATTTTTTTTATTTTTGAAATTTAGCCATCCTTGATACACCCTCAAATAAATTCACATCAACACATCGTTAAAACTTTTTTTTTTTTGATTTAATTCACATCAACACATCATTAAAGCTATTATTTTTTCTAAATCAAATGTGTGCATAATCCTGCTTGAGGGCTTTTAGATAAAATCGTTCAAAAAACAAAAATTCGATAATTAAGAGGAGGAATCCCTTGATAATCTTTATCTTAACAAAGATTATTATAACAATATCGACAGTGAGTTTTCCAAATAAATAAAAAAAAGTCTTAGAAATAGAAAAAAAAATTACAAAATACTTAAATTTGCTTGATCACCTTAGTTAGTGCAACTTTGGGGGTTCAAATTTTATCAGTCTGTAATAGACTATCAAAAATACTTAAATTGCTTCAAATTTGAAAACATTTCAATACATAACCTCCACAATATTTTATCAAAGTTTTCAATTTATACCATTTTGTAATATTTTTCCATTTTTTTTTAAATAACTTGTTATCAAGGATTGTCAAAGATCCCTCCTCTTACATGGCGTTGGAAAAGTAAAGTGGGTCTGTAACTCACCCATGAAGGAAATCCAGTATGGGAAGAAACAAGTGTGGAAACAAGTTTGACAAACCATGACCAACTTGTGACCTTTTCCTAGTTGGCCGAAACCACTGCCAAAGTGAAAGTATATTCTAATCTAAGCGAGCTTGAATATTAGTAAACGCCACAAAAGTTGGTCACAGGTCATTCATGCTTACAAGTTAGGTCTAACTCTTTGCAATTCCATCGGTAAGCTAATTTACTTATAAAACAAGCCTGCTCGGCTCTTCTATCTTTTCTTCTATATATACTTTTCGTATCAGTAAGACCTACCGTCCATTAATGAACAATCTATAAAGGTAACAAATAGTATAACTAATGGACCTCATATGGACTCAAATGTAACAGTTACACTCACAGTGTAACTTCTATGGACCGTCCATTAATGGACGCATAAAGTTTTGTTTTCCTATTGAAACTAATTTATCAAGTAAAACTCCCAAGCAAGATTTAATATGTTATTCAAATATCACTACACAGAAAATTAAGTAACAAGCATAATGATTTGTTTAATAGGGAGGAAAACTGCCATGTAGATTGTAGTGTGCAATATCATATTGAAATCGAGTAAAAAATAAACAGGTTTCAAGATGAAAACCAAAAAGTTTTCATCATATCAACACACACAAGTAAAACAACTTAGAGACTCATACAAAGCAACAACTTTAGTTGCGTTTTTCAGAAACAATCTTGGCCACAGATTGTGCTGCTATGGCAGACAAATTTGAAGAACAGAATTTCTCCCAAAGCTCTTCTGTAGAAGAACCAGGAGCACCGTCATCATCCTGCTTTGCACTATTGGTTTCAGTTGAAAAGGCATCATGGACCGAGTTCACAACAAACCTGGCAGCCTCACGTGCCTCTGGCAGTCGGTCATTTAGTGACTGCGATGCGTTTTTGAGAAGAGCAGCCAACCCAAACTCTTTCATTGTCTCATGCCCCTAAAAATGAATCAATTCAACATGAGATTGAACTTCAATGGAAGCAGTGATTTGCTTTAAAAAATCTATTACCAGATCATCCTTCAATAACTAGTTGTTGCTATATTTATTTGGCTAAAAATTTAGAATGTAGATAAGTGAGCACTGACTTTAATGTCAGAGAAGAATATATCCTTACCATCCTTTTGACACACATTGAAATAGCAACAGCAGCTTTAGCCCGAACTCTGAGGTTGGAATGGGTAACAAAAGAGTGTAATTTTTTCAGCAAAGGAAGGGGTGAAATGGAGGTGGCCATTGCTTCGAGTGCTTTCTCTGCCTCTTCACACACAAACCGCTTGTCTTGAGATGCTTTCAGTAAAAGTTGCAACAGCTGTGAATTGAATCGAAACAAATAAGATGTTAACAACACTTCCATAAATATGTCAGTTCACCGTCAAGGAAAAATTTTTTTGTCTATCCCTAAAAAATAACAAATCTTAAAACTATCCCTCTTTTGAAACAAATCTTAAAACTATACCTATTTTACTGCGGTCACGGTCACAGTTCATTCTGGCCGCAGCGGTCAAAAGAGTAAAAACTTATCAAATTTGTAAAAAATTCGCGTCTGAACGCAGATCTGACCACAGAGTCTGACCGCAGCGGCCAGACAAAGCGTCTGGCCGCAGCAATCAGATATTTTAAGATTTTTATTAATGGCATCATGTAGGTCTCATCGTTAGCTTTCCATCGATAGGTCATATGCCCAAATCGGAGTTTCCTATCAAAAGTTATGAGTATTTGAATGTGTATATACTCACAACGACTGAATACATAGTTACAATTTTCTATCAAGAGAGTTGCTTCTGTATACAGACACAATGTCAGAATGCACATTCAAACACTCATAACTTCTGATAGGAAACTCCGATTTGGGCATATGACCTATCGATGGAAAGCTAATGATGAGACCTACATGATGCCATTAATAAAAATCTTAAAATTTCTGACCGCTGCGGCCAGACGCTTTGTCTGACCGTTGCGATCAGACTCTGCGGTCAGATCTGCGTTCAGACGCGAATTTTTTACAAATTTGATAAGTTTTTACTCTTCTGACCGCTGCGGCCAGAATGAACTGTGGCCGTGACCACAGTAAAATAGGGATAGTTTTAAGATTTGTTTCAAAAGAGGGGTAATTTTAAGATTTGTTATTTTTTTTGGGATAGACAAAAAATTTAATCACCATCAAGACTAGAGCACAGGAATTGAGGAAAAAATACAATGTACAGTACACCTACATATTTTAGTTATTAAAAAATCTCTTACTGGCACCAAAAATGTCCTTCTTTTATACCACTCAATGTAAATGGGTTAGAAAGTTGACACTATATATCAAGGCAAGGTGCAGCAACAGGTACGAACACTACATTGAAAGTTGTTGGCCTAAAAACCTAGCAGATCCAATTATCTATGAGTTACAGTAAATGGGGCAAAAAAAATTACAATTTTCACTAAAAAAGCAAAAGAAAAACATTTTGAATTATATCTCCCCAACCCCAAACAAAGATTATGGGATTTACCAGACTATCAAATGCCGGTTTTGCCTTTTCTTCCGAGGAAAGGAGTGCTTGGCCAAGGTTAGCGAACACATCTGTGCAAGCCATTATGGAGGTCTTGACAAGTGCACTTCTTGGATTCTTCATCGTTTTTACAATTACTGCCATTACCTTGTCCCTGTTAAAGTGAAATAAGTCAACATAATATTTATTTCAGAACTATAAGTACTAATCCTAAATACACAATGTGAGACTCCCCCTAATTTATTAAGTGACAAAAAATAAGAAATGTCATTGATAACTTGCGCCACCAGTACTATTTGCCATGTATACTATTACAGCAGGGCTCATTTATTTCAAAAATATGTAATTTAATATTTTTGATAGTATGAAGCAGACATCCCTCCAGTACCCATCCCATTCAAAGGCTGATTTTTCTTTTGGAACGATAGGTGACTCATTATACATTCAGAGGCTCTTTTAATTGATTGCACAGTAAGGAATTTGAATATTATGCAATGTACTACAAACTATCCAAAGATCACACATATGATTGTGCTTCTTGTAAATGTGTAACTTCCAACTCAGTGTTTTCCAAACTGAAATCCCAACACAAATGTAGATAATATTCTCGGGTTATCGAGCATGAACAGGCATACAACTTATAATAAAGTTTCTGGGCAATTGTAAACTCAAGTTATTACAAAACGAGTAATAGCTAGTGACCACCCCTTTTATCTATCCACAAGTCCACCGTATTTTTAATGAATTAATGAACATTTATATCTTTCCGATCAACACATATCATTTTCTAGTAAACAGATACATTACGGTTTCCAGTAAACATTTATGTAATTGTGACAAGCACATGGACACATGTGAGTGTGTCAGATTGTGAGAGAGGGATAGATGGGTGGCCTACTTTATAGGGTGGACTCAACATGTTTTCCATTACAAAACATGAAGGAATAGGCCATGACTTGAGATACAAACCAAGACAAAAACAAACTAACTCACAAGATTTTGAGAAGAAGAGAAGAGTGATACAATGCAAGTCTCCTAACATCATTAAGGGCACCACAAGCCCGGAACCAGTCCTTCGATTCTAGCTCAGTCAACAAGTCCTAAAATCAGAATATAGATCAGTAAATCTGATAATTGCAAACATTGCATCATACACGCTGGTTTAATTTAGCTGGAACCGGATTTAAATTGAAATTGAGGCCACAAATGCATCCTGTATTATACAATCCACAACAAACAAAAGTTCAATTGGAATGAACTTTAGTCCCTTGTACAAGATTACAAGTAAAGGTAATGTATACTAAGCATTTCCCAATCAAGCTAGCACTGAGATCATATAACTTCTAACTATAATCGATCAACTATTCCCAAATTTAGTTAAAATATGCATAATAACAACTAAATTATCCCCACATTGCAGCATTCCAGCACAAATCTACAAAAAAAAAAAGTAAGCAATCAGGTCAAGTAAACAGTAAACCTTGATCTTGATCTCGGGATCCGGCAGGGGCTTGAGATCCGCGGACGCCACGTACTCAACCGCCGGCTCCGCTCCCTTGGCCGGACCCTGGTCCGCGGACTCCACCTCGTCCTCACGGCGCGGCTCTTCCGGCACCGTCAGAGGAGCGCGCGGGGACGGGGACCCCATCTTGGCGATCTTCTTGGGCCGCTCCATGTCCGCCGGCAGCGCATTGTCGATCGGCCTGAGCGCCATTGTTGAGATTCAAAATTGGCGAGGAGGGAACGAACAAGGGTTTGGGGTTTGGAAAGTGAGGAGTGAGGAGTGGGGAGTGAACTGAAGAAAAGAAATGGAGGGATTATTAAGGCAACGCGGTTGGATTGTCTTGGAGATTCGTGTAAACCCGGATCTCGAGACAATTCGACGGCTGCACGTTGCGTTAAGCGGATGGTATGAAATGAAATCGAGTTTAGCGGTGAGTGGATTCGAATTCTCCTCAAAAAAAAAGTTGATTCGAATTCGAAGTTCAGCTGAGCTGACCTCTTTTTTTCTTTTTTTTTTTCAAAATAGTTTTCTGATCCGCTTCAGTCTCAAACTCTCAGTCCGTACGGCCCAACTCTCTCTTGGAAGTTCCAAGTCCTGATCCTCTGCTGTGCTCACTCATGTGACCAATTTCCTTTTTCTTTTTCTTTAACTAGTAAAGCTATACTATATTAAAAAGCACGTAAGTATTGGATGTCTCCATTTTTTTCCTCCTCCTTCAAATCTTTTTAATTCCCATTCTAACCCTTAATCAACGATACAGATTAAAATACATTGATTTCAAAGGTGTTGATGTTCTCCAAGTGCCTGTTCGGCGGGGGCAGATCAAGGAGGATCAAGCCTCCTCAACGCCTTGATCTTCCTTGATCCGTCCGAACATCCATTCCTCAAGAGAGATCAGCTGCCCTCCTCTAGCACCAAGTCTTGATCCCACACCCCCCCTCCTCAAGATTTTGATCTCCTCTAGCCCTCCTCAAGCCTCAAAAGTAGATTATTTTTGACAAGTTTGCCCCTCAACGGTACACTCTCCTCAAGCCCTCCTCAAGACCTTTCCTTTTCTTTCTCGTGTTCTAGTATCATCTGAGAGGAGAGGGAGTGAAAGCTGGGCGTGGGGAAGAAGACGCGAGAAAGAAAAGAAGCGGCTCCGTCCGGCGGCTCAGAGAGGCGGCTCCGTCCGGCAGCTCAGAGAGGCATCTGTACTCCAGTGCTGACTAACCAATTGCTCAAGAAGAAAGTGAAGGGACTATATTTATTGATTGTTTCTTGATTTCGGGTTGTTGCACTACTAGAAAAATGGGCATCAACGTGCTAAGCAGAATTGCTCAGCGTCAAAGGATGCGGTAAGCACGCTAATTTGGGGCAGATTTGGAGAGGTGGGGTCCGCAAAAAAACCTGGCGTCGTAGTTTGGACGTTGATGCTTATGCATGCAATCGAATTTTGAATTTAGCACGCAACCAAGCTATGAGGATGCATGCTGATTAATATAGGCAATGCATAACCAATATTTTAATGGAATATAGTGAAGGTGGACGTTAATAGCTGTAAGTTATGCACGTTGAATTTTTTTTTGGAATGATCGGAATTTAGAAAGATGTCATGGCATGGGCCTACGCACGCTAAATTAGTTTCATTGGTGTCTTTCTTGCTGGCATTTTTCCTCTCTTCCCTTTTGTAATAAAACAATTGTAATTATGAACACAGCACATATAACTGATATCTATGAACAACCAAATTTCACAGATAGAACAAATCGGAGCATTACTGATCAGTACATATTACACTACAGGTTAATAGAAACTGGTACCATCAAAATAGTTAAAAAATGGAAAGAATAGAATACTGAACTTGCAGAGTGTATGTCAGTTCAAAATTAAACGGAGAACATCACATTGTAGGCATTTATGATGCCAAAAATTACCAAAAGATAGCATTGTTTGAATTAATAGCAGTCTTCTTCATCGGACTCTTCGACCCCTATCTGGTCACCTTCCTCTTCGAGATCCCACACCGCATCATAGTATTCTTCATTCTGAAATTCGTCAATTTCTTCTCCCTCTTCCTGCATCTGTTGATCCGTGCGCTTTGAGAGTTGTTTAGGAGTTACATCCTCATATTGTAGTTCTTCCATCACTATACTATCCCAATCGAAATCCTGGCCCTCCGAAACTGATAGGGGGCAGTTTGGTTCTTCCTCTTGAAAGAAATCGGCGTTGGCATCCATCTCCTCTACACCTAAATCTCCCCTTCGCTTAACCTTTGTTGCAATCCACCATTGCTGCCTCTCCCTAGTTAGTTTGAGGCATATGGGAGGTAGTACACCTGATTGGCTTGGCAAGCCAACACGAACGGTTCACTACTATTTTGGAGTGTGGAAGTGTGCTTGACTTCGATAAGTCCGTGTTGATGATCAACCCTCACACCATTTACTATGTCAAACCAACGGCAATTGAAAAGGACTACCTTATGGCCAACCCCGTCGTACTGCAACTCGATCACCTCTTTGAGGACGCCATAGTAATCAAGTTCTGTCCCACCAATGACCCTTCCCCACGGACACAAAGACCACTGTTTACCGTTGATTTCTGTTTAGAGTAATCATCAGTGTGAAACTTGTATCTGTTTACCTCATAACCTTCGTAGCACTTTACCTTTCTTAGAGGTCTGAGGCAAAGTTTATGAATACGCCGATCATCAATCCGGCTTGCCAAATTCTTCTTTGCTATCAGTCAGCAAAATGTTTCTCGCGAGCTTTATCCAACAATCGCGCTGTAGCTTGACCCCTACTAATCATCAACTCATCAAACTCCTTGTAAGTGCAAATAAGTACAATTACGGTCTGTATGCATTTCTAATTTTACCCGATTCTAGGGTTTTGAATTTTGAAATGTAAAGTAATTAAGTTGCTGCCCTTAGATCCTTTTAGGTCAAATATGTGTAACCATGGTGTGTATGCATTTTTAATTTTCTGATATAGGGGTATGAATTTTAAATTATGAACCAATTAGGTTTGTACCTTAATAAGTCCTCAAGCTCTGAACTAATTAGGTTTGTAATCATCTATGCTAAGAATCCTCTCCTTTGCATGACCTACTGGCTTTCCAAACGAGGTAAACACTGATAGCTGGTCTGCACCGCCATTTGATTCTCCTCCATTGGCAGCATTTTTGTGTTTCTCAGCAAAATAAGCCGAGCAGTATGTTGCTATCTCTCTCACGATTGTTGCCTCCACAATTGATGCCTCAACCCTGGCTTTATTCGTCACCTTCATTCTCTGCTCTTTGTTTCTCCTATGAAAAAAGAAGAAGTGATTTAGAATATACATTGAAATCTCATGAGGAGGGCATCATGGTAAAATTTCTTATTGAAGTTGATACCTTTCAACTGGATACATCCATTGATAACCTATTGGGCCACCCATCCTGGCCTCATATGCAACATGTACCACGAGGTGCTCCATTGAATCAAAGAAGCCCGGTGGGAAATGTTTTTCGAGCTTGCACAGTGTAACCACAATGTCTTTCTCTAGCTTTGTGATGCGCGCCAAGTTTACTTCCTTGGCATAGATTTCTCTGAAGAAGGCTGAAATCTCGCACAGTGCTCCCCAAATGACATCAGAGATGTAATCCCTAAAAGTAGCGGGTAGGAGACGCTCCATGAATATGTGGTAATCGTGGATCTTGAGGTTAGTTACTATGCCCTTGGTTAGGTTGATGTTTCTTGACCAATTGGCTGCATAGCTGTCGGGAAACTTGACCTATTCCTTAAGCCACTTTAAAACCTCACGTCGTTTTGGCAGTGTCAGTTCATATGGTGCCAAGGGTTTTTTTTTTTTTTCTTGTCCTTGGTGAGATGGAGTTTTGGTCTATTGCAAAGCTGTGCTAAATCTTGGCACGCCTTCGGATTATCCTTGGTTTTTTTCATGCATAATATCATGAAAAGTATATTTTCACAGAAGTTCTTCTCCAAATGCATAATATCGATGTTGTGCTGTATCAGAAGAGTTTTCCAATACGGAAGAGACCAAAATATATTCTTCTTTTGCCAATGATGTGTATCGCCATAACCTACGATGAAGTAGTTGTAGTAAGAAATTTGGTCCAATTTTAAAAATAAAATGGTACATGTCTGTGACAGTTTTGTTCGACTGGGACAACATTCCCAAGTAATCAGAGAAATCTTATAAAAATTTGTTTCATTGGCACACTATTCAGACATTTTATTAATTTATTGCATTACGATTTTTTGTGAAAGAAAGAGCAGTTACCAGGTATCTGATTTAAAGGTGCATCTTTAGCCCACTTGATCGGATCGAACTCTTCTAGGATTTGCAGCAGCTCTTCCCCCGAACGTATTGGTGGTGCCGCATTATTGTCTACCTCATTTTTTTTAAAATTGCGACTATCTCCACGGAAAGGATGATCTTCCGGCAGAAAACACCGATGACAATCAAACCAACATGGTTTGCCACCGTGATCAAGTTGGAAAGACTTTGAAAATTCCATGCAATAGGGACAAGCCCACTATCCGCGTGTGCCCCATCCGCTCAACAATGCATAAGCAGGGTAATCACTGACCGTCCAGAGAAGCGCTGCTCTCATTGTGAAATTCTCCTTCCGATACACATCATAAGTCTCCACTCCTTCCAGCCATAGGGTCTTTAAGTCATCTATCAGAGGTTCGAGGCAAATGTCCAAATCGAGAATTCCAAAGTGCAACGACGTGCCTCTTCTTCCTGGCAGAAAAAGCAACACAGATTTCTCTTATTGATTTAAGTGCAACGGTAAAAATCGAGAATTCCAAAGTAAATCATATTTAATTCAAAGGCACCAGTCCAAGTGAAGATCAAGTGGTGGAAGTTTACCTGCTCTTTGGTTCCCACACTGGTCTGGGCATTGGAAGCTGGGTTCTCGTCGTTGGCCTTGGTCGAGGCGCTGTCCTGCTGCATGCAGAAAGCACTAAGTTGAGAATGTCAGGATAGAACAATAAAAAGAAACTAGTTAATGATGGATAAAAAGCAACCCAACCTGATCCTGCTCTTCGGGTCCCACGCTGGTCTGGGCATTGGAAGCCGGGTTCTTGTCGTTGGCCTTGGTCGAGGCGCTGTCCTGCTGCATGCAGAAAGCATTAAGTTGAGAGTGTCAGGACAGAACAATAAAAAGAAACTAGTTAATGATGGATAAAAAGCAACCCAACCTGATCTTCCAAATCGGGTATTTCAGTTACTACGGAAGGGGATGGCCGGGACCGCCAGTTAGCACCAGCTGTCTTGGCCATTTTCAGCTTCCTTAGACGTGGTACATCCAGCTTATTTATGTGCAGCCGTTCAAAATGCCCCACAAACCCTTCACTTGGCCTTAATCGAGCAGAGCGCCGTCGATACCCGTACCCGTAATTAGTATCGGACTCGTCATGAAGGATAGGGACATGAACACCATTACAATCCACACGAACAGATCCCATTTACGAAAACCTGCGAATAATGAATTCCATCAAAAACATGGCATGCAAAAATGTGGAATGCTCTCAATGTACAGCATGCAAACAAATACATGAGTCAGGTTTTGACTAATTTATGACACTCATAAGAAAAGGCATTACAAATTTACAATTAGGCAAACTATCCTCTGAGGCTACAATCTGCAACCAGTAAACCTAGCACAGTTCAACCCTAGCTAGCACAGTTCAATTTTGCAATTTTTACTCTCAATCCGATAAAGCCATTAGAAAATACGAAGAAAAATTGAAAAAAAAATTACCTAGCTAGGGTTATGGGCATTGACGACAGCGGAGTGTGGAAGGCCGGTCGGTCTCCCAGCCCAATGTGGATGGCGGAGTGTCGCCTTGATTGCTGCACGATGCGGGGTTTTGGCAGCCGATGCTCAGATCGGTCGCGGCGGGTGGGACGATGCGGCATTGAGAGGGGTTTCAAATTAAGAAGGGTTGGAGAAGAGGGGTTTGAAAATGGTTAAGTCCTCCACAGGGAGTATGCTATACATAGGTAGTTGAGACTGTAAATGCGAGCTATTGAGAGTGTAAGTTCTTTGTTATACACTGGATTAAATCAACGGTCAGATCGACACAGATCAACGGAGCTGACTAAATCGTTCAAGATCTAACAGCTCTTGACCACGTTGTACATTGGTTGGATGTCTATGCCATTGCAGGGGTTTCATGCGGAAGATCTACTTGTGCTCTGGGATCTCCTTTTGGAGTTCAATGGAGGTGTCTTTAGTAGGCTGTGGCCTTCTGATTGCAATCCAACAGCTCCAAGTGAATTCAATTTTTAAAAAATCTTTTAAAAATCAATGGATAGGTCAAAAAATTGTTATAATTAATAAAATAATACCCTACTCAAGGTTAACTTATATGGTTTATCATGTAATTATATGATATGTTGTTGGCTTCATGCGTCAAATTAATTACGACCGTTAAATTTAAGCGATAGATCACAACGGTAAAACTTCGACGCATGTTTATCATACTTTTTTTGGTAAGATCAGGAAGTCATGGAGAATATGACTACTAGGTTTACAACAGCTATGTGGCAGTGTAAGGCCTCGATCGGTAACTCAGAATTCTCAGCCGCTCGATCAAAGCATTTTAAATTGGTCCGATTGGCGTCGATCACAACTTTGAACCATCTCCAATTTCTACGGTTAACAATCTAGATTACTTTAAACAAGGTGAGCGGATCCGATCGTCGAAACTTCATCAGATTTTCTCACTAATGCTATGTTCAACAACCTTGTACATGTATGTCACATAACAAACTAGTTGTAAGTGGCAATCAAGTGTGCATCAATACAACCATGATAAATTTTCATTGCAAATTGGCAACTTTTAAGCTACTAATCAATTTGCAAACATATTTATTAATTCATCCATCGTATTTAAATTATTTTAATATATATTATCATTAAAAAATTAATGGGCCATCAATTAATTAATTAATTAATTGCTGGGAAATGAATATATCTCATGAACATAGCTAGTCTAGAATTATGTCATAGATCATTCAAATTACCAATATTGCAATGTAACATAAATTTATCAAAATACACCATAATACTTAATTTCAACAGTGATTCATACACCTTAATTGGTTGTCATTTAAATAAAAATTAATAATGATGTCTAGATAAAATGCCAAGGAGGTTTTAAAATGCATTCATATTAATTAAAATGTAAGTAGAATTTTTTTTTAATGAGGAGCACTCAATCATTTCAGTGTAACAAAACACAAATAGTTATATAATTTAATTAGCACACTTATATAGTATGTGCATTTTCTTTACCAAATTTTCATCCAAAAAAATCGCCAAAATTCTAAAACACGATTCAGTGTTTTGGCAAAACGAAATCCCTCCAAATAATTCTACCGAAACATGCCATGACTCAATTTCACGTGGTACAATCAAATTTAATGGACATGAAATCAATAGCATAACATTTCATAGATATTGTTTCCTACTCTGGAATGAGGGCAGTGGATATATCTCCCCTTTTAATATACCCCTCCATTATTTCCGCCGTTCGCCTCTCGAAAATCCACTGCTCTCCTCTCAAATTCCACCGCTCTCCTCTCAAATTCCACCGCTCTCCTCTCAAAATCCACCACCGTTCTCCATTATTTCCGCCGTTCTACTGGGTTTCATCGAGGGAAAGGTTTATATCAGGTTTTCATACCATTTTTGTGTCACAAATCGAGATGTGCTGTACAAAATTGCTAACTCATTTAACTTTGCAGGCTCAAGCAGCAGTAGGTTCCTTCATCAAAATCAGCTTCAAAATTTTGTAAGTATGGTTCTTAACTGGTTCAGTTTTGGGTCTGTTCCATTCTGATTTTGCTTTCTGCTTTTGATTACAATTCTTCAGTTCCAAAACAGTTAGTGATTGGCATGCTAATGTAATTTATGCTAATCTAATTTCTGCTGAGCAAGATAGAAATTAGAAACTCAAGAGTACTTACTTAATTACTATCAGTGTATCAGTGTAGTGTATCAGTGTATCAGTGTCGACGGTACAAAGAGTTATGCTGCCCTTATAAACCAAACTGAAAACCAACTTGCAACATAAATAAGCCAAATTGAAGTACTTTATGTATTCAGATAAGAACAAGGGAACAATAATTTATGCATAACAATTTATTTATGTAATCATGCAAACTGAACTGCCTTTTTTATGTGCAAAAACAAGAACAACAACATGCCGCCCAAATCAGCAAACAAGCAATCAAGGGCAAAGAAGTACACTCAACTTGCCAGGACAAGGGAACAACAACAACAAGATAGGAATGACATGGGGTTAGCACCGTTGGAAGATGCTGACGCGGGGGCAGCAGAAGAAGAAGACATCCAAAGGACTCGTGGCATGAACAGAATGCGTGATTCCCCCGAAGTCAAACCCATTGTGTGACTGGTGAATAAACGTGAATTCAAAAGTTCACCGTATTGCTCACAATTAGTCACAACCATTGGTGCCCTTGCTTGTGCTTGCCTGCCTGGTCCGGAGCCAACATTTCATGGCTGGGATGACATTCCTAAGCGAGATGTGTGGAATAAATTCTTGATAATACTTCTCCTTTCTCACAACAATCTTGCATTAAAAAAAAAAACAGTGCCAAGTGGTTAACACAAATATCTATTGCATTTCAGGATCAATACCAGCTACGTAATGATCAGGATCCGTATTGCTGCCAGGAGGTTATGGAGAAATATGCTGAGAAAGGGTTTGGTAGGGCATTGGGTAATCAACGTAAAAAATGTATCAAGAAGCACGGCTGGGACACAGAAAAATGGAAGGAGATGATTCCAGACTGGTGCAAGAATTAAGAACATTGGGATGGTTTATGTGACTACTGGGCCACAGAGGAATTTAAGAAAGTTTCTAAGAGGAATAGGGACAACCGTGTCAATTCTAATCGTATTGTAGTTCATTTCGGAGGGTCACGCAGTACGGTCAAGCATGCTGAGGACATGGTACAAGTAACAGTTATGACATAATTCATTCTTTTGGCTATCATTGTTAGAGAATTGACATTTTTATTTTTTAAATGAGTGGGAAGCAAAAATGGGTGGGAAACCCACCTTTGGAGAGGTGTATGTACGCACTCACACAAAGCAAAAGAAACAACCAAAGAAAAAAAAACAGGAAGGGAAAGCAAATGGAACCACCTACAGATGACAATGTTGAAGGACATGTTGGAGATGACCAAGAGGGGGTGGCTTCTGAAATTACAAAACACTCCAATTTGCAGACCCATTGTGTGAGAGGGCACATGTAAGTTCAGTTCTATTTAATTGATTTCAAGCTGTACTATCGATATATATAAATTCAGTTCTATTGAGCATGTAAGGTTAAGTATTGCATGTTCGGGGATTTGGTTTACTGTTTAGGGTTTATGTTTGCAAATGAGGTTCCTCAATTACAACATGCAGTATTAAGGTCATGAATATCGTTAACTTCAGATTCATATCAGTATTGTAACATACATGCTATCACTTTCACTAATTTGTAGGAGCAAGTTCAGCAAATGATACTAGACCCAGGCTTTGGCAACCACATCGATGATAGCATCATCCCGGCTGCCAACAAGCGTGCAAGGGCAAACAAGTACACCAATTCTTCTCAATCCACCGAAGTTCAGTCAAACCAGAGGTACTTCTTGGAAGTAGGGGTACAACAGGTGCTGGATGGAAAAGATGAACAGTTTGCACATACATTGGCAGAGAAGGAACAAACTTGGAATGAAAGATTTGCAAGGAGTGATAATCTGATTGCATTTTTATATGCTAAATTAGGGATGCCTCTGACACATAACATGGTGAGTGCATATTTTTAAATACTTCTGATTCATGCATCATAATTATTTCTAACACATTATTGTGCTCGTAGGTACCTTCAATGATGATGCCGCGCGTAACCAGCCTACAGACAGGACTACCGGTCTCGATAGAAACAGTACAGATGCTCTAAAACACTTCTGTTTACAGCACATGATAAATATATACAAATATACTAATTTTACTTTGTTGGTATACATTCTTTACATTTCTGACTTCGTAATTTAATGGCAATTAGGGACAACATTCATTACTGATGCCAGGGGTCACAACCGGACAATCGGAAGGAATGTCAACAGATGAGATAGTATGCATTACTTCAAAACAGTCATTTCTTCAATAAAACCACATTATTCATCCTCAAACTTGTTTTAACACAGAGTTCAAACTGCAGGTGTCTCAACCTTTAGTGCCGTTGGTAGCCATGCCCAGCGTCAATGGATTTACATGACTTCCTAATGCCAATGGATTTTCTGGACTTCACAATGTAAGTGGATTTGCAGCATTTGCCAATGTAAATGGAATTCCAGGACATATGCAACAACAAAATGTCTCAGCTACCGCGCAGACTGGTATGAATTTGACCCAACCAAGTGGATACTTTACTAGTATCAAACACCTCAAAACAGTGACGGGTACACGGTGTATGCGGAATGATCTGGGTACATTTTGGTTTTGGTTTGGGAAAGTGGGGAATTATAACATGTAGGTTTCCTGTTATATCTTAGCTTATTTACTTGGGGTTTCATGTCAGGTTTATCAAACTGGTGATATTTTGTAAGTTTAAATGGGGTATATTTAGGAAAAACAGCTTAATTGGGGGGTATATTTTGAAACTGTTAAATGCTAACTCGGCTTGCTATTCTGGCTTGGATGGTTATAAATTCAATGGTAATTAACATTATGATGCATGTTGCTATTATGGTTTGAATGTATGTTTATATTTGCCATTTTATTTTTCCTTTTCTGTATTTATGTAATGGCTGGAATGATGTATGATCAAAGCTAGCATCTGTATGAAAATTTAACTGGAAGTGAGTACAAAATATAAAGAACTGATTTGGATGCTGCCTTGACGCTGCCATGTATATAGCCATGCGAATGTGTTCAAAATTGGTAACGTAAATTACTCATTTTATGGAACGAATATATGCACGCAAATTACTAATACGCCAAGCACGCGATCATTCATATACTAAGCACACTAAACTAATTGGCTAACCACGCACGCAATCTTTAAAATACTAAGCACGCACAATAAAAGTTCATTGTCACCTACTCTTTGCTGCCAGCTGGATGGAGACGATAACAGCCCAAGATCAACGTGAACCGCTTGCACGCAACGTCCAAAAGTTAACCACACAGGGAAGGGACCTCGGCAGCTGTCAGACCACAAATACAACATGCATCGTTTCACGTGATGAAGTCCCAATTACCCACCCTAAAAAAATTAGCGTGCATGTCCACCCAATTGGGGCTATCAACATGGAAGGCACCTGCATGCTAGACTTAGCGTGCGAAGAAACACGCTATGTGCACATAACGTCGAACTATTCACGTAGATGACCCCTTATTTAAACACGCTGATGCCCAAAATTCTAGTAGTGTTGGTGCTGATTACAGTTGTTCTCAGCTTTATTCTTGTTATTCGATCTATAGTCATGTACGTACCAGTTGTGCGTTTCTTATCTTAAGCCTACGTATTGGTGTCTGCTACTGATTTCTGTAATGGCCTGGGACCCCTCAAGTATGTGTGGTTGCTGTATTGTATCCTTGTTACACTGGTACCAGTTGGTACTAATAATGAGGTTAGCTGGTTAGGCGAGCTGATATCAGATGGGATTTCCCTTAAGTTTATTACAGCTTCGTGAATGACATAGTGAAGTGCTTGCCATTATAACCTGGTCTTGGCAGTTGCCTTGAAACCATTTGGAGTCTGATGATTAATTTGTCATTATTTAGTACCTTACCTGCTCTTTGGCTGTTTAGCATTACAAATGTATTACTGTGGTAGAATGCAGTGGATCAATATAAAAAGCCTTTTTCAAGTTGGAATCTTGATATATGGTCTCCTGTTGTTACGAATTGTGCAATACGGAACGTGTTGTTGAAAGCAAGAAGTTTGTATGTTGAATGCTTATTTATCTTTTTTTTTGGCATGGAGTACAATTGGAAAGAGGATTATTTGAATAACTTTTTCTGGCAATATCCAGTTTCTTCAAATTTCAATGAATAATTTGTTTACTTAAATTAATATTAGCACCATAAAACAAAACAATAACTTAGATACCTATTCTATATATAACAATAACTTGTAAGGGGCAATATGGTCTTTACATACATAATATGGTTTTTAAGCCTTAGCTCTTAATCCCATTAACCATCCAAACATCAACTCCTCAGAGAGGATCAAGGATTTGATCCTCCACCCCTTGATCCCACTTGCCGAACAAGCCCCAATTAAACAACTTCCTCTTCATTTTGGTTTTTACAAAAATAGAAAGATATCAATCTTGGTATGGAAGACATCAATGTTGATTAGAATTTACATTAATGAGGAATTAATGTTTTATATTCTAACATTTAATTAATTTAGTGTAAAGATGAAATTTAAATAGTAAATAATTAGCAAAAAACCAGAAGCACTTATATGTATTACACGGTATGATATCATAATTTAAAACGCCCGCACAACATGCGGGTTTCTTGCTAGTCTTATATAATGAAGAGCCGAAAACTCATCCTTTGTGATGAAACTAATATGGGCCTTAAATTTTAATGGGCCGGGACATTAATGTACGTCAACGGTGATGATCAATTCAAGTAAACAATCAACGACTGAGATTTCTTCTTTGGGGAAGATAGAACTTTCATGTCAAAAAATATAATCTCCTTTTATTAGGAGTACAAATTTATAAATTTTAACAATATAGATTGACCGTTGTGTTTCTTATAAAAAAAAAACAATATAGACCGTTGTGTGAGTTTTGACAAAACTTGTACAGGTCAATCCGATCCGTGCTCACTTGCCTATGTGACCGGCCCGAACTCGCCTGTAGATCAAATCCATGTCTGTCCGTGCACGTTTGAAGGGCGGGTTTCACACGGATTTGAAATTTTGTTCGTGGAAATCCGTCCCTTCCCAACCCGTCCCATACCCATACCACACATCCCTGTGACCCGTGCCCGTCCGTCCCGTGACCCGTGCCAATCCGTCCCAACCCATACAAACCCAGCATAACTTATATTTTTTAACAAATACTATTTCTTTAAATTCTTTATTATCTAAAATATCACTTCAAAAAAAAAAACAAGTTATACATAAAAACGTAAATTTTTTTTTTCAAAAAATAGTTTACTTACAAATATTTTTCTAAAAAAAAAGTGTGATTAAGTTTCTCAAAAAAATTGTTATTGCTTTCAAATTTAATATTCTCATGGTCACACCTATATAATTTTATTAATTATAGATAAATTTAATATTAAATAATATTCTTTTATAGTTGATTATAGTAGAAAAAAATTAGCTGTTAATTGTGTGAAATAGTACAATTAATATGCATCACGATATTAGTTGATTTAATTATTTATAATCTTCAAAGCACAAGTTGAGAACAAGGAGTTCATATATTTAATATAAATTTGAATACTTTTATAATTAACAAAGCCAATCAAATTTGAATATTTTTAATATAAATTTTTTTAGTTACAGGATATATATAGCGATGTAGTTTTGCAAATTTTTAATGCTCCAAGACTAAAGCCTAAATTACTTTATGAAGTTTTAGCAAATTATCCGACTGGTATTGATGTTGAGAAAGAATATTATTTTTTTGCCTTTCGCATTTATATTTCTAAAAATAAAAGAAAAATGTGCCAAGCTTTTGGTTTTGGTTTCGTCCTATGTATATCACAACACATCTATCATTGTTATAAACATGGCTCAGTTGGTAGTGGCATTGGTTCTCTATGTGGAGACTTGGGATCGAATCCTGGATGTAGCGAATTAGGTAGGATGTATGGTGTATGTGCTCCTATCGCCCTACGGGCTATAATAAAAAAAAGAGAAAAAGTATCACTCTCCAGGAGCCAATCCCCCGTAATATCTCCAAGAGTTAAATTTCTGTCTCCTCTCTCTCACTTTCCTCTTTTATTTTTCTCTTTTGCTCCGATCTCTCCCACGTCTCAAATTTATTTCTCTTCGGGCGATCGCGGTCCCGGCCGCGCCTTCGGCCGATCGCGGTCCCGGCCGCGCCTTCGGCGATCGCGGTCCCGGCCGCGCCTTCGGCGATCGCGGTCCCGGCCGCGCCTTCCGGCGATCGCGCGCCTTCCAACGATCGCGATCCCGGCCGCGCCTTCCGGTGATCGTGCGCCTTCCAACGATCGCGATCCCGGCCGCGCCTGCGACGATCGTGATCGCCGGTGCTAATGGAGATGGGAAATGTGTTACTTTTCATTTCTACATAAACACTTTTCATTTCTACATAAACACTTTTTATTTCTACATAAACACTTATCATTTCTATGTAAACACTTCTCATTTCTACGTAAACACTTCTCATTTCTACATAAACACTTTTCAATTTTACATAAACACTTTTTAGTTTTATCTAAGCACTTTTCAAAACTCTATATAAACACTTTTAGGAGAAAACCAGTGACTGGGCCAAGTGGGCCTGTTAATAAATAGATTTTAGTTGCACATAACACTTTTCAATTGTACATAAACACTTTAGTTTTATCTTAGCACTTTTCGAAGCTATATAAACACTTTTGGAGAAAACCGGTGACTATTTCTGTGGGCTTGTCAACGCGCCTCTGAAAGCCTACCATCTCGCTGAAGGTCGCTAGTGGACAGGCTGACAACACGGTTAATGCGTTTTCCGTTTTTGGCAAGTTCGGGCTGTGCGCTGGATTATCTTTTAGCCAAAAAAGGAAAGTTAGTTTGAGAGATTTTTGTGGGGGATTTAGTTTGGGGTACTATTAGTTTCGTCCTAAAAAAAATGTTGTTATAAACAGTGTTAAGTGACTCCAGGAGTCCGTATCCATGCGATCCAAAACAGGATCACAGCGTCCTATGATATCGATCCGACGACTAAGGCTTTTTAGGGGGTTTTTTGGAAAAATCTTAGCAGCCGTCTGATCATGAGATCGGATTTGGATGGCAGTTGATTTTCAGCGCGTGACTCCAGTCCCTTTCATATTTATGTCACCAACTTGGGATTGTTCTTATAGGTCGCCAATGTCATCATAAATAATTTATATATATATGATTGATTTTTCTACCATTTTATCATTTTGTTCTCCTTCGCACTAAACCAAGACTGACGAATTTTATTGACCACGTGTAATTACATTGGAAAAAGCCTCATGCCTATGTAGCAATTAAGTTGGTGAATAATTAACCAAGCACATATATAGTGACACAGTCATCTTTGATCAACGGGTCAGTCATCGGATTTTTATCCGCTGCCATAGTTTTGATGGCAAGACGTGCCATAGTTTCTATGACAGTGGGACCCACAAAAAACAGTCTCTACAATCTACAAAATCTCAGCCGTCCACTTTGATATGAACCGTCTAGATTTAAAACTATGACATGTCTTGCCATCACAGTTATGGCAGATTTTCACCCGTCAGTCATCAATTGCAAGAGCTTGTTGAATCGATCTGCACCACTCCAGTCAAATTGTCAAAATGAATTTATAGTAGATGGGTTGGTGTAAGTTTTAGGGTCCGAAGCCTCAAGCATTTGGGCATAATTAATTGGGAATAGACAATGTCCATGTTTGACCAGCATACTAAATCCACCAACCACCACCATGCATATGTTTGATTCAACAAAATCCAACTCAACTAACTCCATGCCTCCTATATAAATCCACTCCCTTGCTCTCACAGTTCACTCACCAATTCACTCTTCTGCCTCTTGCTTTAACAACCTATACTGAGTACTACCAACCCTTCAGTTACTTGCGCCTTATTATTTCATTCTACGAGAGGTACTTAATTAGTCATGGCCAGCATCGATGAAATCAGACAAGCACAGCGTGCTCAGGGACCGGCCACCGTCTTGGCCATCGGTACAGCCACACCTGCCAACTGCTTGTACCAGGCCGACTACCCTGACTATTATTTCCGTGTCACAAAGAGCGAGCATATGACCGACCTTAAGAAGAGGTTCAAGCGCATGTGTGAGTATTCTTTCTACCATTCCTTTCACAAAACTAAAATAATATATTCAAGAACAATAATTCTTGGCATACCGATTACTGAAACACTTTTTTTGTATCAATTTTCAGGCGACAAGTCAATGATCAAGAAAAGATACATGCACTTGACGGAGGAGATTCTCGCTGAAAATCCAAACACATGTGCCTACATGGAGCCATCACTTGATGCACGTCAGGACATTGTTGTTAGAGAGGTTCCAAGGCTCGGAAAGGAGGCAGCAGTTAAGGCCATCAAAGAGTGGGGCCAACCCAAATCAAAGATCACACACTTGATCTTTTGCACCACCAGTGGCGTGGACATGCCGGGAGCCGACTATCAAGTCACCAAGCTCCTCGGCCTTCGTCCGTCAGTAAACCGCTTCATGATGTACCAACAAGGTTGCTTTGCTGGTGGCACTGTTCTTCGCATGGCCAAGGACCTTGCTGAGAACAACCGTGGGGCTAGAGTGTTGGTGATTTGCTCAGAGCTCACTGCTGTTACGTTTCGCGGTCCGACAGAGACACATCTAGATTCCATGGTAGGGCAGGCACTTTTTGGTGATGGAGCTGCTGCTGTCATAGTCGGTGCTGACCCCGACCTTGCGGTTGAGCGTCCATGTTTCCAGCTAGTTTCTGCTTCTCAAACTATCCTCCCTGACTCGCAAGGAGCCATAGATGGTCACCTTCGTGAAGTAGGTCTCACTTTCCATCTCCTCAAGGATGTTCCTGGACTCATATCGAAAAACATCGAGAAAAGTCTCATTGAGGCTTTCACTCCTCTCGGTATGTGACAATACACAATTTTTATGGCTGCACAAATACTTTTTAGATTAATCAAATTTATACTAGATAAGTTTTCTAAGCTTGTCAAAATATTTTGTTAAATAGGTATCAATGACTGGAACTCAATCTTTTGGATTGCACATCCGGGAGGTCCAGCAATCTTGGATCAAGTGGAGGCCAAGCTTGAACTACAAAAGGAGAAGATGAGCGCTACCAGACACATCTTGAGCGAGTACGGTAACATGTCTAGTGCATGTGTTCTGTTCATTATGGATGAGATGAGAAAGCGCTCAGCTGAGGAAGGCAAGGCAACAACCGGAGAGGGGCTCGACTGGGGAGTGCTTTTCGGCTTTGGGCCCGGTCTGACAGTTGAGACAGTAGTATTGCACAGTTTGCCAATTGTGGCTTAATAAAAGAGAACATTCACGCCTAAATAAGTTTTCTGGTGAATTGGTACGTAGATGCACATTCTTTTTAGTTACTGAATGTGATTCAATTGATTTTTTTTTTCAATTATATTTTTTGGCAACAATTATTAATTATATGATCATCATTATTCCTGTTTTAATCTGAGCTGAGAGAGCATGAAATGTCAATGCGAGTCATGTACAATTTGATTAGAGTACAAAAATTTCGTTACATATATAACTCCTCAATCATACCCAGATACCCTCATAATAAATCTAGCTTCATGATCTACAAAATGATACATTAATTTATTAGATCAAGCTCCTTGATAATTTGGCTTTACGCTCCAAAGGAGGACATTTAGATTGGTTCTTAATTACCGTTTCTGATGGTACATATGAAATTATGAATAGAACATATAATCCAAAGGGATGCCGCTATATTCTTTGAGAAATATGAAGCTCATGAAGAAAGTAAGGTTAATAGCAACTATCGTTGTCGACGTTGTTTATTTAGCAAAAGGGTATGAGGTCCTAACAGAGGATTGTGAAAATATTATGTTGAACTTAATTATACTGTTAGACATTTTTAGGTAAAATAAAACATGTGATTTATTCTTCCTAGTATATATTATTGTTTCTATTTGCCTTCTTGATTGCTCAAAAAAAATGTAGTACAGATCATATCTAGTTATCAACCACCTTTCTAGCTTTATGGACCAGGTCGTGGGGGAACGGAAAGAAAAGCAGGCCCTACTTTTCTTGATCCGACGGTTGAGAAACACCGAAGTATCTTGAGATCCATGCAGAAAACACTGAAATACTTTGAGATCGGTGCGACAACCGATCCCGACCATTCGATTAAAAAAACGGGGCCTGCTTTTCTTTCAGAAAAGCAGCAGATTCAGATCCGGTCGGGGGCTGCCCAGGTAAAGGTTCCTTCGGCCCGAGAAGGTTCACAGAAAGAATAGAGTTCAAAGAAAACGTAGCATACAATTTTTTTTTTCTTTTTGAGATAAGGTTAGGATTCTAATTCTATAGATGACAGATTGTCGGGTCGGGTAAGGTCAATTTGATCAAATGGAAAATGTTGGGTTGGGTCGGATATCGGGTTGACTGCTGTCGACATTTTTTTGGACCAGGTCGGGTATCGGGTTGACGTCTGCCAGCATTTTCTCGGGTCGTGTCGTGTTCGAGTCGGGTTTTTCGGGTCTAGTCAGATTTTATACCTATATTCCTGGGTCGTTCGGGTTCGGATCAGTCTGATTTTCCCTAAACACGGTCGGGTCGGGTTCGGGTTAGTCTGACTTTCGCTGAAACATGGGTCAGGTTGGCTTCGGGTTGGGTCAGATTCGGGCCAGTTTGACTTTCCTTGAACTTGAGTCGGGTCTGATTTTGCCACCTCTACAATTCTAAGTTGTAGAATACAATTTCTTGATTCCATATCCTCTGTAGCGCTGCATTGTGTAGCGCAGGATGTGAACCATTAGATCATCTCAGGATCTGTGCTAACTCGAATCTCGAGATGATCCAACGGTTCACACACTGCGCTACACAATGCAGCGCTACAGAGGATAAGAACTCCAATTTCTTAATCAAGATTTCATTTTCATTGGCTCCCTTATCTGCCGGGACTGCTGCCTTTCTAAATAAACGTTTAAAAATGATAACCAAATTTATACTCTAGAAAGAGGGTTTGAGCTTCCAAACTATACCACATCATCATTACTCTCAATTAGGGGTGTCAATGGGTCGGGTCGGGTTCGGGTCGGGTCACATTATTTTATTATTATTTGTTAAACGGGTCTGACCCGACCCGACCCGTCATGGGTCAAAAAAGTCTGACCCATACCCGACCCGGCGGGTCACGGGTCAACCCGACCCGACCAATTCTAATTGTATATATTTCTTTGGATGGTAATTATTTCATATGATATGGTGTGGTGTAGTGGTTATATGAAGGTGTATAATCTTATTGTTATAGGGAGGTCTAGAGTTCAAGTCCAAGTACCGTATTTTGTTTCCATTTTACTATTTTTTTTATTTTATTCTTATCTAAGTCATAGAAGTGTAATTTATTTTTGCTCAATTTGACTTTCATTTATTTTATTTTTTAGTGCAAGTTTAAGATACTCATTTTTTATGTTTTATTATTGTATTTTTATGGCACGAGTTATTGTACCCTTTTTTTTTCTTGTTTTACCTTTTTTTTTTTGGCATCCAAATATGTTGTGTTTATATGTACCACATACTCTATATAATTAAAATATTATATTTTAAAATTGAATATTTTAATAAATATCATATATAGAATCAGTTTTTCAATATATTTTTTTATTAGTATTGATAAAAATTAATGTCTACAATCTTGATTCAAAGTTAAGTACACTGACAGCGTCATATATTATTCTCTACAGAATGTTAAAAACAAGATAAAACTATAATTAACATTGATCGAATTATAATTTTATTATTTTATATGCAAATTATCTTAATTAATGTATAAATAAACTTCAAGTAATGCTAAATTATAAAATAAGCACAAAATGTGCAAAATTAAGCGGGTCGGGTCGGGTTGACCCATACCCGACCCGACCCGTGACGGGTCAAAAAATCTTGACCCATACCCGACCCATTTATCTTCGGGTCGCTTCGGGTCGGGTCGGGTTCGGGTTCGGGTCGGGTCGGGTCGATTGGTCGGGTCACTTTTTGACACCCCTACTCTCAACCCTTTATTTTGTTTCTCTCTCTTCTTTATCTTAATCAAAGGGCTCAATTTAAGTTTTCTTTTTTTCATTAAAGAGATAATATGATATGCCTAAAAAACAATTTAAGACTCAAAATATTTGGAACTCTTTGTATTCTTTTTATATGAATTAAGTTTTAACTAAAAATATATTGTATAGAGATAACATTTAGTTCAATATTTATTTAGTAATATATATTTATGAAAAATATATATTTTATTTTTGATATCTATTAATTTATATAATATTATTTTTTAGGGGTGAAACCCGATTTACAAAACTCTAGTGATTTTAATACATGAATTCCAGATAATTATCCTACAATTTGTTCATCACTCGGTCAAAACAATACACAACATAATTTTAATATGACATGAGTATTAAATTTTATCGACTTATTGGACATGATAAACTTATTTATTTATTTTTATTGAAGTTAGTTTCTGCTTTCATTTTTATGTGCCTATGAGATTTTAACTAATGATCTCTTAAAATGGAGTAAATTTGAACCGAAATCTAAATAAAGAGGAGAGATTCTTACAAATATTCTTATCTTTACAATCTTGATATTGATAATGAGATGTTTATAAAATCTGAAATAAATATTACAAAAATCTTCAAAACGAAAAAAATATTTATACATATATATACGTATTGTCGAACATATAGATTCACTATTCTTTTCTTAAAAATATTTAATTTAAGTGTTACTTAACATTACATCATAAAATATTTAAATTACAACTAAAGACAGCACAAAATTCAAATGAGCATCAAATCCTTGCTCCTGATAAAAGGATATTGGATTTTTTGACAAGAAAGTTCTATCTTCCCCAAGTAATAAATCTCAACCGTTGATTGTTTACTTAGATTGATCACCACCGTTGATGTACTTTAATGTGTCAACCCATTAAAACTTAAGGGTCATATCAATTTTCTCAATTTAAGGCTGATTATATATTATCTTAAAAATTTATTATAAAAAATAACAATTTCAACCCAGGCGTGGGCTCTTTACTGATAAAATTCAAATTGATTGAAATTTGATACAGCATCAATCTATATATAAAATAATACATATTTAATTTTTTTCAATTCTTAAGACACTCTAAATTTTTTTTTTCCAATTTTTTTGGAATGTCTTATTGTCAAGATTGTTAAGATTGTCAACATAATGGTCAAGGGATCCCCGTATGTTATGGTTAACCCTCTAACTTAGTTATCCATCAATGACTTCTTATATATAGTCTTTTATTGACCACGTGCAAGCGTAATTACATAGGAGAAGGACAAATGCATCACATAGCAAGCAGATTGCTACCCTCGATCAACGAAGTTGGTAGTAGCAAGGGGCTTGTTGCTGTTGACTCCATCTGCTTCTGCACCACTCCACTCAGACTGTCAAACTGTCAATTATGAATTTATAGTAGGTGGGGGTGAGGTGAGTTGGTGTTAGCAACTTATATAGCATACTTTGTCTCACGCCTCTCAGTCTCAGCTTCCAATACCCAATTAGCATTTGGACAAATTAATTGGGAATATAAAATGTCCATGTTTGACCAGCATACTAATCCACCATGCATGCATATGTTTGATTCAACAAAATCCAACTCAACTAACTCCATGCCTCCGATATAAATCCACTCCCTACTCTCACACTCCATCCACCAATTCACTCCTCTGCCTCTTGCTTTAACAACCTACACTGAGTATACTACCAACCCTTCAGTTACTTGCGCCTTATTTTTTCATTCAAAAAGAGGTACTTAATTAGTCATGGCCAGCATCGATGAAATCAGACAAGCACAACGTGCTCAGGGACCGGCCACCGTCTTGGCCATTGGTACAGCCACACCTGCCAACTGCTTGTACCAGGCCGACTACCCTGACTATTACTTCCGTGTCACAAAGAGCGAGCATATGACCGACCTTAAGGAGAGGTTCAAGCGCATGTGTGAGTGTTCTTTCTACCATTCCTCTCACAAAACTAAAACAATATATTAAATTTAAATTAAACACCAGCGTTTATCATTCATTCGAGAACAATTCTTGGCATTAAAATTACTGAATTACTAAAACACTTTTTTTGTATCAATTTACAGGCGACAAGTCAATGATCAAGAAAAGATATATGCACTTGACAGAGGAGATTCTTGCTGAAAATCCAAACATCTGTGCTTACATGGAGCCATCACTTGATGCACGTCAGGACATTGTGGTCAGAGAGGTTCCAAGGCTCGGAAAGGAGGCAGCGGTCAAGGCCATCAAGGAATGGGGCCAGCCCAAATCAAAGATCACACACTTGATCTTTTGCACCACCAGTGGTGTCGACATGCCTGGAGCCGACTATCAAGTCACCAAACTCTTGGGCCTCCGTCCATCAGTAAACCGCTTCATGATGTACCAACAAGGTTGCTTTGCTGGTGGTACTGTTCTTCGCATGGCCAAGGACCTTGCTGAGAACAACCGTGGTGCCAGAGTATTGGTGATTTGCTCAGAGCTCACCGCTGTTACATTTCGCGGTCCCACCGAAACACATCTTGATTCGATGGTAGGACAAGCACTTTTTGGTGATGGAGCTGCTGCTGTCATAGTCGGTGCCGACCCCGACCTTGCGGTTGAGCGTCCGTGTTTCCAGCTAGTTTCTGCTTCGCAAACAATCCTGCCAGACTCACAAGGAGCCATAGACGGTCACCTTCGTGAAGTAGGTCTCACTTTCCATCTCCTCAAGGATGTTCCTGGGCTCATATCGAAAAACATTGAGAAAAGTCTCATCGAGGCCTTCACTCCTCTCGGTATGACAATATACAATTTTTATGGCTGCACAAATACTTTACATGTTCTGATTAATTGAAACCAGATGAATTTTCTAAAATTGCCTATATATTTTTGTTCAATAGGTATCAATGATTGGAACTCAATCTTTTGGATTGCACATCCGGGAGGTCCGGCTATCCTGGATCAAGTGGAGGCTAAGCTCGAACTACAGAAGGAAAAGATGCGCGCCACAAGGCACATCTTGAGCGAGTACGGTAACATGTCTAGTGCATGCGTTCTGTTCATTATGGATGAGATGAGGAAGAAGTCAGCCGAGGAAGGCAAGGCAACCACCGGAGAGGGGCTTGACTGGGGAGTGCTTTTCGGTTTTGGGCCTGGTCTGACAGTTGAGACAGTGGTGTTGCACAGTTTGCCAATTGTGGCTTAATAAAAGAGAACATTCACGCCTAAATAAGTTTTCTGGTGAACTGGTAGATGCACATTCTTATTAGTTATTGAATGTGATTTAATTGATTTTTTTTTCAATTATATTTTTTTGGCAATAATTATTGTATGATCATAATTACTCCTGTTTTATTCTTAGCTGAGAGCCTGAAATATTAATGCGAGTTGAAATTTGATTTTGGTACATAAATTTTGTTTATATATATAACTCCTCAATGATAACTACATAAAAAATCTAGTTTCACGATCTACAAAATGACACAATCATTAGATCTAGCTCCTTAAAAATTTGGTTTTACGTATTAAATTTTGTTCCAAATGAAGGACATTTAAATTGGTTCTTACCGCTTTTGACAGTACATATGAATTAGAATAAATAATCCAAAGGGCTTTAGGCCTGCAGCTATAGTCTTTGAGAAACATAAAGTTCATGAAAAAAGCAAGGTTAGTTATCAATAAATAGCAACTCGATCTTGTTGTTATTTATTTAGCTAAAGGGTATGAGGTCCTAACAGAGGATTGTGAAAATATTGTGTTGTGCTTATAAAGAGGAGAGATCCATTGAAAATGACTATATTGAGAATCTTGATAATGAGGTTTTTCAAAAATTATATAAATTCATAAATAATCTTAAAAATGAAAAATTTTTTTATGGATGCATTACTTAACTTATAGATTGATGATGTTACAAATTTCAATCAATTTGAATATCGTTTAATGCTTTATCAAAATTTTATACACTTTTTACGGTTGAAATTAACGGGTTTTTAAAGAGCTATCAAATGTCGCTTAAATTGAATATTTGAATATAATCGGAAACAATATCAATTATAAGTTAAGAAATACTTCCGTAAACTTTTTTCTATTTTTAAGATTTTTTGTGATATTTTATAAATTTTTGAAAAGTACCATTGTCAAGATTGTCAAAATAACCATTATCAATGGATCCCTCCACTTTATAAATGGAGTAATTTTGAACAAAAATTTAAATAAAGAAGAGGCCATCCTTACCTTGACAATCTTAACAATGAGATGTCCAAAAAATTTGAAACCAATCTTTTAAAAATATTAAAAATGGAAAAATGTTCTTTTAATAATATTAAAATGGAAAAATGTTTATATATGCATCGTTAAACTTATAGATTGATTATGTTCTTAAAAATGTTTAATTAAGTATTGCTTAATAGTCCATTAGAAACTATTTAAAAATTAATTACAACCATTAAAAAACACAAAATTTTGATGAGCTATCAAACGGTATTCAAATTGATTGAAATTTGATACACCATCCAATCTATATATGAAAGAATACATATTTAAGTTTTTTTCATTTTTAAGATACTCTAAATTTTTTTAATTTCCAAAACATTCTGCAAGATAGTATGGTAAAGGGATCCCTCGTATGTTATGGTTAATCCTCTAATTTATTATCCATCAATGACTTCTTATAGTCTTTTATTGACCACGTGCAAGTGTAATTACATACGAGAAGGACAAGAGTGCTCATCCTCTATAGCGATGCAAAGAGTAGCGCAGAACGTGGACTGTTAGATCATCTCGGGATTCGTGCTGGAACAGATCTTGAGATGATCTAACAGCCCACATTCTGCACTACATTTTGCAGTGCTACAGAGGATATGGAATCGAAGGACAAATGCATCAGATGGCAAATTGCGACCGTTGATCAACGAAATCGGTACGTAGTAATGTAGTAGCAACTTAGCAAGGGCTTATATTGACTCCATCTGCACCACTGCAGTCAAACTGTCAATGATGGGGACGTGGGGTAGGTTGGTTCGAATACCCAATTAGCATTTTAGCATATTTCGAAATAGAAAATGTCCATGTTTGACCAGCATACTAATCCACCATATATGCACATGTTTGATTTCAATAAAATCCTACTCAACTAACTCCATGCCTCCTATATAAATCCACTCCCTACTCTCACACTCCAACCACCAATTCACTCTTCAGCCTCTTGCTTTAACAATTTGCCAATTAAGCACCAAGCCTTCAATTGCATACATAAGAGTCAAATCCTCCTCCTATCCTGCACCTTCTTATTTCATTCAAAAAGAGGTACTTACTCATGGCTAGCGTTGATGAAATCAGACAAGCACAGCGTGCTCAGGGACCGGCCACCGTCTTGGCCATCGGTACGGCCACACCTGCCAACTGTTTGTACCAGGCCGACTACCCTGACTATTACTTCCGTGTCACAAAGAGCGAGCATATGACCGACCTTAAGGAGAGGTTTAAGCGCATGTGTGAGTATTCTTTCAAGCATTCATGTCACAAACTAAAACGACATTCAAATGATACTGTACTGTATCTCATCCAATTATAAATTGTTGTCAAACTAAATTACTAAAGCATCTTTTGTATGTTGTGCATCAATTTTTAGGCGACAAGTCGATGATCAAGAAAAGATACATGCACTTGACAGAGGAGATTCTCGCCGAAAACCCAAACATTTGTGCTTACATGGAGCCATCACTTGATGCACGTCAGGACATTGTGGTCAGAGAGGTTCCAAGACTCGGAAAGGAGGCAGCGGTCAAGGCCATCAAGGAATGGGGCCAGCCCAAATCAAAGATCACACACTTGATCTTTTGCACCACCAGTGGCGTGGATATGCCGGGAGCCGACTATCAAGTCACCAAGCTCCTTGGCCTTCGACCATCAGTAAACCGTTTCATGATGTACCAACAAGGTTGCTTTGCTGGTGGAACAGTTCTTCGCATGGCCAAGGACCTTGCTGAGAACAACCGCGGGGCCAGAGTGTTGGTGATCTGCTCAGAGCTCACCGCTGTCACATTTCGCGGTCCAACAGAGACACATCTTGATTCCATGGTAGGGCAAGCACTTTTTGGTGATGGAGCTGCTGCTGTCATAGTCGGTGCTGATCCCGACCTTGCAATTGAGCGGCCTTGTTTCCAGCTAGTTTCTGCTTCACAAACAATCCTCCCTGACTCGCAAGGAGCCATTGATGGGCACCTTCGTGAAGTAGGTCTCACCTTCCATCTCCTCAAGGATGTTCCTGGGCTCATATCAAAAAACATCGAGAAAAGTCTCATTGAGGCTTTTACTCCTCTCGGTATGTGACAATATACAATTTTTTTGGTTGCACAAATACTTTACATGTTATGCTTAATTGAAAGTACTAGATGAGTTTTCTAAAATTGCCAACATATTTTTGTTGAATAGGTATCAATGACTGGAACTCGATCTTTTGGATTGCTCATCCTGGAGGTCCGGCGATATTGGACCAAGTGGAGGCCAAGCTCGAACTACAAAAGGAGAAGATGCGCGCCACAAGGCACATCTTGAGCGAGTACGGTAACATGTCTAGCGCATGTGTCCTGTTCATTATGGATGAGATGAGGAAGAAGTCAGCCGAGGAAGGCAAGGCAACCACCGGAGAGGGGCTCGACTGGGGAGTGCTTTTCGGCTTTGGGCCTGGTCTGACAGTTGAGACGGTGGTATTGCACAGTTTACCAATTGTGGCTTAGTTAAAGAATACATTCACGCCTAAATAAGTTTTCTGGTGAATTGGCAGATGCACATTCTTATTAGTTAGTGAATGTGATTGAATTGATTTTTTTTTAATTATATTTTTTGGCAAATATTATTGTATGAGCTCATCGCATGGAATACTAATGCGAGTTGTACAATTTATCGGAATACAAAAATTTTGTTAACATATATAACTCCTCAATCATAAATTCATAAGAAATCTAGCTTCATGTTGTACAAAATGACACAATTATTAGATCTGGCTCCTTGAAAATTTGGATTTATATATTAAATTTTGTTCCAAGCGACATTAAATTTGGTTCTTAAAGCTTTTGACAGTACATATGAATAGAACAAATAATCCAAAGGGCTGCAGCTATAGTCTTTGTGAAACTTAAAGCTCATGAAAAAAGCAAGGTTAATTGCAACTCTTGCTGTTGTTTATTTAGCTAAAGGGTATGAGGTCCTAAGTCCTAACAGAGATCGTAAAAATGTTATGTTGTGCTTATACAATTATACTGTTAGACATTATTAGGTAAAACATGTGATTTATTCTTCCTGGTGGTATTGTTTCTTTTTGCCTCCTTGATTGCTCAAAAAATATTAGTACAGATCATATATATCTAGTTCTCAACCACCTCTAACGGTCCCATACTTTGCGAAGAGCTTTATACGTGGACCAGGTCGTGGGCTGCCCAGGTGAAACTTTCTTGGGTCCAAGGGGGTTGTTCGGCGTATGACTTAAATATTTAAGCCTCACTAGTCACTAAGCTACACTCATTCGGAAAAAGAAAAAAAAGGGTTTAAGAAAGATTAACATGAGTATGGCTTCCTTAAGAATCCAGACAAGGCTTAAGCCCCGGTCAAAAGGAGGTTTAAAAAGAAACTTTTCATCTGTGCTAAAAAGCTTTTGTTCACACAAAGAAGTAAAGTTCAAAGGAAACGTACCATACAATTTCTTAATCAGGATTTGATTTAATCAACCAATTCTAAATAAATATTTAAAATGGTAACTAAATTATTTTAATACATGAATTCCAGATAATTACTAGTTTGCATTAAATAAAACTCTACGTGCGTCATTAATTAATTGTCCTACAATATGATCATCACTCTGTCAAAACAATACACAACATAATTAATTTTTAAGTATTAAATTTTAGGGAGATGCTAACTGTCCCCCACGAAAAATCCCCCTTAAATGTCCCCCGCGCACATACCCCCGGTCCCCGTTAACTATGAACACCATACACCATTTGATATGAACACTCGTACAGAACCAGTATGAACACCAAATTTTAGTGCGGATGACCACCACCATAAACAGAATCTTCGTCCCCGTGCTAACCTTTAGTGCGTTGAATTTCATCACGTGCTGAAATTGAATTGAACTTGTGCTTAAATTATTTTTTGCATGCCAAAAATTTTTCTCACAATTTCCATCGTTCATACCGGTCCCGCCTTCTACTGTGTGGTGTATATAGAGCTTCCAGAGGGTATTCAGATTGAATGTATCGTGGTGTTCTACCACTTGCCAATTGGTATTCATACCAGTCCCACCTACTGTGTTGGTTTCAAGCTTCCAGAGGGTATTCAGACTGAATGTTCGTGGTGTTCATACTACTTGCCACCTGGTATTCATACCGGTTCCACCTTCTACTGCGTTGGTTTTAGGCTTCCAGAGGGTATTCAGACTGAATGTATAATATCCTTGTTTCTTCAATACGCCTCCTAAATTCTAATTCACGCCTACAATCCCAATCAACCTTTCACACTACCGACCTGCAGCCTCTCTGCTTCTCTCCTTTTCTTCATTTTGTTCAACCCCCCAACCAAAGGCAAACATATTAATAAGCACATTATTTCTTCGTCCCATATCTGTGGGCACAAAGTAGATAAGCTGGGCTCACAAGGAGGCGCTGCGATGGTCGGGCACAGCGAGGCACGATGATAGCCGGCTCAGTGAGGCTCGGTGACGGCCGGCTCAGCGAGGCGCACGAAGGCCGGGCTTGCAAGGATCGGCTACGGCCCGGCACAGCGATGCACGACGACGGCCGGGCATAGTGACGGATAAGAGCCTTGCCGAAGGAGGCGTGACGGAGAAGAGCAGAAATGAAGAAGACGATCAAAATTAAAGATCGAAAGCAGATCAAAACAGAAATAAATTCGATTTAAAATCCTGGACAGTTTAGGAAAAAATTGATATCGGATGGAATTTGCCAATTTGGGAAAGATTCTGATGACGTCAGCGGAATCTGGGCGGGGACAGTTAGAGGGGACACTTACGCGGGGACATGAAGAATATCTCTAAATTTTATCGACTTAATGGACATCATAAACTTTTTTTTTTCATTGAAGTTAGTTTCTGGTTTCATTTTTATGTGCCTATGAGATTTTAACTAATGATCTCTTTAAATGGAGTAAATTTGAACCGAAATATAAATAAAGAGGAGGGATTGTTACAAATATTCTTATCTTGACAATCATGATAATGAGATGTTTATAAAATTTGAAATAAATATTACATATATCTTTAAAATGAAGAAACATTTATATAGGCATTGTTAAACTTATAGATTAATTATTGTTTTCTTAAAAATATTTAATTTAAGTGTTAATTAATAGAGTTGGCAGATTGTCGGGTCGGGTTCAGGTTCGGGTTCGGGTTCGGGTTTGGGTTCGGGTCGGGTCAGTTTGACCAAATGGAAATGTCGGGTCGGTATCGGGTTGACGGCTGCCGACATTTTTTCGGGTCGGGTCGGGTTCAGGTCGAGTATCGGTTTGACGTCTCCTGGGATTTTTTCGGGTGGGTTCGGGTTGGGTCGGGTTGAGCAGGTTTTTCGGGTTTGTTCAGATTTTGCACCTCTATTCCCGGATCGTCTTGGGTTTCAGGACATTCGGGTCGGGTCGGGTCGGGTTCGGGTCAGTCTGACTTTCCCTGAAACACGGTTCGGGTTCGGGTCAGTCTCATTTTCCCTGGAACATGGGTCGGGTTTGGTTCGGGTCGGTTTGATCCCTGAAACTCGGGTCAGGCAGGTTTTTCGGGTCGGATCAGATTTTGCCACCTCTAATAATTAATATTCTATCATAAACTTCTTAAATTACAACCATTAAATAAAGCACAAATTTCAATATGAGCATCAAATAGTATTCAGATTGATTGAAATTTGATACACCATAAATCTGTATATGAAAGAAATCAAAGAATACATATATTTAAGTTTTTTTTTTTAATTTTTAAGATACTCTAAATTTTTTTCCAAATTTTTAGAATATCTTATTAGTCAAGATTCTCAAGATAGCATGGTAAAGAGATCCCTCGTATGTTATGGTTAACCCTCTAACTTAATTATCCATCGATCAATGACTTCTTATAGTCTTTTATTGACCACGTGCATACCAGTGTAATTAGACAGGAGAAGGACAAATTAGATGGCAAATTGCGACCCTTGATCAACGAAATCGGTAGTAGCAACTTAGCAAGGGCTTATTGACTCCATGCCTCCATCCATCTTGCAGTCTGCACCACTCCAGTCTCCAGTCAAACTGTCAATTATGAATTTGTAGAAGGTGGGGGTTGGTGTAATGGTGTTAGAAACTTAGCATACATGGTCCGACGCCTCTCAACTTCGAATACCCAATTAGCTTCTTGGAATAATTGGAAATAGAAAATGTCCATGTTTGACCAGCATACTAATTAATCCACCATGCGTATGTTTGATTTCAACAAAATCCTACTCAACTAACTCCATGCCTCTTATATAAAATCCAGTCCCTACTCTCACACTCCATTCACCAATTCACTCAGCCTCTTGCTTTAGCAACCTACCGAGCACACCAGGCCAACCCTTCAGTTACTTGCCTGAGCATCATACCCTCCTATCTTCCGCCTTATTATTTCTTTCAAAAAGAGGTAATTAGTCATGGCCAGTGTCGATGAAATCAGACAAGCACAGCGTGCTCAGGGACCGGCCACCGTCTTGGCCATCGGTACAGCCACACCTGCCAACTGCTTGTACCAGGCCGACTACCCTGACTATTACTTCCGTGTCACAAAGAGCGAGCATATGACCGACCTTAAGGAGAGGTTTAAGCGCATGTGTGAGTGTTCTTTCTAACATTCCTGTCACAAAACTAAAATAATATATTGAATTGATCACCAGCGTTTATCATTCATTCAAGAACAACTCTTTTCATACCAATTATTACTGAATTACTAAAACACTTTTTTGGAATCAATTTTTAGGTGACAAGTCAATGATTAAGAAAAGATATATGCACTTGACAGAGGAGATTCTTGCTGAAAATCCAAACATCTGTGCCTACATGGAGCCGTCTCTGGACGAACGGCAGGACATTGTGGTCAGAGAGGTTCCAAGGCTCGGAAAGGAGGCGGCAGTCAAGGCCATCAAGGAATGGGGCCAACCGAAATCAAAGATCACACCCTTGATTTTCTGCACCACCAGTGGCGTGGACATGCCGGGAGCCGACTATCAAGTCACCAAACTCCTTGGCCTTCGACCATCAGTAAACCGTTTCATGATGTACCAACAAGGTTGCTTTGCTGGTGGCACTGTTCTTCGCATGGCCAAGGACCTTGCTGAGAACAACCGTGGGGCTAGAGTGTTGGTGATTTGCTCAGAGCTCACCGCTGTCACATTTCGCGGTCCGACAGAGACACATCTTGATTCCATGGTAGGGCAAGCACTTTTTGGTGATGGAGCTGCTGCTGTCATTGTCGGTGCTGACCCCGACCTTGCCATTGAGCGGCCGTGTTTCCAGCTAGTTTCTGCTTCACAAACAATCTTGCCGGACTCACAAGGAGCCATAGATGGTCACCTTCGTGAAGTAGGTCTCACCTTCCACCTCCTCAAGGATGTTCCTGGACTCATATCGAAAAACATCGAGAAAAGTCTCATTGAGGCTTTCACTCCTCTCGGTATGACAATATACAATTTTTATGGCTGCACAAATACTTTACATGTTCAGATTAATTGAAACTAGATGAGTTTTCTAAAATTTCCAATATATTTTTGTTCAATATATAGGTATCAATGATTGGAACTCAATATTTTGGATTGCTCATCCGGGAGGTCCAGCTATCTTGGATCAAGTAGAGGCCAAGCTCGAACTACAAAAGGAAAAGATGCGCGCAACCAGGCACATTTTGAGTGAGTATGGTAACATGTCTAGTGCATGTGTTCTGTTCATCATGGATGAAATGAGAAAGCGCTCAGCTGAGGAAGGCAAGACTACCACTGGAGAGGGGCTCGACTGGGGAGTGCTTTTCGGTTTTGGGCCTGGTCTGACAGTTGAGACAGTCGTATTGCACAGTTTACCAATTGTGTCTTAGTTAAGGAATACATTTACACCTAGATAATTTTTCTGGTGGATTGGCAGATGCACATTCTTATTAGTTAGTGAATGTGATTGAATTGATTTTTTCTTTTCAATTATTTTTTTGGCAATAATTATTGTATGTTCATCATTATTCCTGTTTTAATCTGAGCTCACAGCATGGAATATCAATGCAAGTTGTGCAATTTGTTTAGAATTCAAAATTTTTGTTTTCATATATAACTCCTCAATTATTACTTCATAAAAAGCTTCATAATCTACAAATTGACACAATATTTGTTCATATTGCTTCTGACAGTACATATGGACAGAACAAATAATCCAAAGGGCTGCAGCAATATAGTCTTTGAGAAACATAAAGCTGATGAAAAAAGAAAATTTTAAGTTAAACAATACGAAAACTTTTTTTTATTTTTGAGATTTTTAAATGATATTTTTGAAAATTTTCAAAAGTCCTACTATCAAGATTGTAAGTGCATTAATCCCTCTCTTATTTAATAACACATCTATTTTAGTATTAACGGTTTCTGAGTATTAAAAAAGAAAAAAACCATAATGAGTGGTTCTTTTATAGATCGGTCAAGTAACCTTTCATTTTGAATCAAGCGGTTATGATCCAACATATCTCTCTCTATTTTTTTTTTTTTTTTAAGAAAGTGGAATGCTCCACCAGTTTCATTGAAACTTTTTATTATGTGCCCATGGAGGATTGAATCTTGGAAGTCATCCTAGTTAGCTACCACTTGAGCTAATAGGCCATTTGTATCCAACATATCTCTTTAATTGTATCTAAAGACATATCGTGACCATCGAATTATGAAAAATGAACAGCCCATACATATTTCATCCAATCAGTAACAGAATTAGCCTTATAATAAACATTTTTTCCAGGTAAATTTTTTATATTTTGAATGATAATTATTTGAAACTTTTTATTTTCATAATTAACTAGCAGGATAAATATTTTTGCATTGTCTTCTGCATATATAAAAAGTAGAGGAACTTCTTGTGTCCATCCGATGGACATCCATCGTACACACAAAGTGTCACATGGTGGGTCCCACTTATTACACTATGTGTCTATGATGGACATTCATCCGATCCGATGGACGGTTGGTGTTACTCTAAAAAAGTATATGATGCAATGTCCGGATCCGAATCTGCTGCTTTTCTAAACAGAAAAACAGACACTGCTTTTCCGATCGAATGGTCGGGATCGATTGCTGTACCGATCCCAAAGTACTTCAATTTTTACTGCACGGATCTCAAAGTACTTCGGTGTTTCTCACCCGTCGGATCAAGGAGGCTCTGCTTTTCTGTTTAGAAAAGCAGCAGATTCGGATCCGCAATGTCCCGCTCGTCAGCAGCGAGCAGTAGTAAACCACTAAACCCTGATTCCGGCATTCCGCTCACGGTTAATCTCGTCCCGTCTCGTCCCGTCTCGTATCGTCTCCGTATAGAATCCACTAATAATAAGTCAGCAAAGTCGCTAATCCGAACCCGCGACCATTCTGACTTCTCCATTTCGCGCCGCTTCCCTCCTCTCCTCACTCCAAAGTCCTCTCTTCCGACTTCCGAGTCCGATCCGATCGATGTCGGTCCGACCGTGGTTCGACCAAGACGAATACCCCGAGCCTTGGCCGGACCGGGCCCGGGCGCTCAAGAACCGGATCCGAGACCGGTTCAGGGTCGCAGTGGACCGGCGCCGCCAGGCCCACTCCATTCGCCTCTGGTCGCACCGGATCCGCACTTTCTTCCGAGACCGCGCGCAGATCGCCTCCAGTCGCTACTCCCCTTCTGCCTCTCTCCGGTTCTACCGCAGGAGAGGCGCTGTGGCTGCGGCGGCGGCTGCGGCGGGTAAGCATGTCGATCCAGCGGATGAATCGGTGCTCTTTCGGCTGCTCCAGTCCGTGGCCGTGCCGATCATCGGCAGTGCCTGTCATGCGTTCATGCATGGGCTCAATTGTGTTGAGGTATACATGTTCTTGATTTTCTTTTTCTTCTTGTTCTTGTTTTGTCTAACTTGGTTTTTCATGTTACAAGTTTTGCAGGTGTACGGTATCGAGAAGCTGCATAAGGTGCTGCTAGAGAGACCTGATGGCAAAGCTCTCATCACTGTATGTGTTTCATATGGAAACATGAAAATAATGTTATAAAGTTGAATTCTTTGTCTGAATCGGATGGTTTTGATATATTCTTGGGGCACAAATAAAGAGATGCTGATTAGAACTGAATGGTTATCCATAGAAGAACAACTCAATAAATAATAATACTTTTTTAGAATTTTACTTCAATACTCCCACCAAAATTTTTTCTTTTCGATCTGACGATTATAAACGAATATTATTCATTATGAGATTGTACCAATACTAAATATGCAACTGTACCAGTTAGACAAATGTGAACATGATGGCTGCTTATCTGCAGTAATAGGATCTGCTATGAAGTTGTACCAATACTAAATATCTGTCATAACCAGAGCATCCTTTGTATGTCAGGCTAGCAACCATGTGGCAGCCATCGACGATCCCTTTGTGATCGCCTCTCTCCTCCCGCCTTCAATAATGCTTAATGCCAACAATCTGAGGTGGACGCTCTGTGCAAGTGACCGTTGCTTCAAAAACCGTGCGATGTCCGCTTTCTTTCGCTCGGTTAAGGTCTTGCCTGTTTCACGTGGAGATGGCATCTACCAAAAGGTACTTTTACGTATGTTCCTTTTTGGATGGTTGTGGGGTTGGTATGTTTTTTGAGGATGAGTCCTGAGTTGTTTGTGTTCTTAGACCTTGGGGGTGATTTGATCTGTTATTGTTGGGTGAAAAGGTTCATCCTGGGCTAGCCTACATGTAGGCCTGAACGCAGTCAGAAATGCACATACAAGACGTATTGTATTAGCTTTGTCCATTATTATTATTTTTGCATTATTATTTCTTTCTTCTTTTGCACCAGGGAATGGATATGGCACTGTCAAAGCTGAACAAAGGAGGTTGGGTTCACATATTTCCTGAAGGAAGCCGCTCGAGAGACGGTGGAAAGACCATTGGCCCCACTAAAAGAGGAGTTGGGAGGTAATATATTCGTTGTGCATAATTAATTTTTTGTTGATACATTGTGGAAAGATCATAGAAATATTGGTCAATTAGTTTGATAACTGTAAATTTCTTTAAAGATTGGCAATTGTAACCATCCAAAAGAAGCATCTTATGCACTTATGATACAAGGAGAGTGAGAACTGTAGCCTTTTCTAACTTTTCTGAAGTTATGAAGTATGTCTTGTATCTTAAGGAAGAGAGAAGAATAATAAACGGGGGACACATGGTCATGTTTCACTTATCTGCATGTGGATAGCATTTGTCCTTCATTCCCTAAATATGATAGTGTTTGCATTTTGCATCGGCACATTTGCTATATTTCCGTTTAACAGTCAACAATAACATACACCTTTTCGAGTAACAAAAAAACAACCTTTAATTAACTTAATTAATTGTAAAGAACTTGTCCTGCAACCCTTTGAAACTTATGTATTTTGTACAAATCTGATGTTTCAGGTTAGTGATTGATGCTGATAGTGTGCCCATTGTGTTGCCATTTGTTCATAGTGGAATGCAAGAGATCATGCCTATAGGCACTAAGTTCCCAAATATTGGCAAAAGGGTATGGTTGCATTAATTTGTGTTGATGATGCTGTGTGATAAAAATAAACATCTCAAGGAGCAACCTAATCAAACTGAGATCCCAATACGTTTGTTAGCTGACCTTTTTCCCAATTCCAAATTTCAGGTGATTGTGGTTGTTGGAGATCCAATAAACTTTGATGATTTGCAACCTGTTAAAAGTGAGGCTGCTGATCCTGAATCACGAGGGATGTTATATGATCTAGTATCCTCGAGGATTGGCCTAAAGTTACAAGAGCTCAAAGTTCAGGCTGATGAGCTTGCACTTGAAAGACCTCTTCAGATTTATGTTCGAAATGGAAGTAACACGCATGCAGTTTGGCAACATGTAGACTGGGAGTTGTTTGGCATGGATTACATGTTGAAATCTTCGGACGAGGCATCTGAAATGGATAAAACAGAAGATATAAAGCAAATCAACCAACTACAAATCCATCATGAAGACTGTAATGTCTACTCTAGTAGGAAAAATTGGTTATGTTATGAAGGTGGTATCTTGAGCCGGGTTCGGGGGTACATGAACCCAAGTGAGTTAATGGGTTTTGCTGCTAAGGGTTTATTTGTGAATGGTAGGTTTTTTGGAGGGGAGATTTGAAGTAATGGATGACTTGGGTGTGTGGCATGCATGGAAAAAGTTCTTCGAGGAAATCACCTTCCCGGTTGGATTGGCTTTTAGTTTCCATGAGGGTTTCCGACTCAGCTTGTATATAAAGTGGTAATAACGGGGTGAGCTCACGTTCTACCCTCGGGATTCCAAAATGGTTTCCGACCCAAACAAATTGAACATAATTTCTTTATTCCAAAAAGCATGGTGTATCCTAAGTACCATCGGCGATACAAGGTGCAGTTTTTTTTTTTTTTTTTTTTTTTTTTTTTTTTTTTTTTTTTATAATATAAGTTCTGTCTTCTTAATTTCAAGGAGAATATGTGAACTTATATTTGGCAAGGGTAGCATGACAGTGCTTAGATAATATTTGATATTGTCAAACTTGTTATATATAAATAATGTAGTTTGTGCATTTTCAAACAGTTTTGGTATGGAGAAAGACTCAGAGTAACTTCTTTGTTTATGTTCTTAAAGAGTCGTCCTACAAACTGTTTCTTATGATATTAATGGCAATTTATTCCAAACTTGTTATAATGTAGTTTATGCATTTTCAAACTGTTTCTTAAAAAAATCCATTAACCATGCTTCTTACATGAACTTCTGTTGATTAAAAGACTATAACTTATGCCAATTGGATCATATTATTCTATTCATATGTATTACTTTTGCTTCATTACAAAATTTAACACTTAATGCCAAATTACCAGTCCATATGTTGGACTTTTAAATGCTTATAAAGAGTTGCGCCACACATATACACAATGATATACCAATGTTACCAGAGTTTGCACCAATCTAGAGGTTACAGGATCTCAAGCCTCAATGCATACAATGTAAATGTATCTGTCATCTATTTTGGAGTTGGAAAGCAGCACAAAAAAAAAAAAAAAAAAAAAAGCACATAATAATAATAATTAATTACTTCCATAATAATTGCAGATCATCAAAATTGGATTTACTATTGAGAAGAAAAATCTGTATTTTAATCAAATTGTACATAGCGCATTGTAATTCTATGTTCTCACTACAGAAAAAATAGGAAGAAAGAAGAGATTACAATATTTATTTCCAAAAAAAAAAGAATCATTCCAATCACATTGTGACTTATCAGAATGTGCATCAAGAAAAAAAAAATGGTGCGTGTGATCATGTAGATTTGAATTTTTTCTTCTACTGAGGCACAATTGGTAAACTGTGTAATACGACTGTCTCAACTGTCAGACCAGGCCCAAAACCGAAAAGCACTCCCCAGTCGAGCCCCTCTCCGGTTGTTGCCTTGCCTTCCTCAGCTGAGCGCTTTCTCATCTCATCCATAATGAACAGAACACATGCACTAGACATGTTACCGTACTCGCTCAAGATGTGTCTGGTAGCGCTCATCTTCTCCTTTTGTAGTTCAAGCTTGGCCTCCACTTGATCCAAGATTGCCGGACCTCCAGGATGAGCAATCCAAAAGATCGAGTTCCAATCATTGATACCTATTCAATAAAATATGTTGGCAATTTAGAAAACTCATCTACTTTTCAATTAATCTGAATATTAAAATTAATTAGTATTTGTGCAGCCAGAAAAAATTGTAGATTCAGCTCATACCGAGAGGAGTGAAGGCCTCGATGAGACTTTTCTCGATGTTTTTCGATATGAGTCCAGGAACATCCTTGAGGAGGTGGAAGGTGAGACCTACTTCACGAAGGTGACCGTCAATGGCTCCTTGCGAGTCAGGGAGGATTGTTTGTGAAGCAGAAACTAGCTGGAAACAAGGCCGCTCAATTGCAAGGTCAGGATCAGCACCGACTATGACAGCAGCAGCTCCATCACCAAAAAGTGCTTGCCCTACCATGGAATCAAGATGTGTCTCTGTCGGACCGCGAAATGTAACAGCAGTGAGCTCTGAGCAAATCACCAACACTCTGGCCCCGCGGTTGTTCTCAGCTAGGTCCTTGGCCATGCGAAGAACAGTGCCACCAGCAAAGCAACCTTGTTGGTACATCATGAAGCGGTTTACTGATGGACGAAGGCCGAGGAGCTTGGTGACTTGATAGTCAGCACCCGGCATGTCCACGCCACTTGTGGTGCAAAAGATCAAGTGTGTGATCTTTGATTTGGGCTGGCCCCACTCTTTGATGGCCTTGACTGCCGCCTCCTTTCCGAGCCTTGGAACCTCTCTGACCACGATGTCCTGACGTGCATCAAGTGATGGCTCCATGTAAGCACAAATGTTTGGATTTTCCGCAAGAATCTCCTCCGTCAAGTGCATGTATCTTTTCTTGATCATTGACTTGTCGCCTAAAAATTGATACATAACACACAAAAGATGCTTTAGTAATTAAGTTTGACAACAATTTATAATTGTATTAGATATCATTAATTCAATATATGTTGTTTTAATTGTGATAGGAATGGTAGAAAGAACACTCACACATGCGCTTAAACCTCTCCTTAAGGTCAGTCATATGCTCGCTCTTTGTGACACGGAAGTAGTAGTCAGGGTAGTCGGCCTGGTACAAGCAGTTGGCAGGTGTGGCTGTACCGATGGCCAAGACGGTGGCCGGTCCCTGAGCACGCTGTGCTTGTCTGATTTCATCAACGCTGGCCATGACTAAGTACCTCTTTTTGAATGAAAGAATAAGGCGCAAGTAAGTGAAGGGTTGGTAGTACTCAGTATAGGTTGTTAAAGCAAGAGGCAAAGGAGTGAATTGGTGGATGGAGTGTGAGAGTAGGGAGTGGATTTATATAGGAGGCATGGAGTTAGTTGAGTAGGATTTTGTTGAATCAAACATATTATGCATGGTGGATTAGTATGCTGGTCAAACATGGACATTTTCTATTTCGAAATATGCTAAAATGCTAATTGGGTATTCGAACCAACCTACCCCACGTCCCCATCATTGACAGTTTGACTGCTGTGGTGCAGATGAAGACAATATAAGCCCTTGCTAAGTTGCTACTTCCGATTTCGTTGATCAAGGGTCGCAATTTGCCATGTGATGCATTTGTCCTTCTCCTATTTAATTACACTTGCACGTGGTCAATAAAAGACTATAAGAAGTCATTGATGGATAATTAAGTTAAAGAGGGTTAAACCATAACATACGAGGGATCCCTTACCATGCCATCTTGACAATCTTGACAATAAGACATTCCAAAAAATTTGAAAAAAAATTATAAAAAACTTAAATATGTATTATTTATAGGAAAATTATATATCGATACTGAGTTTGATACCAAATTTGATACGTAGGGTTTTAGGTGCAGTATGAGTAAGTATTCAAGTTACACCTGAAAATATTCAAGTTATACCATGTAGTATTCAAGATATCTGTATTCGGTATAAAAACCTGAAAATCAGGGTTTTTGGTGCAAATAAATATATAATGAGTGCTCTATATATAATTTCTAATTTATGTTTAACATTAAATTATCTTTATATTACTTAAGTTATCCAAAACATATTATCATCAAGTTATAAAACACCATTAACATGTTCAATATTGTTAATAATTTAACCGAAACTATAATCTGTTTAACCCGCGTAACCTGTATAACCCGCAAAAACCCGCACATAAAAAAGTAGTCGGGTTGGGTTGGGTTACAGGTGGGTTGAGTAACAATATTTTATAACCCGGTATAACCGGGTTGGGTTCAAATTTTGATAAAAAAACGTTAACCCGCCCGTTGTACACCCTAGATGCGGTAGGAGTCAATATTTAAGTTTTACCTATTCAAGTTATTGAAAGGATTGTGTGTTTTGAAAGTTAATATATTTCATATATTTTGTTCATAAGTATGACTGGTATTATCTTGTTTATATACATTCTTGTTCTTTGAGTTAAATGTTAAATTTGTGAAGTGTTCAAGAAGATGCTCTTGGTCTTGAATCATAGAACTCACAAAATGATGACATAACTCTGAATATGTTCACAATTGAGGTGATTACATGGAACACTAATCACCAAGTTAAGATTGTCATGTTATTAAAAGTACATTATAGTTCTATAAGTGTTGGACAAAGGTTGTCGTTTAATAATATGAATATGTAGAAACGGGCTTCTGCATATTGAACAATGACCTAAACTGACGAGACATTATATGGATTGTGTTTTGTGTCATTAATGTCTTGTCGTGTCTTTAGAATCTAAGATATGAGATATGTGAATTTCTCACATAAGAAGTGCATATTGTGATTATCATTTCTAAGCAAATAATTTAGCTGAAAGGTGATAGTTCATATGTATAACTTGTGCGGGAGAAATTCATATATCAATATTATCATTGTCCCTCAAATGAGTTATAATATTACTGGGCCCCTTGGTAAAGTGAGAATATATAGCATGCAATATAACTAAAGTAGTTATATATATAATTCGCTTGAGACACCAAGAAATGAATATAATGTGGAAATGACATTATCATATTTCACATAATATTCATAATATCATGAGACAAGGATAGACACAATATAGTGGATTGAAGGAAGTTATGATTACTGTCTTTTGGTGACTGTAATGTAGTGATAGAACCTCTTACGATCTATAGTATGCAAATACTATAAGAAACCAAGTTGACGTAGATCCTCTAAAAGGTCACACCGACTAAACAGGTAACAACAAGGATTTTGTATTTTATAGAATGTATTTAATGATATGAGATATGTCATAAAATGAATGAGATAAAATATAAAATAAAATGTCATAAAGTATGACATGCTTAGATACAAATAAAATATTGATTTATGATGGTTTGTGAAAGATATTATTGGGTAATCATTTCTATTAGTAATATAGTTTGTTATGAACTATTACTATAATGATTATAAGAAATAATTCACAAGAAGAATAATGATATTACAAATATTATTATTTAGTCATAAATTAATTAAACCTATTTTCAAATGGAGAAGAGAATGAGCTCAACAACAAATATGGATTATAACCATTAAATTCGTATTAGAAAATGAACATAATTTAAAGGCAACTTTGAAGAGGAATTCGAAGGGGTAAATATTAACCATTCTAGACATATGACCTATGAAAACTGTAGCTCTTCGAGTGTAGAATCCAATGGTGAAGGTTTCACTTCATTTGGAGTTCTCTAGAAGGAGTTATGGCGATTTTAGTAACCTGTGGTCAGAAAATTAATGTGTTGTTTCATATTCTGTTTTAATTTGTACGAATTTGAAAGGTTACAATTAGATACTTAATTGTTGTAGAGATACAATCAGAATTTGAGTTCTTCTCTCTCTCTTATTGGCTGCCATGCAAAAGAAAATATAGGTTTAGCCACTAAAATCAAGAAGGTTGCATCCTTGATTGAAGAATCCAAAGGTGGTTGTATCTAAGTTTCAAACTTTACACTCATCTAAGTGGTGCTTAGTTTGTTGTTTAGGTTCAAGGTGAACCAAGAGACCGACGAGGAGGCAATCCCGATAACATCACCGAGAAGAGAGCACGGTCTTCTTAGGAGTGATTTGCCAAAACGAAGGTATAATCTACAACTCATTGTTAGTGTAATATATCTTGAACAAGTATATATCCATGGTTTCATATTTATCATAAGAACACGATCTTTATGTTGATGTTTTTTTTAAATTTACCTTCCGCCGCAACACGCAAAACCCTACAGTTATACTATGTAGTATTCAAGATATCTGTATTCGGTAAAAAAAAACTATAAAATCAGGGTTTTAGGGCAGTAGGAGTCAGTATTCAAGTTTTACCTGAAAGTATTCAAGATATTCGTATTTTGGTAAGAAAACCAAAAAATTAGAGTTTTAGGTACAGTAGGAGTCAGTATTCAAATTTTACCTGAAAGTACAAGTTATACCATGTAGTATACAAGATATCTGTATTCAGTAAAAAAAAAAACAAGAAAATCAGGGTTTTAGGTGCAGCAAGAGTCAGTATTCAAGTTTTACCTGAAAGTATTCAAGTTATACCATGTAGTATTCAAGATATTCGTATTCTGGTAAGAAAACCAGAAAATCAGGACATTTGTAGTTTTGTTGAATTTAGTTGACATTTTAAGTTATTTGTTTTTCTTATATTGAATCCACGTATGACTTTTTAGTCATTAATTAATGTTTAGTGCAAAACATGTTATTTGTTGACTGGTTATTACAATGTTTGACCAATCAAAGATTTCGGTATCAAGTACGGTATCAACTAACGTATCTCCATATCCAAATCCATTTCATATATATAGAATGATGGTGTATCAAATTTCAATCATTTGAATACTATTTGATGCTCATTTGAATTTTGTGTTGTCTTTAATTGTTGGAATTTAAATAGTTTATGATGTAATGTTAAATTAACACTTTAATTAAATATTTTTAAGAAAAGAATAATGAATCTATAAATTTAACAATGCATATATGAATATTTTTGCATTTTAAAGATTTTTGTAATATTTATTTTAGATTTTATAAACATCTCATTATCAAGATTGTCAAGATAAAAATTGTAAGGATGCCTCCTTTTTATTTAGATTTCAGTTCAAATTTACTCCATTTAAAGAGATCATCAATTAAAATCTCATAGGCACATAAAAATGAAAGCAGAAACTAACTTCAATAAAAAAAATGTAAGTTTATGATGTGCAATAAGTTGATAAAATTTAATACGTACTCGTTATTATATTAAAAATTAAATATGTTGTGTATTTTTTTGACCGAGTGATGGTCAGATTGTAGGATAATTAATGACGCACATAGAGTTTTATTTAATGCAAATGAATAATTATCTGGAATTTATGTATTAAATAAATAGTTATCATTATAAATGTTAATTTAGAATTGGTTGATTAAATCAAATCCTGATTAAGAAATTGTATGGTACGTTTTCTTTGAACTTTACTTCTTTCTGCGAACAATGCGAACAAAATCTTCTCTTGGGCCCATCACATCCTCTGACATATGGTACGTGCGATTCGGCACGTGGGCCGTTGGATCTCCTCGAGATGCACGCTGGTCAAGTAGATAAAAAGGTTGTTTGTTTTCTGGCAGTAGTAGTTGCGTTTTAATTGTAAATGCAAGGAGGTTGGTTGTAGCACTAACTGCTGCACCTGAGAATAATTTTGCAATTGAAGATGCAACATTGTTATCAAATACTACAAACCAAATATCTATGCAATTGAAGATGCAACAATCGTTACCAAATGCAAGAAGGTGCAATATTAGTTTTACAAAATTGTTGTTTGTATGTTTGCAGTAAAAGTTCTAACATAAATTAATGTTTCTTTTTGATTGGTTGACTAATTTGGAAGAAAATCAAGCCAATTAATTAATTGAGATAGAAAACGAATGTAAATTGGAGGAAAAACATTGTAGTAAGTGCGGATGCTCATGTTGCATCTCTTCCTACAACAGAATTGGCTGTAGCACTAACTGCTGCACCTGAGAATAATTTTGCAATTGAAGATGCAACATCGTTACCAAATACTACAAACCAAATGTCTATGCAAGTTTTACTTGCAGCTAGAACTGCAGTGTTGCAATACTTATAAGGAAACAAACATGCCCTATGATCTGTACTACATTTTCTTTTTTTACCACTCAATTAAAGGAGGCAAAAGGAAACAATAACGCTAGGAAGAATAAATCACATGCATGATTTACCTAATAACGTCTAACAGTATAACTGTATAAGCACAACATAATATTTTTACAATCCTCATCCTCTGTTAATTAAGACCTCATTACCCTTTTGCTAATAAACAGCAGCAAGAGTTGCTATTAATTAACCTTGCTTTTTTCATAAGCTTTATGTTTCTCAAAGACTATAGCTAGTTGCAGCCCTTTGGATTATCTGTTCTATTCAGATGTATTGTCAGAATCAGTAAGAACCAATTTAAATGCCCTTCATTTGGAACAAAATTTAGCACGTAATGCCAATTTTTCAAGGAGCAAGATCTAATAAATGTGTCATTTTCTAGATCAAAGAAGCTAGATTTCTTATTATGAAGTTATATATGATTGTGGATTTATATATGTAATCCAAACTTTTGTATTCTAAACAAATTTTACAACTTGCATTGATATTCCATGCCTAGAGCACAGAATAAGACAGGAATAAAATAATGACGATCATACAATAATCATTGCCAAAAAAATACAATTGAAAAGAAAATATCAATTGAATCATGCACATTCACTAACTAATAAATGTGCATCTGCCAATTCACCAGAAAACTTATTTAGGCATGAATGTATTCTTTAACTAAGCCACAATTGGTAAACTGTGCAATACGACAGTCTCAACTGTAAGACCAGGCCCAAAGCCAAAAAGCACTCCCCAGTCGAGCCCCTCTCCGGTGGTTGCCTTGCCTTCCTCAGCTGAGCGCTTTCTCATCTCATCCATAATGAACAGAACACATGCACTAGACATGTTACCGTATTCGCTCAAGATGTGTCTAGTAGCACGCATCTTCTCCTTTTGTAGATCAAGCTTGGCCTCCACTTGATCCAAGATCGCCGGACCTCCCGGATGTGCAATCCAAAAGATCGAGTTCCAGTCATTGATACCTATTTAACAAAATATTTTGACATGCTTAGAAAACTTATCTAGTATAAACTTGATTAATCTAAAAAGTATTTGTGCAGCCATAAAAATTGTGTATTGTCACATACCGAGAGGAGTGAAAGCCTCAACGAGACTTTTCTCGATGTTTTTCGAAATGAGTCCAGGAACATCCTTGAGGAGATGGAAAGTGAGACCTACTTCACGAAGGTGACCATCTATGGCTCCTTGTGAGTCAGGGAGGATTGTTTGTGAAGCAGAAACTAGCTGGAAACAAGGCCGCTCAATCGCAAGGTCAGGATCAGCACCGACTATGACAGCAGCAGCTCCATCACCAAAAAGTGCTTGCCCTACCATGGAATCAAGATGTGTCTCTGTCGGACCACGAAATGTAACAGCAGTGAGCTCTGAGCAAATCACCAACACTCTGGCCCCGCGGTTGTTCTCAGCTAGGTCCTTGGCCATGCGAAGAACAGTGCCACCAGCAAAGCAACCTTGTTGGTACATCATGAAACGGTTTACTGATGGTCGAAGGCCAAGGAGCTTGGTGACTTGATAGTCGGCTCCCGGCATGTCCACGCCACTGGTTGTGCAAAAGATCAAGTGTGTGATCTTTGATTTGGGCTGGCCCCACTCTTTGATGGCCTTGACTGCCGCCTCCTTTCCGAGCCTGGGAACCTCTCTGACCACAATGTCCTGACGTGCGTCCAGCGACGGCTCCATGTAGGCACAAATGTTTGGATTTTCGGCAAGAATCTCTTCTGTCAAGTGCATGTATCTTTTCTTGATCATCGACTTGTCACCTGAAAATTGATACAAAAAATGTATTTTAGTAATTCTGTAATCGTTATGCCAAGAATTGTTCTTGAATGAATGATAAACACTAGTGTTTAATTCAATATATTTTTTTAGTCGTGTGGTAGGAATGGTAGAAAAGAAAACTCACACATGCGCTTAAACCTCTCCTTAAGGTCGGTCATATGCTCGCTCTTTGTGACACGGAAGTAATAGTCAGGGTAGTCGGCCTGGTACAAGCAGTTGGCAGGTGTGGCTGTACCGATGGCTAGGACGGTGGCTGGTCCCTGAGCACGTTGTGCTTGCCTGATTTCATCGACGCTGGCCATGACTAAGTACCTCTTTTAGAATGAAATAATAAGGCGCAAGTAATTAACTGAAGGGTTGGTACTTGGTAGTACTCGATCAGTATGTTGTTGAAGCAAGAGATAGAGGAGTAAATTGGTGGATGGAGTGTGAGAGCAGGGAGTGGATTTATATAAGAGGCGTGGAGTTAGTTGAGTTGGATTTTGTTGAAATCAAACATAGGCATGGTGAATTAGTAATTTAGTATGCTAGTCAAACATGGACATTTTCAATTTCCTATTATGCCAGGATGCTAATTGGGTATCGGAAGCTGAGAGTGAGAGGTGTCAGACAAAGCATGCTAAGTTGCTAACACCAACTCACCTCACCCCCACCTACTAAAAATTCATAATTGACAGTTTGACTGGAGTGGTGCAGATGGAGTCAACAACAACAAGCCCCTTCCCCCTTGCTACTTTGCTAGTTGCTACCATACCAACTTCGTTGATCAAGGGTGGCAATTTGCTGAATTCATATCCCCTGCTGTACTTCATTATGCACTTCACAGCGTCAACCATTAAATTGTTTTGAGATTCGTGCAAACATGGATCTCAAGACGATCCAACAGCTGACGAACATTCCAATTTGCTATGTGATGCATCTGTCCTTCTCGTATGTAATTACACTTGCACGTGGTCAATAAAAGACTATAAGCAGTCATTGATAGAGAAGTTGGAGAATTAAATTATATTTATATATATATATACCATATGAGGATGAATTTTTTACCATAATTTTTATGTTAAAAATCTTGACAATAATACATTTCAAAAAATACAAAATATATATATATTTAGAAAATTTTAAAAATAGGAAAAAAATTATATTTGTATTCTTTCATATATAGATTGATGGTGTATCAAATTTCAATCAATTTGAATACTAATTGATGCTCATTTGAATTTTGTGTTGTCTTTAATTGTTGCAATTTAAATAGTTTGTGATGTAATGTTATATTAACACTTAAATTAAATATTTTTTAAGAAAAGAATAATGAATCAATAAGTTTAGTTAACAATTCGTATATATATATAAATATTTTTTCATTTTAAAGATTTTTGTAATATTTATTTCAGATTTTATAAACATCTTCTTATCAAGATTGTCAAGATAAGAATTGTAAGGATCTCTCCTCTTTATATAGATTCCGGTTCAAATTTACTCCATTTAAAGAGAATATCAGTTAAAATCTCGTAGGCACATAAAAATGGAAGCAGAAACTAACTTCAATGAAAATAAAAAAGTTTATGATGTCCAATAAGTCGATAAAATTTAATACTCATTATCATATTAATTAAAAATTAAATATGTTGTGTATTGTTTTGTCTGAGTGATGATCAAATCTTGTAGGATATATAAATAATGACGCACGTAGAGGTTTAGTTAATGCTAATGAATAATAATCTGGACTACATGTCTTAACTAAAACCATTATTAGTTATCATTTTTAAATGTTTATTTAAAAAAGGATTGGTCGTGTTGGAATAATATTTGATAGACAAAATTTCATACTGAAATCTTTGTGTTCAATTTACTGTTACAAAACAGTGCAATAATTTCGGCTCGAAACGTTTTGGTTCGGACCGAAATCTGTGAGCGCAACTTTCTGTTACAAAACAGTGTAATAATTTCAGCCCGAAATGTTTTGTTTCGGACCGAAATGGCACTTTGTTTTTTGGTAACATGAATTAATTGAAAGGACGTTTTTCGCACTGTTTCGTGTCTAGTTTGTTTCTTTTTATATATTGATGTGTCTTCTTCAGAGAAGATATATTAGACAGACTAGATGGACGAGACATGTTTGAGACTGTCTAAGGCCATTAGAAAGAGAGAAACACCGGGAAAGTGAGAATCAGGAGTAAAGAAGTATTTAGGTTGTGGAAGAGTGTTGCATGCATGCTCGGTTTAATACTGTGGTTTGCTTCCACGAAGCGATTTGCTTCAGAATGAGAAGGCACGGACTAAGGAAGAGGCTTAAGAATCATCTTACGTGAAAGGAACCACTGTGATCGATCAATTTGCTTCCGCTATGGTATATATATTCCTTGATCTGAATTTTTGATTCTTGTCGGAATAAGTAATTTTTCCAACAGGTTGATTGTAGGCTAGCAGCAGTCCCCGGGCAGATAAGGGAGCTAATGATGAAAATGAAATCCTGATTAAGAAATTGTATGCTATATATGTTTATTTGAAGTTTGAACTTCTCTTCTTTCTGTGATCAAAAGCTTCTAAAGCCGAGGAGGCGAGGACACTTATTAAGAAACATGGTTCATACCCTTTTGCTAAATAAAAAACAGCAAGAGTTGCTATGAATCATGTTTTTTTCATAAGCTTTATGTTTCTCGAAGACTAGCCGCATGCAGCCCTTTGGATTACCTGTTCTATTCAGAGTACTGTCAGAACTCAGAAGCGGTAAGAACCAATTTAAATGCCCTTTCATTAATATTGGAACAAAATTTAGTACGTAATGCCAAAATTTCAAGGAGCTAGATGTGTCATTTTGTAGATCAGAGCAACATTTCTTATGAATTTATGATTGAGGAGTTATATATGTTAACAAAGTTTTTGTATTCCGATAAATTGTAGAATTCGCATTAGTATTCCATGCGATGAGCTCATACAATAATATTTGCCAAAAAATATAATTAAAAAAATCAATTCAATCACATTCAGTAACTAATAAGAATGTGCATCCGCCAATTCCCCAAGAAACTTATTTAGGTGTGAATGTATTCTTTAACTAAGCCACAATTGGTAAACTATGCAACACGACTGTCTCAACTGTCAGACCAGGCCCAAAGCCAAAAAGCACTCCCCAATCGAGCCCCTCTCCGGTGGTTGCCTTGCCTTCCTCAGCTGAGCGCTTTCTCATCTCATCCATAATGAACAGAACACATGCACTAGACATGTTACCGTATTCACTCAAGATGTGTCTGGTAGCGCTCATCTTCTCCTTTTGTAGTTCAAGCTTGGCCTCTACTTGATCCAAGATCGCCGGACCTCCCGGATGTGCAATCCAAAAGATCGAGTTCCAGTCATTGATACCTATTTAACAAAACATTTTGACATGCTAAGAAAACTTATCTAGTATAAACTTGATTAATCTAAAAAGTATTTGTGCAGCCATAAAAATTGTGTATTGTCACATACCGAGAGGAGTGAAAGCCTCAACGAGACTTTTCTCGATGTTTTTCGATATGAGTCCAGGAACATCCTTGAGGAGATGGAAAGTGAGACCTACTTCACGAAGGTGACCATCTATGGCTCCTTGTGAGTCAGGGAGGATTGTTTGTGAAGCAGAAACTAGCTGGAAACACGGGCACTCAATTGAAAGGTCGGGGTCAGCACCGACTATGACAGCAGCAGCTCCATCACCAAAAAGTGCTTGCCCTACCATGGAATCAAGATGTGTCTCTGTCGGACCGCGAAATGTAACAGCAGTGAGCTCTGAGCAAATCACCAACACTCTGGCCCCGCGGTTGTTCTCAGCTAGGTCCTTGGCCATGCGAAGAACAGTGCCACCAGCAAAGCAACCTTGTTGGTACATCATGAAACGGTTTACTGATGGACGAAGGCCAAGGAGCTTGGTGACTTGATAGTCAGCTCCCGGCATGTCCACGCCACTGGTGGTGCAAAAGATCAAGTGCGTGATCTTTGATTTGGGCTGGCCCCACTCTTTGATGGCCTTGACTGCCGCCTCCTTTCCGAGTCTGGGAACCTCTCTGACCACAATGTCCTGACGTGCGTCCAGCGACGACTCCATGTAGGCACAGATGTTTGGATTTTCGGCAAGAATCTCTTCTGTCAAGTGCATGTATCTTTTCTTGATCATCGACTTGTCACCTGAAAATTGATACAAAAAAAGTGTTTTAGTAATTCAGTTATCGGTATGACAAGAATCATTCTTTAAGGAAAGATAAACGCTAGTGGTTTAATATATTGTCTTAGTTTTGTGAGAGGAATGGTAGAAAGAACACTCACACATGCGCTTGAACCTCTCCTTAAGGTCGGTCATATGCTCGCTCTTTGTGACACGGAAGTAATAGTCAGGGTAGTCGGCCTGGTACAAGCAGTTGGCAGGTGTGGCTGTACCGATGGCCAGGACGGTGGCCGGTCCCTGAGCACGCTGTGCTTGTCTGATTTCATCAACGCTGGCCATGACTAATGACCTCTTTTTGAGAGAAATAATAAGGCGGAAGATAGGAGGATTATATGTTGTTAAAGCAAGAGGCAGAAGAGTGGATTGGTGGATGGAGTGTGAGAGTAGGGAGTGTATTTATATAAGAGGCATGGAGTTAGTTGAGTTGGATTTTGTTGAATCAAACATATGCATGTATATATGGTGGATTAGTATGCCGGTCAAACATGGACAATTTCTATTTCCAGTTATTGTTCCAAAATGCTAAATTGCTAATTGGGAATTCGAAGTCGGACAAAGCATGCTAACACCAACCCACTTACCCACCTACTACAAATTCATAATAATTGACAGTTTGACAATTTGACTGGAGTGGTGCAGATGGAGTCAACAAGCCCTCGCTAGCTACTACGTACCAATTTGTTAATCAAGATTCAAGGGTAGCAATTTGCTATGTTAATATATATATATGTGATGCATCTGTCCTTCTCCTATGTAATTACACTTGCACGTGGTCAATAAAAGACTATGAGCATTAAGCTGTCATTGATATATAGATAAGTTGGAGCCTAATGAAAATGTATGCTACATTAATTTTCTTTAAACTTCTTTCTGTGAACAAAAGTTTCTTGGGCCGAGGTGGCCTTAACCTGGGCAGCCCAGCTGGTCAGTAAATCTCTTAGCAAAGTATGGGCCGGGCAGCCCAGCTGGCCCATGATCTGAACTACATTTTTTTCTTTTTTTCTTTTCTTTTATTTTATTTTCTTTTGTTTTCTTTGTTTTTTTGTGTTTTGTTTTGTTTTGTTTTGTTTTTGTTTATTTATTTTTTTTGAGCAATCAAGGAGGCAAAAAGAAACAATAACACTAGGGAGAACTAATAAATTTACCTGATAATTATGTCTAACAGTATAAGCGCAACATGATATTTTTACAACCCTCTGTTAGGGCGTCATACCCTTTAGCTAAATAAACAACAGCAAGAGTTGCTATATATCCTCATTAAATGATATTATGAAACTTAAAATATTTATATTCATTACGAGTCTATCACCAATTAAAATTAGTGAAATAAATACAATGGAGAGACAATTATTTTATGTACTTTTTATTCGCGGAAATTGGTGGTGGCAGGTCAGTATTTAGGGGGATGAATGAAGTTAAATGGAATTAAAACAAAATATCGATATCCTTACTCCTTATAAAATGAGGAGTTGATTTGGAGACTTAAATAACTATCTGTCCAAATCAATTTTCAGCCATCAGATGCATCAATCTATTTTAACCAGCGCCATTGATTATCGACATCAAATGCCCAACCCAACTTAACGCGTCGTCTTTTCTCGGAAAAGTGAAAAAAAAAAAAACGCGTATCAATCTATTTTCCGATGGAGTATATCATTTATTGGATCATACATATATTTGCTTGCTGACTCATTGGTCTAAACGTACGGTATTTCATTTCTTTTTGAAGATTTGGGAGCATGAGATGGGTTGCTTATTTGATTATATCATTTATAATTATTGTTGTTGATTTTATTTATTTTTTTTGTCAAACATTATTAAAAATTTAGTTTTTGAACATTGCTCTTTATATATAATATTTTTATATTTTTAGTACATGATTATATTATTATGATATAGTACAAAATTAGATGCTATTCTAATTTTTAAATACAAATAAAAATATTAATACCCCACTGCAATGCGTGGTCACTGTACTATTAAAGTATAAAGATATAGTCATCAACTGAGAGATCTAAGCAAAAATAGAAAAAGATACACACAATTTTGAGAAGGAAGGATATTGGAAGGAAACAAGATTTCAAATCCTCGTGAGATAATTAATTAAGACGAAGCTGTATGAGCATAACTAAGAAATTCAAAATTAGAGATGACAATTGATCACAGAAAAGGCTAATGATAATTGATTAAAAAAAGATAGGTCAGCTCATTTAGATAATTTTTTTAGATAATTTGCTTTCATATTTTTGAATGAAAAAAAAATGATACTAAAGATGTGAAAAATACAAAGATTTATCAATATTATTTTTTTTTATTGATGAAATATCAATATTATTAATTTGTTACTGATACGATCAGGTTGGGACTTTGGGTACTTATTGTGTGATACAACGGATACTTGTATATATATATATCATATATGTTCATCTTTTTTTTTAAATGTAGAATGTATGACAATCTACCTAGCAAATCTTTTGTCCTAATTATTTGATACTGTTTCTTATTTTAGAGTATATCTCGGAAGCTATTTAAGTTGCTCCAATGTGCTAACAAATATTACAAACCAAACATTCTGACCTAAACCTGAAAAGCAGAATTAATACATTTTGAGAATTTGAAAATCATGAAGAGCCTTCATTCAGCACTCTTTTTCTTGGCATTTCTAGTTGTATCCCAGGAATGTAAGTATCATATATGTTTAAAACTTTAAATCCATCTTTTTCTAAGAAAATATCTCTTTTATTTTTCAATTTCTTCAGTAGAACAAATACTGATTCCTTTCACTTTCTTTTTCGATAAAACAGTAGTCGATAAGTGTGTCGCTGCCGACGATTGCCCTTGCAGCAATGGAGTGAGGCCATGTTATGCGCAGGCTTGCGACAGCGGCGTTTGCTACTGCTGCCTATCCAGCAACTCGCGATGCCAATTGCAAGCGTCACTCGACGAGTGCAAGGCCAGTTGTCCCTGCGTCGGCTGTCCTCAACCGCCTCCCTGCAGCACCAACTGCCGTCCGCCTGCGCCCTGGACGAACTACGGCACCTAATTTGTTGGTTTCGCACTAGGGGGATCGATCGAAGGTTGCAATAAATTAATTAGTTAATTAGATTCTGTTTTTGGTTAGAATAAACTGATGATCAGCATTACTGTGAAATGTTAGAATTAACAGGCACAAGGTCTGAATGTTCTGATATGAATGCTTCCTTTCATGCTGTAATGGGCAGATTTGCTTTGTTATAAATTTGAAACTTGAAAGATATTTAACTAGTGCTTGATTAATTTGAAATTGATAATTAAATTTAAAGCTGATTGTTATGTTATCGCGAGTTTAATTTGTGATTAGTCGTCCTTCTAGTTTGCAGTTAATTTCTAGGATATTTACGTTGGATATATATCGATCATATATCACGATTGGATTTACTGGTGTTCTTGATCTGAAACATATACACACAAGGATATTCACTGGTGTTCTTGATCCGTACACAAGATTAATTAATATAAAAACCATCTTTGTGGCGAGAAATTAAAAAGGGTCTTAAAGAAATGCTCAAGACAATAAGATCGAATTAGAAGAAAAAAAATATGAAGTAAATGTAGAAAATGACAAATTAAAAAGTGTTAAATCTATACAAATGAACAATATAATTAGCTAGCTGCTAGCCTATAAAAACAATATGCAATAAGGTTCCTCCAAGAAAACAAATAAAAAAGATTTTATGGATTAACCTACTAATCAGAAATTAAAATAAAATGACAGTAAAGTAACAGTTGATTCGAACCAGATCGAATCTTGCATCAACTATACGTACTCGTGGTTTTGAACGACAAGAATGTTTGCCGGATTTTCGTACTTCGACGAAGCAAGCATGTCGCCAATCACTCCTAGCTCCTTCGACTCCATCCCTTCCTCCAACGCCAAGCTAACCATCAACGACGAGTTTCCTCGCCTTCGACCAACAATCACCAAATCGTACTTGTCCCCAAAACTTTGAAGTGTGAAGACAATCTTCTCGACGTCTGTTGTTGTGACCTCACTAACAACCAAGCGGTTATTGTTGATGTTCTCTCTTTGAAAGTCGTCGATGACTTCACGATCCAGTGCCTCTTCTGCGTCGTGTGATGATGAACCCTCCGTCTTCCTCTTCTGGCTCTTGCTCATGATGTCACATGTGTAGAACCGCAACAGGTTGATGTGAACTTTCGGGTGGCATGCCATTCGAGATGCAATTGCAATCCCCTCCCTGTCGTCTGGGCCCCCGAAGAACACAACACCAATGTGATATTGCCAATGAGAATGAGAAACTAGTGTGATTTGTTGTATACAATGGTACACCATTATGCCAACTGAGCTCCGTGCCTACGATTAATGGTACGTAGTTACACGTTAATTAGTATGTTATATATATTTATAACGGTACTTTGACCCTTAAAAACGAAAGAATTATTACCTGCTCCAGGACTTTCGGGACGAGGCTCCACACGCTATGGTTGGTACTTAAACAAACTATTGATGAGTTCTTCCTTGGAAACGGAACTATGACTAGATCGATGTTCCTCTCGATGATGAATGCGCATATGTCCTGGTATATGTTCTGTTGCGGCGCAATGGATGTGAACGGCAGCACTGTCACCTTCTCTGTTTTCTCCTACTTGACATTATGATCACAAGTCAATTAGTTTTTTGAAGGAATAAATGAAAATTGTAATACTAATCATGATTAGTTTAGAACTTCAAATAAGCTAAAACTCCCTGAAAAATTACAAATTAAGAAAAAAAAGATATATCAAACTCAAAATTCAACCTCTTATAAATTAGTATATATCAACTTGAAGCTTCAATCGCTAATAAATTAGTTTCTGATTGAAATTCCAACTCATGCTAAGAAAATAGAAGTAAGATGATAAAAGAAATTAAAATGCAAAATTAAATAAAAATGTACTATAATATTACCTGTCCAAATGAGATAAAATGCTTGTGGACAAGTTCCATCTGCTTCATATTAATCTGCCCGTTCTTGTTGCGATGGTTTATAAGACTGGAGGCAACACGCGCATTCAGATCGACGAGATGTAGGGGATAAATTCTTGTCGAGCTTTGTATCTCCCGGGAAGTCAAGCACTCGAGAAAATCCAACAAAGTGGGGATCGGGTTCTCGTCGAAGAAGTAGGAGAGCACACGGAGCTCGGTGTGGCGCCCGTGCGCATTGTGCACCGTATGACCACCGCTGGAATTGTTTCTTTCTGACGAGTTCAGCGGCTTGTAGAACACCGAAACTAGCGGTGCGCATATTGCTGTTATGCCTAGAACTGAAAATGTCATCATAGTAACAGACCCACTGTCAAGCACCTGTAAATTATAGTTTTGTTCAAATAAATTCATATATTTACATGAAAGATACAGCACCTACATTCTATATATAATTATTCAAAATGTTAAAATGACTACCAAAGTAATTAAACTATTTTCTTGTGGTATCAAATAAATAATATGGTTTCAATTAGAAAACTATTCAAAATAGCAAATTACAAAAATATATGACAAAAATCTGAAAGAAATAAGGAATAAGAAGTTTTCCTACCTACATATATATTATAAATGAGGAGGGATCCGGTGCCAAGTCTGATCCGGTGCCAACAGTACCAAGTCTGCGATTTTCATATCCAAATTTTGATTTATATGGCTCAATAAATTCTTTATATCAAAATCTTATAGCATGCAAAAATTTTTCATTTCTGGAGATTTTTAAGTATTTATTTCGGATTTTCTAATAACAACTATACAATATTAATAAAATAATCAATGTTTCATATATAACTTTTGAAAAATCTGAAATAAATACTTAAAAATCTCCAGAAATGAAAAATTTTTGCATGCTATAAGATTTTGATATAAAGAATTTATTGAGCCATATAAATCAAAATTTGGATATGAAAATCGTAGACTCGGCACCGTTGGCACCGGATCCCTCCTCATTATAAATTTAGTACTCATTTTCAATTAACAGAACATGTTAATTGGTATCTATATATATATATATACCTGACCGTAGTTCAAATACATGAAGGCTATAATCTCAAAGAACCCTTTGAAGTTCATAACCAGTCCCAAGAGCATTCCCTTTTTGAGTGACATGTCGCAACAGCAAGAAACAATCGCTACCGTAGTAAACTTTGCGAGGCATATGGTTAATACGATCAGGGCGAGCGAAACCCAGAGCCTGGCTTGCTGGCATCCTGCACCCCAGTCCATGTTGCGCCCCACAACAACGAAATAGAGGGGCAGCAGCAGCTCCTGCCCCACCACCTCAATCCGGTCGACCAGAGCCGTCCCAAGAGCTGACCCGTTAGGCAATGCGAAGCCCATCATGATTGGACCCAGGAAGAATATTGCGCCTGCTATGTCACTCAGCATTGCCAGGAGCAGCATTGTGATTGTAATCACAAACATGTGTACTTCCCTGAAACATCAATTATAAATTAAAAGATGTTATACATTCTTTCAACATATTTTGTGCTAAGAAATATAAACTATGTATAATTTGTTAGATTTGATACCTTACATAACCCGTGGATTGTGTGTCTTGAACAATCCACTGGCCATACGGTCGCACGATGAAGACTACAAATGCAACAATGAACAGGTTGATAGCAATGGTGATCCAAACACAGTTATGCTGACCTTGGCTTACGATTCCAAATAATCCTAGCAATACTAGTCCAGTTGTGGTTTGAACCATAGAAGCCGACAGGGTGAGGCGTCCGAGCTCGCTACTCAGAAGCCCGAACTCAGATAGAATGTCCGACAACACAATGAAGGGGCTATGGGCATACAAAGCTGCCAAGAAAAGCACAAACTTCTCCTTATGCATGACGAAATTACGAATGTTGTTATACAGCATGTATGATACTATTAGACCAGTCATGAATGGAATGACTAAGCTTGCTAAACCGATGATAATCGGCTTCTTCCCAATATTCCACATCATGCTGATATCTGTCTTGAATGCATACACAAATGCCTTGAAGGTGAGTGCTATGAAGCCAATGGCGGTCTCTAGGTGTCGTTTTGGAGGTAACATAAGCATATTATGATCACTCCTGTCACCATGGTGGCCATTTGTCCAAGGCAAGAACATTAGGAAAACAACCTAAAATTGAAAAGAAAAAACAAACAAAATATATAATGTAATGTCACTTTCCTTACCTTTTTTTTTTTTTTTTTGGTTTATAAAATGAGCATTTGTCATATGTACATATATATGCTTTGTTCATATTTAAACTCAAAACATGCATTAGGGGATATTTCAAGTACCTTAATTTAATACATCGGAATTGTACCAAAAAATTATGATAAGGACATCAACAATATACTTAAAATTTGATATTGAAAAAAAAATATATATATTTCATGATGTAACATTAGTTAGTGCGTAATGGCATTAGATTATAATTTACAAATATATTTAATTATAAATAGGTTCAAATATCTTACACCGATCTGACTGACGATGAGTGGTTGTCTGAGGCGAGAAAGAAAAAAATGGAGGGAATGAGATAAAGTACTTATCAGGACAAGCATCAACAAGAGGTGTGGTAAGAAGCCATATACAAAGGAGTTTGGATTTTCGCCGCCTATGACTTCTCCGGTGACGTTCTTGAGCATGTGAAAGTACGCGTAGGTGAATTTGTCTCTCGAGTTATCCGGTAGGATCCAGTCTCCAATCTTCGACACCTCGAGGTTCGCCATATCATAGCAAGCGTTAGAGAAGTTATCGAACCTATCGAAATCCATGTATATCGGTTGTGGAGGAGATGCCATTGGAACTTTTCGATCTTTCACGCTTTCGATGAAGAGTAGACTCTCAAGAATTAGGGTAGAATGTACAAGTACTCAATTTGAAAGCAATTGTTGAAGATTGTGTAGGGGATATTTAGAAGTTTTATTTCTTTGCCATTTTTGTTTCTCTTGAGATCAATTTGAGGAATAGGTAATTAAGAAAGAAATTATAAGATTATGTTACTAAATGATTATTAAGTTTTGGTTTAGTTAACTCTTAACAAAAGAAACAAAAGATTGTTAAAGATTAATCTAGTATATATCTCTAATTATGTTACGAAACTAATTAACATGGCTTCTTAAACTTATTCAACTAAAATTCCTCTTAAATAAAATGGTAGATATTATTTTTTTCTCTTTGGTAGGTACAACTTGCAACTCAAAAAACAATAATAATGTGCATTCAATCTATCCAGCTGACTATATTAAATAAGAACGCTCGTATATATTTTAGTTATCATCTACATATCGACATTTATCATAACAAATTTGTAAAAAAATTACCATATTCTATAATTGGGTTATGTTTGTTTTGACTGTTGTGCTATGCTCTTTGTTTCGTTTACTTGGAGATGCGCTTGAGTTGTTGAATAACTTATTATCATTACTCCTAATTTGGTTTATTATGTTGGAAAAGTGGGCACTAATAGATTTACTATCTTGCCTAATTTTGTTTACCTATTTTTAATATTTTAATTGGGTTTAATTGCTTTTATTTCCTTCATCCTTTGATTCGTTCGTATCTTTAAAAAACATGAAAATTCTTAGAGATTTTCAGGTATTTATTTCAGAATTCTTAAAAGTTATATATGAAACATTGGGATCAAATATTTCTTTATCATATGGTGGAACACAAAGAAGCACATTTGCATTTGCAAATTGCAATTAGTATATATATATATGAGTTGCTGGATTCACTTAAGAATTTTCTTAAGAATATTTAATTTGTTCTTCAAAAAGCAATCTACATGATTAACAGTTTAATATGCAACTTATTGATCTAATATGCATGCTTGTGCAGTTGTGCTCAAATCCATATGAGTGCTATCAGAAATAAAGATTGTGTACATTGAGTTTTAGTGTTTTACCAATAGTATATATGGATAATGAAGAAAAGAAATTGAAGTTTGTTCTTAGAGGTTGCAGATCTACTCAATGGGCTTTTGGGACTTCTATTTGTATATATCAAATGCTGATGATGAACAGACGGCCCAAAACCTTTTCAGAATTCATTTTGTTTCATGATGGGCCTTTCAAAGAGCCCAAAAATATGCCGAACTCTTTTAACCTATATGGCAATATGAGAGAGCGTTAAACTACATTATGATAAGCTAGTGTCAACATAAATAACTCAATTCCAGTTCCATCATTTTGATTTTCATCTGAAAAGATAGCCAGATATATACCGGTTTTAATTAATAATAGTAAATAACATTTTTGAAAGTTCAATTACAATTTATTTTTCCTTATCAGCAATTAATTATAATACTTTTTTTTACTCCCTATGATGTGGCAGTTCGTATAGTTTTCTTCTAAATGAATATAATAATAATAATTATTATTATTATTGAACTAATTAAAATATGAGGAGGGGTCAAATAACCATGTTTTTTTGTGACCGATCGGTGACCGTAAAATTAAATCTAAAATAACTACAATTTAAACTGTTAAATGACAAAACTCATTGATAGAATGTATTGTATATATCATGTTTTAATTTTATTTACATATGCATCAAGCATTAACAAAAATCGATGGTTCAAATTCTCTTGATGACTATTGAAACGATGTTAAAACTTTATCATTTTTTTTTTGTATATATTATTTAGATCATTTAGAATACATCTAACGGTTTAGATTTATTAATTTATATATAAATAGTGAAATGATCACCGCGGTCACCAAAACCCATGGTTATTGAATCCCTCCTCTTAAAATATAACTTTGATAATGATTCTTGAAATGTTTCACAACAATTAAAACAAAGAGGACATTCTTAAACATCACATAAGAAATAATCAATGAAGTAATTAATGACCTTCATTAAAAAGATACAAGTAGAAATGTACAATATATGTTCATCTAATATGGTATTATCAGTCAAACTAATAATCGTCACAAATCATTTAAAGAAACGGTATTGACCCACTTTAAATGTTCTAAGTAATAATTACAATTAAATGTCCCTCTTAACTTAGATGATTCCGACAGTTCCTTCATTGCAAACATATTAGGTTGTAAAATTTTTAATCTTCCAATTACTTAGGAATTCCACTGCATTGGAGGAAATTATCCTTATCAGAATGGGATGTGTTAATTAATAAAATAGCTAAAAAACTAGATACATGGAAAGGTAAACTACTTACATTAGGAGGTAGACTAATCTTATTAGATGTTGTTTTGTGTGCTATTCCTCTATATTGGTTGTCTTTTTATAAAATGCCAGTTAAGGTGAGAAATAGGATAGATGCTTTAAGGAGAAGATTTCTATGGTCTGGTAATAGTATAGGGACTAGGAAATATGCACTTGTTTCTTGGGATACAGTTTGTTATAGTAGAAAGCAGGGAGGATTAGGTATTAAAAATTTAGATAGAATGAATATCTCTTTGTTAGGGAAATGGTTATGGAGGTATTGGGATAATTCAGAAAAGGGTCTTTGGAAGTCTATTATACATTATAAATATCATAATAGGAAATCAATATATACATGTTCTCCCTTTTGGCAGGGAGTATTAAGAACTAGAAATTATGTTGAAATAGGAATTAGGAAATTAGTAGGGAATGGACAAACTACATTATTTTGGGATGATAAGTGATGTCATGAATGTAGTTTAAAATCTTTATTTTCAGATATTTATATTATGAGTAAGGATAAAAGTATTACTGTAGATAAAGCTATAGAGAAAGGCATTAACAACTTTGAATTTACTGGTAGATTGAGTGACAAATTACAGGAACAGTTCAATGAATTGCATAGTTTAGTTTCCTCTATTTCCTTATCTGATACTCAGGATTCTATTGTTTGGAGATGGACTTCATGTGGAGTTTTTTTTTGTTTCTTCCTTTTATTCTTGGTTAGAGGATGGGGGTGTCAAGAGTAATAGATTTCAATTAACTTGGAGTTCGATTTTACCTTTAAAAATTAAAGCTTTTTTATGATTAATACAAAGAAATAAGATTTTAACTAAGCACAATTTGAGTAAAAAAGGATGGCCTAGAGATACTAAATGTGTTTTTTATAATGAAGTGGAAACCACAGATCACTTATTTGTACGATGTCCATTAGTTAGAATTTTTTGGGATTGGATAGCTAGATATAATAATTTTACTTTTCAGTGTAATAATATTGACGAGTTATGGCAGATAGATAATAATACTTCTTTGAAAAATAGTAAGGTCATAGAGATAGTTAGAGGTGCTGTTTTAAGAAGTATTTGGATTGAAAAAAATAATATAATCTTTAGACAAAAACAAATCAAATCTCTTAGGGCAATAGGATACTCTATTATACACTTAGCTTTATATTGGTGTCAAAAGGATAAAGATGAAATATATTCACAAGTACAATTAGTTGTACTCTAAGAGAGGAGGAGGAATCACCTACTCCAAATATGGCTTTGTCGGAGGAGCTGTTGTATGGCGTCGAGGAGATTTAAGCAAATGATTGAGTTCTGTTTTCATGATAAGTTTGATTGTTTTCTTGTGCAGGTTAATGGAAGATGAGAGTCAATTATACTACTAGTAATCGCTATCTTTTGTTTTGGGTTCCTGACTTTAAGTACCCTGATATGTTAGATGGTCTATTAAAATGTGTCGATATATGATGTTGTTTTGGATAGTTGGATGTAAGTTGGTTAAGGTTGATGCATGTTTAGATCTTAAGTAGACATTTAAATTCTATTAGGACGTAAATTCCCTATAAATGCCGGGGATTTGTGGCATTCAATTTACTAGTTTCTTAATGAAACTGGTGGGTTTACCCACTTTTTTTCAAAAAAAAAAAATACAATTAAACTTTATAATAATTACAATTAGACTTTAATAAATATAGAAGAGTGTTACATTTATACCAGAATAAAATCAAAATCGATACCGACTGTGTTAGTATTCATATTAAATAGAAATATATTCAAATTATTGATTTCACTATGTAACTTACTATATGGTGTCCTGAGATGTTTTAAACATATAAATTGAATACTTTAATAAATTAATTTGAATATCACTAAATTTGACATGAATACTAACAAAGTCGGCATCGATTTTGATATATTTTTTTTAATTTATATATCAAATCTCATAAATCATAAATAAAAGTAATGGGTGAAGATGATATTGCATTTTTTATAAAAAAAAAAAAAACCCACCAAGTCAATCCTTTTTTTTTTTTTTGTAAGTATTTTCTATGTGGAGGCTCCTGGAGAAGGATAGAGTGGAGGCTCCTGGAGAAGGATAGAGTGGCGTAAGGTACGTAGTGCCGTACTGTTATGGTAAACTTAACATCACAAAAATGAAAAATAAAAAGAGAAAAAAAGAAGAAGAAGAAGAAGAAGAGCTGCTCGGTGGATTGGGTACACCAGATGGCATCGCCCCACACTCGGCACGTCACCATCAGCCGCATGATCCACACTCGACCCCACCTGTCAGCACTGACGTATCCACTCCATCGAACCAGAATCGTACAGCTAACTGCTCGAGTACTCAGACTCATCACACTCCAGTCTATCTATCCCTGTCTTGGACAGACTCATAGTGGCATCTCAATAAACTAATATTCTATTCTATAATGTCTATTCTATTATTATTATGTTCTATTATTATATTATTCTGTTGAGAAACACCTAAATAGATATCAAAAGAAAAAATATATGCATCCCCGAATTGCCTCAAGAATTAATGATCTGTTGTAAAGTTGCTGCATAAAATAATATAAAATTTGTTGAAATATTCACCGCACCCCTGTTAGGACAAAATACCTACACCTCTGTAATGGAATACTCTCTGCATTTACCGTCTACTGAAATACTCTCCGCACTGCCAACCATTTACTATATTGAAATCCAAAATTAAGTTCAAAAACTCCTCGCATCTGTACAGACTACCAACAGATCGAGAGTTATGGGGGCAAAACTCGAGTCTTGATATCACTACTCTATCAAAAATTGATACGACTCTATTAGTATTTACCTTATATAGATTTATATTCATATTAATTTATTTATTATTCAAGTATTATATATATATGTAAAGGGAGTTGATAGCTGCACCCCTTAAAAAATTTCTTTAACCGCACCTCAATACATTTTTAGTTAAAAATTATTTTTCAAATACAACAAATCATTTTTTACTGGTTGCAACTCACATCCTCAATTGAACAAAACACTTATATATATACAATAGAAAGATAAAAAATAAAAAAAATCACTAAATTTATGAGAGTATGAGAAAGAAAGATAAAATATTACTAATTTAGTTCGGAGAATAAATAAGGGGGAAAGTTAAGGGGAGCAAAGATAATTTCTCATATATAAAAGTCATTAATTTCTATAATTTCTCGGTTAACATGAATACTAATCCAGCCGATACCGGCATTGTTGGTAACAACTTCGATGTCCTATAACATGTTCCTTCTTCATCCCATCATTCCGATTTCATATCCTCTGACTGGCTGCACACCGAACCGGCAAAAAGAAAAAGAGAGTGACCCGCCAAACTGAGAGCCCACCTCAGTCACTCTGTCTTTCTCTCTGCCGGTTCGGTATGCAGCAAGTCAGACGGTAACCATCCCATCATTCCATCCTACCTTACATTCCATTCTATGATTTCTATTACTAGGAAAGAAAGGATTGTTACCTCTCTCCCACTTTTCACCCCCACCAACACCACCACCACCACCACTATCCCTCCCTCTCTTCTCTCCCCTATAATCATAGCCTCCTCTCTTTACTTACCCACCTTGCTTCCCTTTCCAAGCCACGCAACACTCCTCTCCCTCTCCCTATACAACCGCTTCACTTCCCTCACCATACCATACCATAACATACCATCCCATACCAACAAACCAACCAAAGCTACCCACTTTTCACTCGGTACCCAACAAAAGGAAACACTAATTAATGGCGAGCAAGACAAGGGGCAGCGGGCCGTACCAGTACGAAGGAGGGGTACCGGAGGACCGGCCATGGCGGCCGTGGATGGTCCCGCTCATATTGATAGCCAGCGTGGTGGTGTTCGTGGTCGAGATGCTCGTCAACGACTGCCCCGCCCATCCGAGTCCCTACGGCGGCTGCGTGGCCAAGTTCCTCCGGCGCTTCTCCTTCCAGCCGCTCAAGGAGAACCCCCTCTTCGGCCCTTCTTCCTCCACGTAAGTTACCCAATTATGCAATTATCCAATTTTGGTTCCCAATTTGGATTGATCATGAATTCATGATGGAATGGAATGGAATTGTGTGTTATCATGATTCGTGATTATTGGGAATTAAATTGTGGCTAATTCTGTTATGGATCAGATGAAATATGGGCCGTTCATTTTTTTATAATCGGATGACCACGATATATCTTTTTAGATACAATTAAAGGGAGATGTTAGATAAGAACCGCTCGATTTTCATTGAAAGATTGTTTTGCCGATCATAGAGAACAACTCTTAAATTATTGGTTGGTGATATGTTGGGGTATTATTTATTTATTTATGCCATCAAATTCAAGTGCATCCTTTTTTGTTACTAAAATCCTTTTTTTTTTTTTTTTTTGGTTTGCTTTGGCCTTCAAGTAAGCTGCTTTTGATATGCTTTTGATTTCTTCATACTTTACGGTTTATAGTTTGGAGAGTTACTTTGAATAAGTTAATTGAATTAGTTCAGGTGGTAAGTTTTATTTGATGTATGATCATGTACTAAATAAATTAGTTCAATAAGCTAGTGGAGGTTGTTTTAAAGAGAATATGTATAAACATAGTGGAGCTGAGCTGCTGAGGTGATCATTAATTATTGCCTTGTACATTATAAATTTATAATAGTACACGATTCCACGTTGCAAACTAGTGTTTGTTGATGATATACACTTGTCAAGTTTGAGATTTTTATAAAAAAATCAGGACAAATTTTAGTGCATCAATCAGTCAATTTCAGTTCTGTTATGGTTTTATTCTAATATTAAGTGCTTTTCTAGCTAGCTTTACGGCATCATGGAGAACTTTGAAAATCTAAACATTTGTTCTTGTTTTGTCAGGCTTATTAAAATGGGCGGTATTGTTTGGGACAAAGTGGTACATCAGCACCAAGGCTGGAGGCTTCTTTCGAGTATTTGGCTTCATGCCGGCCTACTTCACTTGTTAGTTAACATGCTCAGTCTCCTATTTGTTGGCATTCGCCTGGAGCAGCAATTCGGGTTTGGTAAGCTTATAACCTCAATTTTCTGAATTTTATATACATGTGAAGGATACCGGCATTTCTTGTTTTGTCAGTATCATGCATAATTATGTTCTCTATATGAAAGATCGAATATCTAAACAGTTCCAAGGAACCATATATGACAAAATGCCCTTGACATTTTATCAAATATAAATTACAGAAAGGATTTCTATAATTAAAAAGTATGAATGTTTAGATTTACTTAATAAGATATAATAGCAGATAATAGGAAAGGATGAATAATAATTTTCTGTTGCACCTCTTTGTATATTTCAGTAAGAGTTGGTACGATATATGTCGTATCGGGATTTGGAGGGAATGTCCTCTCAGCTCTTTTCTTGAGGAATGGTGTTTCGGTTGGTGCATCTGGTGCTCTATTTGGTTTGCTTGGGTCTATGCTTTCTGAACTCATTACAAACTGGACCATCTACTCTAACAGGGTATGTGAATCAATGATCACATTTCTATTTATTTATGTACACTAAATATAATGGATTTGCAAAAGGTCACTGTACTGGTAAGTGTTGGAGAGGTGATGCCCATTCTTGAGCTCCTTAATGTTCCGATCCTTTGTTAGGTTTGTGATGACATATGACAAAAATTGACTAGATATCTGTTTTCAAAATAGAAAAACATGTCAATAAATTCTCTTTATGTTGTAGTTAATAATGATCTGTCAGTTTTTGCTATATGAAGCAGTGAGAACATACTTTTGAAAACAGCAGCATTGGGAGAAAGTTGAAAGTGATGTGTTTTAAATTTCCATAAGTCACCAATTAATGATAACTACCATTCTTTCATTCCTTTTTTTTTTTTTTTTTTTTGTGGAAATGGTCAAATTGTAATGAAATTCTCTGCAATCACATCAGTTTTAGGCAGTTATTTGCCAGTAAGAATCGTAGCATTATCAAATGACTGCCATTCATCTTCTATTTTGTTAGGCTGCTGCCGTACTAACGCTGGGGTTCATAATCGTGTTGAACTTGGCTGTGGGTACACTCCCACATGTTGACAATTTTGCCCATATTGGAGGCTTCATAACAGGCTTCCTCCTCGGGTTTGTGTTGTTACCCCGGCCACAGTTTGCTTGGATGCATCGCAATGAACTGCCTCAGTCTAGCCAATCAAGATCCAAGTACAAGCCGTACCAGTATGTTTTGTGGATCATCTCACTTCTCATAGTACTGGCATGGTATGTGTCATAAAAATCATTCAAGGAATTAAAATAATAAATTTCAAATACATGTCATACTGAATGAACATGCCTCAAGTAACGACTTTTTTGTTTTCAAAATAACAGGTTTACTGTTGGCTTGGTTATGCTTTTCAAGGGCAAAAATGGAAATGATCACTGCCACTGGTGCCACTATTTGAACTGCGTACCGACTTCAAAGTGGAGTTGCGACTCCAGCTAGACTTGATATTACACGAATAACACATTGCTTTGCCTGTGTTTGTTTGTATATAAACCATAGTGTGTTTTACTTTTTTGTTCGTTGGATCCTTTTAGAATGGATTTCTTGTAATTCCTTTCGGGTATATATCGGTTTGGTTGTTAGTTATATGTTCGTGTAATTACGTACTAAGTTCAGATTTGTCTACTGGTAGAGGAAATGATCTGGAGGTTTGTTTCCTTCCCTTTATGTTGTTATTGTTTTGTGATTATTCTTCCTTTTCTTTTTGTTTTGGCAATCCAATCTTTCATGTTGATTCTTCACTGGGTAGTCTGTTTCAAACTTTCAAACCTAGTTTTGTGCACTGTCAATTTTTTTTTTTTTTTTTTTTTTTGGGTTTAAACAGGAGAATGCGGTTAGTCTAGAGATGAAGATTCTGCAACCATTTAACACCCAGTTAATGCAAAGAAAAATGACAGATGTGAAAGAATCAAAGAATGCATAGAGTGACTTTGTGGACTTCGATGATTCCATGAAGTGCAATTATTTGTCTACACTGTACTAGTAAAGAGTCTATGTCTTGCTTTGAATTGAAATTGTTGTTTCTTATAATAAGTTTTTAACTCGCTTTGGATCAAAATTATTATTTCTTATAATAAGTTTTTAAGATAATATGTAATGGGCCTTAAATTGAAAAAATTGATATGGAAGTTAAGTTTTAATGGGTTGAGACTTGAGACATTAAAGTACATCAATGGTGGTGATTAATCTAATTAAACAATCAACAGCTAAGATTTATTCGTTGGGAAGATAAAATTTTTATATCAAAAAATCTAATATGTTTTTATTAGGAGCAAGGATGTAGAAAAAAAGAGATAAAATAACTCCACATACTTAAGTAAGCTGAACGCGTGAACTGTTATACTATTCTTAAAAGAAGACTAAATCTTACCTGCCAGGCTGCTATAAGAGCCATGAAAGGCATGAATAGACTTTAAAGGCGAGGTCCATATTTATATTATTTGGAGACAGATAACTTGTTGTGACTTCGACAAACAAGAAAAGGAGTTTTACAAGGTTTTCTTGTAAGGGAGCTGATAATAGATGTGATACCAAAATCGGTTGTATTAATATTCATGTTAAATGAGTTAATATTAATGTTAATTCGTGTAGTATTCAAGTTATTTGTATAGTTATACAAATGCAGTGTACAAAATAAGTTGCTTAATAAAGTCATTAATTTGAATAGTTCACATATTTAATATGAATACTACTACACAGTCGGTTTCGATTTTGATACCATTTGGTATCTCTTTAACATTTTTCTTTTTATGAATAAACATTGGCCATTCATTATCATTAATCATTAGACTAAATTGGGCTAGAGAGGTCACTTTTACAAACTGACGAGAAAAGTAAACAGAAAAGCTATATTAACAACGTTCTATTTATTACTACAAGCAGTATTAGCAACAGGTTTTACCTATATGTTTAGATTGACTAATTACACTGCAATGCGGATCCTCAACATATTTACACGGTACAGACATCATACTATCTGTATGACAGCAGCAATGCGCAAAGATCCACCTTGTAGAAGATCTGCCAGCTCATCAAACAGAAGTGCTGTTCGCCAACCCCAACCTTTTGGTGCTTTCGGTAGAAGGGTCCCGGCCTGTTTAAGGCTCCCAAATACCATCACCTCCCTCTTTGATGGACAAATTAGCTGACAGTATCATTAATAAGTAGTAAGACTTATCTTATCCACAAGTATAATCGAAAGATAAATTCCAGGAAACACAGCTTAAGAGAGTTGATACTAATCTTAACTTCAAGAACCAAGTGCATAAAAGATCCAAAATGATTTTACTAATGCACAATTTGCCATAAGTGTTAATCCCTTTTAACTTTAACCTATTTGGTCAAAAACCTCAACTGACATCGAGAAGCACGACCAAACTGAACTAAAGATAATTTCAAAAAATACTTGTCTTTTTTTGGGTGGCCATCCACAACAATATGGTACATGCCAGAACGTATACAACCATTGTGGTAATACAATCCCATAATTTCCCCTTCTTAAATTGAGAAGTCCAGTTTACCTTATACCGGGCCGTGACCTTCTCTCTTGAGTCAATGTACATGTGAGCCTGAACAAAAAACACCATTTTTTAATGAAAACCATGAAATTGTAAGGCAAAATCTAACAAACATTTACCACTTTGCACATAAAACAGAGCATTCACCGTATTTCCAAACAGCAACGATGATTTTGTCCATTTACATATTACACCCAACAGATAGCATCAAGATCAAGTTATGTTAGCCTTACTCTTTGTAATTTCATATGAACTGAAAAAACCTTCCATAGACTTCAACCAACATCCCGGGCCCAAAGACATCATCAGCATACTTATTTGCATAATCAAGGGTAGTGAACTGAGAACCGATAAGAATAGACACGGCATGACCTTTTTATACCATTGTTTGTTAACACCTAAAGGCCTTGTTTGGTATTGGGTTAAAGTGGGAGATAAAGTGGGAGATGGGGGATAACTTCTTATCACTAGTCTCACTGGTGATAAGGCCCCATTGAGTTTATCCCTCCTATGTCTTCACTTTATCCTTCTCCCAAACATGGGCTAAAAAGCTTTGGTTTTGTTGCAGCTATGTAAGCTACTGTTTTGACTGGCAAAACATCGCATAATTTTAGGTTCTCTTTAAAAACCAAAGAGCAGATATGCATCACATTGCATATAATATGATAAACAACAGAATGATGCTAATGTCTATGCACAGACCTTTCTGAGGGGATCAGTCACCTCTGCCTTCCGCCTGTGGAGGAATAAACCTGGAGAATGCATTGACAATGTTAGAAATAGCCCATTTTTTCCTTCATAAATGCACTTCTTAATGTAAGAAACAACTTGAAGGTTTAACCAAAAAACTTTACATTAAATAGAAGAAAGTACCTAGCGTACGACGACCCTGGGGGTCTTCATCATTGAATGCTTGCACACTCACCTAATAAATAATAAATAAATAAATAAAATCTTGACATCAATGTTGAAAGGAAATAAATTACACTTTAAGAAAACAGATAAGATATCAAAACAAGCACAGACCTTCCAGAGGGAACCAGCATAAAACACCTCAGGAGAATGCTTAACCTGGCCATCAGTGAGCCGGTGCACATCTTCGAATTCCACACTGATATTTATATTTTTTTTGTTAAATGGATGTGCAAGATTTATTTTTGAGCCCCAATTTTAAGCAACTTTGGCTCAGAGAATGCATTGATCATGATTTGGAAGGTATTTTATACAAATCTGTAGTACAATGTGTTAATCCTAGCTTTTCTTTTGGCCTGCTTCCAACCCCTTGAGTATCAAGTTGATTTTAGCCTTTCAAGGTAGTTTATTATGCAGATAAAGCTGATTGGGTTGAGTAGAAGCTTTGTATAACAACTGACTGTTAATTGAGACATCAGAACATTTAGAACAACAAATACAAAAGAGAGAGAGAAGATGCAAATCTTACCCAAAACGAAATGGAGGGAAGTGACTTAGAGGTGTTTTAAAATCCAAAGAAATTGCAGGTGCCTCCTGGCTTTCTTCAGAGATATCCCAATCAGGTGCAAGCCCAAGTCCATTATCCTCCCTCGAATCCACCATCTGCACTTGGGTCCCACCCATCCCAGAAATTGCACCTGCAGGTCCGCCAAACCTACTACTCACACTGCTTGGCTCATACACTCTCTCCTCACTGAGACCAACCAAAACAGTCAAGCCATCCCCTGAAATCTCGGCATTATGGTCAGGTCTGGCAGTTTCTGACTCAGTCCTGGTTCCCAGTCCAACCGGTACCCGTGAAAAGACAAAACGGGTAGGAGCCCATGCAGCACTTGACCCAGGGCTAGTGGATCCCCTCCCAATGCCAGCTAGGCCATCAGCACCCCCTCTCTGAAATATATATTCAGACATTTAGGAGAAGTGATCATAGAAAGGAAAAATAAAAAAAAATCATGTACTAGTAGTCAGATTTAGTCAAATGAAACTATATTTCACCACTTTAAATATAAATATAAATGTCGTAGTACAGCAAATTCAATTCATTAAACTTACATGGACACGCGAAGACCCAAATAAACTACCACCATCACCTTGTGCCTCAGAGAGGTAAATGTTGCCAATATTACTACCATTACCAGGACTGGTGCTTCTGTCATGGTCTTGTCTGTAATAACTTACTGAGTTGCTACTGCCATGGGCAAAGCTGTATGTTTGTCTACAAGCACACAAGTTGCTTGCAAGGCAGCAGTTTCTGCATGTATCAGCTACAACAGCCTGAACTCGATGACATAAAAGCATCTAGACATGACAAGAAAAACAATATTTAAACACTCTGTCCATAGATGTCAAAAAAACTAATTTGACCATACTTCATACTATATAGTCTAATAAAACTTGAGTTGTACAAATTAAAAAAAAAAATGAATTAGCACAATATAATCATACAAAGATTGTAAAGATTATCTGGTGCATATATTGATCATGCAAAACTTAAGCAAGAGCATATAAGAAATTATTGATGGAAAATGCTATAAATATACACTAGAGAAACTAAAAAAAGGTGGCAGCTCAACACCAAAACTTATTATACCACAGCTACAGAATGCTACAGGTCAGACTTTACAAACCTGTAGCCAGAGGCCATCGTTAAGAGCTTTGCAAGGGAAACCAAACTCTTCAAGCTGTTTCCTCACATTCAACAAGGCCTCAAATGACATATTGCAGTAGAGAAGGGAACCTCCTTCAAATATATTCATGAATGCTTCATATTCATCAGAAGGGAGGAAACAAGAACCCCCTTTTGTGGCACCACTGTTCTTGACTTGCTTCCTCCCTACATTTGCATTGGCCCATAAGGGAATGCTTGACAGTGTTTCGTTTGTCGGACTTGTCGAAGAGCAGTCCTTGTGCCAAATGTTCTCATTAAATTTGTACATTGAGGCATCACTTGATGGAGATGGACAATCAATGGTTGGGTCTGACACATTTCTCTTAGCATTCACACCATCCTAAAATTATCAACACAAAAATTATTGTAGCAAATTCATCTTCCAGCTCTCTCAGTTCTGCAAGAACCCGAGAAGGGGAACCTTGCCATGCCTAGTCATGGCAGGTTTGCATAATATTAACTGGACTGAAACCAAAAATGACAAATAAAAGGGAAATGTTTAAGTTTCAGTAGGAACCAATGGGCAATCCGTATGAATGTGCTGACCTGTATACTATCTGTACCAGACTGGTAGAAGAACATTCAAAAATCAGTTGTCCGCTCATCGTTAACATATGATATGCTAGAGTAAATTAAGAACTGGTTTGAATTTTTATTATGTCAACACTAATATTCAATTCACGAACGAAATGACAAATAGGCTTGCTGTAACAGGTAAAACTGCTGTACCACCAGGCACATCATAGTGGCCAACTAAATAAGTCATGGTATCTATTCTGCAATAGTAGTTTTAGAACATAAGTCATGGTATCTATTCTGCAATAGTAGTTTTAGAACACCACAGTGACTACACATGCAAGAATAAGAAAAATTATTTATCTTTCATCGTACCAGTGATATATTGGAAAAAGGTACACCTGACTGGAATTCAGCCATACAATCGGAAAGATTGATCCGATTGCTTTGAGCCGGCTTGTGGCTTCCCAAATTATCATGAATTTGCAAGTGTAACAGTTCTGACTCAATCAATTGCTCAGATGAACTGTTACCAATAACAGCCTTTCCTTTTATTATAGAACTTGATCTTTCCTCCTCTGATATTGCACCTTTAGCAAGCAGAGTGTACAATGCCAGCTCAAACCTTGAATTAAAAACATCAAAGAAAAGAGATTGAGAGCAAAGTGAACCTAAGTCACAGAAAAATAAATAATTGAGAGCGCAGGAATATGCCGATTTATAAATAAGTGACCCTATTTATACCTTTTCTCCTCATTTGGCACCCAAAGTTCATCAGAAGTAACAAGGGCATGCAGTGTCTGTGCAGAGAGTTTTGGAAGAACCTAAAATGCAAAAATTTCAGGAGAACCACAATTGCAGTTAGTAAAATAACCTAAAGTTTGAATATGGACAGAGTTTAACAAGTTGATAGGTTTTTTTGCAGTGTAATCAGTAACAGTAATGTTGTGAGATAACCCCAGCATTATGATAGAAATCTCATGGTATAAATAGAAACTACAAACAGCAAATCACCTCTCTGAGCTCCATGGTGGCACTTTGACAAAGATAACCCCAGCAAGCACTTCTGACACGCTCTCCATGTATTCCATAATCTTGATTCTCTGCAAAAACCTGCACCAGAGAATGTTAAATCCAAAAAAAATGTAACTTGAAAAGAGAATTTCATCCTAATGCAAAGTGAGAGACCCGGATCGTAATTTGCAACTTTATTTTCTTGGATCTTTTGCTGGAAAGCTTTTCGTATTAGCCAAGGATTGTTTCAGGTAATGAAAAGGCTGGTATATAATCAGTACCGCACGGCTAACTAATTGGTTATTTAAGTACTAGTGTGTCAATCTATCCAAAGATGTATACCAGAACTGGCCAGTAAGAGCTCCTTGTGTGACAAGAACAGTACCTGATATTGAAGGAAGTTTGTTGTCCAGAGCTCAGAAATTATGAAATCTGTGCAAATTGCACACAAATCCTGAAAACAAATCATAAAATAAGAAATGGGAAAATAATGATACATGGGATCAAGAAACAACATCGGGGAGCTTATTAGTTATTACTTTAATTTGCTGTATTGATTCGGTTACACAGATCAATTAGAGGTAAGGCTTCATTAGAATAAAATTCTAACCCAATATCATGCTTGTCAAGATCAATCTAAATCGTAGAATTATTCAATAGTATGTTCACCCGAGAGCATGCATTAAAAACAAAGGAAAGCTAGGAAGGAAACTAAGCATATTTCAAAAGGCATGTGCTATCAGAAACATAGAAACATCACAGGAGTTTGCTTTTTACCATTAGTAAGGTATAGAGACAAGATATACAATTTCATAACATTCGAACATAAAATGAGCTTTAACTAAATGATAATTCTGCGTCCAAGAAAATGATCCCTAAATGAGGAAAAATTTCATAAATGCCCAAACATTCTATCTTAACTGCACCATTGCCCAAGCAGTTAAATTAATTTCATAGATGCCCAAATCACAACTTGCACCCTCTAGACTCGTATTTACTTGCCATTGCCCGTGTAACTTGGCTGTTTAAGTAGCCCATTAAGACGTTATAGAGCGCAAGTTGAACCCACGCCCTTAAATTTGGGCATTGGTGAAAATAACTAGACTGTTTAGGCAGTGGTAGACTGGTAGAGATAAAGATCAATAGTTTGGGCATGTATGAATTTTTTCCCCTAAATGATACTTCTGCGCCCAAGAAAACGATCGGTTCAACAATAAAGAGTGAAAGTTAAATCAGCTTTACATTTTAATTGGCCTTTAATTGACATATATCAAGAAAAATCAGTAAATCACCCATTACATGCCGTTATTCTAAATAGATTTCGTTCACAGCAGAATCAAATTAAAATGAATTCAGGTAACGAACAGCAAATGGTGCCCTTATTTACACAATGAAATTATGTATGGATGGTACTAAACCTGAAGATCAAGAAAAGAGGCGGCGGCCAGGACGCGGAACGCATTGCCGTCGGTCAGTTTGGGGGACTGGCCGTAGACATACGCGAGACAGATCGAGATGGCCTCGGAGTTCACATTGGGATCGTCTATCTGCAGCACCACGGTCGGCGCCCCGGCCTCCTTCCACGGCCCCTGCAGCATGTTCCGGAAGTAGGCGCTGCGGGAGAGGATCAGGCGGTGGAGCCTGTAGGTCGACCCCATGGCCTCCACCGCGACGTCGGAGAACGCGCCGGACCCGAACCCTTCCGCCTGGATGTGGTCGCAGAGGGACGCCAGGTTGCAGTCCATCTGCCGCAGCTCGGGCCCCTGCTGCTGCTGCTGCAAGGGCTGCTGCATCGGGCCGACTGCCGGCGGCGGTGGGGGAGGAGGAGGGGAAGGGAGGGACGACATGGCGGAGGAGCGACGGCGACTGCGACTGCTGCTGGAGTTAATGAGAGGCCGCATAATTGCAGAGAGATGCAATGGAATTCTCCATGGTGAGAAGGAAGGAAGAAAGGAAGAAAGGGAATAATAAATGTGATGATTTATTTGAGGAGTTAAATGAGTGTTGGTACAGTGTGGTTTTATTGTTAGAGTCTATGTTTACAGAAAAACTGTCTATACGTTATATTTTAGAATGTAGCTATATGTTACATTTCGAGATATATCTGTTACATTTTAAAAGTGTATACGTTATATTTCATACATGTTTATGTGGAGGCAAGAGGTTTCTCTTATTATTAGTGTTGATTGATTGATTTGATGGCTGGATTGTTTGGGGTTAGTTAAACTAATTAATGTAAGGGGAGGACTGGAGGGGAGGAATTAATTGAGATTTGTGAGAGAGGAACAGAGTTGATAAAGTTAGATGGGCATTAGAAATTTCAAAAAAAAAAAAAAAAATAGATGGGAGTTTTTTGTGGGAGATACAGAAATTATGTATTTTGTAGATTTGTAATTGTTTTGGAGATGAAATTAATTGCTTACAGAAAAGTAGTTGATTTGAGAGGTTTAAAATGCTAATTTTATTGGTTAATTAATTTGGTTAAGTTTATGAATTATGATAGTGTTGTTAATCCTTATCTTGGATCTATAATTTAATTTTTAATGTTGATAGACTTGTTAAACTAATTAATACAAGGGAAAGAGAAATTAATTGAGATTTAAAAAAGAGGAACACAGTTGATAAAGTTAGATAAGATGGGTATTGAGTTGAGTGGAGGGAGGCACCTGTAGAAGAAATGGTTAATTTGGGAGGTTTATAATGCTAATTTCATTGGTTAATTTGGTTAAGTTTATGAATTATGATAGTGTTGTTAATCCTTATCTTGGATCTTTAATTTAATGTTTAATGTTGATAGACTTGTTGAAAGATTGAGATTATTTCTCAGTTTAAATCGATTGTATTTTTTTTTTTTTTTGGTGTGTGTGTGATTGGATTGCTTGTCGTAATGGTTAAGCTGCATTAAACTTTTGCATATTGGGATTATCTTATTGCTAAATTTTGGATAGGTTATGAAACTTATGATTAAGTCCGCATAATTGACAAGGTCGGCTGTTAATTAAAAAGCTCAAGTATTATACACCTTGGCACAACAATTATTAGGTGTATAAACTTAAGGATATATATGGGCTTTATCCTATAAAAATATCCACTTTTTATGACATTATTAAGGATGAAAAAAATGCACAATTTAGTCAAGATTAGGAGGAAAAAGTGGACATGGCCCTTTTTCATTAGACGTACAGATACAAATTTGTTTAGCACGTTTGGGCCCAAGTGTATGGTTTTTCGTATTGCTACTTAAATCCTTACTAATAATAAAAGCATATTGGAAAAAATGATATGAAAGGGCTATCCTCACATCTGAGCCGTAGATTATTTTCTTCGATAGATCAGAACTGTTGGCACACGTTAATGCCCGTTGATGTTCTCGGCCCAATAATATTAAAGGCCCATATAAATTATCTTAATTTAAGCTCCATTACATATTATCTTAAAAATTTATTATAAGATATAACAATTTCAGCTCAAAGGAAGGCGTAGGATTTTCACTAGTAAGAAATAATATTTTTATACTATGAATTTAATCGGTAATTTAAAATTTCAGATTTGAGAAAGTATAATTTCAGTAATTGTAAATGTTTGCACAATAGTTCTGCTTTTTTATCGAGGAGTAAATATTCTCAATTGATCCTCTTTTATTTTTTAATAACCTTTTTGCAAGTTCACCTTGAAGTCAAAAATTAAACTAACATTTTTTTTATATATGTTGTCTCGTCGTTAATGAAAAGTTATGCTGAGTTTAAAAAAATAAATATAAACCGAGCCTTTATAATATTATATTTTTGTAGCAGCGTACTAGAAAGAAAAATCTAATTTTCTCAATCCATAATTTTTTTTTTTTTGATAACAATCCATAATTCATTTGCGTCCTATAAAGGCTTTCAATTTAATTGCCAGTTGGTCATCAATCATCAATCATCAATCATCATGTATTCATGTCACGGGAATGTTTTGGCAGATTCTCGTGATAATAAAACAAAGTACCATTTTTTATATATTTATTTATTTGCATTTGTATTATTAAAAATTTAAATGGGAAAATCTTTTGATACCTCGCTTTCGTCCCTTCTCTTAAAATACCCTGAATCTAGTCTCTAATCCGGTCTAATATCCTATTCCGTCTCCCTGTTGGAATTGAGAAAAAGGGAAAAGTGACCTATTCCAATCTTTCTAATCCATACTCTTCCGGTCATGTTCATTGGGAATAGAGGCTCTTTTCCAATCAATTTCTCTATTCCTATGCTGCTGAACAGAGCCGTCGTGATCGGCTTATATAAGATTACACACTGATGTCTAATTGTCCATTTCACAACCCGCGTGATTTGACACAAACACCACACAAAATCTTGTCAATCAATCACAGCCCCGATGAAATGGTGGAACGACGTATAAATCGTTTATCCGCGCCTTAAACGAATGATATACACAAAATAATTTGCGATTTATTCAAATAATTTGTTTCAACTTTCCACAAAAAATTTTGAACTCCTTTTCTTTTGTCCCGAATTCATGTGTGTTAGATAACATTGGTAGCTAATTAATACCTATTTTTGCTAGAGCCAGTAAGGCTGACGCTTCTGAAAAGCTAAATAACAATGCTTATTTAGATTTTTTGTGGTGATATACGGAATTTGAAACGATAGTGCACTAAATTCTTTATTTAATTTTTCAAAAATATTTGTATATTAATTAAATATTTTTGTATATATCATAAAACAAACTGTTCCTAAATTATATCGAAAAAATGACGAATTTTCGTCTACCCGAACGAATCCCGAATACTTCTTATGAGTCGTCTAATCAAACTCGTCGACTCACATCAAACTCCCGTGCTCTTGTCAAGCGAACCGTGCATCCGACCCAAGCAAACCGTGCTGTGAATCATGCGATCAACACGCGTCTCACATTTCTCGAGCTCTTCCCTCGCTGACAATCTGGACCCACACCAATACAATACTCAACATAAAATCGGCATTCCGACACGCGATCTCTCTTTCTAGAACTCTTCCATCACTGACAACCCGGACCCGCACGAATACAATACTCAATATAAAATCCGTATTCTGACACGCAATCTTGACTTCTTGTCTTTCTTCCCAGAACTCTTCCCTCACTGACAATTCGGACCCACCAGAACAAAATATAATAAACCATAAAGTCTGTATTCTGACACGCCACAATTCCGTATCCTCTGTAGCGCGGAATGCGAACCGTTAGATCATCTTGAGAGCCGTGCTGACTCGAATCTCAAGATGATCTAACGGTTCTCATTCCGGGCTGCACAATGCAGCGCTACAGAGGATGAGCACTCCGCAACAATAATAAAGAACCCTTCTTGGCTGCTTCATTATTTCTTCCCGCGTCTCTCTCTCTCTCTCTCTCTCTCACTTCTCGTCTCCATTCCTTGACGGTGCGCGCACGATGGACGGCCCGGCGGCGGCGGCGGCGGCGGCGAAGACGGAGGAGGTGATGTCGCACGCGTCCACCTTCCTCCTCCGGCCGCAGGAGCATCAGACCGATGGAGCTGGAGAGGAGAGGACCTACGCGCTGGTCGTGCTCAACCAGCGCCTTCCTCGCTTCGCTCCTCTCCTCTGGAATCGGGGTACCTTATTCCTCCTTCCTTCCTGCTTAATTTTGCAGATAGGTCCTCGGTATATGTTTTTATTTTCATGTTTGCCCCTCCAAATGAAGTAATTGTGAAGTAGAGTAAAAGTCAAACCGTATTTCTCTTCTCAGTTTAATTTGTGTTTGTTTGTACAAGTACCTAACTTGGGAGGGTATCTGCTGCATATTGTATTGGTATTGTTGTTTTTTGCTTTGCGGATAATTATCAAGTGAGAATCTTTTAGGAGTGATGAACCAAACAGTGACATTGACAGATGAAGTTGAGGGATTCATGAATAACTCTTGGTTTTGTTGTATATTTGAAAAAAAAAAAAGAAGATAATTTCTTGAAAATTTCTTTAATTTCAGATAAAAACATGCCAAAAATATCAAGAATTACATAGTGTTGGTTATGCATAAAGCATAATGAGAGAAAAAGTGATTTTCTTTGTATGCATGGGCGGACGAGCTAAAAGTGTTTTGACTAAGTATTTGTGGTTGGAATTATGTGTAGAGCAGCACAGTTGAGGGTTTGTGCAGATGGAGGTGCCAATCGGGTCTATGATAATATGCCTGAGCTTTTCCCTGATGAGGATCCTTCAGAAGTTCGCCGCAGGTTCTCCTCTTTGTCTTGTTACAGCCTCTTGTTTTTTTTTTTTTTTTTTTACAGCTCTGGAGATTTTAGCAATTGCGATAAGCATTGTGAAATCATGATCGAAGAAACTGGCCAATAATTTGAGAAAAAAAGAAACACATAAATGAATCAGGGTTTATCTTGTTCGTTTTATTTAGTAATGCTGGCCTGTACGTTGATGTTTTATCTCTTAAGTTGCATTCACTACTTGACCGCAACCTCCACAATGTCTGCTTTTATTTAGTAATGCTGGCCTGTACGTTGATGTTTTATCTCTTAAGTTGCATTCACTACTTGACCGCAACCTCCACAATGTCTGCCTTTTAAGTTATTAGACTTAAATCGATAATTTTTAAACCAGTATTTCTTTTCCAAAGGAAACTGTAATCAAAATAGCTATTAGCTTTTTATTGAAATGTCTGATAACTGGGCACCTCAATTGTTCTTTCTTGTAGTTTATATTGGAACATGATTATCTTTTCTTATTTAAACTCGAAATAGTTTTTACAAATCCATGCGATCAGTAATGGCAGCAACAACATATTGTGAATAGAATAACAACTGAAGCCAGAACAATAACAGTAGTAGTTACAATGGCAATCACAAATAACAAGAATAAGAAAGGACTAAAGGTTGAATGGTTTTTTTTTAAATCTTTGAAAGATTTTTAATGCCTTATTGTATGCCTTTCCTATTTGAAGAAATAGTGGAATTTGAGTGCTTATTATCTTTAATTCTGAATTTATAGATATACTCCACATGTTATCAAAGGAGACCTAGATTCGATCAGAGATGATGTGAAGGATTTCTACCTGAATTTGGTATGTTTGAGCTCATCTCAGCTTAACTAATCCAAGAAACTGTACAAAATTCTGTAATTCTTTTGTTTTTTAGGAATAAAGTTTACTTGCATTAAAGAACAGGTCAGGTTACATTGGTCCATTTTGCATGTTTAAGTCTAAGTAAACTGGAAAGACCCCTGAACTTACTGAAATCTTTTTGATTTTTAAATTTTGACTATATTTTAATAAATTGCATGCAGGGCGTTAAAGTAGTGGATGAATCACATGATCAAGATACCACAGATTTACACAAATGTGTTGCTTATGTCAGTGAATCAATTCCTATGAAAGATAAATCCAAGGTATCTCTCATCCAATTTCTGCATAGACCTAGAAATGAATAGATTGAGACACATTGCGGCTAAAACTTGATGTTTTTTTTGAAGCAGAGGGTGATTGCCCTCTGATAATTTCATTAAAAAAGAAACCTTTACAAGCAGCATTAACATGAGGTGAAAAAGCTAAAACTTGATGTTATTGGTGTAACTTTTTTCATGTGATTCCAGCTCATGTACTTTTACTATTTTAACCTTCACTAACAGCTTTGCATACTTGTGGCGGGTGCACTTGGTGGGAGGTTCGATCATGAAATAGGAAATATAAATGTTTTGCATCGGTTCTCAAATCTGAGAATTGTACTCCTATCTGATGACTGCCTAATTCACCTCCTCCCTAAGACACATTCTCATGAGATTCACATTCAACCATTGGTTGAGGGCCCACACTGTGGCCTTATACCTATAGGTGCACCATCCTCCCGTACCACCACCACTGGACTCCAGTGGAATCTAAGTAAACTCTTGTACTTTGCCCTATTAACATGTTTCTTTTTATTTGTAATTTATTCAATCTTTTTTTTTATTATGTGGCGTTTGTTTTAGTGGGTTAGAAGCAGTGCCTCAAAAGAGTTTGAATTAATATATATTATACAAAAAAGAACCCCAAACTATCTGGTCGAAGAAGTGTGATCCGGAGTGTGATCACTTTCTCATTCAAGATTGGAAGAGAGGGTAGATTGGGTAGATTTGAAGTTCTCATTTTTCTTTCTACTAGACTGAAGGCCTTAAAAGTAGATTTGCTAGATGCTATTCTGACAACTTATGTAACCCACAGTAATACTGCATGGTTTTAGCAAAAAGGAAAATTTGTAAAAAAATGGGAAAGGGTTGGTCTCATCTTGGTCTGGGTAAGAATCTGGAATGCAATATTCTTTGTGAATTGTGAGAGTTCTGATATTAAATTCAAACCAACAGAGAATGTGATGTTTTAATTTTGATGGCATCAAGCTGAATGGTTTTGCAGTATAATATTCAAACATCTCTAGTTCTGATCAATTTGAGTCTAATTTTGGTCAGGTGACACGGCTATGGGTTTTGGCGGTTTGATAAGCACTTCCAATGTTGTCAAAGAGGAGAAGGTCACTGTTTCTTCTGACACCGATTTAGTATGGACTATATCAATTAGGAAACAAGTTTGAGAGTGCCCGTCTTTCTCAAGCTTTACTGTTGTGGCATGTTTAGCCAAAATTTTTGTCAATGGATCCTTACCATTTGTTTTCACATATTATGATTTAAAATTTTTTTTTTTCCATTGATGGTGAATCTATATCAATGCCATCAGGTTTGTTTTGTATTTATGTAGGCAAAGTCGTTAGACCTGGTCCTTGATGATATTCTTATGGATCTCTTGTTGTATAGTATATAGTTGGTGTTGAATGAGAACAACCAGATAATTGGAAAGTTATGGTTTCTTTGAAGTCTAAACCCTCTAATTAGGAATCAAATTCATATATCCAACCAATTCCACCAGCTATTAAGTGTTAAGAAAAAGGTGTAGTTATTCTTTTTGAGTGCTACCGTCTCTATCAGGAGACTATAGCTTATTGAGTCCGGCTACAGTACTTTTGTAAGCATTTTAGACAGAAATATTTATGGTCTAAATTCGAAAATCTGTCATCCGAAATTTTAATACAAATAGTTCATAATAATCTTGAGTTGGATGATTCCAAATTTTACCATTTTAACAACGTTTTAGCAATTTTATTACTATTTATAATGATTTTTTGAAATATGACTCTTAAAATAATTAAAAATAAATCAATTTTGTATGCCAATCTTTAAAAAAAAATTAAAAGTAGCTAAAATTCTCTGAAAATAGAAAATTTTAGGATTTTACAAGTTAATTATTATAAGATATTTGAATTAAAATTTTGGACGACCGATTTTCAAATTCAGGCCGTAAACGTTTCTGTCCGAAATGCTTATGAAAGCACCGTAGCGGGACTCTAGCTTATTATCTTGAACATGTAATTAGGGGATTCCCAAAACCGGAGCATTGATGTAGGGATCCTCAATTTCGGCACGATTTGGACTTTAAGTGGGCTGATAATTTGATCTTAAAGCGGACTTATTGTTTGGGCTTTGGTGGGCTGTCAGTTTGACATGAAATGGGCTCAAAGTTTGGGCTTAAGTGGGCTGACAATTTGAAATTTAATTGGGCTGACAATTTGAAATTTAATTGGGCTGACAATTTGAAATTTAATTGGGCTGAGATGTTGGGCTTACTATTTACTATACTCGGCTCGTAAGTCTTAAACCATAAACCCTTCCCACAATCCCACTTCGTCCTCTACTGTCAATGGCGATCGAATGTCTGGTGTTAGGGGCGGGGCAGGAGGTGGGGAAGAGCTGCGTGGTGGCGACGATCGGGGGCAAGCGGATCATGTTCGACTGCGGCATGCACATGGGCTACTCCGACCGCCGCGCCTTCCCCGATTTCTCTCGGATCATCTCCCCCTCCCCCGACGACTCCGATCTTGATCTCGACTCCGCCATCTCCTGCGTCGTCATCACTCACTTGTCCGTACTCTCATCTCCTCTTTTTCCCCTTTCGTTGATCAAATAATTAGCTGATTCGAGTTGACGAGACGATACTACTGCTTGTGTAGCCACTTGGATCACATCGGAGCTCTCCCTTACCTCACCGAGGTCTGCGGCTACAACGGCCCCATCTACATGACTGTAATCTGTCATCTCTTCTTAATTCTTATCTCTTTCGTATCTCTATTTTTTACACTTAATGTTTGTAGTTCTTGATGTAGTAAGTGAGTTCGATTGTTGCAGTATCCGACAAAGGCCTTGGCCCCGTTGATGCTTGAGGATTACCGGAAGATCTTGGTAGACCGGAGAGGACTGCAAGAACAGTACAGCTCTGAGAATATCTCGCAGTGCATGAATAAAGGTAAATGTTTTGCGACTTTATTAAGTGGATCGATCATTCGCTCAATCAGCCTTAATTAGTTAACCAGGTTGTTTGATCCGGCAAATCGTGTTGACTGTCAACAAGACAGTTGTAAGTATCAGTATCTGTGACAAATGTAGGAAGTGATGACTATATTTTCTCTATTATTATCTCTTGCAGTTATACCAATTGATATAAAACAGACGATCCAAGTGGACAAAGATCTTCAGATTCGTGCCTACTATGCTGGCCATGTTTGTAAAAATAAAAAATAAAAAAGTGTACTCTTCCCGTTTCGATTGTTTGTCTTACAGAGTTTCTTACAAGACTTTGTTGATTGCTGTCTTAAGGTGTTGGGAGCCGTGATGGTTTATGCACAGGTAGGAGAAGAGAAAATGGTATACACTGGAGATTATAATATGACACCAGATAGACATCTTGGTGCAGCTCAAATTGATCGTCTACAGCTGGACCTGTTGATTACTGAGTATGTCTAAATGTTTGCTTGTCTGAAAGAATTGTGAGTGTTTTAACTTTCTTTTCTGTTAAACTACTTTTGTGTGCTTGCATGTAGGTCTACATATGCTACAACTATACGGGATTCCAAATACTCAAGAGAGAGGGAATTCTTGAAAGCAGTAAAGAGAACCTTTTTCCTTTTAAATTATATAAATTATATTACATTTTTCATTCTTTTCTTTTACTATTGTTAAGTTCATTATGTTATCTTTATCTTTGTTTTTTGATCTTTTATAATTTGGGTACCTCTAAATTCTAAATTCATGTGTATTAGGTTCACACATGTGTTGCTGGTGGTGGTAAAGTTCTTATCCCCACATTTGCCTTGGGAAGAGCTCAGGTACTTCACAATTGCTATTAATCCAATCCTTGTTTTATATTTTTTATATGAAATATTTGATTGCATATAAATCAGAGATGACTTCATATTAATTAAGTCTGTTTGTCATGTTAATTAGGAGCTTTGTATATTGCTAGATGATTATTGGGAAAGAATGAATATAAATGTTCCTATCTACTTTTCAGCTGGTAAGGCCCTTTACAACTTTTATAGTCTAGATAATGAACAGGGTGATAATAGTCAGATTTTATTTGAAAGTCTAATAATATTTTAATTTTTGAAGGTTTAACTATCCAGGCTAACATGTATTATAAAATGCTCATTGGATGGACAAGCCAAAAGATCAAGGAGAGTTACACAGTTCGTAATCCTTTTGACTTTAAGCATGGTATGGGTTCCTTCCCTCTTTATTAATGTATTTGTTGATATCTCTGTTTGCTATTGAACCTTAGTTATTATGCCTTATAAGTGTAACTACACAAAATGATACAGTTTGCCCCTTTGAGCGCTCTATGATAAATGCACCTGGACCATGTGTTCTTTTTGCTACCCCTGGCATGATCAGTGGTGGATTTTCACTTGAAGTTTTCAAGCATTGGGCCCCATCGTCTAAAAACCTCATAGCAATTCCTGGGTACTTAATTGTCATCCAAGAATTTATGTTTCCCTCCGAGCTCTTCTGATGGAATCCCTAAGTGATCAATAGTTGGGTCTCTTAATTTTGCAGATACTGTGTTGCTGGCACTGTAGGCCATAAGTTGATGTCTGGGAAACCTACTCGAGTTGATTTGGATAAAGATACCCAGATTGATGTCAGATGCCAGGTCCATTCAAAGCTCTAATTTTCCTTGGGCCTTGTGCATTTTCCTTGTTGTTATTATCTAATTTTTTGCTCTTGAAATTTCTAGATCCACCAATTGACATTCAGCCCACACACTGATTCAAAAGGAATCATGGACCTAGTCGAGTTTCTATCTCCTAAACATGTCATACTTGTTCATGGTGAAAAACCGAAAATGGCATCTCTGAAGCAAAGGATTGAAACCGAGCTCGGTATTCAATGTCAATATCCTGCAAATAATGAGATGGTGGTTGTGCCGAACTCAGAAAGCATCAAAACCACTGCCTCTAAAACATTCATTAAAAATTGCAACACTGAGTTGGATGGAGGCAAAAGGATTGCTGAAGGCATTTTGACAATGAAGAGGGGTGAAAATGCAAAAATTGTTTCCGAGGAAGAGTTCCTGGAAATGATAGGCGTGGAAAGAAAGCTGGTGAGTTTTGCTCAGTGTCTTCCTTTGGCAAACAAAACCGTGTCTGTCAAAACAAAGGATCTGATTCTGGCATTAGAGAGAGAATTACAGAAGGCAATTAATTACAAGAAATTCGAAGTCAGTGAGGATTGTATAAGGTTGGATTCTATCACGATTCGGGTTTGTGCAAATAAGAGTTGTGGCTATAGAAGAGTCACAGATGTTGAAGAAGATGCTACATATCTATGTTGCAGTTGGTCAGTGCGTGACGGAGACTTAGCTAGAATTTGCCTTTCTGTGATTAAAAATATTGAATCAGCCTTTCCCGATGTAATTTTACCAGATGCCTTGCACCAGGAAACGAGTTCTTAATACCTTTTAATAGTTGTGTGTGTAAATTGAAATTAGTTTGATGAACTATTATCTGCCATATCATGTCTCTTTTCCGTTGTCATACAATTTTTACTGATCAAAATTGTCTGATGGCTGGCTATACTGATATGGGTGTTTCCCTGCCATGTTGATTGGATTTTACTGTCCTCTAGTTGCAATTTTGCACTTGACAAAAGAAGGTATTTGGGCCCAACCGAAAGACGTCTCATGGCAAGTTCAACCAAGCAGTACCCACTTCCATCATAGATGGAATAATTAAGCTCGGTACATGTAACATATTAGTCTCTTATATCCACAAATAATACATATGCACAGTAGATTTGAGCAAATGAGACACAAATCATATACATATAACATATACACAGGAGAGAGTGGGAATACTGTATTTGCTTGGGACTTCTTCTCTATTTTCTTCTTATTATTCAATGAGAAGTTCGTTCCATCCAACATTTCTAGCTAACGCGTATCAAACTAACACCGACTCACATTACATTACGTAGTCTGATAGTCACAAACATATCATAAACAACAGGTGCAATTTGTTGAGCTACATTCTCCATTGACCATTTAGTATTTTTTTTTTTTTTCATTTTTGAAATTTTGAATACTGTCATGTCTTTTTTTTTTTTTAAGTTATAACAAACATAATGATTGCTGAATTAATTCCTCTCCTTTTAATTGAGTAATTGACTATTCCACTCATTTTAGACGGACCCATAACAAAAGATTCCTTGACTATTCAACTCAAAGAAATTGAATTCGGAATAATTCCATTATTTTCCGATTTTATTTTGAACTCGTACGTATACACAGGAGAGAAGGAGAAAGAAATTGTTTCGATAAAGAAAATACACAAATATTAGCTATCTATGCAGCTGTGAGCTCTGCGTTATATAAGTGTGAATATATAATTTACAAATATTAAAATGAAAAAAAAAAGTGCCTGGTCTCATCTTTGTTATGTGTAAATTATATGACAAATAAAATAACTAAACAGTGTTGACGAGCAATATATATAATATATGACATATGTGCATGTCAACAGACGTACAATTAATTATAAAGTTATATCGAGAGCGAAATAAAAATATTTGAGCGATTGTTAATTAGCAAATCTTAAAAATATCGTCTAATATATGCACGCATGCACGTTGTTGCACGATGAACATAAATGCTACATATGAAACTATGAAAGAGGATCTGGACCAGATAACCTTTGTTTGTTATTTACTCCAATTGAGAGATCCTACATATTTTTGTCTACTCGATTTTAGAAAAAAAATAAAATAATTAATCATTATTTCATGAAAATATAAAAATTATGACTGGTGTACACAGTACAAGCAAACCATTTTAAGTTCTGACATGAAACTTCAAAAACACAGAAAAACTATGTGTATGCCTTCCAAATTCCAATTCCAATTACATAAAAAGAAATTATTCTTGCCCCTTAACTTTCTCCTTAAATATCCTCCAAGCTAAATTTGTAATATTCTCTCTCTCTCATACTCTCATAAAATTAAGTGAATTTTTCTTATTCTTTATATTTTTTATTGTACATGTATGAATATTTTGCATGATTGAGGATGTGAATTACAATCGGTAAAAATAATTTGTTGCATTTGGAAAAAAAACTTTCAACTAAAAATATATTAGGGATAGATAAAAGGAATTTTGAAAGGGGCAATTATCATCTCCCTTATATAAAATAAAACTTTGAAATCATGTGTGTGTTTAATTTAAAATTTTAAAAATATACAAGACAACCACTCAAACCCCAGGCAATTAAACAATACCACGGTTTGGACAAAAACAGAAATATCTCTGCCATGTTAACGTTATATAAATTAGAAACCAGTGTAGACAAAAGATCCAGTTATATCTATAAGATCTCACACTATTTTCTCTTTTTTTATAACATTCAAATCTAACGCATGCATAAGGTATGCACGTCACTCATGTGCAAAGGAGTAAAATGCGCCGCAAGACAATTCATGTAATTATTTTTGGGAGCTGATACATGCATAGCAACAGTGATACCAAAATCGATACCGACTGTATTAATATTCATGTTAAATTTATTGATATTAAAGTTAACTCATTAAACTATTTAATTTATTTGTATAATATATCTCAGTACGTTCTGTATAAAGTAAGTTCCAAAAAATTTGAATGCATACCTATTTAATTTGAATACTAATACAGGTATCACTTTCAGTATCTCTATAACATTTTTCATTTTTTTTTCCCTTCATTTTAACACCCTAGCGTGCACACACAAAAACAATCTTTCTACAAAGAACATATGTTTGTGAGACTGAAATTAATATAGGCCACATTGGATCCGGAGTGTGAAGGACTTGCAGGTCAACATTTTCAGATCCAATGAGAACGGCCTCTGAACCAACTCCATTAAAAAAATAACCTCACTTTGTTATATATATTATTAGGGAGTTGATAACTGTACCCCTCAAGAAACCCCCTTAACCATATCTCAATACATTTTTAGTTAAAAATTCTTTTTCAAATTCAACAAATCACTTTTATCGGTTGCAATTCACATCCTCAATCGAACAAAACACTTACATATATACAATAGAAATATCAAGAATAAAAAAAAAATCACTCAAAATTTATGAGAGTATGAGAAAGAAAGAGAAAATATTACTAATTTAGTTTGGAGATGGATAAGGGGATAGTTAAGGGGACAAAGATAATTTCTCATATTATAATTAATTAGGAGTTTTGGACCATCCAGATGCTCCAATACAATTATTATTATTAATTATACAATTCTTTTTGTTTAAGCACTTTAAAATGAGGGTTTGGTGGATGAATGGACTGCACAAACTCACCCTCAATTTCTTTCTTTTGCTTTTGTTTTTTTTTTTTTATTTATTTTATTTTAGGGTTTTGTTTTTTAAACAAGAAAAATAATTGAACCAACTCTACTACTAGTTGTCTCCTTGTCTCAAACTTTTCCTAGTTGGAATAATAAATACAAATAAATGCACCAAATTGGTGCACCTCTCCTACTCCCATCATCACCACTAAATTAATTGAGCATAATTTTCTTCAAATAAATGCACTAAAAAAAGGTTATTTGTTATACACTTATTACACTGTTTGCATTTAACATCTTTTGGAACAATTTGGTTTTGATTTGAGCACATATATGAAGTTGCAATGTTCACGTCTATAAGTTACAAAAACAGTACCATGTAAAAATTAAGAAGCTCAATTTTACCACATGAAGAAGCTCACATAATTGACAACATAATTGTTAATAACAAAAGTGGTTTTGTGGTGTGTTAATGGTTTTAAATAACAATCACTAATATCACCAAAGCACCAAGCTAGAATTTGCAAAATGAACTCATTTTACATAAATTTAATAGAAAACCTACATTACCAGATTTGTCCATAAAAATTAAAAAAATAAAATAAAAACAGTGGTACTCAATTTGATTAAATTAAATTCAATCAGTTCAAATGTTCTTACTTCTAACTCCAAGTCAAAACAAAATTTAAATCTGATGTATCCACCCAAAACAAGCAAACCATTTATATAATCATGTACCTAAAAACTACTCAATTAAAGGATACCTTCAATTCAATCATAACATTGTAATTAACTAATTATTATTACATTATTTTTTTTTCTGAAAAGACATCTAAGTATCAACCATCTCCAAATTCTAAACGGATCAATCTGATATTACAGGTTTTTACAGGGATATACACCAGCTTTAATTTTTTTTTACTCCAAAAAAAAAATTAACCCAAAACAAACCAAACCATAACAAAACCAAAACCAAATATTAATTAATTAACCAAAATCTAATTAAAGAGAGATCATATAGTAGTCAATTAATTAATTACCCCAAGCCCTCCTCTCTTCTCCAGTTCCATCTCCATTCTCCACTCCAGTCCTCTCAACTCTCCTCATGAGCTCTCAACCTCTGCACTGCGTAATTGCCGAGCATCCGCGCGAGTAGGGGTTGGCCTGCGCGCCGGGCCGGCAGTTGTAGTACGAGGCGCCGCGGTTCGAGCACGGCACATTGTCGCGTCTCAGAGCGTCGTACCCTATGTACCCCGAGGTGGCGAGGATCCGGCGCTGGGTCTCGGACTCGGAGGATGCTGATGAGCTCAGTCCTAGCTCCAGATCGAGACACTCCCCTAGCTTCCCGTACCCGCCACGGCATTTGACCGGAACCCAGCCGAGGTCTGAGGAACTGGAGGCCGAGGTGATGGCGAAGGATACAGCGAGTATGACGACAAAGCTGAGAGCTTTGGCCGTTGTTGTACCGATAGCCATTGTTGGTACCGGTGATTTCTTCCCTTCTTCTTTTGTGGGTTGTGGGTTCTTCGGGTTTGTTGGTATTTTGAAGCAGAGATGTGTTGAGGGCAGTGGTTTTAAAAGGAGAGGGACTGAGATGGAAATTGGGGTTGAGTTTTTTTAGATTAATGACGGTATTGCCATTTTATAATTGAGAAACATCTTTGCGTCCACTGAGAAACCGTCCATACGTCCATAGGTATATAAAAAATGCAACAGATATATCCTAATTAAAATGTAACTGATATATTCTGAGACGTAACCTATGAACGCTAGGTATTGCTCTTTATAGTTTTATAGTGGAGGTGTTTACTTTAGCTTGACTTTGTTAAGTATTTTATGTTTATGTGAAGTTGATTAGTTAAAATAGACTGTTTACTTTTGTATGACATTTATTTTATATTATTATTTTCTGTAGACAATGTAAAAATAAGACACAATTTACAATGCTTTGTGAACGTTAGAATTTTTAAATTATAATTGATTAGGTCTAATTTGAACCAAGAGAGGAGCTAATTTTGTGTATGATTTATGTTAGAGGAGGAATGCATTGACAATATTTATATTGATAATCTTGACAATAATATTTTTTAAAAATTCTGAAGTTAAATTATAAAGAATCTTACAAATGAAAAAAAGTTTATAAGATGTATTAAGCTCTCTTGTATTTTTTTTTTTTTTTATAAAAATCTCTTGTAATTTTTAAAGAAGTGATGCCGAATTTTCTTTTTTCAAAAGCTTGAGAGATTTGAGATTCAACTAAAATTACCAAAAAAAAAAAAAAAATGGTATTGGCAAGGGGACGGATCAAGCAAGAACTGCATGGTACAGATTCTTAATTTGTACCGGAGAGCGGTGGTCCTTGGATTAGTTCATTACTTCATTTATGCAACACACAAAGGGCCCCAAAATTTCAATGGACAAGTGAACACAGAGCTAAGAACATTATTTCATTCATTTATCTTCTTCTTCTTCTGTATCATAAACCGGAAATGTCCACTTTTATGTAATGTTTTTCACTCTGCGATGTTGGTTGAGGATATTCAGTTATTCACTTCTTCATGAATCAAGCCAAGAAATTGTTTGGGAGTAAATCTATGGTGTTCTTCTGTTTAAGGAGACCTTCCGTGAGCTTAACACTAAAAAGTAAAAACATATCAAATCATGTCCAAATTTTGATTTATATGACTCAATAAATTCTTCATATCATAATCACGTGGCATGCAATATTTTTTCATTTTTGGAGATTTTTAAGTATTTATTTTGGATTTTTTTAATAACAACTATACAATATTACAAAAATAACCAATGTTTCATATGTAACTTTTAAAAATCCGAAATAATTACTTAAAAACCTCTAAAAATGAAAAATTTTTGCATGCCACATTATTTTGATACGAAGAATTTATTGAGTCATATAAATCAAAGTTTGGATATGCTTTAATATATTTTTGGTGTTAAGCTCACGCGCGCAAGACCTCGTGGTCTTAAAAACACCGTACTTTTGCTCATTGTTTGGTGGACATAATGTGTACACGCTGACATTTCAACAATCGGTTCTTCAGTAGTACCAGTAATCAATTGTTGTGGGCTTGTGGAGTGGAATAGAGGGTACAATACATATTAAATAACGCAGCTAACCCAAAATTGAGAAGTCTAATACTGGCACTTGACTCTCCAGTACAGTATGTAATGGAGGAGAAAATAAAAAGCCAGTGCTTGTCCCTGCCGACAATTTTTTTTTTTTTTCCTGATTTTACAAAGATGATTACAAGCTTTGTAACAGTTAAACAGTTACTAATCTTAATTTGCCAGTAAAATTAGTAGTTGCAATTTAAACGTTAACCAAAAGTATCTTTGGAATTTACAAGTATGCAATTATATACCTATGTTTAAAATAAATAAATAATAGATACTTTTGTCAAGAAATTAAATTAATACATGGATTCATTATTTTGCTACAAATTTTGCTGACAAAAATGTTTGTGCAAATTTAAATATTCAATGCAATTGCTATACGGGTACAAATTTGTCTTGGCTACCCGAACAAAAACACATATATTCTCATTAAAAATGTAAAACGAATAAACAAACATAATAATCTTCTTGAGATTGCAAGCCCCCACATGCAAGCCAAAATTTGAATTTTCATGCATGATTTAATGTGCCCAATTGAATTGACCTACTTTAAACTACACAATAATTACGAAATTATTTTATGCTCATATATAATTACCATGCATAAAACCATTGACCATAGAGGATATATACATCACCAAACAATAAACATTGGGACAATTTTGTAAATTTGTTTAAACCAATGGGACATTACTAGGTTCCAAGAAGTTCAAAAATAATTAGTCTATAAATTAAGTCTTTTTCCTAGAAACCAATCTCATCTAATCTCTATTTTGTCGTTACGTGCACTTTATAAAATATTTATTAGTTTGTAATATATAATAATATTTCAAACACAATGATTTTGCAATCTAAGACCTTTTCTACTCAATCATTCGATTTTTTTTTTTTTTTTTCACATAGTTTGTTTAATATATGGATCCATGACATGCACAAATTGAAATTCCCCATCATTAATGTAATATGTAATAATGCAAAAAAGAAGACAGAAAAACAAGAAAATATATGTATGTATATATTTGTTACACACAAATACATAACGATTGTACATTTTTTTAACTAATTAACAATTATCATTAATTCATTATCCGTGTTAGTTAGTTGTGACTTGTGAAAAAGACTTGTGAGCAATCATCAATTCACCATCATAGGTCAACAAAACAAACCGCCAATTAATTATTATGCCAAAAGAGAAAAACACAAGCATGATAAAAACCATAAACTAATCCTTTTTTAAAAAAAAGTTTATATGTACGATCGATAGGGATGGGAGAAAGGATGGAGTAGAGTTTGCCTAATGAGAAAAAAAAAAGAAAGACAAGAAGAACCTAATCCATGGAATAAGGAGGAAAACAAAGTGTTGTTGTCAAAGAAAGAAAGGAATAAAGAGAAAGAAAGAAAGAGTGCGTTCTAAAAAAATAGACAAAGTGTTAAGTGTAAGTGTAAGTGTATGTAGACGCTATCATTGTCACAATCTACCTCCTGTCTCCGTTACATTTAACACTCTTCTTTTTTAAAAATAAAGAGAAACCCAATATTTTTTTTAAAAAAAATATAAGAGTATATTTACTATTTATGCATTGTCTGTATAATTAAGGTTAATTCTGCCATGGATCAGATGAAATATGGGTCGTTCATATTTTATAACCGGATGGTCGTGATATGTCTTTCAGATACAATTAAATAAACATGTTTGATAAGAGCTGCTCGATTTAAAATGAAAAGTTACTTAGCAGATCCATAGCAGATTCACTCGTTAATTAAATTACATGGTTGTAATTGTCATATACAATTTGGTGAAGCATTTTTTTTAGCCGTCACCGTTAACTAACGGTGTCAATCGTTGCTATCTATCTTGGTCTTGGACGAGCCCACGCGTTACTTTCGTATGGTTGATTTGATTCGTAGGTACCTCGTCATTTCATGGGCCCTCGTAATAAAGATATAAAGACTATTTAGATTAATAAATTCCCTCTTACGCACTACTAAGTTTGTTTAAAAAAGTTAAATGGAAGGGGGAAAAAAAATTAAAGTATCCCCGTTTCACAAATGATCCAGATCCAGGTAACATATATTGTACTCGATTTTAATGTCTTTTTTGTTTTTAATGGCTGAACGATAAAATTTTCATGATATAACCATTATTGTGACTATTATTTTTTCAATAAAAGCAATCAAGTACGATGTTAAAAGTGACCATTATTTTTTTCAAGAAAATTGGTATATGCATTAATTTTTTTTTTTTTATATCTTTTAAGTACTAGAAGAAAAAAAAAATCAAATTCTACTTATTTGGCATCTGAATGCACAACTTCTAAAATAGGTTAAATTGAAAGATTAACTTCATCATCCTGAGATATCAAACTATTGAACTTTGTAGTTGAACACACAAACCATTCAGGGTGTGCTCCAATTGAGGTGAATGGATGGGAGGGGAGGGGAGGGGAGGGGATGAACCATATGTAATATTGCTCCTGAGTTAAAATTTGGGATGTTAACGGATGGGAATGGATGGTAATAGAGGTGAACCACTTTATTCATTTTCTCCATAATTGTAACCTCCAAATTTGGAGTGTCAAAAGTATAACCTCCTCATTTCCATCCCTTCTCTTCCCTTTCCATTCAAACTCGGGAGCACAACCTTAGTAAACTTAAATTCATCTCCAATGCCTTTTTTTTTCTTTCCTTCCTTGTAATTATCTGATCCTAACCGCATTGACAATATTTTTTTCTTTTTCTTTTTGCCAAACACATTGATAGTATTATTATATCCTAACCGTATTGATATTATTTTTATCACAAACCGTAAGAAGCAATTTTGATATATTTTATCAGAAGATGCCGAAAGAAGTTGTTGCTTGGGTAAGGTAAGCATTGACATCAGGAAGTCAGGAGGAGCCGGACAGACGGTTGGGATTCTTTGAGCTAACCATATATATATATATGAGGAGGGAACTATTGACAATAGGTTTTTTGACAATATTGATAATCATATCTTTCAAAATTTTATAAAAATTCATAAAAAATTTAAAAATAGAAAAAAACCTACGGAAATATTATTTAACTTATATATTAATTATGTTTCCGATTATATTTAATTTGAGCGATATTTGATAGCTCTTTAATGATCCGTTAAATTACAACTGTTAAAAAATACACAAAATTTTGATAAAGCATCAAACGATGTTCAAATTGATTGAAATTTGAAACATTATCAATCTATAAGTTAGATAATACATCCATAAACTATTTTTCATTTTTAAGAGTTTTTGTGAATTTTTACAAATTTTTGAAAATTCACATTGTCAAGATTGTCAAATTAAGCATTGCCAATAGATCCCTCCTCTATATATATTGTGCACAAAAAGATATGGAGCGCGTTTTGATTTGTGCATCCAGCTGGTTGCATTGCTTGCATCATCATGCATTCATCATAGAATATATATTCATTGTTTTCTTTTTGTAATGAATATGGCGAACTGTTTGCATGTTTTGTTGCTTTATGCTAGTTCTCCTCCTTCCCGCCCTGCTCAAAGGGATAAATACATTATGTTTAAAAAAAGGAGAAATTAAAGCTAAGAGCTTTGTATTAAATTAACTGTTTATATATATTTATGTATTCATATATTAAAGGTATCATAGATGGAGGAAGACGAGAGTGAGTTTATTTATTTATTCACTCTGGCAACTACACAAAACATAATGTTCAAAAGGGAAAAGGGATCATTGTGTGCTAATTTTTTCTTTTTAATTTTAATTGAGGCTAGGAAAAAGTATATCAGTCTTTCCCTTTGGTTCTGTTGCTAAACTAATTTTTATATTTATCCTGGCATTTCGTTTTTTCAAATTCTTCACTATGAAAATTAAGGAGGAATGATATGAGATTTTATGAATTTAGGCACCTAGCTACAATATCCTAATTCTTCTCCCGAAGCACGTGCATAATAATAATTATCTAGAAATTCGAAAGCATACGAGCGGAATATATATCTATAATTACGAGACAGTTTGATGTTACAAAAATAATAATTATGACACCACATAATGGTACTTAACAATGTAAACCATTATTGTGAAATTGTGATACTCGGAAACATGATTGATTGCCTTTTATTTTATTAATTTGGCATGAACAATTGGCACGCTGCTCAACTACTTGTTCATGCGTACCAAGGAAACTCCAGTGGCAGCATTGAATTAACAGCTTTATTTATTTGACAACTCTCTCCTCCACCTCCATCAATTCAATTCGTCATCCTATGAGCTGGACATACATTACATTATAAACATCCCTTTCAGAATTATTGAACAACAGGTTACTTACACAGCAGCAAGTAGACTTACCAAGAGCGGACCCCATGGAAAATTGACACCATACAGAAGACAGGTTAATTTGTTGATGTTTACTGTTTAGGAGGAAATATTGTGCACCTTTTATGGGTGAATTTGACTTTTCAAGTGAAGCATTCCCCTCCTCAAGACTCAAATGAGTTTAATTGCCTAGGAATAAGTTGATTAATTTGCATTAACTCAATGCCCACAGCTATAACAGTCATTGAGGATATTAATTTGCATTAAATGCCTACACTACAAGTCTACAAGTAAACAGTATTGAGGATTTGGGTAGGGTGAGGATATATGGGCATCATACCCTACAAACCCAATTATTCGTAAATGGGCCATCCAATTACATGAATGTGTTTCTCAAACCTACCTTCATTTACTTCCAATCATCCCCACTATTACCAGCCCAAACCAAAACCGGGCCAACAATCCCATCCAACGAGTACAGGCCCAAAAAGGCCCATCCCAACCTTCTCAACAAATATTTGGGCTTTTACCCGTCACCTCCAAAAGGACTCACCTATCTGGGCCCAATAATCACGTTAACAAACTCGGCCCAAAAAGGCCCAAACATAACAGTCTCAACTATTTGGGCTTTGAAGGCCCATATCGCAGTAGACGCCATGGATCAAAACCCTAGCGAGGCATATATACTTGCGCTGCCTCCGTTTCCAGGGTTTCTCCTCTGATAAGATCCCCTTCCTTCCTGCGGCGGCGCGCGAGAGAGAAGACGAGAGAGTAGAGGAGAGGAGCAGACGGCGCGGCGGAGCTAGCAATCATGGTTCGATCCCTGCTTACTTTCCCCTCCTCTTCCCTCTCTTCCTTTGCGCTGTTCATTTATTTATCGTTTGTAATTGTTTTTTTTCTTGGGGTTTGTTGATGTTCAGGCAAGAGGATTGAAGAAGCATCTGAAGAGGCTCAATGCCCCCAAGCACTGGATGCTCGACAAACTCGGCGGCGCATTCGTAAGCTCTTCTTCTTCTTCATTAATTGTTTACTTTACTGACAAATTGAATCAGAGTTTTACTCTCTTTGAACAGTAGAAAAGTAGGATTAACTTTGAAAATTGGTGTGATTTAGGCCCCGAAGCCGTCGTCTGGGCCGCACAAGGCCAGGGAGTGCCTACCCCTGATCCTGATCCTGAGGAACAGGTTGAAGTACGCGTTGACGTACCGTGAGGTCATTGCCATCCTCATGCAGCGCCACGTCATGGTCGACAACAAGGTCAGAACCGACAAGACCTACCCCGCCGGATTCATGGGTATGTTTTTTATCTATATGCAAGCGTTAGGTATTGTAAATGAGTATTGTGTATGTGTTTGTGTATTGAACTGTGAATTGTGTTGTGAACCCAGATGTCGTGTCCATCCCTAAGACGAACGAGAATTTCAGGCTTCTGTATGACACCAAGGGACGCTTCCGTCTTCACTCTCTTAAGGATGATGAAGCCAAGGTATTGTTTTCATCTCTGTTCTAATCATATGTAATGCTGACCCTGTATGTTGTGTATCTTATGTAATGCTATGTTGTGTGCATGGAAATATCACCTGAATGATACCTTTTGAGAGATAGTAACTTCCACTAAGGACTTTTGGGTCACAGTATGGGTATCCAATTTTGCAATTAAGGAGTGTGCAATGTAAATGCGCTGCTGAAATTTGGAATTATCCTGTGGAACTATTGGAAATGAAAAGAAATGTTTTTGTACAAAGAGATCCTTGTCTGACCTTTCTTTGTTTACAGTTCAAGCTGTGCAAGGTCAGGTCTGTGCAGTTTGGCCAGAAGGGCATCCCATACCTCAACACCTACGATGGTCGCACCATCCGCTACCCTGACCCACTCATCAAGGCCAACGACACCATCAAGCTCGACCTGGAGACCAACAAGATTGTTGACTTCATCAAGTTTGATGTGGGTAATATTGTGATGGTGACTGGTGGGCGCAACACTGGTCGTGTTGGAGTCATCAAGAACCGTGAGAAGCATAAGGGAAGTTTCGAGACCATCCACATCCAGGATGCTACCGGGCATGAGTTCGCAACCCGTATGGGGAACGTGTTCACCATTGGTAAGGGTACCAAGGCGTGGGTTTCTCTTCCCAAGGGCAAAGGTATTAAGCTCAGCATCATCGAGGAGGCTAGGAAGAGGCTTGCTGCTAATGCTGCCGCAACTGCAGCTGCTTAATTTTGTAGTCGATTTAAATGTTGAATTTTGTTGGTTCTCGTTAGCGGAACATGGAATTTCTGTTAAATTTAGAGATTTTGTTTTGTTGTCTATGGAAGGCTTATTCTAGTTTTTCTCATGGTGGTTAGATTACAATGTGGTGAGCATTTTGTTGATCTTTTGCAGTGGTTTTTAAAAACATATAAATTTAAGTAATATGCGGCTTTTTTGTCTGTGATCGTCTTGTTGACTGATACACAAATGCCAGCAGTATATGCTTCACGGCTTTTGCTTATTTAGAACACAGTACCAACTATTGGACATGCTTCTAAGTTTGTTCTGAAAAATGTTGCAGTTGTAAATTGTAATCAGAATTTGCTGTAGATTTGGGATCATGAATTTTGCTTAGGCTTTAAGGTTTAATTGTTAGTGCGAGAAATCCTGTTCATTTTTTTCTGTATTTGTGATGCATTTACGTCAAGGAGAGTATATTTTTTCTTGAGGAAGGGGAGTTTATACACTGAGGAGGTAATTTAAGTTGTTGTTCGTCAATGGGTAATATCCCTTGCCTACAGCAATTTCACAGATTGATATTTGATGATGTACTCTACTGGCCCATTAACTGACAATGTAATGGGCTGGAATTAGAATATGGGTAATGTTTTTTTTTTTTTTTACTTTTGTCTTGAGCCTATATATCAGCATGATTGGAGCAACATATCAACAGTACAAATAATAGATCCAATCCAAGTAACAACAGAAATTTTCTTGGTGAGAGGAAAACGCAGGAAACAGGAATGAATATCGAATGAATATCCTTTTGTTTGTCCTTAGCTGTGAATTTCGAATTCAAAAGGATGGAGCATCGCACTCGGATGCTAAATTAATAATTCTGCTTCAGGACACATTTCGGTAATGACATAAAGGTTGAGCTCACTTCGGTTTATGAACAATCCATGAGTTTGGTAGCTATAGTAAAATTGATTTTAAGTCAATTTTAAGTCACCAAACAGAAGTGATTTAAGGTGTAGTAAGTTAACGCAACTATATAGGTGTAGTAAACTATATCACCAAAATTTCACATCTTTTACATATAATATCAACTTTACTTCATCTATTTACTTCACCACCACCAAACACCACTGATTTAAGGTGATTTAACGTTTTACTCCGCTTTAACTTACTACACTTGCCAAACAGGGGGAATACATAATTATTGGGTTTAACATATAGTCCAAGTGGGAGATTGTTGGAATATTATTCAACCAGTTGAATAATTTATTCAACATTAGACTTATATGTGAAAATAATTATATATTGTTTACTGTAAATTATATGTCCGATAAAAATGATCAATATGTTTTCGGATATTTTGGACATTAATGTGTCACATAGGGTGTGGACCTTTGATGTGTAGAACTAAAGTGTAATATTCATTTTATTTACGGGCTGAAATGAAAAATTACAAAGACTTAGGCAGCCAGAAGGTGCCTTGAGTCTTATATATAGTTTGGTCCCCAGAATACAAGGCCATATCCTGTATACTATTGTCATCCCATTAAACAATGGTATGAGAGACTTTGGAGACAGAGGAACCAAAGACTCGATAGGAGCCTTGCTATTCTGGAAGACTGAACCGACGATCTCTTGCACTCAAGTTCAGCCATGGACGGTAATCACTCTCACGCTCAAGGGAGACGATGTCCAGATATGCTTCCGCTATTCGGTTTAGGTTTCAACACAGAATGGTCCTAGAGGCCGGTGATGGCTTTCGCCGGGATCCAACACATATATAATTCGAAATAAAATCCAAATAAATAACATGAATGGTACTTATAATGATAATTGAACCAAATATTTCACATACAAATTAAAGTTCAGTGGATGGTGAAAGACATTCTAATTATTTTGTACTGCATGAAATAGATCGTATCAACAGTCAAAACTAAAAAGCTATAAAACGAAGAATTAATCTAAATTAATAGATTAGTAAACAAACATTACCAATGGTCTGAAAAGTGAAAATTTTTATATCTGGCTGTCTGTGACTGTGGCTTCTCTTTGTACCCTTTGCCCTTTTTCCTAGTGAAATAAGTTCCCTTGAAGATTCGATTCACTCTACTGCTCTTTTCTTCTGCTTTTGCCACCTTCATATTGACAAAACCGCTCTTGTCTCCCGGCTTTTGACTGTTATTGACCGATTGCATTATATTAACTAATTGTAGTAAAAGAGAGCTTTGAGATAAGGGGTTAGTTGAAAACAACTACCCTGCAGTCGTGCATATGTAGAGAAGAAGTATGTATATACAAATCTTTGTAGTAAAAAAAAATTGTAAAGATATTCTTGCATGATATCTAATTCGATTATGGGAAGTATGAAAATCTACAATCGCACTCAATTTCTCCCATTAACTAAAACAAATCGATTTTGCTAAGAGGAGGAAACCAAGCGAAAATAAGAAAAGGCATGGAGATGTTGGAAATTTTACCTTTTTAGTTCTTGTTTTAGGAAACCGGATTAGACTTGATTTATTTTCCAAACAAGGGTTGTTCTTGTAAAAAGAGGTGTTTTTGTAATTTTTCCTAAATTAATTAAAACAACAAATAATTGAATGAGCATCTATGTAAGTAATTGTACTTTATAATATAATAACAGTTGGCAGGACTAGGTTTTCAATTACAAATATATGCTAACAACCAAATAAACATCTATGAAGTGATTATACTTACTTATATCTATTAGTGAAAAGCCCACACCTTGTTTTGGCCTGAAATTGTTATTTCTTATAATAAATTTTTAAGATAATATGTAATGGACTTTAAATTGAAATAATTTATATGGGCCTTTAATTTTAATGGGCTGAGAACGTTAAAGGGCATTAACGTACATCAACGGTTCTGATCTATCCAAAAAATGATCAACGGCTTAGGTTTCTTATTTGGGGAAGATAGCCCTTTCATGTCATTTTTTCTAATATGCTTTTATATATAGTAAGGATATACAGTTGGCCGGAGTGGGTTTGCAATTAAAAATAATGCTAACATCCAGTAAGCATATATGGGTATGAATATACTTACTTTATACTCTTATGTACAATTGTCAGGAGTAGGTTTGCAATTAAAAATTAATGCTAACAGCCAAATAAGCATATATGAATTTGAATATACTTACTTCATAATCTATGTACAGCAGGCAAAAGTAGGTTTTCAGTTAAATAAATGCTAATAGCCAAATAATGTGACACATATCAATTTTATAAAAGATAATAATTACAACAATAATAAACAATCCAATAATCTGTTTTGAATAGATGTTAATTTCTTAGATAACAATTGTAATTGTAAATCTAATTAAATACTAATTACTAAACCAGAAAAAGGGTAACTCTCCAAGCACCTCAACTATGCCACATCATCAATATTATTAACCATTGATTTTTTTTTTTAAATCTCTTCATCTACTTTGATCCAATGGTTTATATCCAAGCACCTCAACTATGCCACATCATCAATATTATTAACCATTGATTTTTTTTTTAAATCTCTTCATCTACTTTGATCCTATGGTTTATATGTATTCTCTCGATCTCCCCCATTTAATAAGATGATATGATATGTCTAAGATAAAATTTAACTTTTAAAGTGGTCCAACATTTATGTATTATTATTTATAAATTATTACATCATCATCATCATCATCATCATCATTATTCACAACAAAAATTTTAAAATTATGTTCAATTTTTTTAAAAATAAATATTTTTAATTTATAAGCTTTATTATTTATTTGTTATCATATTTCAGGACGAAGCCCGATTTGCAGCTCTAGTAAACCAGAAAGAGGGGTAACTCTCCAATCACTTCAACTATGCCGCATCATCAATATTATTAACCATTGATTTTGTTTAAATCTCTTCATCTACTTTGATTCAATGGTTTATATTTATTCTTTCTCTCCATTTAATAAAGATGATACGATATGTCTAAGACAAAATTTAATTCTTAAAGTGGTTCAACATTTATGTGCTATTATTTATAAATTATACATCATCATCATTATTCACATAAAAAAAATTTCAAATTATGTTTAATTTTTTAAAAATAAATATTTTTATTTTATAAGTTTTATTATTTTTTTGTTATCATATTTCGGGGCGAAGCCCGAGTTCCAGCTCTAGTTCTATAATTAACCATCTAAAAGAATGATCCTACAATTATCTATATCTACCCTCAGTACTAACCAGCAACGAGATTTTTATTCTTCGAAAACAAACATCGAATTAATTAAACCAATCTCAATAACGAACATTGAATTAATTGATCTCACATACAAAGTAATTCAACGACTCAATTTAAGAGGTGGTGAGATCAACAATTAAAAGTACCACATTTATAACTATAATATGCAAGTAAAAGTTGTGACATCCCGTAATTTTGAATTTTTCATATATAGTTAATAGTTTTTCATAATTTTGAATTTATATAATCGTGACAACTATACTTTTTAAAAATTTGAAAAATTATTGAGAAATGTTTAAAATAAAAAATATGAATGTATTATTTAATTTATAGATTGATAGTGTTTTAAAGCCAGTCAATTTGAACATCGTTTGATGACTAATCAAAATTTTGTATATTTTTTTAACAGTTGTATTTTAAGAAGTGTTTGAAGGGCTATCAAATGTTATTTAAATTGAATAGAAAACATAATCAATCCATATGTTAAACATGACTTCCATAAATTTTTTCTATTTTTGAGAATTTTTAGTGATTTTTTTTTGTTTTATTTTTCAATAATCTCATTGTCAAGAAAGTATTAATTGTCAAGTGATACCTTCTCATTATGTAATATTACTATTATATCCATATTATTGAAAAAAAATGTACTAGTAAGCAATTAAGAATGAAATGAGGTGACAGCAGCTACGCCACCGAGCTCCGACGTGTCTTCGTGAATTTAGCTTGCCACGTCAATACTGTCTATATCTGACAAGGGAACTGATAAAGAGATATGATTGTAGCTCGTTGATACCGATAGTTTGACCAATAAAATATATTCTACACTTCTGAATTACGTACGTATGTAAATTTATATATTATGCAGCGAAAGTTGTTTATTATGCATGTAAAACCAACTCGCCGAGTTATAAAATATTAAACAACTTGCATACTAAACATTTTTTTTGCGTTAAAAAAAATATGACAACATGCATTCTACAACTAATACATTGTATACTAAATAAATTTGTGTGCATAATAAATATTTACTTGCCTATAAATTTGTAAAATATATTTTACAACCAATACACAACATACTAAGCGAATCGGTGTGCATAATATGCAAGTTTACATGCATAATAAAAGTAGATATATTAATATGCAGTCTGCAACTAACAAATTGCATACTAAACGAGCTGCATAACAAATGTATTAGTTTGCATAGTAATATATATATATAGTATGTATAGTAAGCTATATATGTGCATAACAAAAACGTGACAGTGAAAGAAAAAAAGAAATAGGGAGATGTTACAATTAATGAACCTGACGAATGGGTCATAAACCGACTAAAATTTTCTAAACCGAATATTAAACTGTGACTTGATTACTGAATGATAAATTTAATCTGATGAGTTGAGTTTATAACTTTACATACATAATTAATATATTTTGTTGCATAATAATTGGCTCTGTTTGCATAGAAACGGAGAGAAGGAAAGAAGAAAATGTTGTATGGTTCGAGAACTGTACATGGAGTATGAAAAAAGGATCTAACAAAGGAGAACATACATACTGCCGTAAATATATGAAGAAAACGACTAGCGTTTCGGAGCTGAAATCAGGTGCGATCCAAATTAATCCGATGTCAGGATTCTGATATCTAGATCAGACGGCTGAGATTCTTTTAAAAACCCCTCTAAAAAACTTCAGCCGTCGGATCGAGATCGCATGACCCTGCGATATCCTGTTTTGGATCGCAGCGGATACAGACTCTAGCGTTTCGCATTTGAACTAATGCCGTACCAATCAAAGCCTCCAAGTAAGAGTCGTACATGCATGTACATAAATTATTACCACACATATTACAATTTAAGACTTTCTTGCAGTGTCTAAAGTAGCTTCCCCACAATTCCATTGTACAAGCACTTATGATACATCATCAATATCAATTGGCTTACGGACCACTGCATCATACGTGGAAATGATTTTTTTTCGAGAGGATAACTCATCAACAACAGAAATGTACATGGAATGGCAAATTGTACAAACATTCCAAAATGCTTCCCTCAAAGGTTTGGGAGTTGTATTATCCTTCCTAAGTACCTGTAGTAACAGTTCTCTTGTGGTACTCTCAATGATCTTCTGTGCCTTCAACTTTGCTTCCACCAGGGAAACAGAATCATAATGCGAGTAGATCAACAGAATGTTCAGTGCCTTTTGATTTTTTTCTCTCTGCATGGAACACAATACAGAATTCAATTAGTTAAAAAAAGGTTGTGTTCATTTGAGCTAGGTTGAACATTTCCGAATGCAACAATATTTGTTTATTAAAAAATCATTGGCATCCTGCATGCATTAATTGCAATTAAAATAGCACAATCAATTAACCACAGACTATTTGACTAGAGACAATAAATCAATAGGCAGAAGCAGAATAAATGGAGTTTAAAACTAGAGTATATTACAAACTAGACACTGCCAAATGGTGGTTTTGTATATGTGCATCCAAATTAAAGGATCGATATTATATATATAGTAACAAAATCTCATACAAAAAGATAAGGATATATTTAAATTATTAAAAATTTGAAAAACACAGACAATATTATGTAACATTTTAGTGACATGAGATATGATCAGCAAAATAAGAAAGTACCTCAAAAGTTACGATATCATTGAGGAGGCGGACGGAAATGCTTGCCAGTGTTAGCAAACGGTTGAAGTCTTCGTGTTTAATAACTTCTTCTGAAACTTGTGTGTGTAGAAAATAGAGTGCAGGGACAAACCCAACTCCTAAACCAACCGTAACAGCTGCAAATTCTATGTACTCTTTTACCGTTGGCAATGCTTTATTTTTCAAACTATGTTTCTCAATTAAATTTCCTCTGAATACTTTACTCCACTGCAGGATAAAAAATTATGTTAGAGCAATGGAACATTAACAACTACCAGTAGGATACAATCTATTTATATACTAAATGAATTTTACCTTTGAGTACATGGAGTACAATGCACTTCCATGCTTTTATACTAAGCCGAAAATTATTTAAACTTTTTCATAGATTTGAATGCTCATGACTTGCGTTTTAATTAGATTAATGAACCCACTGATTGAGTTTTACCGGTATTACCAAACAATGTTAGTAACAAATAGAGATATATGCGCGCTGCTGAGAAACTTCGATAAGGATTACCAGATAATTTTCATGTATTTTTCTACTCTTCGTAACTGTGAAATTAGTATTATTTTTATGTGATTGTTATCATTGGTATGTCAAGGTTATTCTTTTAAGGTACAGTACAATGTACAAATCTGTAAGACAGCAATATCGTGTAAAAGCAGAGGATAAAACATATCAGAACAATTGAATTAAAGATCCAGAAAAAAGTAATCAGGGTACTAACGAATTCAAACAAATGATTGGTGATATCACGGCCTTGTAGAGGAAAAGCTCGGACTGCCATCTCCGTAATTGTTTCATGAATGGCCAAGAACAGTATTTCTCCTTTCTTAGAATATAACTTCTCACTATTTTCTCCCGACCTGATGTCAAGACACTACAAGTGAATTTGTTGGGAAAGAAACAAAAAAAAAAAAAAAAAAAGACAACATTTACTTGATTGCATATTGTTCTCTATCAACCAAAATGATTCCAATATATGGCATGTGATTTTGTTTTTTCTCATTAATATTGCCAAATTGGAAATTGTAGGACAACATTTTATCCTGCATTGAAAAGAATAAGCTTTTTAATTTGCACCTGATGGCTGACTAATAGAATGTCAAATTGCATCAAGTTTGAATCTGATACAACGTCACCAGTTATGCATGATAATGAAAATATCTTGAAATTAACCTTAATAAGTCATGAGTATGGTTGTCAAATGATGTGAGGAAGCATTCAAGTTCTTCAATTGACCCTTCATCATCTTCAGAGAAGTCATCAACATAAGTGAGTAATATTGCACTTTTAGCAAAATAAACACGTGCATCCGACAATTCATAGGGATGGAACATCGCCAAGGCAAGCATATAGACAAGTGTAAGAAGTTCATGATGGCGCGTGGTTTGAATTTGATCAAACTTGCAATCCTTAAGCCATCTGTAATATAATTAATTAAAAGAACTAAATTGAAATTGCAGCAGAAAATGGTTAAATAGAAGTGACTAATAAGTTAGAAATTAAGTATCAACATTATAATTTGCAGCATGCATAGAGTTGGAAATGCATGTGACTGTAAATTTCAAGGACTGCCATTATATATATATAGAATGTGTGAATCACAATGGAGCAATTGTTATACTAGTTATTGTGTATAAATAAATGCAAACACTATTTAGGTGATGCTAGATATATACCTTTCAAGACGATTCCATTCGTCCCTGTACAGAGACTGACAGAAATTGAAGTCTTTGGCAGCTAACTCCCGAACAACGTCACTAACAGGCAGGGACCTGTTTATTCAGATGGACTCTAATTCTTTAAGTCAAGGAAAGAAATACATCAGTATTATTTAATACAATTAACCTGTTATATCTTTATAACTCAAACTCTTAATTAATAAGATGGTCAGCTACTAAAGTATCGCCCAAATACTTTCGTAAAGGCTAGGAATTAATTACTTCATGTTAGAAAACAGGAGCGCGTCGAACATCTAATTTTAATCTCTTTTCTAGACTTAAAAGTGCATAATCGTATACCATAGGGCGCAGTACACTAAACATATATAAGTTTCTAGAGCATTACACAAATGATGTTTTTAACATCTGAAGCTGGGCAGACTTAAAGCGTTCAATGTATCTTTTGTTTTCAAAGCGATGTACACCATGATATAATGGAAACTTCAAAGCATATTCCACCTGAAAATATAATGATTTCTTAAAAATATAAACTACAGACGTAAAGGATTGATCTATATATGTTCTCTAACATAAATAAATACAGTAATCAATTAATATATATATATACCTCTTGAGAAATAATCTGGTTATTGCCAGTTTTTCTTTTAAAGCCATCATCCTGAAGCATAGATCTTGACCATGATGCCAACTTGTCAAGGACCTCTTCATCCGGAAAGATTCTTGTTTGTGAGGCCTTGTATATTTCTATAATGGGTTTCATATCACCTCCATAACCTTGCAGAGAAGCAAAGTAACTGTCTGCTTCTTCAAATTGAGTTAACAATTCTGTAACAAAGCATAAATGTGAGTTTAATTGTCATCCCACTTTTTGTTCAGACAAGGTAGTGATCGATGAGTAAACAAGAACCTGAAGACACATCAAATCCGTTCATCCGAAGAAGACGAAAAGCTAATGCACAAGTAGTCATATCAGAAATTATTTCCTCATCCCGTTCTAGCAAAAGTCTGCACGGAAAATATTCCATATTAAATTGCAATACATATACATTAGTTTTATTACCAGATTATATGTAATAATTAATGTGAGGAAGGTTAGTTTAAAATGTGTGCACTTCATCATATGATATATTCACATTAAATGATTATTCTAAATCTTACTACATTACCCAGCAAGAACTCAGCATGAATTAAAGTTTTAAGACTGGAGTCGATAACCAGCAATACTAAAACAGGGCCAAACTGTTCATCTTCTGTCCATAACACAATGAAACAAAAGAAAAAGAAAGTACCTATGTATGGTAACCAAAATTTGTCGTACATCATCTGCAAAGTAATGTGAAATTCCCATCCTTTCAAGAGTGTCAATCATGCAGAGCTGAGTATATATTTCTGTTGGATATATTGTCGGAACTGCAAAAGAATAATAAATGATTCGATCACAAAAGAGAACAAATAAAAGCATTTTACTGATCAGCACACCATGAAATCACCACTACATGCAGAGTGTTAATTTTTTTGATGATTTATGGAAAACGTATCTAATCTCAGTGATTAAGACTTCTTTTGGGCATAGATGTCTTCTTACTAGAAAGTCAATGGAAAAATTATCATGACAATTAATAAGCATCGGAACAAAGGAAAACAAGCATCACAACAAAGGAACCAGATACCTGTTAAAAATGATTAACACCAACCTGAGCTCCCATACTTCTGTACAAGAGAAGTCAAATAGTGAAAAGCTTTATTATTATAGTTTTGGGTATATGCTGCTGCCGTTGTAGAAGGAGAATTAAACAACGATCCGTTTTTCTTCTGGTACTTCATAATTGCGTTCCAGTCCTGCAAGCATCCTAATCCTTCAGCAACATATGCCAAGTACTGTTTTCTTCCTTCAGAATTTTCCCAACGCTCCCTGAGAACAAAATAACTTATATGATAAGAACTGATCTAAACTCTCTGGACCCATAAATCAGTATAATCTTTTACTCCTCTCCATGTACTATCTAGGAGGAGATTAGAAGGCGAAATAAATTCGGTTATAATGACATCATCAACTCTAGTATCTTAATTTACAGGTTCGAAGATGATAGCTAGTTTGCATATCACAATGCAAAATATATCAAATATTTGGTGCACAATGAAAATATTTCCCATTCCTTCTTTTCCCTTGTATACGTACAGAAAGAATGCATTAGTGACTTGTAGTTATTTGTATATTAAAATATTAAATATAAATTATTGCCACTCCTAAATCACCTTCTTAATTCAGAATCTCTAAGGGAAAGTATATCCTGGATAGAATCTTCTCCTAATGAAAGATCCAAACCCATATCAACTGCAAATGCAAGCATTCCAGGAAATATAATGTTGAACCCAAGTGGAGACACCAAATTTTCATCAAAAATGCTCGAAAGGTTAGATCTGATGAAATAGAGCCCTGAAATAACAAAGACATATCACACATTTGTATTAACATTAATATTGGAGAGCCCATTGATTTGTACCAGGACCAAAAATGTTGCTATGAAAAGGTTCAGTATGGCGCCTCGCTGCCTATTGATTGACAAAAAGGACCAATCAATAGAAATCAATATATATGAAACATTTCTTTTTAAATTAACCCTTGAATCAAAGTTGTAAACCTGTACCAGCTGGATTATTTTCTTAAGTTAGTTATAAATTATAATACTGTTTCAAGGCCAGTATGCTGGTAAACAGTAGGAAATTCGTACAGCTAAAATATTTCTCAATTTCTGTACCAGTTTTCTTTGTTTTTTTTTATATATATATAGGCTGTCAGAAATTTTCAGAATTAGTTTAATTACAAATTAAATGCAATGGAGGAACAAGTTTGGAAGAAAAAACTGAATAGTAAAGAGACCAAAATTATTTGGCTGTTATTCTGTTGAATACTGTTGTATTGTTGGTTCTGCTGATGTTACTACACAATTGCTTGATAGGAATTGTAAATCCGTGAACCATCTCTTGCTTAAATTGGTTTTTTCAGCATTATGTCTGCTATTGGGTCTGGTCACCAACACATTCCGAAATAATAAAATATAGAAAATTGTATTTATTTATAATTGTACGCTTCTACTGATTAATACCTTTTTGGATACTCTCAGCACTGTAGTTCCATCTCTTGAGTGCAAGAATGCAAGCTAATGTTGAAGAGAGGCTATCTTTCAAAAACCTGGGATCCGTATTCATGTGGTTGCCCCATGATCCATTATCATGTTGATTTTCGAGTATCCATTCCACACATTGAGAGAAGCATGGATACTGAGGCGCCTTTGGTGCTGGGACCATTGCCACCCATGCTGTGTCATAGGAAGAGGCTGGCAATTGCTTATAAGCACCGCTGCGAAGGTACTGTCTGACACGTTCAACAGATTCCTTTATTTCCTGAAACGACAGTTGTACATTTTTATATCAATTGGTCGACAAAGATGTAAAGAGCAAGTGTCTTAACTCTTAACTCTGAAGTCTGGACTGAAAAGAGGGATGGTTTTATACCGTCATGGAAACAGTAGCATTCTCTGCATCTTTCTGCTTGCCAGCCTTCAGCGAAAATGCTGAAATGTGATGGAAAGATGTTACAAAATCAGTCACCATGTTGTCTGGGGGAATCAAGAAATAGGGACCACTATGAACTACTATTACACTTAATTTCACTCAGTTTTACATTCTTTTTGTTTCAAGACCCCAGTGTTTCCGATTTCAAGTTGTAAGATACACGGACGGAGCCAGACTCCGAGGCAGGGGTCCAACTTTTTTCGATGAAACATAGTTTTATGAGTATGGGTATATTTTTGTAAAATTTTTAAGGTATATTTGTGCAAATATTTTTCAGGGTAGGGCCAATCTTATAAATTTTCTTAGAAATTAAGTATATTTTAGTAATTTTTCTCAAAAAAGAGATATATTTGCAAATTTTTAGGAGTATATTTTTGAAAAAAAAATTTTAGGGGGGCCAGTGCCCACTCTTGTAGGAGTGGCAAAAAAACTCATAGCTCGTGGCTCGCTCGCTATTGGCTGGGGATCGACTCGCTATTGGTTCGCTCGTTAAGCTCGTTAAGCTAATGAGTCGAGCTTGAGCTTAGCATGGCTCGGCTTGTTAAACTCGTTTGGCTCGATAAATTATTACTAATTGCAATTCGTACTGCTCTTATCGTAAATTATTAATATGTTATACAACATATGGTCTAATATATATAAAATTGTTATATATAATGTGTACGAACATATTTTTGTTAGTCCTTTTGTTGATTTTTATATAAATTTTGATATAACATACTTAAAAGTTTATTATTAAAAAAATAAATGAGCTTAACGAGCTAGCTCAGTCAGCTCGTTAATTAAACGAGCCGAGTTTTAGCTTAGTCTAACTTAGCTCAGCTCGACTCGTTTATACCCCTGTATTGCAACTGGCTCCGCCCCTGGTAAGATACATGAAATACTACCATGCCTGTCTGTGATCAAGTAAGTGTCTATACTGTTCGCAAGACGATCATAGTCCCAATTATGAGTGCGGGAAGCTCAAGGATAGCAAAGGCAAGGAGATTGCTCTACATGCCTTGTCCACCCCTTCCTACCTCCTTTTTAAAAAAATACCCTTTTGTGGACAAATTTTAGTACATTTCATACAACTTTAAAAATCTATAAAATTGTTTGAGAATTCTAAAAATAAAAAAAGTCGGTAATTCATAAGGTTTCAATCGTAAATTGTATTGAGCGACTTAAATTGACAATTTGAGCTATAGTTTTGATATCGGGCCGAAATGCACTACCTCATTGCGCTTTGCGGAACACAATAGGTTCACTCTTATAAACTAATATTAGCCTCTCTATTGTCCAATGGGCCAATCCTCGGCCAATACATAAATTTGTATCAAGAGGAAAAGACCATACCTGAAGTTTGGAGCATTGTTGAACTATGAATGTCTCCTCTGCCACTTCTTGGATGGTTCCACCATTGAGAACCAGTATAGGAGCAATTACCCAGCTTTAGAAAACTTGAAAGCATAGTCGCTGAAAAAAAAACCAAATCAAACAAAGCAAATTTGGTGGTCAAGAAAGATTTGAATACTTATGTTGACTGGCCAAGTGGCCAAACCACAAGCTCTCAACATATTTACGCTTTGAATTAACCAATTTTAACTACCTGAAGAATCTCAGCAATAAAGATATGTGACAGCAAAGTAAAAGGAAGACCTGAACTGAAAGAAGGACGGAGGATACACAGCATAAATTAAATGAAACACGATTAATTGCAACAGGATGGCAGACCTGAAATAGTAGCTTTGAGTTGCTGACTCTCTTAATACGATTCCTGCGATACGCCTCCAGCAAAGTCGAGCGAGAGAGCTCAGCCAAATCTAAGGGTCTGTTTGGTAGCTAGATAAATACATAGATAAGCTAACCTCGAGGTAACACCTATCACCCTTTATCTCCAAATTTGAAGAGATCGTTTGGCGGTCATGAGAGGAGTAAATTTTGAGATTGTTTCCATTTAATAATATATTTCTTTGAAAAGACCAATTGTCCCTTTATACGGAATTGCACAGTAAAGAATGCTAGCAATTTTTTTAGGGTATATTAGTCAATCAAAAAAATATAAAAGCAAGATATAGTTTTATCATCACTAAAGTGAGGTGATAGCGGTGATAAACTTTAGAGATAACTTTTGGAGATAAATTGCTTATCTCATCTTAACTCTCAAATTTTATCTCTTGTTTGGCAGAGATAACAGTGAAAAATGTACTTATCTCCTCCTTATCTTACTACCAAACACTACCTAAGAGAGAGAGAAACCCCTACCAACTTTTTCGGGGAGAGAGGGTGATGTAAGCGAACTGCAACTAGTGCAGTATGTACATAACTTTAATTTATTTAATTAGAACATGGCAGCTTCTGTCATCCTTTTCAAAAAAAAAAAAAAAAAAAAACAGAGAGGGTGATGACTGATGATAATAGAAACAAATAAAATTAATACTAGTAAAGAGCGCACGTCTTGATTTGGGCTGAAATTGTTATTTCTTATAATAAATTTATAAGATAATATGTAATTGACCTTAAATTGAGAAAATTGATATGGGCCTTATATTTTAAAGGGTTGAGAAATTAAAGTATGTCAACAGTAGTGATCAATCTAAGTAAACAATCAACGGCTGAGATTTATTCATTGGCGAAGATAGAACTTTCATATAAAAGAATCCAATATGCTTTTATTAGGAGTAAGGATTTGAAAACCGGATTTGGTCTAGTCATTAAGGTAACATTTTCTGTGTGGGAGATCGCCAGTTTAAAAACTAAATTAAAGATCTTTTATAACCATTTAGATTTAAGTGTTTAACCTCATCTTTATTTCAAAAAAAAAAAAAAAATTAATAGCCGCTGCCAAAATTTAAAAAAAGAAAAACGTACTGGGAGATAAGATCATATGACCAATAACCACGTCAGACCCCTAACTGAGCATTATGGAGCCATAGACCGTGCAATTCCTCCATCATTAACCATTGAGATTGGCTGAAATTTTCAGGGATAATGACTCTAGAGGCCTCCGAACTATCACCTTATGACAAGTTGGCTTCCGAACTATGAATTTGTGACAATTTACCCCCTCTACCATTAATTAGTTATATAATAATTCATTTGAAATATGAATTGACCATAATACTCTTATGCATTTGTAAGATATATTTAAAATGCTCATAGTTCATTAATTCATAATTTATAAAGAGACGATAATTATTTAATTATACAAGTACTTAAATAAAAATGTGTAGTATGTAATAAATTCTCGACTTTTTTTATATGATAAATTTTTTATAAGAATTATATATTTATATATAATTAAAAGTGATAAAATTAATATTGTATATGTATTTACAATTTTTAAAATATTTAAATTAGTAATTTCTTATATAATTTTTGCTATCATCATTATCAAATAAAAAGTTCATTAATTTCAATTATTTACGTAACTATGTGATTTATTAATTCAATTATTTAAGTAATAATATGTTCTAATATTAAAAATAATGCCAAATATATAACGGTATTATGGTCATTTCATATTTCAATTAAATTATTATATAGCTAATTAATGGTGGAGGGGGCAATTTGTCACAAAGTTATAGTTTAGGGGGGAGTTTGTCTAAAATAAAAGTTCGGGGGCCAACTTGTCACAAGGTGATAGTTCGGGGGCCTCTAGAGTCATTATCCCTATATTTTATTGATATATATGTTTGATCAAATGAATCAACGGAGCCAGTAATTATTGTTTGAAGAACCAAAAAATTTGATGTAATCGGTATTATTTTTATGGTGAGATAATTTTAATATTTTTCAAAGAGAAACAAAATTAATTTGGGATCAATTTTAAATTTCAACGTGAACAAGGATGGTCAAATTTCCTGTGACACCCTGCTTAAGAAACTAATATTACAAAATTAAAACCGGTGTGGCATAAGAAATTGAAAGATTTTGAACGAAATTAAAACCAGTGTTACGTAAGAAAGTAACTAAAAAACAATTAAATCTCTTAATCCATATTTCTGAAAGTTTTTATTTATATGACAATTTTTATAGCTATATCCAAATATCCTAATTTGCCTTTATAAGTTCCAATGAAATTAAATAACAGAAAATTTTTTTTGTCTATCCCTCTAAAAAAACAAATCTTAACATTATCCCTTTTTTCAAACAAATCTCGGAACTATCCCTATTTTACTGGTGGCCACAGTCACAAGTCAAAGTGACCGCAGCGGTCAGCTCGGAATAATTTGTGTAAAAATTGGCTAGACTCTGTCTGACTGCTGTATTAACACAATGCTTCTAAATGCTGCGGCCACTTTGAATTGTGACTGTAACCTCAGGTAAAATAGGGATAGTTTCGAGATATGTTTGAAAAAAAGAATAGTATGAGGATTTGTTTATTTTTTAGGGATAGACAAAAAATTTTTCAAAATAACACGAGTCAAGTCTAGATTTGACGGGATGCTAAATTTAATTAGAATGTTATATCTAGAGGTGGCAGAACCCGACCCGACCCGACTCGAACCCGACCTGACCCGAAATTTTTCAGATAGTCAAACTGACCCGATTCGACCCGACCTGATCCGAACCCGAGATCAAATAGCATCCAATCCAACTCAAATCAACATACGATCCAAAAAAAGTAGATTTTAAAATTGACCCGACCCGACCCGCCCATCACCTGACCCGACCTGACCCGAGATATTCTAGAAGGTTAAACTGACCCGACCCGCCCGACCCGAACCCGAACCCGACCCGCCCGCCCGATTTGCCACCTCTAGTTATATCCCCCGAGTGGTCATCCTCTGTAGCGCTGCATTGTGTAGTGCAGGATGTGAATCGTTAGATCATCTTGAGATTCGAGCCAGCACATATCTCCAAATGATCTAACGGTTCACATCCTGCGCTACAAAATACAGTGCTACAGAGGTTATGAAATCAATTCCCCCAGGCACTGTAGCAGTGAAATTTAGACCTCTTCATCCAAATTCCCAATTTTCCTAGGGCTGCCCGTAGAAACAGAAAATTCTCAACCCACGTGCGTGCCCTTCCCTCTAGATATAAAATAGCAATATAAAAATCAAAATCTCTGTCATTTGTACTTTCGGGGGCAAAACAGGGCACTGTAGCAGTGCCCCGAGGGCAAAACGTGCTGCACACTAAGCTCTGCCATAATTTGATGTCATCTATGAGTAGGGGCGAATTAGGATCAACAACTTCTACCAGGCGATAGTGTGAGTATTTTAAAACGATGCCGATATTTGTAAACTACTAGTGTGGATTCCTTTTTTTTTCCCTATTTTCTTTAATTAGACATGGTGCATGCATGACACTACTTCACATCAATAAAAACGATAAAATTTATATTCTAAACAAAACTTCTGTATGAAAATTTATTATTCTATTTATTATATAAGTCCAACAATCCAACTAATAGTTCCTCCTATTCACATTAATAAAAAACGACAAAGTTTCTATTCTAAACAAAACTTCCGTATGAAAATTTATTATTCTATATATTTTGAGTCGAACCAATAATTCCTAAGCCAAATCCTCTTAAAATCTCTTTAATTAATTTTTAGTTTTTGTTAAAAAACATGTTGAGAGTGTTGTGTCAAAGGTAGCAAATTTGTGATTTTCACTGATGTATTTACTCCCCACTTACATAATTCAGAAGGCTCCATCGTCAGATTTTTAAAGCTACAAGTTTTTATATAGGTTACATAAGTATTTATATAGAGTACTCAAGTATTTATATAAGTGACCCGAACATTTTATTAGTTCTATAAAGTGTTAAATAGGTGAACTAAGGGGTTAGATAGATTATAAATACATTCAAATAGATTATGCAGATGCATGCTTAGATAAATGTATTAGGTTTTATACTAGTAAAGAGTACATGCTTTAAATAGATTATACAGATGCTTTGAACTGAAATTGTTATTTCTTATAATAAATTTTTAAGATAATATGTAATGGGTATTAAATTGAGAAAATTGATATGGGTCTTAAGTTTTAATGGGTTGAAACATCAAAGTACGCAAACGGTGGTGGTCAATCTAAGACATTAAATTGATATGGGGAAAATAGAACTTTCATGTCAAAAAATCTAATCTCCTTTTATTAGGAGTAAGGATAATTGATTCGAGCATCTAAACACTTAACTCAATTACTTATTTAGATGATTCATGTTAGCTTATCCATAATACAACATGATTATTTACATGAGTAAATCATCATCTAAGATTTTGTTGGATGAGATTGGAGAGATGAAAACAGATCGCCAGAGGAGAGTGAATGAGTGATCAATGAAGAGATAAGAGCGCCGGGACTATACAACAAAAATCGAAGTGATAAATCGTCAGAAGAGATTAATCGTCAGAGAGATCATAGGAATTGAGAAAGACCATCGAAAGAGATAGATCGTCGGATAGTAACTAGTTCCGTTGAAAGAGGGAGAAGGAGAGGAAATTCGAGTTGAGAAGAAAAATATATATAACAATTTTAATTTCAGAGAGGAAAGTTGTTAGGACGGTAGAAATTAGCTTTCAAGTATTATGGTAGGTGGAAGATAATAAAAGGAAAAGATTGAGTTAATAATTACGTTTCCTGACAAAAAAAAAATATAAAGAATGATGCATGTCAATGACTTTCTTTTTTTTTGAGGAAAATGTCAATGATTCTCTTCGTTTTCAATAAACAGGACAAAAAAAATATAAAGAATGATTCATGTCAATGATTTTTTTTTTTTTTGAGGAAAATGTCAATGATTCTCTTTGTTTTCAATAAATTTGTCAAGTTGGCACATCACCATGTCTTAATTAATTCTGACGTACTTGTTTAGTTAAGTCAATTGTCATATAGTGAAAAAAAGATACATCCTTTAATTATACTAGGGCTGTAACTCAGACTTCGTCCCCTAAAATGATATCAAACAAATAATTAAGAATTTTATAAAACTTAATATTAAACAAAATTTTTAAATCTTTTGATATAAATAATAATAATATAATAATTTATAAATAAGAACATATAAATGTTGGATCATTTTTTAAAAGTTAAATTTTGTTTTAGATATATCATATTCATATTATTTAATGTGAAGAGAAAAAAATTTGTAAGCTATTGGACAGCTCTGAAGCTCAAATAGTTGAGAGGCCTTAGCATTCCCATTCTTTGTAGGGATATATAGCGTTTAAGCTATATAATTAAAAGTAAAATAAATTCAAAATATTTTTGAAATATTTATTAATATGAATGATTCAATGCGCACAAATGTTACCAAAATAATGTGCACAAAAAATAAGGAAGCATGCAATGCATTAAATGTGTAATTATGGAATGAAACGTTAATAGTGAGAGTAATAAATTTTTGTAATAGGCCACCAACCATTGGATGGTACAAAGCATTATTATAAAATAAATCCAATGGTTCTAAATACATATGAGGTGGCATCGCTGAGAGACAAGAATGCTCACCCTTCTTTCTGGAGAAACGTTTCCTGACAAAAAAAATATAAAGAATGATTCATGTCAATGATTCTCTTCGTTTTCAATAAATTTGTTTAGTCAGCAAATCACCATGTCTTAATTAATTCTGACGTGCTTGTTCAGTTAAGTCAATTGTCATATAGTGAAAAAAAGATACATCCTTTAATTATATTGTTGATGTTTCTCAAAAAAAATTATATCGTTGATCTACCGAGTTAGGTGTACACAGCTAGGTCTTTTTTTTTCAAATAAGTACAGCCAGGTCCAAATCCGTCCAAATCCGTCACAGTACACGAAATTTTGAGTCACAGACTTTTTTGGTCTCCAAAATTCGTCAATTCAATAAACCTCACAAAATAAAAGAGGTAAATTGGACTTGGCTCCATTTCTTCAGAGGAATTTTTGGGTAAGGTTGTACGAGGTATATATATTTTTTTTTGAGAAGGTTGTACGAGGTACGCAATCAAGTTGCCCCAGTTGCCGGGTTATATGATAAAAGAATAGGAGATAATATATATATATATATATATATATATATATATATATATATATATATATATATATATATATAGAGTTAGACTATTATACTAACGTTAGTATTTCAGGCTGAAATGCTAACGCCTCAAATTTTATGTTATCGTGTTTGAAATCACGATTTATGGTGCTCAATAATTCTTTATATAAAAATATTGGGGACTACAAAATTTTTTTATTTTTAGAGCTTTCTAAGTATTTCTTTTGAATTTTAGAAAAGAGGTCATAAATATTAATAAAATATTGATGTTTGTATATGTTATTTTCAAAAATGCAAAACAAATACTTAGAAAATTCTAAAAATGAAAAATTTTTGTATTCCCCAATATTTTTCATATAAAGAATTTATTGAGCACCATAAATCGTGATTTCGGACACGATAACATAAAATTTGAGGCATTAGTATTTCGGTCCGAAATGCTAACGTTAGTATAATAGTCTAGCTCTATATATGTATATATATATAGTAAAACTAGTGTGCTCCTCCCGTGCTCCTAACTCAAAAATCATACTAAACCATCATGAAATTTTGATTTATCATTCTCATTAAATTCTTTATATGAAAATATCTTAGGATACAAAAATTTTTCATTTTTTGAGTTTCTTATGTATATGTTTTGGAATTTTTTAGAATGACCTCAAAATAATAATAAAATAATGTATGAAACTATGTCATCTTTAAAAAATACAAAACAAATACTTTAAAATCTGAAAAAATGGAAAATTTTTGAATCCTACGATATTTTGATATAAAGAATTTAATGAGACCCATAAATCCAAATTTCGAGATGGTTAGTATGATTTTTGAGTTAGGAGCATGGGAGGCCTCCGTGCTCCTAGGAGCACCATAGTTTTACTATATAAAACCATGGTGTTCTTAATAAGCTCACGGAGGCCTCCCGTGAGCTTAACACCAAAACCGTATCAAACCATATCCAAATTTTGATTTATATGGCTCAATAAATTCTTTATATCAAAAATCTTATGGCTTGCAAAAGATTTTGATTTTTGAAGTTTTTTAAGTATTTATTTCGAATTTTTTTAATAGCAACTATGCAATATTAATAAAATAATCAATGTTTTATATGTAACTTTAAAAAAATCCGAAATAAATACTTAAAAATCTCTAAAAATGGAAAATTTTTGCATGACACATGATTTTGATATAAAGAATTTATTGAGTCATATAAATCAAAATTTGAATATTTTGTTTGATACGTTTTTTGTGTTAAGCTCACGGGAGGCCCCCGTGAGCTTAAGAGCACCATTTTTTTTTTTTTTTTTTGAAAAAAGTAGGATCAAGTCCTACCGATTCTATTTCGAATCTTAACTTAAAGAGTTACAATGTCTTGGAAACCAGATCAAAGGCAGAGAGACACACCCCTCTCCCTTGACTGTTCCCCTAATCTGAAGTAAAGAGAAAATTAGAAAATAAAGTGCACAAAAGATAAACAGTCTGAAGGGGTACATCCCTACTACTCCTCTTCAGACTGGTACAAAAGCCACCATCCAAAATACAGCAAACAAAAGATAAACAGTCTGAAGGGTACACCCCTACTACTCCTCTTCAGACTAGTACAAAAGCGACCATCCAAAATAATCAAACAAGGCTAAACTAGCTATATCATCAAGGAGCCTCCAGCTGAAGACCCTCCACTGGCCCTTCCTCCCTTGATTGCTGCCCTGTTCAATAAAGCACATGAGAGATGACTAGTGCAACTAAGGTGTTAATGGGTTTAGTAATGAGAGGCTTAGTGGCAAAAGTGATTCTGTTCCTTTCTCCCCACACCACCCAAAATACAGCACCAATTAGGGTAACAGCTAGCTTTCTTTTGCATGGCCACAATGTCTGACAGCTGGCCTAGAGAGTTTAGCTTAAGAGCACCATAGTTTTACTCTATATATTAAAAAATTATTACACCTATAATTTATACTACAAAAATTAAACATTTACTTAAAAATATAAAAAAAGATTGAAAATAACTATTTGTCTTTAACCGAAGTAAATATATTTTATACGATAAAAATAGTGTATTTGTTTCTGATTGACAATTTAGGTTAGCTTTTAGTTTTATGTTTGGATATTTGCCTATGTCTTAGGTACTGTATGTACTTTTTAAATCCTCACACAAAGAAAAGGAGGAGGTGATGAATAAAAATCACTTTGTAAAAAAAAAGAAATAGTGTATTTGAATTCTGAATATTCATATTTGCTATTAGCACAGACACGTTCGAGATAGTGCAGCACCGGTGTACTATAAACGCGTGTCAGACACGGATACGGGTACGACACGCTTAGACACACTGTTGATATGGTCAATGGAATACGGGGACGCGGTCAGACTTAGGACACGCCTGAGACATGCACATTTAACCAGAACCAGAACACGTTGGAGGACACATCGCCGATAATATGTCGTACGCCACTTGCTTAGAGTTGGAGCTAGGGGTGTCAAACGAATGCAAATTTGCGTTTTTGCATTGTGTTTCGTTTGCGCAAAACACAAAACGCAAGGATTTTTTGTGTCGTTTGATCAACGCAATGGAAGACGCAAGATTTTTTGGTGCCGTTGGATTAACGAAACGGTATACGCGATTGGTCAGTGTCGTTTCATTTATGTTGCATCTTTCGTGCAAACATGTAAGGTAAGTTGTAACTTGACTAGTTAGCTACTTGATTCATGTTATATGGTGTGAAAAATATATGCAGGTTGAAAATTTAATGCAACTCGACTGTTATTATGATTTTATGTATTTATTTTCATTTTTCATACAATAATATACAAGTTTGCCTTCAAAAAAAAAATTGTACAAAAATTTGCGTCTTTGAACGCAATTGCGTTTCGTTTCGTTAATATAACACAAAAGAAGACGCAAAGAATTTTGTTTTTGTTTAGTTAACGCAACGCAAGGCGTAAATAATTTTATTTGCGTCTATTAAATGTAACGGAAGACGCAAGAGTCTATTTGCGTGGTTGTTTCGTCCGTTTGACACCCTACTTGGAGCCTTGGACACGGATTTCAGATGATAGTATTAGTTGGGCTGTTGAGTATGTGATGGTGTTAGTCAGGTGTCAGTGTGTCACATCATGTCTCAGCATGCATGGGGAGTATAGGTGTGAATAAAATTTGAAGCTGAGTTGGAACTTAGACCATAATTTGCACCTAAATATACCCAAGTTGCCGCTGGTCGCTGCCAAGAAAATATATATATATTTTTTTTTGAAAAAAAGTGGTAAATATACCACCGGTTTCTATTGAAAACCATGACAAGTTTTACAAAGATTGACACCACAGACTAATATCATAGAGCATACAGACAATCACAAAACTAGTATTAGGTATCCTATCCTAAAATTGCTGAATTAAAGATATGCATCACAAATATTTTTTTAAAACAGCAAAGCTCTGATAAAGCAAAACAAAGCACTCCTAATTTTTCTTCTAGGCCAAGCTCTCTATGGGCTGTCTCTTCCAAATCATAGGATTGTATCCACCCTTCATGTTGGTGAAGTGACTCCCTTCTCCTCTCTCTGGAACTCTCCCTGCAAAGGCAATTGTTGCATATCCTGGGGTAGAATGCCAATTAGCTTAGAATAATATGACATGTCAACAATCATCCATATTTATGTTGCCTTTATAGAATTCATTCAGCCAGATGAATTTCTTTTTCAGTGCTCGTTTGGGTGTGCCCGGGTAAAATTTATATTATGTTGGTAATAAGAATAAATATAAGTCATAAGTGATGTCTAGCAAAACATATTATGACCCAAATGATATTCCTTTTATGGTTAACATGTACATGACACCTTATATACCATGCAATCCTATTATAGTGTAAAACTGTTACACTCGTATTTAATTTTCTGTCTTCTTATATCTTAATAAGATTCTCAAATGTCAATTATGAGAACTTACGTTAACTTAGTAATTCCTGAATAATGATTATTAATATGATTAACTGCTTTAATCATATGCATGCACAATAATCATATTCTATTAAGGGGCCCGTTTGATATCTTATACTTGTATCAATATAATGAAGTAGCTAATTTCATTATATATTTACAAGAGATAAAATCGTGATTCCGTTTGCGAACTTCTCCATTTTGGATTACATACATAAGTGTTATCTTTATAGCTCCTTGTTATAGAGAGGGTTGGATTAACATTCACTAAAATTTTGAAATATGTTATAGAGAGTGTTGGATTAAATATATTTGAAATACATTTGTAAATAAGTACAATTAGCATTGGATCTTCATCCATTGTATTTTAGTGATCATTTCTAATGTCTTATTCTCCAATAAGCACTCGTGAGATTAAATGGATACTCATATCCATTGATCTGTGAAAAGTTGAAAATTGGTCAACATTTAATCGTCATGCCAACTTCGGCTGATAATTAGTGTTCCTTGGTAATTACCCTTTGTTGGAGACTTTTATGAATCTTTTATTTATTGAATCTTTCGATTATCATTAGTGTTTCACAATTCAAGTCCTTGACTTCCAAATGAGCTAATAATAAAAGATTCCAGGAACAAATAATCAATAATCATCAATTATATGAATAAACATTTTGAATGAACAATTAATTCTAGGGCATAACTCCAACAAGCTGAAGCAGCACCCGACCCGTATGGAATGACAATTGACCCATATGCTCCAAACTCAGAAATCAGCTCAGAATTGGCAGACGGCAACCTATTGCTCCATCTATAAAATGTGTCAAACATAGCCATCAAGGAGACTGTTCAGGACCTGTTCTCCCCCTGGGAGAGGGGCTACTCGGCTAGAAGATTTCGTTCTTCTGTTATGTTTCGTCCAAACGAAACGATAAAATAAACGATTTACAGTTTCGTTAAACGATATGATCCATGTGATCGTTTTGTTGCGTTGACACCCCTAGCCTTAGCTCCATGCCTCTTACAATTGCTGCTCGAGCTTCACATCCTTTTGAGAGCTCATCAACACTTCGAGGTTACGCATATTATCAACTCTTCTCTGTACAGATGTAATAAGTATCGGTATATTATGATGCATATCATATATAGGAGCAAATATTGTGAGCTGCTCACAGAGGTCTTTCATGAGCTTAAACTCAAAATCATATCAATTATTTCTAAATTTACGTTTATATAGCTCTTTATATTTTTTACATCAAAAGAGTGTGGATGTGAAAAATTTTTATGTTTGGAAATTTCTAAGTATTTGTTTTGAATTTTTTAAAAGTAATTATATAATAATATTAATAAAATATCAATGTTTTAGTATCACTTTTACAAAATTCAAAATAAATATCTAAAATTTTTAAAAATGGATAATTTTAGTATCCATAAAGTTTTGATATATAAAATATAATAAGCCATATAAACTTAAATTCGGAAGTGATTTGATATCTTAGAAAAATTTGTAAGTGTTTTGAGCTTAAGCGATATCTTCTAAATTACTTTGTAACTTGTATGAGTTCGTTTTATATCCTAAACTAACCAAATGCTAGGATATAAGACGAACTCGTACAAGTTACAAAGTAAGAGACAAATTTAGAAGGAAAAAAAAAAAATCAAAATTCACAGCAGAGCGCGAGATCCAGATCATCTAATTTTATTAATTCTATATTATTACTTAATTTAGAACCCTTAGAAAGAGTTTCTTGCACAGCCAATATATAAAGGGAAACATCTCGCGTCCATAAAATATATCTATAGAATTACCATCATAGACACAAATGTCATATGGTGGGTCCTATCTATCACATGGTGGGTCCCACCTATCATACTCTATGATGGAAATTCTATAGAAATATTCTATGAAAGATAGGTATGACCCATATATAAATGGATCACTCGATGTCAAGGTGAAAGATGGGACAACTTGCTATTTGTATATGAGGGTATATGAACCATAACAAAACCGAGGCATATGTGCGAGTTAGTTAGGTCATTTTTTTCTCTCTATCTTTTCCCTTTATATAATTGCAAAGCCAGTTATCTCTTCTCGCAGTTCGAATCAGATCCAATTTCTTATTTCTCATCCTATCTGAGTACCTAACCTATCTTAAGGGGACCAGCAATGACAAAAACGACCCCAGTGCAGTACCGGTAAGTCAACTGGCAAAAAGGAAAATTGATAAAGATATGCACAGTTTCAGTTTTTTACATTCTTCTTCTCTTTTTTTTCTTTTCTTTTCTTTTTTTTTTTTTGCTTTTTGGTCCTAGCTCGATGTACAAATCGCTCCAGTCGGCTTATGTGGCTCGTGCGAACAATGGTAACATCATTAAGCTCCCACAGCTATGGGGAACTCGAGGCAAGATTTCTTTCTTGATGAAACCATGTCATGGCTATGCGGGTAAATTCCTTCGTAATTTCACTCTAATGATTCTATTAAAAAATTTTTGCTTTTCTATCTACTATAAATAAATATCGATCTTTCCGTAACCGGTAAAATTGGTTATGTGTGATCTTGGAAGTAACACCCATTTCTTTAATTAAATAAGTCATGTTACAACCAGATATATATAATGCTTAAAAGCATAAGTGATGATCGAGTTGCGCATCTTATCAAAACATGTACTTTAGATTGTGGTGATTGGGGTTGAACTAAATCTTTTAACCAAATCTATTTTGATCGGAATTAAATCAAATGATAATCGCGCCAAGTTGATTTACTACCCTTCTATGGCTACATAATACTAGTTGCAATGCTTGTATCGTCAATTAATTAAAAACTAATGGTTATATTTATATTATTATATATTATTATATATTATTATTACTATATATTATAATTACTATTACACTGCACTTGGACTTTCATCGAAGTTGAGATTGGAGTACTTGTTACAAGATTAAAAGCTGATGGACTAGAATTACTATATATCATAAAACCCTCGCACGTGAGACATTCTTATGTATAATATCTATGAGCTAGCGATACATATATGCAGTTAATAGAAAGGAAAATGATTCGAGGCCATCCGAACTACTCGGTTTTGACGACAACAACAACAACAACAACCAAGCCTTTAGTCCCAAACAAGTTGGGGTAGGCTAGAAATGAAACCAAGTAAAACCCAATGATGATCATGATCGTAAGAAAGATAAAATAGATAAATAAAGAAAGAACAGTAATAACAATGGTAATAGTGAAAAACTAGTCCTAATATGAATGATAGTGATGATGAGTATGATACTACATAATACTAATATGAATGATAATAATGATGATACTACATAGTAGTAATAGTGGTAGTAGTAATAATACTAATAATAATAGTAGTAGTAATAATAATAATAGTAATAATAATAGTAATAATAGTGAAATAGTAGTCATAGTAATAATAGTAATATAATAGTAGCCGCTAGGGGTTTGATTAGTTGGTCATGGTTCCGGTACGTGGATTGCTAACTTCCACGCGTCCCTATCCAAGAGCAGCTCTTCGGATATACTCCATGCCTTCAAGTCTCTTTTTACAGCTTCCTCCCATGTCAGTTTTGGCCGACCTCTACCCCTTTTCGTGTTTTCGGTACGGGTTAGGACACCGCTACGTACTGGTGCTTCAGGAGGTCTCCGTTGAACATGTCCAAACCACCTCAATCGGTGTTGGATTATCTTCTCTTCAATCGGAGCCACCCCTACTTTGTCACGTATGTCATCATTTCTGATACGATCTTTTCTTGTGTGGCCACACATCCATCGTAACATACGCATCTCCGCTACACTCATCTTCTGGATATGGTTTCTTTTAGTAGGCCAACATTCTGCCCCATACAACATTGCAGGTCTAATGACTGTTCTATAGAATTTACCTTTCAACCTTTGTGGGACCTTGCTGTCACAGAGAACACCAGATGCTTGTCGCCATTTCATCCAACCCGCCTTAATTCTATGGCCAACATCTGCATCAATATTCCCATCACTCTGTAGCATGGAGCCCAGATATTGAAATGTGTCCTTCTTTAGCACTGTTAGTCCATCTAGACTAATATCTCCATTCTCAGATCTCCCATCACTGAAGTCGCATCTCATATACTCGGTCTTAGTCCTACTAAGCCTAAAACCTTTCGTCTCCAGCGTCTTTCTCCACAACTCCAGTTTCGTGTCGACAGCTGCCCTACTCTCGTCAATTAGCACTACATCATCAGCAAAAAGCATACACCAAGGGACATCTCCTTGTATATCCCTCGTAACCTCATCCATCACTAAGGCAAAAATATATGGGCTCAAAGCTGACCCTTGATGTAGTCCTATCTTAATGGGAAAAGCATCAGTCTCCCCATCACATGTTCGGACACTAGTCACAACATTATTGTACATATCCTTGATAAGGTTAACATACTTTGTTGGGACTTTTTGTTTCTCCAGTGCCCACCACATGACATTTCTTGGTATTTTATCATATGCTTTCTCCATATCGATAAATACCATGTGTAGATCCTTCTTCTGCTCCCTATATCGCTCCATAAGTTGTCGTATCAGGAAAATCGCTTCCATAGTCGACCTCCCCGGCATAAAACCAAATTGGTTTTTTGTGATGCTTGTCATTCGTCTTAAACGATGTTCAATCACTCTCTCCCATAGTTTCATTGTATGACTCATCAGCTTAATTCCTCTGTAATTAGTACAACTTTGAATATCTCCTTTATTCTTGAAGATTGGTACTAATATACTTTTCCTCCACTCTTCAGGCATCTCATTTGACTGAAAAATGTGGTTGAATAGCTTAGTTAGCCATACTATTGCTACGTCCCCAAGGCATCTCCACACCTCGATAGGGATATTGTCAGGTCCCATCGCTTTGCCTCCCTTCATCCTTTTTAACGCCTCCTTTACCTCGGACTCCTGAATCCTCCGGACAAAACGTCTGTTGGCGTCATCAAAGGAATCATCTAACTCGATGGTGGCACTTTCAGTGTCGCCATTGAATAAGTTGTCGAAGTACTCCTTCCACCTCATCTTGACCTCCTCATCTTTCACGAGAAGTCGATCCGTATCGTCCTTGATACATTTGACTTGGTTCAAATCCCTTGTCTTCCTCTCACGAATTTTAGCCATCTTATAGATGTCTTTTTCGCCTTCCTTCGTACCTAGCTTATGGTAAAGGTCATCATAAGCTCGACTCTTTGCTTCACTCACAGCTCGCTTCGCGTTCTTCTTGGCTACTTTGTACTTCTCCACGTTTTCAGTTGTTTTGTCATGATGTAACTGCTTGTAGCATTCTTTCTTCTCCTTGATCGCCTGTTGCACCTCTTCGGTCCACCACCAAGATTTATGTTTTTTTAAACTTCATTTGGTATAGGTTACGGTGCTACGCATATTTAGTAGCAAATTTTTTGCTACAATTTTTTAGATCCTCTGATTTTTCTTTTTATAAGTTTTAAGATTTGTGAAAAGATCGGGTATCGAAATCTATACTCCATAAAAAATGGTAGCTCTCTAAGCACCTCAATTATGCCGCATCATCAATGTTATTTACCATTGATTTTGTTTGAATCTCTTCATTTTGTTTAATCCAATGACTTACATTTTTTTCTCTCTTCTTATTAAATAAGATGGGTATGATAAGTTAAAAATAAAATTTAAAACTTAAAACGGTCTAACAACATTTGTGGGTTATTATTTTAAAATTATTATATTATTATTTTCACATAAAAAGATTTTAAAAAAAATATTCAAATTTTGTTTAGGGAGTTGATAACTGCACCACTTAAAAAACCTCCTTAACCGCACCGTAATACATTTTTAGTTAAAAATTCTTTTTCAACTACAACAAATCACTTTTACCGGTTGCAATTCACATCCTCAATCGAACAAAACACTTATATATACAATAGAAAAATCAAGCATAAAAAAATTTTACTCAAAATTTATGAGAGTATGAGAAAGAAAGAGAAAATATTACCAATTTAGTTTGGGGGATGGATAAGGTGGAAAGTTAAGGGGGACAAAGATAATTTCTCTTTTGTTTAATATAAATATAAAAATTTTATTATTTATTTGATACTATTTTTCGGGGCGAAGCCCAAATTACACCTGTAGTAAGAAAAAAATGGAGACGTGAGATCGTGCATTAATCATAAAGCAAATAAAATAATGTACAATATTGTAGCAGAATTTGCTGTTACTTATATGTATTATTAACAATAAAAGTTGATAAACATTTTTTTGCTTAAAATTTAAAATTACAAATCTAATGAAGTTTAAAAATTATTTATCATTTAATATTTTTTAATAAAAAATTCGTTATGCAAATGAAAGAACAATATTTTAAAGACATTTTACAAACGAAGTACTGAAATAAAAATTGTTATGTATCAATAAAAAATTTACCAGAATCTGAATGGATGAAATGATTAAAAAGGACAAAAAAGGCATCATATATAGGGCCGTTTGACAAACAAGAATATTAAGCCTCTTTAAGGCTCCTAAGCTTTTTTGGTGCCTTAATCTTTTCAAACAGTGATTCCTTAAGGCGGACTAAGAACACCTCATTATCCTTTTGTCCAGGCCTTAATCCCAGTTTGGCTACTTAAGGATCTTCCACTATCCCTGAATTAAACCATCCGAACATCAGTTCTTTAGCTCGGTTAAAATTTTAATCTTCATTATATAGTTGTCAAACGGTCCCAATATAGTTACTAAACTGGCTGAAATCAACTGTCACAAATCATAAAGTTTTTTTATAATATAATTGTCATATATCACTTTGTAGTATTACATTATATTAACTAGTATAGTGCCCACGCATTACAGTGGGTATTAATATTATTTTGTATTTATTTTTATTATTGAATTTAAAAATTAGAATATAATCTAATTTCCTACTATATCATAATAATATAGTCAAGTACTAAAAATACAAAAATATTAGATATAAAGAGCGATATCCAACAACTAAATTTTTAATAATGTTTGATAAAAAAAAAATCAACGACATAATAATAAATGATATAACCAAATGCTAACAAATCTTTAAAAGGAAAATACTGAAGTTACACCGATGAGTCAGCACTTGACAAGCAAATGATCGAAATTTTTTTTTGCTATGCCCAAAAAAAAAATATGAATTTGCAATATATGCCTATTTTAATAAGAATATCAGCAATATGTCTAAAAACTGGCGGCCAGTGGTCACAGTTCAATTTGAACGCCAACGGTCACGATATCGAGAACCAAAAAAAAAAAAATCGATATAGGGTCTGACTGTCACATTCTGGCCGCCGGCTATCAGCACTCGGCGGTCAGACACTTTAATTTCGAACTTAGAATTTTATGTTTGCTCTATACGTCCCGCTCTTAACTTGTGTCTCTGATAAATACTCAACAACAGAAGATTGGCAACGTATATTGTTATGAACTAAATAAGAACTAAAATTGTTATGATATGTGAATGGCAAATAATGATATACTCCATCAGAAAAGATTGGCAACGTAGATTGTTATGATATATTAACTAAATAATGATATACTCCATTAGAAAAAGAAGGGGCATGCTAACTGTCCCAAAAAAAAATCCCCCTTAAATGTCCCCTATACACTTACTCCTGACTGCATACAGTATGAACACCTTATAGTAGAACATATGAACACCTAGTAAGAGTATTATGAACACTAAAATCTGTGGTGCTTAATTAAAACACGTGCTTAATTGATTTCAAACACGTGTTTAAATCTTCTATTTTGCGGGGTGTTCATACCATGTACTCTGGGTGTTCATACTATATACTTTTAGGTGTTCATACCATATATCATGTGGCATACATACCAAGTTGCAGCGGCTAAAAAAAAAAAATTTGATGTTAGCATCACGAGAGGATCACCGGAGGTGAAAGTTCGTCACCTTCAATGATGCGGCTACCGGCGAGATATGGGATCAGCATCACGAAGGATCGTCAGATATAAAAATTAGTCACCTCAAACCACCTTTAGAGCATAGCGTGCGCGAGAGAGGAGGTAGGCATCGGTGATAAGGTGGCGGTACACCTAGACGGAGGTGGTTGTGCACGTGGGTGGAGGTGGCAGTGCACTTGGGTGAAGATGGCAGTGCACCTATGCGGAGGTGGCGGTGCGCATGGACGAAGTTAAAGCTTGTTTTAGATGGAATTGGATGGGGGACATTTAAGGGGGACCAATGATGGGTGCCAAAGAGATTATCTCGAAAAAGAATGATGCGCGTTTTATTTTACTTCTTCCGAGAAAAGAATGACGCGTTTAATTAAGTTGGGTGGGCATTTAATGTTGCTGAGTGAAATCAAATCATCAGTTTAGATAATCAACGGCGCTACTTAAAGTAGATTGATGCATCCGATGGCTGAAAGTTGATTTGAATATATAGCAATTTGGATCTCCAAATTAACTCCTCCTTTTATTATTAGTAAGGATTACATGAATAACTCTTCTACCAAGTAAATGCAATTATTATCAAGCTAGTGTATTGATGAGAAGAGAGGGCTTTCGTGGTCTTTTTTAAGATAAGATGATAATCAATCCATACAGTTGGTCTCCCTTATAATATATAAAATTTTGCTTCATTGACGTACGCAATTGTTTTGTCAACTTTAAATAGTTTTGGTGCATGATTGATTCATCGAACCTCAATGTATGAATATTAAATAGGATGTATGGTGGACTATTTTTAGGTAAGAAAGCAACATTGGAATTTTTTTTTAACATTAAACGTCAGTATGCAACATATTTCATTCAAAATAAGTGATTACATCTATAGAGAATAACAGACTTCAATCCAAAACCAAATGACACAAAATAATATATGACATTTACTATCAAACCTTCTAACTTCATCTAATATAATTTATCTCTAACACTAGATATTAATTTGAAAAAGTATAAACTCCCTTTATCGAAGTTACCGGCTTTGATGAATCGCATCGTCTTTGATTGAATGGATCAGAATTGTTGTTAAGCGCTCCGTAAAACTTCAATCTTTATACTAAATTTATTGAAGTAAAAGCAACATCTGTCTTCTCGTAAATTTTCCATGGCACAACACTTCAAATGAAGAAAGACTAAAGGACGGACGAAATCTTGACAAAAGGACGGACGAAATCTTGACAAAACAACAAACAACATCGAGAAGATCATCATCAGAAAAATAGAAATAACAAGAAGTAGTTTCTCAAAAAAAAAATAAAATAAAATAAAATAACGAGAAGTAGTCCCTCCCTCCCCACCGCCAAAATTTAATCTGGACGAAAGGTTTTGTAGATTTTTGCAACATTGGAATTGGAATGGTCTCCTCCCATAATTATCTTCTATTTATTGTCACCTTGATTGTTGCTTAAATATCGTGCATGCTTTTGTAATTACTCAATACTCCATTGGCTACAGCCTATCGGAATTGTGAAGACAGTAAGAGACCACAATTAATGCAATTTAGAGCTATGCAATAATACAATAATTTACTTCCACTTCTTCACGTTATTATAAAATTTTATAACATATATAATAAGAAAACATGAAAAATTAATTATTTATATACTTTGATCTGTCAAAAATTATGCAATATTAACTAATATAAGTAAATTATTTTATCGTTAGATGAATTTTCATTACTTTTAAGTTTTAACAAAAAACTTGCTGAGGTTTCATCTAATGCCCTCTGATTCTTATATGTATAATCTTATAATTATAATTTTGATATCAAAATATAATACATCGATTCCAATTATAATTTTCTCGTTCCAGAGCGAAAAAGAAATTCTTAAGTATGTAATTATGTAAACAGACTTTTTTCCTTATGCATTAGTTTACTATGTACCGGACCTTTTGCTCATAAATTTCTGGCTCCGCCCCTACTTAGCCACTAGAAACAAAGGTCTGTTCTTGAGAGGACTTTCGTGGTATAGTTACTCTATGATGTGACTAAATCAGGAATATTAGAATATTAACAACCATTATCCCTTCTTTTATTTTCAATTTCGTTGTAAATAAATGTTCTTCAGGAAAATGGACTTCTCTTTGATGATGCAGCCCTGTCACATTTTTCATCAGAACACTTGCAGGGATTTGAACTTCTGTATGAAGTTATGAACAAACACAGGATAAATTATGGATTCCATGACCAATTGCCGACCTCATACATCTTTTATCTTATGATTACATGTCGATCTGACTTCCATGACAAATTAGTTGTGTCATGGTCGACTGTTTTGTGCTGCAAGCCTGGGAAAGAAAAATTGCTCCTGCATTGTATTATGCACTTACACAAGATATATATGTCTGTATTGCACTTTTACTAGTTATGATTGATTAGTGGTCTGATAAGTTATCTTGTACATAGGGGCTTGTCCGCAAATCCAAGCATCTCGTGTTGGGCTAGATCATATAGCACAGATCACCTCTAAGGTAACTTAACCATACATGTAAATGTCAATGAACAATTATGAAGATGACCGTATCCGGTAGTAGGTAGGATGTAATGTGTGCGCATTGCTAAATGATTTTATTCCATCAGGTGGATGTGCATGCAAACGAAAACCAGTTAGAGAGTCTTGTAAGGCAGACAAAGGAGAAATTGGTATGCTTTAGTGATGGTGAAATAAATCCATCAGCATATGACACAGCATGGGTGGCCAGAATTAAATCTGAGGCTGAACCCAACAAGCCACAGTTTCCAATGTCCCTGAATTGGATCTGTGAGAATCAGCTGGATGATGGGTCGTGGGGCGAAAGGAGCTGTTACTTTCTCTCTGATAGACTTGTTAATACATTAGCATGTGTTCTTGCACTAAAAATTTGGGAAACTGGAGAGCGACAAATGCTGAAAGGTACTATTTGTTTACTAAATCGAAAGGTATCGAAAACATCTTCCGTCCATACATGGACTGTCCATAGAGTCACATTGTGACACAAGTTGTTACATTGGGATCGACATAGGTCCCATTTGTTATACAACTTTGTGACTTCTATGGATTGTTCATATATGGACGGTAGGTTCGACTCGCTAGGTAGTGCTACAACAACTTAAAATTAATTAATTCACTCTGTGATAGTTTAGTTATAGAAGGGACTAACTTTGTTTGCAATTTTTTTTCATTTAAAATATTTACTGTCGGCAACAGGGGTGGATTTTTTAAGGGAAAACATGAAACATCTAGACAAAGAAAATATAAGTCGACGGACAACTGGATTCGAGTTGGTGTTCCCTTGGATGCTTGATGAAGCAAAATATTTCGGTCTTGATCTTCCTTATGGCCTACCTTGCTTGAAAGAAATCATCAAGCTCAGAGAGATGAAAATTAAAAGGTACCAATATGCCGATATATTTGCACCACAAACAAACATCACAAATATATCAACTCATAGCGAATAGATGAACGATCAAGGACGGAGTAGAATTTTCCTCTTTTTTTTTTCATTGAGAATGAATCTCAGATTGTACATCTCATAAAGTACCATTCAACTGAACTGGTTTAATAATTAATACTTAATAGGGATGGTATTATTCAGACACATATTTAAACAGAAGTTTATGTAATGCAGAATTGCTGCTAAATAACCGACAGTTAAAGACACAAGAATTGCTTACAAGTGATGGCTAATAGAATTTTGATTGTACTTGAAGATCACTTTAGCTGATGATGTTGCTTAATTTCGTTGTTAATTTGACTGATTTTTCTTTTTTTTTTTTTTCAGAATTCCCTTGGATATTCTGCACTCACAGTACACAACACTATTGTTTACCCTTGAAGGGCTGCAAGATGTGGTACAGTGGGACCAAATTATGAAGTTTCAGTCCAGAGATGGCAGTTTCCTAAGTTCACCGGCTGCTACTGCAGTGGTCTATATTCATACTAGAGACAAGAAATGCCTTGATTTTCTGACAACATATACAAGTCACTTTGGAGGTGCAGGTAACTTAATGTGCTGTCAATATTATGAAAATTGTTTAATTTTTAAGTCCTACTTGAGAAATATATATGCTCGATTGCATTTTCAGTGCCTTGCCAATATCCCTTCGACCTCATGGAACGAATATTTGCTGTTGACGCAATACAAAGGTTGGGAATTGATCATCATTTTCCAAAGGAAATCTCAGATATTCTAGACTATGTTTACATATAAGAGCTATCATTTCTTATTTAGAGCTTACCTTCTATTTTATATAAGAAAAGATATTGATAACTGTGGAAATGTAGTTTATTATAGTTACTATTTCGTGGCATATACACAATATGCGTAGGCATACAGGAAAACATGGTGTATCATGGGGAAGAGACAACCCAGTTCCTGATATTGATGACACATCCATGGCACTTCGGCTACTGAGATTGCAGAGTTACCCTGTCTCATCAGGTAAATGCATTTGATAATTTTAGTAATTTTAGCATTAATCAGGTTCGCTATTAGAAATGCACATATCTGAATGGCACATAATTTAATGATCAAATGAAAAGTGAGTAAATAGCTTAAACTGCATCTTATTTTTCTGATAATATGTGCAAACCTTAATAAACTGACTTTGCAGAATTGGGGCATTATTTCAAAATCAAGAAGGTGATGGATGGAAGTTCGTTGTAATTTTTAGAATAATTTTTCTGTTTATCTTTTGTTGTGAAAAAAAGAAAGGTGAATGTTTGGTAGTTCACAATACAATGTCATAAGTTTGTCAAAAACAAGTTTTCTGTTTGTGGCCTGATTGTGCATTTCAGATGGAAATTCATTGCAACAGCGAGTCATATTGATATGCTTTTCCATTGCAGATGTGCTTGAAAACTTCAGGGATGAAGATGATGACAACTTTGTGTGCTTCCCTGGACAGACACGCAGAGGTGTATCTGATATGTTCAATTTGTATCGCTGGAGTCAAATAGCTTTTCCAGGAGAAAAAATATTGAAAGAAGCCAAGGTCATTGTAGAAGAGTACCTAACAAATTGTGTGAAAAATAATACAGTTGAGGACAAGTAGTCCCTAAGGAACTCCTTGACGAAAGGGGTAATATTTTTTGCAGATCTCTACGGTTACCATATATCAAGCCCTCAATAAAAAATAGATAGAAGTTGGATTTTGATGCAATTGCTATCAGTTAATTTGTTAATTACATAAGTTTTGGGTTTAAATGTGAGTTGCTCAGGTTCAGAGAGCCTTGAATTTTCCTTGGAGAACAAGCTTCAATAGACTTGAAGTAAGAGAATACATTAACCGATATGGGGCGAAGGATGTTTGGATTGGGAAGATCATATACTGGTACGAAGTAACTTCTAAAATTATTAAAGATATTTGAAGGATTGACTACTCATTTGAAAAAGAATTTAATTGCTAACAAATCCTGCTGATGCATATAGGATGTTAACAATTTTCTAATGGAAAATTTGCTTTTTATTATTTTTGCATAATACAAAACACCACTACAAGGTCTTCTTATACAATTTACAGAAAGAACATAAAAGGAAAGCAATTACCTAGTGATACAGAAAATTATATCAATTACAAAATTTCCAATCATTAGTTCCCATATGAGAAAGATATAAACGGGAATGAATCAAATCTAATTACCCAAGATTACCAGAATCCAAGGATATCATGGCAGCTATAGAGCAACCAATTTAATACTCCCCCTCAAGTTGGAGAGTGGATATTGCAAACTGACAACTTGCCAAGTAGATGTCCATGTTGAACTGAACCGAGCGCCTTTGTGAATAAATCAGCAGGCTGCTGTTTTGTGGGAATATAAGCTGTTCTTAATAGACCCCTTTGTATTTTCTCACGGACGAGATGACAATCAAGTTCAATGTGCTTAGTGCGCTCATGATAAACTGGATTGGCAGCAATGTGTAGGGCTGCTTGATTGTCACAATAGAGTAGAGCTGGGTAATTATGAAGCACACCAAGATCATTCAAGAGATACAACAGCCATGAAACTTCACAGCTAGCTGCTGCCATGGATCGATATTCTGCTTCAGCAGAGGAGCGAGAGACAGTTGACTGTCGCTTTGTCTTCCAAGAAATGAGGGAGCTTCCCAACATAACACAATATCCAGTTGTTGATCGGCGTGTTTCAGAACAACTGGCCCAATCAGAATCACAGAAGCATCTCAAACGCAGAGAACTTGCAGAGGAGAACAAGATGCCTTGCCCCGGTGAACCTTTAAGGTAACGAAGGACCCTTAAAGCTGCTGCAAGATGAGGCTTCCTTGGCTGATGCATATACCGGCTAAGACAATTCACAACATATGTAATGTCAGGCCGTGTGATTGTAAGGTATATGAGGCGACCAACCAAGCGGCGGTAGATAGCAGGTTCCTTTAACAATTCACCTTCATCACTATCCAGTCGAAAATTCTGCTCCATTGGAGTTGCTGCTGGTCTTGCCCCAAGCATCCCCATATCATCAAGGATATCTAGCGTGTACTTGCGTTGCGAAATTGAAATGCCTTTTGTAGACCGAGCAACTTCAATTCCCAAGAAGTACTTGAGTAACCCGAGATCTTTGAGACGGAATTTAGCTTGAAGAAAGCATTTCAAATTTGAGATAGCCTGCTCGTCATTCCCAGCCACAAGGATATCATCCACATAAACTAAGAGAGCTGTGAAAGAATCACCACTTCTTTGTGTAAAGAGAGAGTAGTCAGCCCGAGATTGTGTGAATCCAGCATCTTGGATTACTGCTGAGAACTTTGCAAACCAATTTCGAGACGATTGCTTTAATCCATACAAGGACTTATTGAGGCGACAATATTTTGTCTCCCCCTGAGTGGAATAACCAGGTGGAAGTTTCATGTAAACCTCTTCCTCAAGGTCACCATGTAAAAAGGCATTTTGAACATCGAGTTGGTATAAGGACCAGCCCTGTACTGCCGCTACAGATAACAAAGTTCGAACAGTAACAAGTTTTGCAACAGGTGCAAAAGTTTCATGGTAATCGAGACCTTCTAGCTGATTGTACCCTTTAGCAACCAAGCGTGCTTTGTACCGCTCTATGTTTCCATTAGAGTGATATTTTATTTTGTATACCCATTTGCAACCAATAGCATGCTTACCAATAGGAAGATTAGTCACTGTCCAAGTGTTATTTTGCTCCAAAGCAGCAATTTCAACAGCCATGGCATCTCGCCAATTCGGATCTTTCACTGCCTCAGTAAAGGTTGCAGGTTCAACTTTTGTGGAAATAGTTGCAACAAAGGACCGATATTTAGAGGACAAGTGATTATATGAGAGAGACTGGGAGAGTGGAAATCGTGTACCTTTTTGAATTTCAGAACTTGAAGATGACATTGGAGGAGCAAGCAGCAAAGATTGATTACAATGGTAATCACGAAGCCATGTGGACGGGCGCTTGGTTCTGTCAGATCGTCGAACTGGGTTAAGTGGAGTTGGAGTTGTATCAGTATCAGTATTTGGTATGGAGTCAAGATCTTGAGGGGATACATCAACTTGGACAAATGGTTCATTTTCATCACTAGTTAATGGGGAATGGATTTCAGTTGGTATTGTTTCTTTATTGGCGAAGTATGGAGGATTGTTGTCAGTAGGAACAATTGGTAAAACTGGATCGTGGTCTCTCTTGGGTTGCTGACTCATATAAGGAAAAGTTGTTTCATGAAAAATGACATCCCTACTGGTATAAGTCTGTTTTGACATTAGATCATAAACTCGATAGCCTTTTGTTCCAAATGGGTAGCCAATAAAAATACATTTGTGAGCTCTTGAATCAAATTTATTTTCAGGATTATGATTTTTTGCATAGCAGAGACTACCAAATACTCTGAGATGAGTATAAGAAGGTGGTTTGCCAAAAAGAATCTCATATGGTGTTTTTCCTGACAATAACTTAGTTGGAATTCTGTTAATTAAATAAACAGCAGTTAATACACTTTCACCCCAAAATTTTAATGGCAAATGTGCTTGAAATCTTAGTGCTCGTGCAATATTGAGAATATGTCGATGCTTGCGCTCAACAACTCCATTTTGTTGCGGAGTGTAAACACAAGTCCGTTGGTGAATGATACCATTTTCTTGAAAAAATGATTGCACATCATTAGAAAGAAACTCAGTTCCATTGTCTGTACGGACTTGCTTTATGGCACACTTGAATTGAGTTTTGACAAGTGCAAAAAACGTTTTTAAAAACTGTTTTGCTTCAGACTTGAATCGCATTAAATAAATCCACGTGCAGCGAGAAAAGTCATCAACAATTGTTAAAAAATATTGAGCACCAAAATGTGTAGATACTGGAAAAGGACCCCAAATATCACAATGTATTAAAGCAAAAGGTTCACTTGATGAAATTTTACTGAGAACAAAAGGCAATCTTGTTTGTTTTGCTAATGGACACACATCACAGACTTTTGAACTTTGAAAGGAAATTTCAGGAGTTGCATCTGATAATATCTTTGTTGGTACTAGAGAAGGGTGTCCTAATCTCTTATGCCAAAGGTCTGGATCTGTGTTTGTGGCAAAAACTTGAGGAGATTGAGCTTCAAAATAATATAATCCACCTTGCTGCCTACCCGCTCCAATCGTCTTCTTCGAGACAAGGTCCTGAAAGACACATCGGTCATGAAAGAAAGTGACAGAACAATTAAGTTTTCGAGTCAATTGGCTAACTGAGAGGAGGTTGAAATTGAAAGAGGGGACACACAACACGTTATCAATAGAAATGTCATGGCCAAATGAGATTGCTCCAACAGCTGACACCTCAGCAGTGGATCCATTCGGAAGTTTGACAGGATTGGGAACTATTTCAGTATTTGTGTTTTGAAGTAAGCATTTATTAGATGCCATGTGATCGGTGGCCCCTGTGTCTATGATCCATGAGGTAGAAGAGACAGAACAACAAAGAGATGTACCTGCAACATTTACCATAGGCTGTAAATTAACCTCTTTAAGCAAGGCCATGAGTTGTTGATACTGCTCGGGAGTTATTGAAGGTGCAGCTGCTTGCATTGCTTTGTGTGTTGAGGTGTCGGGTGCATTTCCGGCTGGATCACTCTTGCCCGATTTATGATACTTGTGGCCTGGTGGGTAGCCATGTAACACATAACAAGTTTCAATTGAGTGATTCGCCCTACCACAATGGCTGCAAGAAAGACGGCCACGGCCTCGGCCCCGACCTCGTCCTCGAGCTGACTGGAAATTATCACCAATTCGTGTAGCAAACGCCATATTGTCTGACTGAGACACGGCACCATGTGTGAGAAGGGCAGCTGCTTCTGGTTGAACTGGAGATGCTGTAATCTCTCTCTGTTTCTCTTCTTGGAGAACTAAAGAGTATGCCTTGTTAACAGTTGGCAATGGATTCATCAACAATATTTGCCCACGGATTGCTGTGTAGATCTCATTCAAGCCCATTAGGAACTGCATGACCTTCTCTTGTTGTTCACGCTCAAGGAGATCTTTGATGGCACCACAAGAGCAGGAAGGAACAGGGAGATATGAAGAAAGTTCATCCCAATATGCTTTAAGCCTGTTGAAATAAACAACTACAGAAGCTTGCTCTTGCGTATGATTAGAAATCAACCTTCTAATCTGAAAAATTCTAGGAGCGTTGCTCTGTGAAAATTGCTCCTTGAGATTAGCCCAAACTTCAGAAGCAGTTTCAGCGTAGATCACATTACTCGCAAGATCACCATCTATGGAGTTCAACAGCCATGAAAGGACCAAGTGGTTGCAACGCTTCCAATGTGGAAATTCAGCGGAACCCTCGAGTGGCTGTGATACAGTACCATCGATGAAACCAATTTTGTTCTTGGCACTAAGTGCCATAACCATAGCACGGCTCCAAGTAGCATAGTTGTCACCTGTTAAAGGTTTGGTTACTAAGATGCTACCAGGATTATCAGAGTGGTGTAGATACAAGGGATGAGACGCATCCAATGCATCAATAGATGTAGAACCAGAATCCTTCTTATCAACCTTAATATCACTCATTGGATGAATTAGTTTATAACGTGGATAAGGGATTGAGAAGAGAAAATATTACTGGTAAAATTTTGAGAGATGGTGGAAATTTGGGGAAAATAGCTCTGATACCATAACAATTTTCTAATGGAAAATTTGCTTTTTATTATTTTTGCATAATACAAAACACCACTACAAGGTCTTCTTATACAATTTACAGAAAGAACATAAAAGGAAAGCAATTACCTAGTGATACAGAAAATTATATCAATTACAAAATTTCCAATCATTAGTTCCCATATGAGAAAGATATAAACGGGAATGAATCAAATCTAATTACCCAAGATTACCAGAATCCAAGGATATCATGGCAGCTATAGAGCAACCAATTTAATAGATGTACAATGTAAACAATCCTACCTATTTGGAGCTTGCAAAACTAGACTACAATTGGCTCCTGTCTTTGTACAAGGAGATAAATTCCATTCTACAGTATGCATCACTTCCCTGTATTTTGAAAACAAGCTTACTTTTGCTAATTGCATGCTTGGTATCCAATATAAAGTTGAACTATTCAACTTAAGGTTTTTCTATGTTTTTCTCATCAGATGGTGGAATGCATATGGTTTTGAGCGCCAATTGTTTGACAATGCAGACGCCAAAGAGACACATTTCGCAATTGCAGCAACACTGTATGAGCCTGAGTTCTCAGATAGCCGAGTAGCCTACACCAAGTTGAATTTCTTAGAGAACTTGGTCATACATCTTTTTGAGAAACATGAATCCGACCTTGACATCACACTTTTTTCTCAGGCAGTTGAAAAGTATGTATTCTATATATGTCATCTTAGTCATATCTTTGCATAAGAAAACAGAATAATCATTTGCTGAAGATAAGTGAATTGTCTCTGTCTAGATGGGATCCTCAATTGGCAATGTCACTACCAGTTTCTCTGAAGGTCATTTTTAGAGCAATATATGACACATTAAATGAGACGGCTGTGCAAATTAGCAATGCTCAAGGACGAGACATGTTTACATATTTGCATCAGCTGGTATGTGATTTAGTCTTATACTTCCTCTGACATCAGGAAATTTGAATATAGGAGAAATTGATAGTTTGATACCTTGCTAATTATATCCCAAAAGGTATCCTCCAATTACAAGTTCTTAATTTACAATTGCAGTGAGTACGTAGTAAATGCTGCCTATATATCATGTAAATATGAATTAAAACTACTGCATTTTTGGCTTATGTACTCAAAGAATATTACTGACCATCAAATAATTATTTGTGAACAATTATTAGAATTCTCAATACCAAGACTCTATCTTTAGTAATATTTCTACCAAACTTGCAAACGATAAAACATCTCACCTTCAGAAATTGGCTTATATCAGAGAGTGAAGCAGATAAACCACTACAAGAAGAGAAGGGAGCAGAACTTAATCAAGTCAGAAACATCGTTTAACGATCATATGGAAGGATGCCAAGAAGACCTTGGCATAGCGATAAGAGTGATCCCTCCTATGTTCCTTTTGGGTGACAAGTTGAGGGAGTTTGAAATCAGATCTTTAGATGAAAGCTCCATTGTTCAAAAGAACCTGGCTTCATTCCTAGCCTTATTCGTTGATATTCAAAAGCATGAGGTACATCACTATACAGTTCAAATCTGTTATCCAGAAACCTTTTATATTTTCATTCCGGCAAAATCTCTAAATGTTGCAAATGAAATGGGTACTTTTTGTATTGTGAACTTTCATTCCTCCAAGCATAACATTTATCTCGGTATTAGCTAGGTTAATAGTTAATACCATTCTCACTGGTATGCATAATTACCACTGTTGAATTAGTGCCTGGACAAGTCTATAACTAAAATGTTATTTTTGTATATGTTTCCTCTATAGAAGGAAAGAAACACAGAACCAAAGATATCCCACATGCTAATTAATACAAAGCATATATAGATAAATATCCTATTTTGTCATTCTCTTAGAATAAGGGAGTCAAACAAGAACCAAATGCAATATATCTGTGGGCAAAAGAGAAGGCTTGCGCAGAACAAGAGGCTCTAAGTTCACTATATTCAAAAATGGAAGAAGAATTTGATGAGCTGGTGCACGAAGTGCTGAAGCCCGGTTTGGTATCTCGCAACTGTCGTCGGTTGATCCTTGAGCATGCAAGAATAGTTCAATACTTCAAAAGAAGTGAACTCAAGGATGTTACAGAGAGAAAAAGGATAATCGACAATGATATTACACGCATGTTCACCCCAATTGAATGATTTGTTGAATAAGGCATTCAACAAGGCCATACATTAATCAGTGAACGCATGTTAGATATAATCTCGTTGTTATAAAAGATTTTATTTTGATTCTGTTTTTTTTTTATTTCTTTCTGTTTTCTGATGTGTGGTAAATAAGAAACCGCGTGTCATTTTTAGAAATAATGTATTAGGTGATTTTGTATTTCTGTTTTTGGTTGAACTAGTATAAATAATGAAAAAATCCTGAAAATGGTGCTAGATAAGTTTTGCACCGCAAATCTTCTCTCTAATCTTTTGTTACCAATAAATGTGGTTCTGAATTTTACAACGCATGCGTCTAAACTCTATGCACATTTGCAATCTTTTTTAAAAAGAATATATAGCCACATGTTTATTTCTTTTCAAGTGCATGCGTGTGTTAGTATTTTTCTCATAACCATTAGGAGAGATGAAGATGGTCTCGTTGACTCCCTGTTGGTGTGCTTTTGTGTGATTGTACTTGAATTTTATGTTTATGAAAAATTCTAAATTGATACGCTATTTGATACCATATTCAATACCAAAAAACTGTCAGGTTCATTTATTTGGTTCACCGTTGATTTAGTTGACAAGTATTATAAATATTGATGCCTCACCGCTATCCCCCAAATCATTTCATTTCATATCATTTACGCTCTCTCACTTGCTCTCTCCATCTCAGAAACTCTTCCTCTCTACAAAATCTCTCATTTCTCCTCCCACTTCCCTCAATTCCGATCCCTTAATTCTCCTTCCACCACTCCTCTCACACTTCTCCACTGTGATTGAAGGAGACGAAAAAGGCAGAATTGTCATAAGCAAATGAAGGAGATGGATGTAGAGGCAAGAAAGGTAGAGTAATTTGAATATTTTTTATGCTTTTGAGTTTATTTCTCCTCATTTCTAAGTAATTGGAAGATATTCGGTTTGATTTGTGTAATTTTGCAATTTTGCTCTTTGAACCAAAACCCTAGGTTTTCAAATTATTAGATCTGTATAATTTTCTTGAAATATTCAAGCAATTGGAATGCTATTGCTCAATTGTGTGAAATGATATGTATTTCTAATGTTTAAGTGTTAGATTTGACTGATTTCACTGTATTCAAGTTATTGCGATGTGTATTCAAATTGTTCTTCACCGTATTCAAGTTATTCATATTTTCTTTACTGTTATCATTTTTATTCAGGAAGGAAGAAGAAGACTAAAGCATGATCCTGGGAAGCAAATTCAGGAGAAGCATCAAGAGCAAAGAATGGTATAACTTGAATTTTTCTTGTGTTTTAGAGTTGATTTCTCCTTATTTCTAAGAAACAGGAAGATATTCGATTCGAATTTGTGTAATTTTTGTTATTTTTCTATTTGAAACTGGAAGCGTAGATTTTCAAATGATCAGATATGAGTAATCTTTTTGAAATGTTCAAGTAATTTAAATGATATAGTCCAATTAAATGAAATTACCTGTGTTTTTACACTTTAATTGTCAGATTTGAGTAATCTTTACTGTATTCAAGTTATTGCGTTCTATATTCAAACAAATGCAATTAATATTTACTAGATTTAGTTGTTAGATATGTGTACCAATATGTAAGTTTTAGTTGAAAATATTCAAGTTATACCATGTAATATTCAAGATATATGTATTCTTGTAAGAAAACCAGAAAATCAAGCTTTTAGGTGCAGTCTGTGTGTCAATATGCAAGTTTTAGTTGAAAGTATTCAAGATATCTGTATTCTGGTAAAAAAAAAAATAGAAAATCAGGGTTTACTGATAATTAGTTGCAGTTTTTGTCAGTATCAAGTTAAACTGGAAAATATTTAAGTTATACCGTGTAGTATTCAAGATATTTGTTTTCTGGTAAAAAAAAAAAAAGGATTTACTGATAATTAGTTGCAGCATATGTCAGTATGCAAGTTTTACTATAAAATATTTGAGTTGTACATTGTAAAATTCAATATTGTCATTACTAATTTGAAAAACTTTATTTTGCTTTGGAGAAAATTGGCATGGATTAAATTGAATTTTAGTTTAATTTAGTTTAATTAGTTAAAGTTTTTTTGTAGTTAAGTTGAATTTAGTTGAAATTTCAAGTTGTTTGTTTTTTGTATGTTGAATCTTTTTATGACTTCTTAGTTAGCAATTGATGCTTTAGTGCAAAGTATGTTCTTTGTTGACTAGTTAATGCAATCTTTAACCAGTCAAAGATCTCGGTATCAAATATAGTATCTCTGTATCAAATCCTAAAAAAAAAATGCATTTTTTTTTTAATTAGAGTTATGCTACAGTGCATGAACTTTTTATTTTGGAAAGAAATGAATTGGTGCTAAGTTATAGCTACTTGAGTATATTTTCCATGTTTTTTATGGATCGTATGGCTCAGAAAATTCCAATATTCGTACCAAACAAAAGTTGGTGCGCATGGAGCAAAAAGATTGAGTGAAAAAATGCTTGTTCAAAACGTACAGGTCATATTTTGTTTTCTCTTGTAGTATTATTTTGAACATCTCACGTATTTTAGTTTCTTAACACCGATCAGGTCGGATGCAAATGGTGAGAAAAAGTTCATCTCGAAGAAATTAGAAATCCTGTTTCAGCTATTCATGCAACAATTACTGAGATGGCACACCGGGCTTTTCCTCTACAAGGCTGGGACATTACTGATCATTTTTGCTTGAATTTGTGAGTACCCAGATCGATTTCATGAACAATAGTACAATATATATATATATATCAAGTTGCATTTTATTCGCTGCATAACGAATTTCAAGACTTCTAATTTATTTTGCCTGTTTTATTAATTCGCCTTTCTCTATTTCATTTCGCCTGATTTATTTGACGCATACCCATTTTAAGTTCTTGACCTAGAATTGCTATATTCCTCGAGTTCCTTGTCTTGAAGATTCAAACAAAACATGGAATTATTTAATTAGTAATCCTTTTATTGATTTGATCCGAAGCAGCACATTTCTTTTTGTCATCTAATTTGTTACTGTATGCATTAGGTGACACTGTTAATCCTTGATTTAATTGATCTACTAAATTCTAATTATATGACTATATTTTAACTATATTTTACAGTTAACCAACCTGAATTATATAGTCCTGCTGGTGATTGTAATGTTTATTGTTTGTTCCTAAAATATTCTTTAATCTTGCAGTGGAGTAACTTACTCAGATCAAACCTAAGAGAGAAACATTGTTGGGACGTCGACATTAAATCATTGCCAGCAGTTGAAGAATACATGGAATTTGGGGCCGTTAACATCGGTTTAGAAGTATTGATCGGTTGTGCCGTCACTCTATTTCCTTCACACAAAACTACAAAAGTTTCAGAAGAAGTTGTTAGACATGAAGACTTTCACCATTTAATAACACTGACAAGCACTTGCATCCGCCTTCTCAATGACATTAGAACTTTTGAGGTACGTACTTTCTAGCTTTATATATATATATTGGCTAGCTAATCATATCTCATGTCACAAAATTATTACTATATATATATATATAGTCTCGTTAATTTGTCTGCATGGCTCATCATTTTAAGTTTATTTATTTACATGAATCCTTGTTTCTTTTCTTTTTTTAATCAGATATTGGTACTAATTTATCCAAGCTTTGCATGCTAAATATGTGTGAAACCATTATTTGTCATTCTCTTATTTATCGCAAACTCTAATCTTTTCTTTTCTCTTATTTGGTTTATATATATTGTCTATTTAATTAGTAAGTCCGTGATTTATTTATTGTGTTTTATTTTCAATGTATATGTATCCTGGGGGCCATGATGGCATGATTTTAAAGGAAGTCAAACTGTTGCATTCAGCATATTAGTTAATATATATAGTTCAACCTCAAATTAATTAATACAAGGCGAGTTCTGTCAATCTTTGGGATATATAATCTTATACTGTGATGATTCGTGCAGAAAGAAAGAAAAGAAAAGGCACTGAACATTCTGCTGATCTACTCGCAGCACGATTTGATTCCCCTGAAGGATGCTATGCAGGAGGTGTAGAAAAGCGCATCGACGACGTTACAAGAGAGCTGTTGTGCGAGGTGCTTAGGAAGGGGAATACTACTCCCGGACCTTTGAGGAGAGCACTCTGGAGAGCATGTACGATTTCCCATTCCCTGTACAGTTCTGTTGACGAGTTCTCGTCGCCTAAAGAAACTACCTTTTCTACTTATGATGAGGTTCTCCATAAGTCGATCGTCACTTGATGTTGTATGATGAGTCGATCGCGTCTCTGGGCGGATTTGTGTTGCAAATGTGGTTTCATTAATGTGCCCAATTTGATTCCCTAATTGAACAAATTTGTGTGGTACCTTTTTTATGTTATACAAGTAGTTTGTTATGTTTGAACTCCATAGATATGCAAAAGAAAATCCATGCAAGCAGACATCTTTTCAAATTTCAATACACAGCTACAATATTTGTCTAAATTTTAAAGGGCTTAATTATTTCATCTCGAAAATTCAAAATTGCCTGGAAAAAATGAAACAAATTAATTTAGCAAGAATAATTCTTGGTCTTATCTGAAAATTTTCTGCCATCTTCATGAGCACTTACTTTCTCATGGGGTGGGTGATTTTTTATCATTTATCAAGTTCTATATTTTTAATATTAATTAAATAAAAAATCATAATTAAATAAAAAGGCACCCTGACTAGTATTTTGGGATATAGGTTGGTCCGAATTTCTTTTCCCAGCCCCAAACACGGTATCCCATAAGAATCACAGATTTTTGAAAAAAAAAAAAAGCATTTTTTTGGGGCCGGCGTATTATATGCGGACCCAAAGTCTAGGTAGTTTTTCACTTTTCCGGACTCAAATTATTTGGGGCCGGCGCTTTGTACGCGGACCCGAGCTGAGGCCAAGAAAGAAGGTGCCGTCCCAGAAATTTATGCCGAAATTTATGCATCACCCTGCTTAATTTCAATCAATTAATAACAAAATAGTTTGTTAGTTAATTAATCTGAACTAAACTTTGTAATATTCCACAATATGCAGGAAGGGACTCAAACTACTGGGAGCTGGGAAGATTCTGAGAAATTCAAGCCTGAGACTGAGAGATTCGCAGAGGTTGACGCTGACGTGCAGTTTAATGGAGATGACTTCAAATACATTCCATTTGGCACTGGCCACAGGATGTGTCCTGGTATATGCCTTACGCGTTAGCAATAGTGGAGCTGGTGCTGGCCAATCTGTTATATCATTTCGACTGAGAACTTCCTCGTGGGATGACGCTTGACGATATTGACATGATTGAGACTTTCGGTCTCGCCATAAGGAGAAAAATCGCATCTGTTGTTGCGTCCACTGCCGTACAAACCAGAAGTCAAATAATATAACTCGTTCTGCACTCTCTCTATATTGCCATAAATTATATATATTACTAGCAAGAAACCCGCCGGTTGTGTGAGCCTTTTTAATTTCCTACCTCATATCGTGTACTGTATATAATATATATAGAGAGAGAAGGGTTCCAATACCTCTATTTTTTGTGCCTTCATCATGCCTCCACTTTTTAAATTTCAAATAACTCAAAAATTTTAAACTCATTTTTCAAAACAAAACCGTTAGATTTAATCTATATCCTTTCATTTATGTATATGTAAAAAATCATCAAATTTGAATATTATTTTGTTTGACATCAAGGCTTAAAAAAAAATGAACTAATTTGAGTAATTTTTAGACGTTGATTTTTATAACTCATTGATTTATATAAAATAAAACAAAAAAGTGAAAAAATTTGTTATGTGCACGTAGAGAATATCATATTAATCAAATCTAACGGTTTTGTTTTGAAAAATGAGTTTTAAATTTTGAGTTATTTGAAATTTAAAAAGTGAAGGCATGATGGAGGCACAAAAAATGGGATGCATATCCTCCGGAATGGTCAGTCATTCCAAACTGTGGAGTGGTCAGATATTACACCTAGAGTTAAAATACGGGCAACCCCGATTTTCGTGCCGATTACATTCATAGAGGGGTTTTTGTTTTTGGGCAGTACTTCACCGTTTGGGGTATTTCAGGGGATGTGGATTACAAAAAATGAAAGCATTGGAACCCTCCTAATATATATATATGATGATGCGAAAGGTATATTATTTTATTATTGGTCGGATATACAGTAGTTAAAAAGAAAACCATGAAGTGACTTAAAAATAACAAATGTTTTGTAAAAGGTCGGCACGCAATAATTAATACAACTTAATACGTTTCATGCTAGAAAATATATATCTGGTGAGGCCTCAAGATTACGCGAACATGAAAAAAATAATAATATGAACATGAAAAATGTTTTTATGTTCTTATATATACAAAGGCTGATTTCTTAAACCAGCCTTTGAATAACGGTTTGCAAGTCCCAACTAGTATCTCAAACTTCAGCACAGAACAAACATTCTTCCTAGTCAGGTCTTGCACATGCATTTGCATGGTTAATTAGGGAGAGGTTTTACTGGTAATTAGAAACAAACAATTAAACATTATATAAGCTAGATGTCAAATACCGCATTAGACATATATAGTGAGTTAGTAACTGATTGGCACCCTGCCTGATATCATAATTAATGATGCCATCCATTTGGCAAGTGCACGCGAAGTCGTTCGGCAAGTACTTTCTGATAGTCCATGCCGTGTTAGTTTCCAGACCTGATGACAGTAAATTACTCATTCAACTAAAAAATCATAACAATTAATATATACAAGCCAATATATATTATTTTTTTCCCTTATTTTTTAACACCACACCTTCATCAGAAGCATATATAGGGCATTACCTATCAAATATAAAGCACATTCTTATAATTTTGATCAACGATAGAGGTTGCCAGAAAAATTGAAACTTGAAGATCATATTTGATATTTCTAAATATTATCTTCTCATCTGTGCATACACACACATATATATAATAATGTACTAAAATCTGCATTTGCTAAGTTCATGATGAGGGAAACTTAAATTTCTCATGTGGTGTGATCTAAATTATTAATTATTGGTTGGATTTATAGGGTATCGTTGCATCAACTCTTCTAGTTCCTTCTCCATCTAATGCTTCGAATCACGCAAATGGCGAGAACTCGAATGAAAATCAAGATTGAAGTGAGATTTAACATCAATCAGATGGCGGATATTTAACATCAAGCGCTTCGATGTTGCCACGTGGCTCCTTGCGATGCAGGAGCAGCCCAGTTGGAACGGACTGAAAATAGGAAGCCATTGGATCTTGATCTAATGGCTTAAAACCCACAACACATGCCAAACCCCCTGTAGCGGATCCGATCCCCAAGCCAACAGCCCAACCTGTAAAAGGAAAACAAAGGAAAAAAAGGAAAGGAAACAGGAAAGAAAGAAAGAAGAAAAAAAAGGCCCACTTTGGCCCAACGCACGGCCCAATCCGGAACAATAAATTGTTTCATCTTTTCAAAACAAAAAATGGATATTTGAGAAATTATTTCAAGTCCAAATTTTACAAAATTTTGTTTAAAAAATTTCTACATTTCAAACAGAATTTTATGAAGCACAAAGCTTAAATTTTGAAATTTTAAAAGTTTGAATTTAAATTTAAATTCAAAATCAAAATCGACATCATTTGAACAACATTTGACTTTTTTGCAAAAATGTTTGACCTTTGATGAAATGGTCAAATGAATATAATTTTGACAAAACAAATCTTTCAAAAACTCACGAAATTTCAAAACAAATACAAAACTCAAATACCCAGAACCCAAATATCAAAACTTAAGTACCAAAAACGCAAATTAAAAGATCAAATGCCGAAACTCGAGTCTAACCTGGCCATTCGAGACTGGATTTGTTGTTTCTTTCTTTTCATACAATATGTGCATTCAATTATTGATTCAAACCCTAGCTATATAGTTTTGCAGTTTTTGCTCATAATCTGTACTGAATACACAGCTACAGACACAGCGTATCCTAAACAATAATTTTCCTTTAAAATATTGTTGATCCTAATCAGCTTATTATTATTTTTTTTTAATTTCCCTAGTCTTTCAAAGTGTTTTGGCTAGCTAGACTTGGAACAAAATCACTGTCACTTTTACCAGCACATAAGATTGAATTGAATTAGTAATTAAGCAAGAATATTATATAGAAGTTTCCTTCTCAACTAAAGCATTTGACTATAGATACATTCAAATGTTTTGAACAATCAAACCTAGATATCTTTGTAACTTAATATAAAACCAATTGACTCCATTGACCCATTCATTGTTTTTGTCAGTATGTATGATTTGCTGAGAAATTCATCAAAGGGGTTTATTTGCACCCTCCACCTTAATTTTTGCTTTTATTAAGATCTCAATCCAGGGCCAGAAGCAATATTTGATACAAGTAAAAATAAGTTTTAGTGAATATATAGCAATTATATATTAATGAACCAGACCCACATTTGTATGAAACAAATACAAAGGTATCAATTAATTAATTCAGCTAGCAGACATAATTAAGAACTAATTAACAGAAAGATTCCTTTTTCCGGATAAGGAAAATAAATGGGATGAACATGTTTGTATTTTTCATATCTATTTTGCATGTCACAGAGATTGACACGTGGTGGTGGAAGGGATTTTTTTAATTTTTTTAATTTTTTTTTTTTTTTTGAGGAAAAGGTGTTGGTGGGGATAATAATTCAAAGCTATTCTGAATTATTGCCTTCAGCACTGAGAAAAAGCTATCCCTCTATGATTAATCAATCCATTTAACTAATACGATTAGAAGAGAGGTTACTTTCGTTAATTGAAATGAACCAATTAAGAACAATGATAAGTATTTTTTTTTTTTTTTTGCTGGTCCACGTAGCTAGCTAGTAGATGTTGATTACGTCAAGTGAACTTATTTTTGTCCCTGATGGGTTTTATTGAAAACAAATTAATTAATAGCTAAATTATAAGTGCACCACATAATTTTTTTAATTTTTTTTTTAGAAAATTAACTAATAGTTCACGAAACAATATGCAATTAATGAAATTTAATTCATCAGGCGCGCAATTTTACAAAAAAAAAAAATAAGCAAAAATTAAGTAGAGAAATTTGGCTACATTTTACAAGCATCATCAGGTACCAATTAACATGAATATATATATATATATATTACAACCACAATGAAACAGATTATCGTATGCATTTAATAATATCAAATTAGTAGCTGGTCCCAATGTTTCTGATGGATATTTAATACCCCCTTTAAAAAGAGAATTAAAACATATTATATTCTATTGTACATAAATATTAGTTTCGTCAATGTTTAATTATCTGGGATAGATTCTTAATAATCTTCGATCAGAACAAAATTAAACAGTAAATATATATTAAACTAGTAACAAGTTGGTGCATGCACCCTTTTTGTCAATCTAATTAAGCTTATACATAATTAATCAATCATTCAATCTATTTCAGGGCTCTAGATACACACACACCTTGACACATGCCTACCTTCTATTTCTATATATAATTATATATATTTAGGCGCACATATATATATTAGTAATACACTAATACCTAGTGTCTATTGAAAAATTGTCCATAGCGTTCATATGTTACATTTCGGAGTGTATCTGTTATATTTTTGGGTACATCTGTTACATTTTTCTGTATGTATCTATATATAGACATATGGACGATTTTTCAATAGATGCAAGATGTTTCTCTGTATATTACATTAGACAGATATATAGTGAGACAGACAGACATGCATGGTCGATGGTACAACAGTACAATGAAATAAAAATGGACCCACAATTAATTAAGCCAAGGAATTATCAAATAATTACAAACCAGCTGTATAAAAAGGACGTCTCAGAATTAATTAAGTGATTATATAATTTGCATGTGTATGAGGGGCACAAGTGGAAATGTCCCTTTGATTATTTATATGTGCTCAAAAATCATAATTGACACCTTCCCCTCCACTATACAAGTCCATATATACATATGCACTAAGCCACTAACTATATATTTCATATATTAATTTCCCCTTCTTCTATTTTCTTCATGCCTTATTGCACTTTTGCTCAGTTACCATGAATTAAGAGAGCAAAGGGTGAAAGCACACAGTACTGTTCATCAATTTTCAGTGTGTTTTGTGTGTGTGTGCGTGTGAGAGAGAGAGGGGCAGAGAAGAAGAGGAGGAAAGAAGAAGAACACAGAGATGGAGAAGTATGAGCCAGTGAGGGAAATCGGGTCGGGCAACTTCGGGGTGGCGAAGCTGATGCGCAACAAGCAGACCCGCGAGCTCGTCGCGATGAAGTTCATCGACCGCGGTCCTCGGGTGAATCATTTTAATTTCTCTGTTTATTCTGTGTTAATTAATTTGGCTGCTTCAGCTAAGACCAATTGTATAAGTACTAGATATGTGTATGTCTCTCTATTTGTTGAACAAATCATCTTGAACAGTTGAATTTAAGGGGGGCATATATATATGCATAAGAAAATATATACAAAGAAGTTAAGATTATGACTTGTTAGATAGATGAATTTAAGTATGTTTTTTGTGATTCTTTTGTTTTAGCAGTAGAGTTTGTAACATATTTGAAAACGTTCAGGTCAATTTATATTATCATATTTTTATTTGAAACTAGAGTATATGTGTGTAAATTCTTTCCAGAGGTGTGTATCTGGAAATATCCTTTCAGAAGAAAATATATACATAAATTTGACAGCTCTGTCCCTGACTGTCATTAATATTTAAAATTTAAAATTGTGCTGTGTTGTTCTACTCGGATTAATTACCAAAATTGTCTTATTTTATTCTCTGTTTTTTTTAATTTCAATTTAATTTTTTTCATGGCCTTTTTATTTATGATTTGTGTTGTTGGTTTTGTTAGATTGATGAGAATGTGTTCCGGGAGATAATAAACCATCGCGCTCTTCAGCACCCAAATATTATTCGTTTTAAGGAGGTATTGCTCTTTTATTACATCTTTTTACCTTCAACTAAAATTACTTCAGGAACTTTAATATAAAGTAAATATCTAGTTTCTTTTTTTTTTTTTGCATATAATTCTCATGCATGAGTTTATTATTATTATTATTATTATTATTCTTATTGTTGTTGTTGTTGTTGTTGTTGTTGTTGTTGTTGTTGTTATTAGTAGTAGTAGTAGTAGTACTACTACTACTATTACTATTACTATTATTATTATTATTATTATTATTATTATTATTATTATTATTATTATTATTATTATTATTATTGTTATTGTTATTATTATTATTAGTACTACTACTACTACTACTACTATTATTATTATTATTATTATTATTATTACTACTACTACTACTACTACTACTACTACTACTACTACTACTACTACTACTACTACTACTTCTATTATTTTTGCAAATTAAAGAGCCTGTATTATTTCACAAATATATGTTAAACATATGATTAATATTTTGGCAAAGATGTTTATTCAAAGAAATCCCATGAAGGATGTATAGAAATTTCTTGGATGTTGCTGGAGTTACGTAATGTCTCTACATGTTGATATATATTTGTGTTACATAAAGAGAAAAAGATCTGACATATTAAAGTAAATTATTTGAAAGCTAGCACTGATTGAGATTGAGATTGTGATTGAGATTGTGATTGTGATATTTTCAAAAGAGCTAATTATTATTATTATTCCCTTGTTGGAACTTTGCATTTGTAAGTACCCTAGTAGAGGTGGCAGAATGTCGGGTCGGGTCAGGTCGGGTCAGTTTGACCAAATGGAAAATGCCGGGTCGGGTCGGGTATCGGGTTGACGTCAGCCGGCATTTTTTCGGGTTGGGTCAGGTTCGGGTCGGGCGGGTTTTTCGGTCAGATTTTGTACCTCTATTCCCGGGTTGGGTCGGGTCGGGTTCAGGTCAGCCTGACTTTCCCTGAAACACGGGTCTGGTCGGGTTCGGGTCAGTCTCACTTTCTCTGGAACACGGGTCGGATCGGGTTCGCGTCAGTTTGACTTTCCTTGAAACTCGGGTTGGGTCGGGTTTCGGGTCAGGCGGGTTTTTCGGGTCGGGTCAAAATTTGCCACCTCTATACCCTAGCTACACCTAAAGAGATAAAACCAACAAGAATTATTGGCTAAAATGCTAAAATTATTGGCTCTTTTTTTATTCCAAAGAATTTTGTTAAATTATCAATTTACTGTACACTACTATATTCTAGATTTCTAGGGGTGATAAAGTGACAATGTATACGTTGGCAGCCGCTGTCAACTTTTAAAAAAATAAAATAAAATAAAGTGACAATGTAAATGTTGGTATAAAATATTAAATTTATTTGTAGTTGATTGACTTTATTGTAACAAAAAAGAAAAGGTAAATTATTACTATTATTATTTTATTTTTTTTAAAAAAGAAAAAGGTAGTTTCACAGGTCCTACGTACCGATTCTATAAGAAAATTAAGGTGAATTATTGATTTACTACTTTAAAATAAAACACTCATTTCAATTTTTAGTGCTTCTAAAACTACATATATGCGCAGAATTATAGTCACCAAATTTACAAAGTCTTTAAGTAATTTCTTAATTTCTTTTGATATTAATAATTTAGGTGGTTTTAACACCGACACATCTGGCGATTGTTATGGAGTATGCCGCTGGTGGAGAGCTCTTTGAGAGGATTCAAGATGCTGGACGATTTCATGAAGATGAGGTACTTAATTTCAAAATTTATGTTTAAATTTGGGTTAATTTGAATTATTAATAATTAAATGCAGTGAATTCACTAATTTTTCTTATTTTATTTTCTTGATGTTATGTATCATATTCATAGGCAAGGTACTTCTTCCAGCAGCTCATTTGTGGTGTCAGTTATTGCCACTTTTTGGTAAACAAAACTAAACACAAAATTCAAATTTAAATCCTTAATTACTAATAAGTTATAACCGGATAATTAAGGAAAAAGAAATAAAATATATTGCTTTATCCTTTTCTTTTTTCAGAATATTTGTCACAGAGACTTGAAGCTTGAAAACACACTGCTGGATGGTAGCCCAGCACCAAGGCTCAAGATTTGTGATTTTGGTTATTCTAAGGTTATTAATTTACAACCTCAAATATTTATAATTTTCAAAAATTAATTAGTTTCATCAATTATTTATGCATTTTTAAATAAAGTGTATATATACGCGCAGTCGTCGGTGCTTCACTCGAGGCCGAGAAGTGTCGTCGGAACTCCGGCGTACATAGCGCCGGAAGTTCTGTCCCGTAATGGGTATGAAGGATATGAAGGGAAGGTTAGAATCTGATCTTCATTCTCAAAATTGTTTGTATATCTTTACTCCTAATTAAAGTAGATTGGATTTTTTGACATGAAAGTTATATTTTCTTCAAAAAAGAAATCTCAGCCGTTGATTGTTTTACTTAAATTGATCACCACCGTTGACGTACGTTAATGCCCGTTGACGTTCTCAGACTATTAAAATTAGAGGCTTATATAAATTATCTCAATTTAAGACTCATTATATATTATCTTAAAAATTTATTATAAAAAATAACAATTTTAACTCAAAACAAGGCGTAGACTTTTTTACTAGTAGTACATAAAACATAGGAACCTCATTTCTTCATAACATGTTTGTAGTATATAGAACACTGAGATCAACATGTTTGTACTATACAGAAATATATTAAAATTTTGATGTTTAATTACTTAAAAAAACTTTTGACACCAATTATTAGCAGTCTAAATCATTGAAAGAAAGATACTGTTACTTGATTTTGTCTCTGTGTTGTCTCTTGGATTTTGTCTTGGTTCCATCTAAAAAGCAGAACATTTTTATGTGACATTTTAATTATAAAGTTGTCCCCTGCCTTGTCAATGTCAGTTTCTGATTCTTTTACTCAATCATAGAAGCTATGAATCAGCTAGACACGTACCTAACTGAATATTTCTATAATTCTATCCATGACGGTTTGGCACCCAATTGCATCTTTTACTATGCCATTGATATTTTTTAAGTGCTCATATTCATACATACCGATTTTGAGTAGTAGATAGCATCTATCCCTTTTACTTATCCACCGGTCTACCATATTTTCAATAAATGAATATCATTTTTCAGTAAACATTTATATCTTTCCGATTAAATATATACTACGATTTTTAGTGAACATTTACGCAACTGTGGTAAGTACATAGGTGTACGTAGGTGCACGTGGTGTGTCAGAACTGTAAGAGGGGTGGATGGGTGACCTACTTTTATCAGAACTATACATATTATTCATAAAACTATATGTAAAGTCTTGTGCCAGTAGCAGCACACGTCATGGAATTATGTCAGATCCAACTAGGGCACAAACACAAAATAGTAAGAGGAGAACTTTGGATTTGTGCCCTGCAAAATGTTAAAATTAACACTAATTAAGTTTACATAAGAACAAACAGAGATGACAACCTCAATAATTAGTCCTCATTTTCCAGTACCAATGGATAATTAAGTACTTAGTACTGGCATCAGAGCATAAGAAAATAAGGAAAAATATAATCTAATCAGACACAAGAAAGAAACTTTGAATTCTCTCAACTTGAATTATTTTTGGTAAGATACATATATATATCCCCATTAATTTGGAAGGGCAAAATCTGGAATATTGTAGGCTGCAGATGTATGGTCATGTGGTGTGACCTTGTATGTGATGCTAGTTGGTGCATATCCTTTTGAAGATTCAAGAGACCCAAGAAATTTCAGGAAGACAATCTCAGTAAGTCAGGAACTTTCAAATCCTTGCAGTTAATTTCAACATTCAAGATTTACAAAATGCAACTTATTTCTTGTTCTTTTGTTTCATTCTATTATGGTTGCAATTTCTGTGTATTTTGTAGAGAATTGTATATGTGCTATCTATTGTGTATTTTGTAGAGAATTGTGGCGGCAAGGTACCGGATACCAGAAAATGTTCACATCTCCGAGCACTGCAGGAATCTCATTTCACGCATCTTTGTTCCGAACCCCGCAAGGGTATCTCTTCTTGATCATTTCTTGAAATTCTTTTTAACATATCAGTTTTCTGTTGAAGATAGAAATCGAAAGACGATTATTTCATTTCGGTATGCAGAAAACTAAAGGGAAGAGATATACAACCCTCAGCTTCATTTAACAATTTAAGATCTCCATTTTTACAGAAAATCAATCCAAATTAATAAAAGAAAAATTAGTAGGAAAAACTAGTTTTTGGTTAAGTTTTTTTTTTTTTTTTTATGAATTTATGTAAAATTTGAAACTTGATCCGGCTTTGAATTTCCAATTATACAGAGGATCAAAATCGATGAGATAAAGAGCCACCCTTGGTTCTTAAAGAACCTGCCAAGGGAGCTGAAACCCGAGCAGCAAGCAGTGTTTTACAGACCAAACAGCAGTCAGGTGCCGGCATTCTCTGTTCAAAGCGTAGACGACATACGTAGAATAGTGCTTGAGGCACAAACCGTGCCAAGGCTGGCGCAGTCCATCCCTGGGTACGGCTGGGGCTACAGCGACTCGGATAGTGATGAAGAAGAGGATGAGGAAGAGGAGGACGATGTGTACGATCGCACAGTACGACAAGTGCACGAGAGTGGCGAGTTTGATATCAGCACATTGCGGATACAGTAAGCTGTCGAACCGGGGAATGCTGGTGGATCAATATGCAAGCATCTGATTCTGTGGTAACATAATTGGAGGCTTAATTTGGAGCTGATACTGCTTTTTTAATTACCAAACTGGAACCATGTATCAGACATTTGGTTGATGCCTCTCACCATGTAAATTAATTATGAAATATCATTTGGACAGCTATTTTTTTTTAGATAAAGATGAGGGTCAAGTCATTCAAATTTAAATGTCTATAAAAGACTCCCCATCAGGGTTTCGAACCCGCAACCTCCCACACGGAGAGTGTTGCTCTTAGCCACTAGACCAAAGGCTGGTTCTTATCTTTTGGACAGCTATATTTAGGGTATAAAGTATAAAGACTACGTATGGAATCTACTAGTGTTCAAGGTTACCACTTCCAGGAAGACGAACAAAATGAAAATTCGCTTATGTTTTTGCAGAAGTTTCCTGGACCTATATGCAATTTATTTTTGCATATATATACACTTTTTCAAGCTTGGCAGCGGCTATCAAGTTCAATTTCATTAAATAAAATATAAAAGTTACATCCATTTCATCTCAGCACATCATCCACATCAAGGAGCTACCTAGGCGCCTAGCTCACACACCAACATTTAACAATGCAATAACAAGAAGTAATATAATGCAGTAGCTTGCATAATCAGTATCATCACCCCACAGATCTCTTTTACACATTCTTTTTCCATCCCCAACCATCAGAATTCAGAGCGACGGAAACAATGACCTTATTCCATTGCAATCTTGACAAAGGCTGTTTGCTTCTTATATTTTGTATACATCTTTTTCAACATCGAAAAACATATCAAAAGCTGTTTGCTATCTTTGTTTTTGTTTTTGTTTTTTCCTTTTTCTTTTCTAGGGTTGATCAACGCATAAACTATGTACAGCTACTGCCAGACCATAACATCAACGTCCATATCATATTTGTTAGTTTAACAGATGGAAGAACATTTTGAGCACTACAATGTCAGAGGAATGTGCAGAGAAATGAATAATCGAAACAAAATTTTCAAACATAGAACTACCTTTTACCAAAATTTAGAAAGAGCGATGCTTCTTTTTCTTGTGTACCTCTTCTTTTCCCTAAAACTAATTACACCTTCTCTCCAACATTTTTGAAACCCAAATCCAAACAGATAATTACACAAGGTTGCCTCGTTCTTCTTTTGTCATGACAATCTCACCAGGTCACCTAAATTAAAAAAATAATAATAATAATTCAAGGCAAGAATCCCCAACCTACTCTCTTATCCACTCCTAAACAAACTCGTCGTCGCTACTAATTGAGACCACATCACTATCGTCATCAGCGTCATCCTCATCTCCTTCATCGGCCATCATACCAAGCAAATCATGTGCTGCACCAAGGTCCAAATCCTCAGCATCATTGAACTCGCCATCATTCTCACTGTCAGTATCCAAATCGTCAAGGTCATCATCATTGTCACTTTCACTGAGGATATCATCAGAGTCTTCACCAGCTGCAGCCAGGTCAAGCATTGCATTCAGATCATCACCGTCTGATTCCTCGTCGTCAGTTTCCTCATCTTCCGACTCACCACCGTCATCAGGGTCAGAGTCATCGTCAGCTGCCCGCCGCCGCCCGACCTCATAAAGGCGTGCAGAAGAGAACATCTCCTCATGGTCATCCATTGCAACTACACCTACAAGCGAGTCTGCAGGGTCCACTGCCAGGTCAAGCACACAACGGTCCACCTGTAACAAAAGGGTAGTGTCAACAACTTCTGTTTGTATTCATTGGTATGGACTAATTAGCAATTGAGGGATTCAGGCCATGAAAGAGACCGTCAGCCCTTTATTATAGAATTGAGAAAAGAAATTGGATAACATGACAGGACTTGGTTGGACAAGATTTGCAATTTCCCAATTGCACATCGAAAAACGAGTATCCCAACAAATTGAAGTGAAGCTAACCTAGTGAACTTAAAACTTCAATCACAATAATCCCATTAGGCTCCACCCAAAAAAATGGTGTTTTTCAAACAGAACACAAAAAGGTACATACCAAAAAAAAAGTAGGACACATTAACTGCAAACTTGGTAAGAAAGGAAGCTAAAATCAGAAGTATAATATACAAGATACTGGGAAGAGTAGAGACCTGAACAGTTGCAATCTCAGAATAGTTGGCAGAGTCAATGGTCCGGAAAGCAGGGAAGAGTGGATGGCGAACACGGCGGGTGTTGATCGCTGATGACACATCCTCAAGGTTGCGTCGTAAAATGGCATAGATCACATCCCCAGCCGCATTGAATGTTATTACTGTCTGATCCAGAGATGGCACACTCCTCAACAGCTTAAACTTCCTCAAGTCCCACACCTCAGAATTTAGTATTACCTGTCACAACAAGCAACCATATTAAAATTCAGTTTACCTGTGACAACAAGAACCAACGGAAATGAGTTTGCACAAGCTATGTTGAAAAACAGTTATTATCTTTCAGGCCTTTCCGTACAGCAATACATGTAGAAAAGAAGAATCCTAAAAAATTCTTTGTTTCTGTATAGCTATATGTAATCTACAAAATTCTATCCCAGCTTAAAATTTGGCTTATTTTAGTAAATATCTGCCCTAACATCAGCAAACTCAACATTGATGACACCCCACTATTAGTATCAATTATTAAGACCAATATCAATCATCTTTGGAATATGAAATACAACGATTTAATATTCACCTCATTGCCAGCAGGATGAAAACCACCGCCACCATAATCTGTGAACTGGTCGAATCGGTGCACCGCACTGGCACTCCGCCTATCCCACAAGATCCCATTCCACAAAAGCATATCATCACAAGGACTGAAGTGAATAAGTGATGGTACATGACTTCTACCTGAAACACTGGCAGACCGACTAGCAAGCGCATTATCTGGCAACCTAAGCTCCAAGTTGCATGTCTGCACATCATACAACAATACCTCTTTTTGAGCCTGTTCTACTGAAAGGGCAGCAAAACGTGAACCAGAATGACTGAACCTTGCAGCTTTACACCCATCAAACGAGTGAAGAGGCCCACCCGACATAGAATAAGCATCCCACAACCTAACTTCATAAAGAGTAGAAGAAAGCACAAACTGATCTGCTGACTGAACTAGAGTTACATGGGTCTGGTGAGCTGAGTTCGACTCGAGCAAGTTACCGGTATTACAGTCAAAAATCTTCAACTCGCCAGAATGATTACCAGCAGCAATCCGTGGTGAGTCACCTAGGAATGTCATGCATGTCAGGAGCGTGACATCATCCCGACAGGTGCGACAAGGCCTGAATCGGCTGTAGATAAACTGCCGGTCACGACGAGGGCCATGGGATGCACTGAACTGCTTCTTTATCTCCCTTGCGGCCATTCTTGCCGTGACATTGGCTGGTGCACCAAGAGCACGGCTTGGCTCAGGACAAACATGTGGCTGTAGGAGGGATAGAGGTGGCAAGGTTGTAATAGGAGCAGGACATTGACGGTGCTGATGCTTTAGGTACTGCACCACCAGAGAATCCAGTGTCATTCTTTCGCTGGTACCAGGTTGCTGGTCAGCCGAGGCGGGCACGAGTTGGGACGATGTGATTGTACTAGTTAGTACACCTGGTACGCCAGGAGTGTAATTTACATCATCTAAATTATCCACTGGTATACTGTTGAAATTTGCACGGCCAGAGAGGGTTAAAGACGTAGGAGATACTATTGGGGGAGCATCGGCTGGTCTGCGAGTGGACCCTGGTGTCTGGCAAAGTGGAGACTGGTATGAAAGGAGATCCGCTGTTGCAATCCTCTTTGCAAAAGAAGGTGTTCCAGATAGAGAATCTTTTGATTCATTGAACTTCCTTTTCATTGGCAACACTATAGGGGTTTTATGTTGGGATTCTGTGTCAGCGATGGAATCAGGTGCTATGGCAGAGACGCCTTCCGTAGAGTTCAAGGCATTACTTGATTTGGTGTTTGAAGAGAAGACCAAGGGCTTCCTTTTCAGAGCTGAGTCAGACCTTTTGAAGATGATGTCATCATCTGGTGCCACAGATTTTGATGCCTCTTTAAGGAAACCTCCATTGGCACGGCTGGAAGGCCATTGTATGGGGAGAGGAGGAGGTTCCTGAAGTGACGTCTGGTGCAAGGGCGGAGGTGGACCCGATCCGCTACCTGATGAGGGGAGAGGTGTTATATCAGCCTCCTTCAAAAGTATGTCAGCAGTTGATTTTAGACCTGATGCTTGGAGATGCTCATGGATCAATTGCAACAACTCTCTGCACAGGATAACACAATTATGTTAGAAGGTTCAAATTACACAACTTTAACAACAAAGCCTTTAGTCCCAAGCAAGCTAGCGTAGGCTAGAGATGAAACCTAACTAGAGCCACACGAATGTGAATTTAACAAAAAACTAAATTTCATGAATCAAAATGAGAATGTGTACTGTCCAACTTTTATGAAGTTTGCCAACAAAAAAAATCTGACCACCCAACAACTAGGAATGGAAAGCATAACCTATAAAAAATACCACATGTACATTTACAAAACTATTGGAATTGAACATTGAATCATAATTTCTCTCGACACAGAGAAAATGGAAATATACTTTCAGAATGGTACTTTCTAATTAACATAGGATAAGGGCCAGAAATTAGACCTGGAATGGTAAGAAATTGGAGTGGCAGCAGCAATTGCCGCTCGTTCAATCCGCCTAAGAGCAGGGGCAGCAGCATCAGTAGCAGCAAGAGTCGTAGCTTTTCCTGAATTCGTCAGGATTGCAATGAGCTCAATAGCCACATTGGTGAGCTCCTTTTGCCACCTTCCCTGGTCATCTCCTGAAGGCTGCCCGGTGGAGTCTCTAATGAGCTCAGACAGCTTCTTTCCCACCTGAGCAATGAAGATAGAGAGGACTTGTCATTACAAATTTTGACTTTCTTTACAAATATTTAATCTATAAATGGTCAAAAAAGGGATCCCCAAATCTAGGAGTTTTCTAGGTTGCAACAAGAACCCCCACTCCCACAGAAAAAATTGATACTTGGTACCTACAAACTTTCTAACAAATATATCCTACTATCTGTCCATTCCAATGAATCACACTGTTCATAGACAAATAAAAGCAGTTTAGCATTGGGTACAAATTAGAAGAGAGAGATATTACCTGAAGCTTGGTCAATATGTGAGCAATTGTATCGTCAATGGCAAGCCCCAGTAGCACCCGACATGCAAGAGCCCGGATCGATTCAACAGTTCCAGGTGGCATGATCATGCGAGAGCTCAACAAATTCAACAGAACCTTTATCCCGTTATTAGCCCTGACAGCCTCACGAGCCTGACGGTACCCCTGCTCCAGCTGAGCAGCAAGTCCTGCACATCCAGCACCTGAACCTAGAGTGATCCGGCGGTCCCCCACCATCGCAGATGTTGTTGCTGGTCCTGAAGCAGCAGAGTTGGTATTGGAAGGGTTTGATGTGCTCTTGTCTGACGTGGGAAGTGATATAGGTAGGGCATTATTACCTGAAGGTATGGCAGACGGCTTGTTGCTGATTGAAGGAGGGGGGCACACAAGGTTTATTAGTACATTCAAGGCTGGTCGGATTACCTGGACCAAAATATTTTACGCTTGCATGAGATTACTTTGTAAGCGGCTTCAGAAAGATAAATCATTATAAACTTCCAAACACACTAAAAAGTCAATGATGATAAAGCTAAAAAGCTCACTTCTATTCCATATATTCAACAAAAAGGAAAAAAAAAATGATAATTTTAATAAGAATTGTAAATTTTATGTACGTGATGATACACAAAGAGGATTGTGACAGTCTTGACAAGCCTACATAATAGCCAGCTACTTTTATGGAAATGACACCCAATCGGTTTCATTTCTAGCCTACCCCTCACTCATTTTGGAAGAAGACTATGGTACAGATATTTGGATTAGGGATTCAAGCCAAGCTACAAAGATTAAAGTAAATTTCTATCCAAAAATAAGAACCATTGAATATATCTAAGCTGTGTATCCAAAAAAAGGAGATAGAAAGCTACCTCCGGATCTGCATAATTAACAGCATTTGCAGCATCTAGAATGACGGCCATGCCAACACGGTTGCTGCTTAATTGTGCAGAAACAATCAATTTACGGGTGCACGGTACAAATGTCACTATATGAAGGATGCCAAATGCATACTGTGCCAAGTCATGTAGGTATCGCTCTACCGGTGGAGCCTGTACCATGAAATAAGAAATGAGAGTTCCTTAACAAAATAGCATAAGCAGATGAAAAGATAAATGAAAGATAGCATTTATTTTTGAAACAAATAGTACTGACAACTTTACATGCCAATGTGAACTGGACCACTTAAATCAGGCCCACATATCAGTGCAAAGAGGCATACCTGACACAACTCCAACATAGTAATATGCCCATTTAATGCCAAGAAACGGTCCACCACCGGCCAGCGTGCTCGAACCAGATTTGTGCCGAGCTTTCTATCCTTCTGTATTTGCACAAAAACTGCATCTATCGCCTCACTGCTGATATCGAGCGGTTTGTATGCCGCCCTGACACCTGACGAACTCCGGCCTCCGCCACGTGTGCCTTTGTTTGGTCTCAGATAGTCCACTAAAAGTAGAAGATGGGCACGGAAGTACTGTCTTAAAGCAACACAAGTGTGATATGCTATCTGCTTCTCAGACGTAGTCAGTACCTCAGGATTTGGATTAGGAGTAGCATTACCCCCACCTGATCGGACAGCAGCAGCATTTTGAAGAATGTTGATGAATTTCTGAAGGCCCTCTTTTGAGTCAAAGCAGTCTAATATTGCACGAAAGACGAACGCAGATGCAAAAAAAATTGCTGAGTTTTTTCTAGCCTGGTCTTGTTGGCATTCAAGCAGCTGAAGGGCAAGCTCAACCACACGGCTCACCACATCAGGTGACAGAGCAGACACACGCTCCATGATACCCTGTAAATAAGTGTTTTAGGTTGGTTGCAGATAAAGAAGCAATTTTGTGTAAAAGTTGGCTATGGTGAACTCAGGAATGAAGCTGATCCCCAGCACACCACCAATGTAAGGGAAAGAATAAAAACAATATAGAATTGATGAGAAAAGATTACTGCCCGCCAGAGCAGGAATGCCCTTTAAATTATTGGTATAGATAAATTATTTTAATATAAATTATTAAATATATAAATTGGTATAGATAGGCCAAAGTAAACAATTAAATTACTCTTTGGTCAAAATTTCTTTAAGGCACTAATATAAGCTCTCCTACATATTTGCTCTGTTAATTATTTTGCTTGCTCCAATTTACCAAGCAAATAATGTAAAAAACTAGCATATTCATGGCTTCTTATGACTCACCTGAAGAGAACCAATGGTGAACAAGCACAATGACAAACCCACGAATGTATGAGGCAGCCTTCTAACTTCTAGGAGCTTCTGTATTCCACCACGATCCACAAACAGTGCTGCAAATTTCTTGTGAGCACCAAGAGCATTAATAAGCTTGAGCACCTCTGGCAGTAACGTCGCAACAGTCTCTTCATCCTTGATGGTGCGTTGCAATAATGCAAGAGACACGTCGACTCCTTTTTCATGCAAGATGGGGCCGAGCGCTTCAACATATTCACCTAGAATTTCAAGGCACTGGATACTATATATTTCACGAAGCTGACAGAGGGGCTCCCGGTCAAGAATTGTATAATCCTCTAAAGCAGCATCCTCGCTTCTTTCTTCGGGCTTAGGTTCCTCTGAGACAGCATTAGATTGATCAGCACTGCGCAATGGAGAGAAGCGAGTAATATGGGATTAGAACTATCAACAAGAATGGAGCCTTCTTATGTAGGTGAATAATAATTCTATCATTAAATTTAAAGAGAGAATTGTACCGAGAGACATCAGTTGACATGGCAGCATCAACAACAGTAGATGCAGCCTCATTGGCTGCCGCCAATGCAGCATCTTCATTGCTACTATCCTTCCAAACCTAAAATTCAAACAAATATAATTAATAGGTATATGCAATCTATAATTTTGCAAATAAAACTTCAAAGTTTCCATTTTCTTCGAAGACAATGCCTTTTAACACAAAAAGAAACCTAGAGATCACATACAAAACAAGTGAATTATGTAAACAAGTATCATATCTATAATTATATAAAAACACACAGTACAACACTTATCAAAATCAAACTATCTATATTTTTCATTTTAAGATTAAAGAAATACTAGGAACAATGAATACTACCAAGTTAACAGCTTTATTGGCATAATCTGTATTATCATACAAATACACTCCATCATTATTAAAAACTTAGTGTGAGGCAGAGAACAAAAGGTTTCAAGAAAGACTTCATTGTCTGCTACTTAAATGCTACTTAAAAGCTCAGGTATCACTAACCAAAGTTATTATTATATCAAGGTAGTAATGTATTCAATAAAAAAAAAAAAAAAAAACAAGACACGTCTATTGACAGGCATACATTGAAAACAGTGAAGCATTATCCATAATAAATCTTTATTACCTCCAAAGCGGCACTTTTCACAAGCTCAGCAGCAGCATCACCGGCAGCTTTGACTGCCTCATATGGAGCGCCAGCTGCCCTGGCCTCAGACTCAGCTGCTTCAATAGCCCTCAAGACTATTTCTGAAATATCTTTTGATCCAACTACACAATCTTTCAGCCTCTCATCATTGCTTTCTCCACATACAGACCCAACATTCAAATCAACAGAGCTCAAGGTCCTTTTTGGATCAAAACTTTTCTTGTTAGCCTCCTCCCCTTTGCTCATCAACCTATCTCTAAGAGAGCGGTTCGAGCCCGGTGACATTAGAGCTCTCTCATGTCCTAAAATACCCTCACCAGCCTTTCCTTTACCTCTGTTTTTTCCTTTTCGGATCCTCAGTGAATTATCATCAGTTAATTGTCCTTTCCCTTCAAGTGCTCCCATATTATTGGTAGCATCTCCATTTTCTTCTGACATGTTGTACGGACCAACAATCTCTGGTGAAGAATCGGTCAACTCAGACCTCATCAAGTCAACATTTGCATCTCCTAACAGTCTTGGCATGGTACCTTTGTCAGAAATTGGATCACCTATTCGCAATTTGCCCCTGGCCTCATCCTTGACCCTCATAGAGACACCTGTAGCAGGAAGGGTAGAATTGTCTTTTTGATTGGATGTAGCATCTCCAAGCACTCTAACCCGTAAAAAATGCATGAGCTTTTTTGATATGCCTAATGTTAAGATATCTTCCACCACTTGACCACCACTAGACATAATAAGAAAATGAAAATTACATAATTATCACTAAAGCAACTTAATTTTGGTTGGCAGGGCATATAACCCATGAATCATGAAACCAAGTATAAAAAAATAAGCATCCAATATGCACCTCTACATAGCTTTTATGTACATTTCAAGCAACCAATGTACTGTTATACAGTTGAGAAAAGCTGTCAAAGCAGGAGAAGACTTCAACATAATTAAGGCTTACTTGGCTTACACATTGCACTTAGAATTTAACAGTCCATTTTTCTCATTGAAAAATATTATATAGGTTTGGAATAACTACCTTATGTGTTTTTTTTTTTTTTTTGTAAGAGGACATCAGCAATATTAACAAAAAAATGCTGTAATAAATAGTATCAATACCCATTTAAAGCTATTGCAAGAAGCCCAACAGAATAGGTTCTCAACATCTCAGTATCAGTCGGTTTGTTCTTCCCCAAGTGCTTCCAGTTGCTTTCATTCGTAGCACCAGAAGTGGCAACATCATCCGTCACCCATCTTTTTATGTTATCCAAAACTGCATCGTCAAACACATGCGGAAACTGACCAGTGGAAAAAACGAATAAATCTATCAGATTTGTACTTTTACCTTTACTTTTTGTCTAATATTAGCACTTAATAAACGTCGATATTACTATCATATTAGTACAGTGCACTATACTTGATTTTACATCACAAGTAAATTAATGTTCCACATAAAAAAGAGTAATCAGGACAACTAGGTCCTGTCCAGGTGATGGGAAGAACCCATGGGAAATGACTGTTTATAAGGAAAAGAAAATTTCACCGAGACTGAATTTTCTTTTTCCCTGAGGAACAGTATCTTACCCAGGGAAAGTTCCTTGCTTTTACAGCACAAGTGAATTACTGTTCCGCATAAAAAAAAAAAAAAAGATAAAAAAGAGTAATCAGGACACACTAAAAGTCCTAAATACATACAGACAAGCTTCGTAGATTACATGTTAATATAAAAAGGTAAATAAAAGGTGAGCAAAGGAACAATAACAAACCAGCCATCCAGAGGAGCAGACGATGAGCAATCGAGCAGCAGCGGAGCTGACACTGACAGGATACCGACTCTCTGACAGAAAAGTTGAGAACACCAGTTCGTAAAAATCATCATTATCCTGAAAATGTGAATGTAGAAAAAAAATGTGAAGCTGAACAGCAGCTGAAATTCACGCGTATAATGCCATAGCAATCAAAGTTTAGATAATCCCTTACCCGAATTAAGCTCGCTAGTTTCCCAATGGTGTGAGAGCCTTTTCCATTACCGGACGAAGAATTCTTCGACTCTTGTACGTACCTAAAAGAACATAACAACTTGACATTAACATAAGCAATTCGCAAGATCACAGAGAAGCACGAGAACCAGCAAGCAAGTAATACCTAGCGTCGTGCGTCTCGAGCAATGTGGCAAGGCTATGAATGAGCTTAGGGTTAGGGTTCAATTGCGTCTCTAGTATCCTATTGATCAGCTTCTGCGCCTTCTCCACGGCGACTTCGTCGTCAACCTCGTCCCCGCCAGCCGCTCCCTCCTCCGCACTCGCCGCCGCAGCCGTCGAAGACGTCGTCACCTCCTCGTCGGCAGCCGCAGCCGCAGCCGCAGCCGCAGCTGGAGGCGCCGGTTCAGCCATGGCCGCCGAGACTGCGCCGCGATGGTCGGATGGATGGCGAGCGGAGAGGAGAGAATAAATACGGAGGTGAGCTAGGGTTTTGAGGGTTCGATGTTTGCAATGTTCGAAAGAAAGGAAGAAAGGAAGGAAAGAAGAAGAAAGGAGAAAGGAAGAGTCGGTTGATTTGTGAAAAACTGAAAACCTAGCACCGAGCGAACTCATATCCCCTGCTGACTGCATTGTGCAGATCACAACCACAGCCGTTGGATGGTTGTAAGATTCGTGCTAGCGCGGATCTCGAGATGATCCAACGGTTGAGGTGTGAAATGCACAGTGCAGTAAGTCAGGGGATGAGTACTCCCTGAAAACCTAGCGAGCGAGCGCAAGCACGGGAGGGAGGTGCTATGGACAGCGCTCGATTTACTTTGGGACGGATGTTTGGTACTGAATAGACGGAATTGGCCTTCTGACAGTGACTGCTTGCGTTGTGATGGTGAGGGCAGTTGTGTCTATGAGAGATGAGAAAAGCTGTCAGAAGTGAAAACTTCGCTGTCCGAAGCACCTTCGATGGCCCATAAGGCCATGAATAATCCATTCTAGTCTGTTCCAGAAGAGACCTGCACGTGTGAGCGCTCATCCTCTACTCATTCTCAACCTTCGGATCATCACCGAACTCCTTTGAGATGTGTGAATACACGCATCTTGAAGCAATCCGACGGTTTCCGAACTGTTCAGTACAGTATTGCGGATACGAAATCTGCACGACTGCACGTGTTATCATCATTATATATCAAATCATCCTCTGTTAAATTTATTTTTCATCTAGTCTTACATTTTTTTGTTTTGTTTTAATATTTTTTCATGGTGGTTTTTTTGGTTTATATACATTATTATTAGAGATATTAAAGATTCAACATAGCCGCGCACTGTAGATCTACAGTATCAAAAGAAAAGTGTTTTTTTTTTTTTTTGGTGGAGGCATAGCTACTTTTTTTTTTTTTTTGATCTTTGAACATAGCTACTTCACATAGTGTTTTATTTTTTGATATATCGTACAAAATAATAGATATTTTTTTAAAGTTTAATCATGAAATGGGCTAGATTATAGTTTTATGATGGTAAGAATTTTTTTTCGTTACAAATTTGAACAACAAAATAGGTAGTGTATGTTGTGGGTTCGTTTTTTTCAAACTATAAATAATGTGACTTTGTGTGTAGTTAATAATTATATTCTTTTTTTTGTTTTCACTAATTACAACAAAATTTTAATGTTAGTATAATACTTTTATTATTAAGTTTTCAATATACCAAAATTATGAAAAAATGTAATAATTACAATCTTTCTATTTTCTGTGCTTCAGGTATTTTGTTTCAAATTTTAATATATTTACAACTAAGCTCATGAGTGGTGTTGCTCTATATATCAAGGGAGGAAAACACTCAAAACTACTTTCAAAAATATTTTAATCATGTTAATTTATTGTTAATCATGTTATTAGTGTTTTTAGCAAGTATAATTCATTGATTGCGCGAAGCGCAGCCTGTCTTTCTAGTGAATATAGAGTTTCTTAATTCTCGATCTTTTTCCTGTAATTTTGTTTAGGAATTCTACTCTCTATTTGTCCTTACTTATATATAAAAGCATATTGCAAAAAATAGTATGAAAGGGCTATCTTTCCCAAATAAGAAACCTAAGCCGTTGATCATTTTCTTGGATAGATCAAAACCGTTGATGTACGTTAATGCCCCTTGACGTTCTCAGCCCATTAAAATTAAAAGCTTATATAAATTATCTCAATTTAAGGCCCATTACATATTATCTTAAAAGTTTATTATAAGAAATAACAATTTCAGTCCAAAACAAGGCGTAAGCTTTTTGCTAATATTACTACAATATGATTTATGATATATTATATTTCTTTTACAAAACTTCTGATACAATGGTAAATATGGTTTCAAAAAGAGAGACGTGTTTGTGTCACCGAAAGTACCGAGTGATTTCTAAACTAGATCATGCTGTACCTTTAGTTTTACCAAAAAAAGAATATCTGTGTGCTACAAAAACTTCTGTTTATTTTCCTCTTACTTCACTGCACTATTGTATCTATTAATTACAGCTACGGGAATGATCAGAAGTACTTTATTCCTTAAGATATAGCAATTTAATGGATCGGGATCACCTGCTTGTCTAAATAGAAAAGTAGGCCCTACTTTTCTTAATCTGACAGTTAAGAAATGCTAAAGTACTTTGAGATTAGTGTTGTGAATACCGAAGTACTTTAAGATCTGTACGACAATCAATCCCGACCATCCGATCAAAAAAGCAATCCCTGCTTTTTTTCTCCGAAAAGCAGCAGATTTTTATCCCAATTTAATAGCACCAAAAAAGAGAGAGAGAGACGGATAATACTTACGAGTCAGACATTGGCATTCTAATTTCTACTTGTTGATGACGTTGCATTTTCTAATTAAATAATATATAAAAATAAATTGTTTTCTCAAAACGAAGTACGAATGATTTTACAATTTACACGTGAATTAATTGAGGTTTGTCTGTGGCACGCCGTACCATTTGCACCGTATCGTCGACCCCGTTTAAATGTTGCGATTCTCCAAGAACGGAGGCCCAAACAAATGAAGATAAATCAGACCCAATATATATGTGATGTTTCTTTTTGGGTATTTACTAACAAAAATCAAATTATTATAGACCTGTTTATTAGCCTAGCAATTCAATAAGGCCCATAATCACTTGACCAAACAAATTTATTGTTTTATACTATGAAGAAAAACAGGGAACTAATTAAACGGACCCGTTCCTTTCAATTACTTATCCATATTTGGGCTTAGCCCCAAATCATGCCCTCTTTTTCTTTTTGGTGCAATCTGGGATGAAATCATGAAACCCTTCAGTGAAAGTTGCTCTAGACCAATTAATAACAACTATTTTGCTCCTGCTTTTGTTTTACAGCTAGCTAATTAATGCTTGCCATTTTTATTTTAATTATTCATTCATAAGATAATTCTAATTAGAGGCGTTAATGACCTTTAATTAAGAAATGCTACAGAATTAATTGCTAGGTAATATATATGAGCCAAAATTATGGTGGCTGATGTTAATTTCTGAAGTGAATAGAGTTAGTTTTTCCTGAGTATATATTGATAGGCCATAGCTACACCAGAAAGATTCTCATCTATCGATCCAACAAACATGATTGCAACCCACTAAACTACGCGTTTGATCAGATTGCGGTTGTTCGTGGTCGACTTTTCCAGCAATTTGGGTTTCAACGTCATCACCGCCCGTCACCGCCTAGCCAGGCGCCCAGCCACTAAAGAACCAATTAATGCACCTATAAGTAATATGTAGTTATATATGTACCATACATGTTGATTGCAACATATATGATCTGTGTAATTAGTGCATGCAACTAGAGTTTGATATGAGCTAGTCACTGTCAACGCTAGACCGCCTTTCGATATCTCACAACCACCACATCATGCAAGTCGTTTTCATACGGGGCCGGGCATATATAGATAAGTTTTTTTGCTGAAGTAGAAGAGGGCATAGATATATAATTAGGTCTGGCAATGATTATGCCAGCAAACCGACACCGTAAAGAAGAGAGGATATATACCGAGTTACAATTGGTTTACCGGAAAGTTACATATAGTAATTAAAGATTCAGAAACAAGAATGAAATCTGCATATGCAGTCAGATATCTTATAAGTTCATCATTCACTTGCCCAGGAGATAATCTCATATATATAACATATGTGTATATACATATATATGGTTGTCGCTGTCGTGTGATTGCCGCCATTATTTCGTACAGGACAAACAAATTATAACTCGGGCAAAAGATCTCTAGCCATACAAAGCAATACAGATTTTGTTGATTCTTTAGCTAGTTTTCTATTTCATTATAATGTTTACTTTTCCTGAAGTCAATCTTTACTGCAAAATATGTATATATAAATATGCAACTAAAGCAGAGAGGTTCTTGAATGTCACTTTCTGTGTTATCTCTTGCAATCCAATAAAACAATAAAATGAGTAGAATGCACTATAATTAACAGCTCTGCTTTAATGCAACTATATATATTGAGATATCTCAAAAGCCTAATTTCCTGGAGCTATATATATATATGTATATACACTATAATTAAGTGTATTATGATTCATGAAATACCTCTGATTTATATATTTGACTTGACAAATGTATCACAAAATTTCCCCTTTTTTATAATAAGAGCATTATTTATTTTCAAAATGTGCAAATATGTGTTTAAAGGTGGTTGCTTTGTTGGGGAAGATCTAGAGGGTGTTGAGACTTGAGACTTGAGACTTGAGAAGGAGATAATGAATTCATCAGTCCAACTCAATTGTTTTATCCATTCTCTCTCAAACAAGATCACTTAATTTAGTAATTAGTACAGTAAAAGTTAGTTAAGGTGTCAATGAATTAACTTACAGATATATGATGTGCTATATATGGTGAAATATTAGTTTTTCATCATGAATTAAAAAAACTGTTACTTAATCTACCATTACTATGATCACTTTTATATAGTGCATAAGATGGTAGTTTTCTGGTAACATACTGAGTAACTAATTAAAGAAATGGATCCTGAGGTAGCCACTTGTACAGTAGTTGGAAAGAATATATATAAACATGATACTGAGTAACATATATTAGTTTGAAAAAAAAAATAATAATTTTGAACAGCTTTTCAAAATCAATAATACACAATTAATTAGACTAATGTCATGCCAAATTACACGATTTTACAATTAATGCTCCTAATAAAGTTCTCACATTAGTCGTCGATCTACACCTTCTTTATTATCCAACATACATAAAAGTAATTAATCAACACAATTCTCATCAATTCAGCACAAATTAATTAATTAAGCGGATAAATTGGTGCGCTTGACGAACCCAACTCGTCGGAATTAGACGAGATCAGGCTATCAAGAAACTTCCAATCGATTCTCTGACTGCTTTGTTCTTCGCCGAACGAGTTCGTGATGCCATCGAAACCGTTTGACAAACTCGGGCTCCCCAATTGCGGGATTTCTGTGTACTGATCCAGAAAAATTTGCTTCCTTTGGAGTTCTTTCGTAGAATTCAAAGAATCTCCGTGAGCTTCAGATCCTTGGTATGAAAGCATAGAGTTGTAAGGTCTGGAGAAGTTAGTTTGATTGCAGTAAAACGGGTTAAAATTGCCGTAATACGGCCTTTGGTTCGGGGTAGGTTTTTGAAATGCACGGCACACCACCCATCCTTCTTCCTGAAATTAAAAGTGATTTAATCATTCAAAATTCATGCATAAATTAGCTAGTATGATTAATTTCCACAACCTTTTTGTAAGTAGCTAGCAAGAAACTAATATTAACACATTTTTTATACAATAAAATGTATTTTAATGGAATTGTAAAGGAAGGAAGTGGGGCTAAAAAGTAAAAATATGATCATAATAAACTTCTTTTTTTTTTATTTTGTTGAAAAGAGTTGGATTTCTTCAGTTACCTTTACTAATCAAATATATTGAAAATTATATATGTAGGCCAGCAATGATGGTGGCTGTGGGGATAAGTTCATACAAAATATCAAAAGTTCACAACTTTTCTTGATTTCAAATATGCGTAACAATGTATTTGAGGAGAAAGTTTTAACTTGCCTGTGGTGGCGCATGCTCGCCCGATTGAAGGCGGTACTCGTGCATGATCCAGTCGGTCTTCCTCCCGTTTGGTGCACGCCCCTTGTAAAACACCAGTGTTTTCCTCATCCCTATAACCCTAGAATTCGAAACCACCGGCTTGTCACGACCCGTTGCTTTCCAGAACCCTGCTGCAGTTGCCCTGTTCGTGCGTGTTCCGCTCGGGTACTTGCGATCCTTGTAGCTAAAGAAGTACCATTCGCTTTGCTCTTCATGCCCATGTTTGCAACTCTCTGAATTAATTCATGCACAATTATATATCCATCGTCATTCATCTATGCATATATATGAAGTGTTGTTCACTCAATGAAACATATATATTAGGCACATTGCAAGAACATGCACTTCAATTCTATTCTGTACAATCTAAGATCAATCGATATGAAGTTGTTTTAGACAATGATCGATATGTTACAAACTTTTCCGTTAATTCCATGCAGTGATCGATGAAAACCGTATTAATCTAGTGATTATTGCTTATATGTATGTATCATGCATGCCTAGATAACAAAAGAGAACTTGATGGATTAATTACCTTGGAGATCCCACGGCTCAATGCGGTAGAGATCGACGTCGCGGATGATCTCAAGATCGATCTTTTGCGACGTAACCTTGCGCATGAGGTAGTAGCCTACAAGCTCCTCTTCTGTTGGGTGAAACCTAAAGCCAGGTGGTACACAGCAGTTCTCCTCCTCCATATTGCTATGATCTATTCTAGCTAGTGCAATCCCTGAAAGCATAGCCTCTTTTATGTTCAGTGGTTGAAAGGGAGGGGTGTGGGGTATAGAAGCCTTTAGAGCCAAAAAAGGGAAGGAGATCTTAGGTGGCATACCTAGAGCTCTCAAACTCTCTCTGCTTGTGTCTTTTCTCTTTTTGATTATAAAATTTAAAATTGCATTGTTTTTTTTTTTATTGTGGAAGATGTGGTCACTATTCATTCTGAATTTAGAAGTTTTATAAAATATATATAAATGGTACAAAATATTTAAGAGAATTCATTTATTTGCTTTGGAGTATAGTTTATTTGATAACTAGTTAACTACCAAGTTTTATGACTCATGAGGGTTCAGAAAGTTCGAAATGCAGAGAAAAATGGATTATAACTTTCATATATTCTTAATATATATTACCTGTTTCAATCAAGATTACAGGATTCTAATTAATTAACTTCAAGTTGTGCATATAAAAAGGTATTGTACAAACAAAAAAAAAAAGAATAAGGGGACTAAAGACAGCAGAAGGATTCTAGGCAACTGAACAAGTAGAGGGGAAATGGGCCCTTGTGAGAATCCAAGAGCACTCATGCAAAAAATATGCAAATTGCACCATATCTATATCATGATTAGGTCTACCATAGTAATAATATCACTATGCACTATGGTGGAAATTCTGCATTGTGCTAGTTTTAATTCACATTGTGATGTGATAATTCTCCCTATCTGCTTGCAAAAGTACATCAGTGGGGGAGGAAGAGAATTCTACTTACATTAACAAGCACATAATAATGCAAAAAACAAATGTTGCATATATATAATAGTTCCATGGCATATATCATATATGCAGATTGGAATATGATATATAAGTATTAATTCTTGGTATAATTTTATCTCACAGTTGAGATGTCCAATATAACAAATGAAATTAAGAACCAACAAAAAGAAATGTATTTTGATTTTTGAATCAAAAGGGCAATGGATATTATATAATATTCCAAGATTAGAAGGGTGCATATATAGGTACCACTACTTATTTTAGTCATTATTATACACTGATAAAATTTTCCTGCTTACACCTAGCAAACACAATTCATACAAAAAGAGCAGAAGCTTAGACATGTATAGTGGAAGCTAGGCTGTGTGTGTGTGTGTACATGTTTTCTTTGAGTGTACTTCAAAACTAGATGTCTAGGATATACTCTCACATCCACCACCCTAGCTATACATATGATACACTTTGTGGTGCTATGTATATATATGGCTCATCATGTGGTGGGTTATTGTGAGAAGAATATATATCAAAAGGAAATGCAAAAATTTGTTGGCTCATGATCACACCTACCATCTAGTGACTCACTACAACAGCATATATATTTGTATTGTTTTGACATAATGTATTCAGGCAAAAATGCATAAATTCTAAAGTAGCTGAAGGTCACCAGACTCACCACCAATGGTGTGCATTTTTGGCAACTGTTGAAGTCTTTAGTTTTATTTTATTATTTGTATTTTTTGGGGGAATTTAATTATATATAGATGTCCATATTAAAAATATATATATTAATTGTTGTTGGTATACATGGTGTTTCAAAAAAAAAAAAAAAATATATATATATATATAGTGTGGCTCTCTTACTCTTTGAATTGATTTGTTTTCAAGTTTAGTATCATAAAGTGAATTCAATTAATTAACTTATTAGCAGATTCACAAGAGATTAATACAGTTAAGAACAAGAATTATGAGCACAAGACTGACACCTGGCATTGTTATGATTGAACATTTAGGTAGATTGAAAAAATAACTTTATTATCATGCGTACTGAAGCTTAATTACACACCATATATATAAGATATCCCTAATTAAAATTATATATATTAGATTAAATCTAGCTATATGATTAACCTAGCAATTAACTAATAACTAATGAGGATTGAGGGCTACTATGGACTACAGTTGTTAATTAAAACCTTTCATATGGCGCATGCATGCGAATTAATCATCATAATTAAACTAACAGATAAAATAAAATATAATAATTTGAAAACCACTAACCAAAGCACAAACAAAATGATGCTAATGAAGAATTAGCATACAATAAAAAGTTGTAATTAATTAATTAACACTCACCAAGCAGTAATCCAGGGGGGGCTAACTAGAAGATTGATCAGCTAGCTTGGGAATATATATCAGAGAAATTAATTAACTTTGTAGTTGAGAGAATTAACAAGTGAAGTGAAGTGATTAGGGGATGAGCATGGGACATTTGTGTGTATATATATATATATAGAGATTAGTGGTAAGTAAATGGAAGGGCATTAATAAATAAATGCGTGTAATCACATTGATAGTTACATATGGAATTAATGTTTGTTTGTATCCCCATCATGAAGTGCGCATGCGGTAGCCAAAGTTAGAAAGGGATAGATTAATTAAATTTCTACATTGTTTTTTTATTTGAGAGGTGATAATTCCCCCCTGAAAATCCCCCTTATTTATATATCCCCAATGCATTTTTAGTTGAAAATTTCTTTTTAACATGTAACAAATACTTTTGAAGGTCAAAATGCATATTCTTAACCATACAAAAAACTCGTACATGCATGATAGAAGGAGAAATAGTAAAAAAAAAAAAAATTCACTCAAAAACTGAGCGAGTATGAGATAATATTAAGCAATTTAACTGAGGGATGAATAAGGGGGAAAGATAAAGGGGGCAAAAGATAATTTCCCTTTTTTATTTTATTCTCACTTTTTCATTTTATTATTTTTAATATTTTTTCTGATGAGATGATGTACTCTGCAGATCCTACTGAAATTGGTTTATTTACCAACTGAATTGTGAAGTTGAAGCACATGATCCAACTGATGTTTTTCATCTGAACAATCACTGCATGTGCTCACCTGGTGCAGTGGTACCAACTTACATACTACTTGCCAACCTGAAAGGCTAATAGCATACTGATATATTAATTGAAGTTGTATGTATAGTGAAATATAAATTTGGAAATTCATGCTGATGTAGAGTGAGGCTATATATATTGCGCTTTGCAAATCGCAGTGAGGTAGTGCGCTTCGGCCCGATATCTCAAAATTGCAGCTTAAATGGTCAATCCAAGTTGCTTAACATAATCTACATATTGAAACCTTATGAATTAACGACTTTTTCCATTTTTATAATATTCTAACTATTTATTTAGATTTTTGAAAGTTGTATGGAAAATGCACCAAAATCTATACATAAAATTGGTCATTTTTGTAAAATCCAAAAAAAATAGTTAGAAAATTTTAAAAATCGACAAAGTCGGTAATGCACAACGTTTCAATATGTAGATTATGTTAAGCAACTTGGATTGACCATTTGAGCTGCGATTTTGAGATATTTGGCCGAAGCGAGTTACCTCACTGCGCTTTGCAAAGCGCAATAGCCTCACTCCTTATATATATATATATATATAGAATTAGGCTACGGTAATATGCATATCACGGTTTTACCGTGCTATGTGGTCCATACCTCTATTTCTGGTGTCCAAATAGTCGATCTGAACCGCTCAATGTGATCTATATATCAAAATATACTAGGAAACCAAATCTATACACAAGAAAGAGGGGAAGCTTTCCAAGCACCTCAACTATGCCACATCATCAATATTATTAACCATTGATTTTGTTTAAATCTCTTCATCTAATTTGATCCAATGGTTTATATGTATTCTCTCTCCTCATTTAATAAGATGATATAATATGTCTAAGAAAAAATTTAACTCTTAAAGTAGTCCAACATTTATATGCTATTATTTATAAATTATTACATCATCATCATTGTTATTCACATCAAAATTTTAAAATTATGTTAATTTTTTAAATAAATATTTTTAATTTATAAGTTCTATTATATATTTGTTATCATGTTTCGGGGCGAAGCCCGTTATAGCTCTAGTTTTACAAATTTTAGAATTTGTTTGCTATTTTTAGTAATGGGGAGAAAATCGTTATTTTGTATGAACCATAATCCTTGGATCTAGTCATTTGCTAGTATATATACATAGAGTCCGGCTACAATAATATGCATATCACGGTTTTACCGTGCTAGGCGGTCCGTATCTCAGTTTGCGGTGTCCAAATAGTCGATCCGAACTGCTCAACTTAATCTTTATATCAAAATATACTAGCTAACTAAATTTTATAATTTTTAGAATTTTTTTGCTATTTTTAATGATGGAGAGAAATTGACTAGATCCAAGGATTCTGGTTCATACAAAATAACGATTTTCTCCCCATCACTAAAAATAGCAAACAAATTCTAAAAATTATAAAATTTGGTTTCCTAGTATATTTTGATATAGAGATCACATTGAGCAGCTCGGATCGACTATTTAGACACCAGAAAATAAAGTTATGGACTACATAGCACGGTAAAACCGTGATATGCATATTACCGTAGCCTAATTATATATATATATATATTATTTTTTAGTTAACAGATATATCATTCCAAGTGATAGAATTCATCTTTTTAGTCAATAGATATATTACGGTTTCCATTTAAAAGATACATATACAACTTTGATAGGCAATGGGTGCATCTGAGTGTGTCAGAGTGTAAGAAAGAGTGTAAAGGTGGTCAGACTATAGTGTGGTGATTTCGGACGTGGCAAAATATAATGTAAACACATTTTGGAGCAAAATGTAAACATTTTCATATTATATTAGTCTAGCTCAACTATCATGGGGTGACTCAATATATAGTCCTTGATCTCAATGTCATCCTTCATATACTTGATATTGTCCAAAATTTTAATCGAAAAATATAGCATAATTTCATCCACATATATACATCTTTTTTATGTCTCGAAAACAATTAATTTTGCATGGAGGGAATTTCAGCTATATTATGGGTATACATATATTAATCTATTAAATTGGCTAGTTTTATAGAGGTAAAATAGAGGAGGTGGTCTCTTTGGGCGGCAGAGCTAGATATCAGAAAGGGGGAAATTAACCCTCAAGCCACTACCACCACCAGTCACATCTCCCTTTTACCACTGCATGCATGCCGCAATATTGTATTGCAAGACTTTGCTGCTTTGAACACAAGCTTGATCATTTGGGGCGATTTGTGTTAGAGACAATTAAAAGAATGCTTATATGTATGTATATATATATGTTGGGATGGATTAATTGGGACCATACGTTAATATCGCCACGTTTCAGACGCAGGACGTTCTTCATGTCATCCCCATTATTTGGCTCTTATAAGTTATAAACTTATAATACATATTCCCCAATTAAACCTAGCTATATGACTTCTAATGATTTCAGAAGAACTAGCTAGCTAGTATATATCTCAAGCTAGCATAAATCAATTATTTTTATACAACTATTTTAAAATAAAAAATAGTTTTAATTTAGTCTAGTGATATATAATCATTGTACATGAAATTAAGGTAACATATTCATAATATGGCATGAACTGGCATGAAAAAAATTATAGTAAAATATTTAATGCTGAAGAGCTTGATATATATCTACCTCTATCTCAAGAAAAAAAAAAAAAAAAAAAGGAGACAAAATAATATATCAAACATACTCGGATAAAGTAAAAAAAATGTCCAACACTTGTTTTTTGGCGAAAATTGTGCTACATAATTTCTTTTTTACTCTATATATATGAACTATATGAGTACAATAATTAATTAATTTCTCAACCTACCCAATATTAAATTCCAAACATATGGATTTCTATAAGAAGGATACTAAATATCTTAATCCCTATCTACTCAGACATGCAAATTGACATATGGCTCGATTGTGTGACATAATAATTAGTAATAACAATTTCAATTATATATATGTTCTCCTTAATCTATATCATTGCTTATATCTCAAGACAGTTAATTACTTTGGATAGTAAGTTATTCATGAGCACAAGACAAAACATGTCTATAATTAATTATCACCGTCTCTTTTCTTATTTAAGGTGAAAGGGCATTGAATTGGGACCCAGCTGCCTCCTTTTCTTGTTGAGTTTGTTAATTAACGTTGATTCATCTTAGGTTGGTACAAAGAGGAATTAATTTGTACCTGATTGTATATATAACTAATGCATATATACCTCTCATTTTCCTTAGATAATTTTATAACACACTTAGAGTACCATGCTTATTTATATATTGTTAAGGTAATTAATTAACTAACAGAGTTGATTTGTCGCTAGAAATATTACACCAAGGGAGGAGCGCTCATCTTAAAGTATAATTATATTATATTATATGAATATAATTACGGTGCTTTGCAAAGTTGGAGCGTTTTTTGTTTTGCGTTCAAATCTCATATTCCTAAGGTCAAATGACCAATCTAATTTGCTAAACATAATCTACATATTGAAAATGCAAAATACTAAATTTTATAATCTTTTGAATTTTTTAGCTATTTTTTTTTTTTGAATTTTTAAAAGATTGACACTTTTTGGCATTATTATTTTATTATTATTTATGGGTCATCCTTTTAAAATCAGAAAAAATAGTTAAAAAATTCTAAAAATAGTAAATTTTGGTATCCCATCATATTTCAATATTTAGAATGTTTTGGTTCAATTAGATTTGTTGTTTGAGTTCGTTTGTAAGATTTTGAAAACGCAAAGCAAAAAAAGCCTCAACTTTGCAAAGCACCGTAACATATCCCTTATCACCATGTTTGGTTAGGGAATAAAGTTAAAGAGGTACAAATCACTATGTCAAGTTATGACACCATAAAATATTCTTGTTTGGTTGAGCAAGTGGAGGAATAAGAAGAATATACATTATTTTATTGTTATATTAACTATAGTATTGTTTTATCATTATTTTATTAATATAATATTGGTATTATAATTAATAATATTATCAGTATTTAATATTAATAACATTATTTTATTATTATGATAATTATATAATATTATTAATTTTATTGCTATTATTATTTTAACAATACTATTACCATCATTATCATCATCATCATCATCATCATCATCATCCTTAACTATGATAATAAAAAATATTTATTGATATTATTATTTTTTTATTATTTATTATTATTATTTCCTTATTATAATTAAAACATTATATTTTTATTGTTAATATTGTTATTAGTGTCATTATAATTAATATTTTATTGTTATGTTAATTATATATTATTTTATTTTAAAATTATATTATTATTATATTGATATTACTTTTATTTTTTTAATTTAATTTTATATTTTTAGTATTATAATTAATATTATCACTTATTAAAATATTATTGTTATATTATATAATATATTTTTGTCATTATGATGATAAGTTGAAATATATCCAATTATTTTTGCATGTATATATATGTAATCTACTAATGTAAATGTTCCAAAAAAAAAAAAAGAAATACATAACGAAGTTTCTAGAAAGATAACAGAAAGTTAAGAATCAGAAATGAAACAAATCCATGCATGAAAGCTTCCCTTTCTTTCTTTCTTTCTTTCACGCCTTTGTCTTATTAGGAGACTGACTGCTTATTCAAAAGATGCACAGTTGCACTTTATGTAGAAACTAATGTGGTTTTGTGGAATTCCATGTTAATATGTTATTGTCACTTCAATTTATTTTTTGCTTTTGGTGGATTGGTCGGACATATAAACGAATCTTGGTGTCGATCATATGAGATCATCAATATTCTTTTATTATATATAGACTTTGTTTATATATATTCACCTACCTAAATCCGACGACTCACGTCTCATTTTTCTCTTCCCTCGTAGTTAATAATTCACAATATATTCATATACACCATGTTTGGTTAGAAAATAAATGGAGAATAACATCCTTATTCCTCATTTAAAGAGTCAGACATGGATAAATTGCTCATACATGAAAGAGAATAGCATGAAATCTTGGCTCCTTAATTTAAAGAGCCAAAATAGGTGGTATAACCTATTCCCCCTATTTAAGTAGCATGAGGCCCATGCATTTAACAAAAAGATATTTGTAATTAATATAATCACCTACTTTAATAATATTAATGATAATAAAAATAATATAATAATGTTAATAATAATAATCTATTATTATTATTTTATTATTTTTAATAAAAATAATAATATATGAATTCAACATTGAGAAGAACACTCCCCTCCCCCATATCACAAAGTAATGATTTACTTTATGGTTTAATCTGATAAATTAATATTTAAAAGTATCTAAGAACCATCTCATTGTAATTAAATATTAAAAATATATAATATTTATATATCTAATTATGTTTTAAAAAAAAAATATGCTTAACCCATATATGAATTTTTTAAATGGATTGGAAACTTCTTATCAAATATAATTTTTTTTTGTAAGAATTATCAACACGTCCATAAAAGGAAGGAATTTTCCAAACGTCATCCATATATGATATATCTACACATACACAAAATTTGTAACTCTATCTCAAATTGTATAACACTTGACTCAAATTTTGTAACAATATAGATATGTAAACACTAATATTGAGGATACTAGGTATGACCCAGAAAGAAATGCTGGTCAAGATCAAGAAATATGTAGTATATTTGTCTTCTTATATTCACCATTCACTTACTTGCTACTTCACTGTACATCCAATATCACCAAAGCAAGAATAAAATATTTTGTTACTAATTACAAGATTCTAGTACCAACTTTTTTTAAAAAAAAAAAAAAAAGATTAGAACAGAAAGGTAAGTTTTGTGGTGGTTTCTATATATGTTTCACTTTAACCCTCGTATATATTTTGAAATCCTTGTCAAAGGCACATCTGTAATCTGTTCCAGATACGAAATCCCAGTATTATATTGGGCTGAACGCCGCCCAATTCCCTGAGCACACTTGCAGAACACAAATGGGGTGGCGTTTAAGTTATAAGATGGATATAGATATGTTTGATGTTATATTGTTATTTAATCCATATTGTATGTGTGTGTTTTCTCAGGTACTAGTAAAAAGTTCACGCCTTACTTTAGGCTGAAATTATTATTTCTTATAATAAATTTTTAAGATATTATGTAATGGGTATTAAATGGAGATAATTTATATGGGCCTTTAATTATAATGGGCTGAGAACATCAACGGTCATTAACGTACATCAACAGTAGTGATCAATCTAAGTAAACAATCAACGGTTCAGATTTCTTATTCGGAGAAAATAGTCATTTCATGTCATTTTTTAAATTTTTTCAATATGTTTTTATATATAGTAAGGATGTACCGGAAAGAAGGAAGAAAGGGAGGAAAAAGCCTGAGGTCAGGGAGGAAAAGTTGAGTGATGTTACCATTGCCCATTGGGTCGGTTTGTGGGGGCACCTGTTTTATCTACTTGCATGCGATTGATGCATACATACATAAACATATGTACATGCCTTTGATTTGAGCTACCAACAGCTTCTAGAATCTGGACTCTCATGATTGCATTTTCTGATAAAGGGGAGGGGAAAGTATGTTTCGAGTCTTTTGCAAACAACCCAGAAATGTAATTGAGAATGTTAAAGTGTTAAAGGGTTGAGGGTTGTATTTTCTTAGAGGTGGCAGATTACCGGGTCGGGTCGGGTCGGGTCGGGTCGGGTCTGGTCCGGTTGGGTATCGGGTTAATTGCTGTCGACATTTTTCGGGTCCGGTTGGGCGGATTTTTCGGCTCTGGTCAGGTTTTGCACCTCTATTTTCGGGTCATCTCGGGTTTCGGGTCATTCAGGTTCGGGTCGGATCAAGTTCGGGTCAGTTTGACTTTCCCTGGAACATGGGTCCAGTCGGGTCAGGCTCGGGCCAGTTTAAATTTCCCTAAAACACGAGTCGGGTCAAGGTCGAGTCAGATTTTGTCGCCTCTAATTTTCTGGTATGGAATTGGTACATCTAGTGGTTGGATCTCACTACAAATAAATTTGAACCGTTGGATCAAGTTGATGGCTTAATTACTTAAAAGACATTTTAAAAAAATCTTCTTTAATACTTATGTTAAGATCATAAATTCATATTAGCTACTTCATGAGTGGTTATTGCAGTATGTACGTACCAGTACAGATTTTCCTCAAATAACCGGGGGACCTGATATATACCAGAATGCATAAATCCATTTAGCAGCTTACATACACCATAGTTAAACTTAAATCCCCTATGAAAGACTTGTATCCTTATTTTTAACTAAATTTAAACCCTGTTAATGAATTTGTAGTAGACTCACAACACGTTATAAGTCTCCAAAAACACTTTAAGAAACTGTTCTGTCCATTGTTTGCAGCACTATTTCACTGAGGGGTACATTTTGCAGAACTTTTATGATTTGTAACTAGAAAGTAATAAGCAAAAAGGGTTTTCTTTCTAAGAACCGTTAAACCGGACCGGTAAGCAGAACAAAGCAATTAACTCGAATCACTTCAACAAGTTTGGTTCCTTTCAACTCAATTAACCCCAATCTACATCTAAGCAGCATAGCAGGTAATGGTGCAAAGTTGAAGTTTAATAACTTATTTGGCTCAACACCAAAGAAAGGAAACAAGTGCGCACCTGTGCAGACTCCACATAATTCTAAATAATAGATGCATGATACATCTGATTAAACACCTTCAGATGTACCATCATTTTCCAATAAGCATCTGGACCAAAAATTCAACTTCCTCAAAGGAAGAACATTGTAGTATTGAACTCATCTATATTAGGGTATTTCAATAAAATTTAAAGGAAACATCATTAAAGAGTACTGGAAAAGAGAAAACATTGAGCCATCTATGCAATTACTATAGCAGAATGGAGTATTTCCATGCACACATAAGGTCCAGAAGTATATTCATTTTTAAATTTGACCCATAAGAATGAGGTCACCAAAATTTCATCTATACTGCAAAACTTTTGTCAATACTCCAGCATATTCTGTCATGCAACTCAAACCAACACATCATTACAACTAAAAGTATATAAAACCTCATATAAGGACAAATACACTATCCCTGCATCAACATGCAACCCTAATTGACAGATTCAAACTAATCGAACAAAAATATTTAGACCTAAACACAAATCAGTAGAGAAACATGTTTACTAGTCCTTCTTGGCACGGGCCTGCCTGGCACGGTGTCTTAGTTCAGCTCTCTTCCATCTCACAATCGTGCCACATAGTGTGATCAAAGTATTGACCTAAGAGAAAACAATGCAATGAAAATAAGTCATACCACCAAGAGAAAAGCATATCAGTACGAACAAATTGAACATCTCCTGGTGCTACTTCAACATTTTGGCTCCATTCTCTGTAAATACCCCAACACGTACATATCTAGGCCTCGAGTTGCAATAGACACTGTACAACATACTGGTATTGTTATTAGGAATTCACCAACACATGCCAGTACAGGTAGTACCAATAACAAAAATAGGTCTAGCCAATACTATTTATCTTTAGTACTTTTATTATCAACCGCTTTTTGGGATTACCGATTTACATTGGCAAGATACCGATACACGTAAACTCAATTCTAAAAGGTAGACATCAAGCCACACACCAGCACATATCGCTAGATACATGTAATCAAAACACCACAATGATAATTGACTTGTACATGTGTCTCAAAGAGTACAAAAAACTTCTATCTTCTGATAATAATTATCTAATAACGACTTCAGACGAAGTGCATACATGAACCATATAATAAAATTGCAAAATAAATGATAACATATATACCGTAATGAGAATGGAGATAACGATAAGTGGACCCGACCAAATTACTGAGATGAACAGCCCGTTAGGATCGAAATAATTCTGGCTCGCAAAGCTCTTCCAATTCTTAGCCAAGAAGCTATTTATCCTCTCAGCCATGTAAACCCCAACAACTAAAAATCCCAAAAAAAAAAATAGAACACTTGTCATTAACTATAGTTACCAAACACATATGACTCTTATCCACTATCGGAGCATCAAACACCCAGTTATAGCCAGAAACAGGGTGAAGACCTGATGAAACTGAAATCTAGCAGATACTGGACACTACTGTTTGTTCCAATTTAATCCTCTGATTATGTTACTGAATGAATAAGTGTCAATTGTGGATCTAGCAAAAGAACACACAGATACTTACAAGCGAGGAACGAGAGGAAAAGCGGGAAGTTAACTTTTCTCCTAGTCAAGATCACCACTATCAGAAGCAGCAGATAGAATGCCATCAAGCCAATCAGCCATGGTTCCTACATGATCCACAATCCACAATGTCACTCTCACTCACTCACTCACACACACAGAGAGTAAAGTAAACTAAATCACAAGAGTGCATCACCTTCCAGTCGACGGCGTGGAAGAAGCCGACGAAGTTGTCGACGGCGGGAGCAAACCCGAAGCGGAGCTCGGAGGAGACGCGCTGGAGCAGATCGGAGACCAGATCGACGTGCTCGTTCATCGCCGCCTTCACCTCCTCCACCGCCTCGTACACCTTCTCCATTCTTGCCCCCTCTTCCTTCCTCTCCGGCAACTGAGATCTGAGAAAAGAAAGAGGAGAGAAAGACAGAAAGGCGAGAAGTGCTTAGAAGATGCAAGAAATTAAAAAGAGAGGAAAGAAAAGAAATTAACCATAGGCAGTCCATAGTCCCTGCAAAGTGGGACCCATGTTTCAGTGAACTGCTGCTAGTCCGTATCGGCTACGGTCCAAATCGGATTAGAGTACCTACAATCTCCAATCTGACGGCTGTATATTTTGGGGAGATTTCTTAAATAATCCCAACTGTCCATTTGGGATTGGAGGGTTCTCCGATCCGATTTTGGATCACAGCTGATTTTCAGCGCGAGTTGCTGCTAATATTGAAAAATGGGACCCATATGACAGTGAATGCGACTGTACTGAAAAGTGGGGCCATTATGTCGGAAGATAATGGGCTCTGTAGACTGTAGTAGGTAGGCAAGACGGGCCGGATCTTGCTTCTCTTGAACTAAGAAATGGAATCCGTTTGCGGCCCGGCCCGTATTCTATTTAGGATAGCGGCATGTTTTTATTTTCCACTATATTATTTGGGCCATGAACTTTTTTTTTTGAAATAAGTGAATTTCATTCACCATCTCCCAATTCTTTCGAAGAGATAAAAGAGTACTTACAAACTACTAAGAATTAAACCATATCCATAATCAGAGATCACTATTGGAATCTGATATACTACCCTAAAATGCATGCATCAGTAAAACATCCATCAAGACTATTATTTGGGCCTTGAACTGTGAGCACGGTTGTTTTTCATTTCGTACTTTTGGACTTCTAGTATTTGTATGTACGATAGTGTAACTGGGCTTGGTGGAAGAGATAAACATGAATTTAAAAATACACGAGTAATATTTTTTGAGAGGAATGAATGAATAAGAAATTTATTTTTATTGATATATGGAAGACGTATATAGTCAATTGACGGCTTATTTTCAATGAATGAAAGGAACATATAGAAATTTAAATTTGAAGAGGTTTGGTCGATCTATTCTTCCTTTTTATGTTTAGGTAACACTTAAGGCAGCGAGCAGGAGTCAAGGAATTAGTCGTCACCAAACATTTGTTGGATACGGAATTGGGCTCAATCTAATTGTAATATATTATGTAAACATGACATTTTTATGAACAGTTCTAACATTTTAATTAGTGTAGGTGATGTGTTCTTGCAATTTATACATATATATTTCAACTAGTTGAATAAAATAAAAATACTACTTCTTGCAACAAGTGACCAAAGGAGAAATATACCATAGATTTTGGCATTTAAAACGTAGATCCAATTAAGAACTCCAAATAATATATACAAATAGGACCATTGAGAGATGAATTAATTTTTCCTCACTGTAACTACCGTCAGTTGATAATTATGGAGCTAGACTATTATACTAACGTTAGCATTTTGGACCAAAATGCTAACGCCTTAAATTTTATGTTATCGTGTCCGAAATCGCGATTTATGGTGCTCAATGAATTCTTTATATAAAAATATAGGGGAATACAATTTTTTTTTCATTTTTAGAGTTTTCTAAGTATTTGTTTTGCATTTTTTAAAATAGCATATACAAACATCAATATTTTATTAATATTTATGACATCTTTTCTAAAATTCAAAAGAAATACTTAGAAAACTCTAAAAATGAAAAAATTTTGTATTCCCCAATATTTTTATATAATGAATTTATTGAGCACCATAAATCGTGATTTCGGACACGATAACATAAAATTTGAGGCATTAGCATTTCGATCCGAAATACTAACATTAATATAATAGTCTAACTCGATAATTATGATACCAAAATTTCCTGGAATAATTAGTTATTTGAGAATATTCACCAATAGCAATGTACTTTCAGTTAGAGAAATAGAATAGAAAAAAAAAATGTAAGATGATAATTAACACGATACAATTTGTTCACATATGATCTTTCTATTTTGCCACACAATATAGTATATTTGCAGAATAAACCAACCGTGAACTTAAGTTTGTGGAGATCTTCCGTGATGTTAAGTTCGAAGATATATTAAACGACCTTCAAATTTTATCTTATATATGACTCAATAAAGACTTTAATATATGACTCAATAAAGACTTTATATCAAAATCTTATGGTATATTATTTTTCGATTTTGAAAGTTTTGAAGTTCTTATTTTGGGATTTTCAAAAGTGATATATGATACATTGATTATTTTATTAATATTATATAGCCATTTTTTTAAAAAAAAATTCAAAACAAGTACATAAAAGTTTTAAAACATAATTTTTTAGGGTCCTGATAATATCCCCCATAAAAATCCCCCATCACTATTCCCCATAACTAACCCATGAGTCACACGTTTTCCCAATTTAACGTGCTTTCTGACGCGCAAAGCTCGTTCAAGCGCTGCGCGCTTGAGCGTCAAAAAGTGATTATACTTAGTATACGGAGTGATTATACTTAGTATACAAAGTGATTATACTTAGTATACGGAGTGATTATACATAAATTAACGTGTTTTCTGACGTGTTTTCTGACACGTTTTCTGACATGTTTTCTGACGTGTTTTCTGACACATTTCTGACACGTTTTCCCAATTCAACGCGCTTTCTCACGCGTCAAAAAGTGATTATACTAAATATTTGTACATGTCATACTAAAAATCGGAAGTGGTTATACTAAATATTAAGAATATTTTTGGGGGATGAATATGAGGGATAGTTAAGGGGTAGTTATTGGGAGACAGAATCTTTTATAAAGATTCCATGGGGGATTTATACGGGGGATAGATAATGGGGGATTGTAATAATTTCTCGACAAGAGTTTGATATAAAAATTGATTGAGCTATATAAATCAAATTTTGAAAAATTTTTATGTGTTTTTTTTAAGTTTAACCTAACTATGTCTCTTCACATGATTGTACAGTTCAAAGTCATGTTAATATGTACAATATTTCTTTCAAAAATATTTATATGTACAAGATATCTAATTACAAATTAGATTCAGGCAGAGTTTCATAGAGACACGGGAGGTTAGTGTCCACAATAACTTTTTAAAATTTGAAAATGATTTACTCTAATAGACATTAGAGTTCATGATTTCAGATGACAATAAAATCAAAGATATATACATTTGAGGAATACCTAGCTAGTATATATACGTCCATAAGTTTACAGAGTACAAAGTTGAGATATATATTATAAAATTGGATATATCTGTTATATTTTTTTATGTTTTTATGGATGTGTATATAAACATTTTTATAAGGGTAAATATTTTGGGAGGTCATTAAATTTTACATGAAATTCATAATTGGTCACTCAGCAGAGGTGGAACCAGGATTTGAAGTTGGAAGGTGCCGAGACGCCGAGGAACAAAAAAACAACCACATACATAAAAAGAGTTTGGTTACGATGTTATGCATAACAAAATGATGTTGGCGTTATGAACTTATATTTCAACAATCATAAATGGCCGATCCGATTCAACCTATCTATTTTACATATTGAAATCTCACAGGATATATATATATATATATATATTATTTATTGAGATTACTAACTATTTTTGAAAGATGACCAAAAATAATAATAAAATAATCTATTTGGAATTAAATTCAGGTTGTTTTTTTGCAAAAAAAATTAAAAATTATTAAAAATAAAAAAATTTTGTATCGAATAAGATTTCGATATAATAATAAAATAATGCATTGGTCAAATTGGATCGGCCATCGAAGTTGTGATTGTTGAATGTTGAGAAAAAAGTAACAATTTTTAAATAAATATATAACAGTAAACATCTTGAAGAAAAAAGACTAATTAAATTGGTTAATTTTTTTTTAATTTTGATATTTGAGAGATGTCACAGAAGAGTAGAAAAGAATGGGACAAAACCAAAAACAGAAATTGAATTAATCGACTAATAAAGAAACCAGCAAAATTTTAGAATGGAGGCAATTGCGGTTATCAAAAGAAATAATCTATTATTAATTTATGACCAGTGGGCCTTCAGCCTTCTAACTTGGATTACTTCTTTCTTTGTATTTTACATTTACAATTATTAATTTTAATTGTTAAGGCATAAACATAAGAACAGAGTTTTTGGGGGGTGCCAAATCAACTATTTTCCATAAAATACAATCAAATTAATGCTCTCAGTACACAATTTCTAAAATCTTGGGGGGTGCTCAGCCCCCCTTTGTCCCCCCCTCGTTCCGCCCCTGGGTCACTGATAATTTTGTCCTTAAAGTATTTCTTTTGCATAAAAGAAAAAATAAACAAAAATAATTTGTTTATTTATATTTGTATATATTTTTAAATTTTATCAGAAAATATACATGTCTAAGCCATAAAATTGATGTCATGTTAACTATTATGTTAAGTTGAATGAAAAAACTAACGGAGTGACCAAATTTGGATAACATCCAAGTTTAATGACAAAAAATGAATACATGAAAATTTAGTAACTAATTATGGATCTGAAGTAAAGTTTAGTGACCTCCCGTGAAATTTACCCTTTTCTCAATGATGCAATCATGCAAGATGTTTTTTTGAAAAGAAAAACAGCCCTTGCTTTTCTGATCGGATGGTCGGGATCAGTTGCTGCACCAATATCACATTATTTCGGTTTTTACTGCACAGATCTCAAAGTAGTTCGGTGATTCTGAACTGTCGGATCGACAGAAGCAGCAGATTCCGATCCCATTGATTTTAAGGAGAGCTGGTGAATGAAAGAAAGTAAACAGAGGTTCCACATTGGAAGCCGTTGCAGAAAACCCAGTCTCTCTTCAGTCTTCAGTCTTCTCCCTTCCCTTCTTCAGCTCTTGTTCTTCCTTGGTAGGTGACTAGCTAGTTAGTGGCGTGGTTGGTAGCGAAGGAAGAAACACAACAAACACAAGAAAGAAAGAAAGAAAGAAAGAAAGAAAGAAAGAAAACCCATTAACCCAGTACCACCTACCCCATCCATCCAACAAAGAGGGGTTTAAACTTTAAACCAGACAGAGACAGAGACCCAACATTGCCTCTGTGCATCTCCAATTCGTCAAGATCAAGAATCATTCAGATTCCACTTCCGAGACACAATTATCTCGAGATCCAATCCCACCACCCACAATGAAGGCGGCCACATCACTCGCCTCCTCCTCCTCCTCCTCTCCTTCTTCTTCCCGCGCTCTCCTCCTCCCCAGACCCAAACCCGCTCTCTCCTGCCACTCCCTCTCCTTCTCTAAGTAAGTTCTTCCACTTTCTGTTTCTGGTTTTGAATTTTAGACTTGACTGGTTTTGCTTGATTATACCCAGTTTTGAGTAGATGTTAGTTGTTGGTTTGATGTTATAAATTGGGGAAGTCAAGAAAGAAAAGAAAAGTTCTTGGGTTTCTTTCAAATTGTGAGGAATTTAATTATGATATTAGTAAATTACACAAATGCTGTCTGTGTTTTTATTCTGGTACCGGGAAGTTTAATTTTGTGAACCAAAGCTGGAACCTTTATCAGTTTACATCTTATGATCAAGCTGCTGCCTGATGCAGATCTTGGGATAACAGGAGAGGTTCTATATCGATGAGGGTCATGGCGAGTTCGCAAAATGGTGCTCAGCCGATTGTGCCAGTGGATGATTCGATCAACCCGAGAGTGAAATCTCTGAAGCCGTCGAAGACCATGGCGATTACGGACCATGCAACTGCGCTTGTGCAAGCCGGAGTTCCTGTGATCCGACTCGCGGCTGGCGAGCCTGATTTCGACACACCTGCTGCCATTGCTGAGGTATAATTTCTCTCTTCAATCTTTATACAAAAATTAATTTATCTCATAATAGCTTAGATCAATTTTGCCGGTTTTATCAGGCTGGTATCAGTGCAATAAGGGAAGGCCACACGAGGTACACTCCGAACACTGGTACGCTGGAGCTGAGAAAGGCTATTTGCCATAAGCTCAAAGGTAAGATTTTATACCTTATGCTAAGATTTGGTAAAAGATAGACGTATCTTAAAAAAATGTTTATTACCAATTAAAAATAAATTTGGCATAGCTGGAGTGAGCTCTGGTACTAATTCGTCTGGTATCTAATAAAAGTATTGTATTATGTTAAATATCAGAGGAAAATGGGTTGGACTATGCACCAGATCAGATAATGGTTAGCAATGGTGCCAAACAGTGCATTATGCAAGCGGTGCTGGCTGTTTGTTCACCTGGTGATGAGGTAAACGTTCTTTTCTGCACTTATTATAGTGTTTCAGTTCGATGCAGCTTTTGTAACGGTATGAATCTCCTGTAGATGGGATTAATTGTTCATTATTTAAGTTGCCTTTAATTGACTTCGTATAAACATTTTAAATAGATCCCTTGTTTATATGGTATACACTTTTGATAAATTTTATCTTTTACTCTGATTATTTTTTCAAAATAAGTTATGGATATTAGTCCCTGACTGATTTGTTTTAGGGCCTTTATAGGTGTTAAATACTTTTTGTGAGGAATTTTATGATAAACTAATCATGAAAGTCCTGCATCTTCTAGAGTTTAATCTGAAAATTGTTCTTTATTAACATTTTATAGGTTTTGATCCCTGCTCCATTTTGGGTGAGCTATCCAGAAATGGCTCGGTTGGCGGATGCTGAACCTATTATCCTCCCAACTGATATAAATGACAACTTCTTGCTGAAACCTGAATTGCTTGCCTCCAAAATAAATGAAAAATCAAGGCTTCTTATTCTCTGCTCACCTTCAAACCCCACTGGATCTGTTTACCCAAGAGAGCTTCTAGAACAAATTGCTGACATTGTCAGGAAACACCCCAGGCTTCTGGTAAGTTCTTTCATGGTTCATTTTTTTCTCGTACTCTCTGATATACAGTTGAGGTTGCAATTCTTGTTTGCCTCTGAAAACTTAAAGAACGTTGGGCATGCTGGTACTTATTCTCGTAGAACATGGTAATAGTTCATTTGACATGCCTGCAAACTACTAGAACATGTTTCGTACCAATTGTTTTCTCATTTTTATTTTAAAGACGCTTATGAGTTGGAAGCCCTAAAATACCCTTCTCCCCTTCCTCAATTTTTTTAATTCAAAGAAATGAGAACGGGAGGCTTGTTTGAACAATTTTGTGCACATGTGAAGAGGTTACACTCTGATAGTTGCTACTTATGAGTGTTGCTAGAGCTGTTTAGTTTTTTTTTTTTTTTTTAGCATGCATACTTTACTTGCCATGTTATCTAAAACAATCAATCACAATTATATCTTCATCGTTAACATCTACAGGTATTATCCGATGAGATATATGAGCACATTATATATTCACCAGCTAAACACACCAGCTTTGCATCTTTGCCAGGAATGTACGATAGAACTCTAACTGTCAATGGATTTTCAAAGGTAAATATTTCCATTTTTGATAGCCTAAAGTGACAATGTGCTGATTTATTGCAATGCACTTTATGTTGGGTATTTGTCAATGTATATGGGGCCAAATTTGAAGCATTACAGTACATCTTACATTTTGTAGGCATTTGCAATGACGGGTTGGAGGCTAGGATACCTTGCAAGCCCGAAACATTTTCTTTCTGCATGCGCAAAAATTCAGAGTCAGGTAATTTTGCTCTCTCTAGCACTGTTCTCAAGCTGAAGCCTCATGTTAGCTCTCTATTGATCTGACCAAGATTGAGTTGAGAAAAATGGTGTGCCTCAGAAAGTAAACTGTCCTATGCAGTACTGGCATTATGTTCCCTACTTTAGCTGCATTATATATCCCTCCTGTTATCTGTTTTTTCAATTTTTGTACAAAAGTATGAAAGAGAGGAACAATTGGGTTAGTTGAGAAATCAGGACATATAATATGATTACAATATCCTGGGTCGCACTTAAATATCCAAGCTTCATGATGATACTTTTTCTTAAATATCAGAACACTTCTGGTGCAAGTAGCATCTCACAGAAAGCAGGGTTAGCAGCTCTGAACTTGGGTTATGCCGGTGGTGAAGCCGTTGAAACTATGGTTAAGGCTTTCCGTGAACGCAGGGATTTCTTGGTCAAGAGCTTTAGAGAATTACCAGGTGTTAAGATTTCAGAACCCCAGGTAAGAATCAATTCATTTTGTTCTACTTATGTTAAGGGCTGATATTGGAGCTTTCAAGTTTTGGGATGTATCTATATTTCCCAACTTAGGGACTGAGAATGGAGCTTTCCAAGAAGTGCAACAGTCAAACTGAAAAGCTAATTTTCATTGTTTTATCAGTCACCAGAAAGTCAGAAACCACATTTATATCAGTCAAATTATTGAATTTGAAATGTTTCAAGTGAGAAGATCAAAAAACAAAAAACCAGTTTATCACAGTTCAAATTGGTAAAGCATGTGTTAGTATGAGGCTATCTGGTGCGGTACCAATGTCAAAGATTTATCTATTTATACTACTTTGTCACAAATGTAGGGGGCATTCTATCTATTTATCGATTTCAGCGCTCATTATGGGTCTGAGGTCGAAGGTTTTGGTACCATCAAAGATTCCGAGTCTCTTTGCCGTTTCTTTCTAGACAAGGCTCAGGTTCGGTTTAAGACATTGCATTTCAATTGTTTTCATTTATTTAAATGCATTTTGATGTTTTCCTTTTATTATTGTTGGGAGCATTGCCCGGATTGTAGTTCGGCATGCCGCTTAACAAACCAGGAGAAATGTGTCCTTTTCATTGGCTTCCAAATTGCTTAGACACTGCTAGTGCACTTGAACATATGTAAATCTTGATTTTATTTTTGGTTTTCCTAACAGATTGTATTTTTTGAATCGAATTAGGTTGCGCTTGTACCAGGAGATGCATTCGGTGATGATAAATGCATTAGAATCTCTTATGCAGCATCTCTGACAACACTCGAAGCTGCATTTAACAAGATAAAAGAAGCAATGGCAGTTCTCAAGCCTCCTGTTACTGTCTGATATCTTATTATTGGAATTTTGCCAAATTTTAGCCACAGAAGTAACCGAAATTCTGGCTGTTTTTCTTGATGAAACTGTAATAGTAATATTGTGGTTTTAGTGTGCTTAATTAAAGATTTAAGCAGCTGTTAATTCTGGTGAAGTGTTGTAGTTAAGGTTTGAAACAATTTAGGCAGCATGTATGATTTTTGAATAAGCAGGATGTGTAATTGTTTGCCGAAGAGACAATTGCAGCTCATTGTTAAACATTTAAAATGTAAAATGAAATTCTTATTTTGGGGAAAATATAGGATATATTTTGCTTGTTATTATCAAATTCATCCTGGTAAATATTCCTTGGCTTTCCTCTTAAAAAAAATTCCTTTTGGTTTGGTTGTGCAACAGACAAAAGTTACTTATCCCCATAAAAAATAATAATACAAAAGAAGGTAGAATCATACTTCTATCTTTATTAATTTTACTATTTTGCTGACTTCGATATTTTTTATATAAATTTAAACCACCGTCCACATATACTCCTCGTGAGAGGAGCTATTATATTTTATTTATGTTATCCTGATGTAAAAAAAATATTTACAACTGATAAACTTGTGTTTAATAATGATCTGGTTCACCAAATCCCCTGAAAACTTGGAAATGCAAAATATTGTAAACACAGATTCCAATTGTCTAAACAAAATTTGTGATTATTAGCAGCTGCAAGTCACCATATAATATGCATTTTAATCCAAAAAGAAATAAAGACTCATGATAGATTATACCTGGTTGTGGTATACCAAGTCTTTATAAGATTACCGGAAAAAAAAAAAAAATTATCAATTATAATGAACTCTAAAAATACAGACTAAATGTCTTCTTTATTAGGTTTGGCACAGGTCCAGGAAGCAGATCTCTTGATCAATGGTTTCATGGCCTTGTCTTCTTCAAGAGAGATCATACCACAGTGTGATGGGTCTTCAAGCATCATTTTCGCAACTAGATACCCGGCAATCGACCATGTCTGAAATTTCCTTGCCTGTTTTCCGACGTACCGACCGAGTGTCCCGTCATAGTACTCTGGCCAACCATCTTTCTGGAGCCGGGACTCGGCAAGCTCAATGGCCCGTCTTGCAATCTGCGGCCGGCCAGTCTTTATGCATGCAGCTGTGAGAAGCCATAGAAGCACTAGAAAGTAACAAGAAAAAATAGATTAGGGTATGAAAAAATAGGCGAAAGGATGTTAAGTTTTCATATTCGTAATTCGAAATTGCGAGAACTGAGTTGCTTTTAATGTTTTAACAGAAACCGCAGTAAATATTGTTGTACAATTAGTTAAATGTAATCATGCATATACATTCATTGTTTATTACTGCACTTAATTGAGGAAGTTGTTAGAGTTTAAATAGGAAGATCTAGCAATTCTTAGGGAAAATAGAAACCATGTGCAATATTTGATTGTTTTTTTCTCAGGTCCTTATGTTAAATATCAAGGACAAGAAAATGGATATTGTGCATAATAAAAACTAATACGGGTCCTGACTTTCATACACCATCATCAACTAATAACATACCAATGCCGTAATATAAGAATCTTTGATTATAATACCTGGCCAGGATCCACCGTTGTGGTAGCTCCAGCGGGTGTTCTTGGGGTCACAACCGGTGACAATGCGCCACTCATGGCTCTCAATGGCAGGGTATGTTATCTTAAGGGGCACCTCCCCTATGAGCTCCTCCCACCGCTCCTCCATCAGATCCATTATCGCTGTTGACTGCTCCGGTGTCGCCAAAGATGACAGAATTGCCACAAAATTTCCTAGTGCGAACCACCTGAAGTCCATCCGAGCAGGGCTCACATTCCCTGTTGTTTATTACCTTCACAATCTTAGTGTTTTCTACGGAACATTTGCTTTTTCATTCCTTTTTAATATGATTGTATTTGTGTCAGTGAGTTGCGACTTTGTATGTGATGGGTTTCTAGGTTTGAGTACCAAGAACATGTAGGAGGACAGGTGACATTATGAATACGGCTCTCTATACATGGCATTGCAGGTGTGTATTAAGTGGTCACTATTGTGCATCTCTCTTTTCTAGTGTTTTTGAGTTGATAGCCAGGGTTTGGTTACGGGTGTTCTGGTATCGAGTGGATTTGTAACTGGCAAAAAAAAGGACGAAGTAAGATGGATAAGCTAACGACAAAAACATAGTACCTATGAAATAACCGCCCTTGCAAGTCATGAAGTCAAAGACCCAATCAGGTATAGAGTCAGGAATAACGTTAAATTTGTTTGTGGCGGTGTGTGAATACTCCTCAGTTTTGTACCGGTAGATGTCATTTAATTGCTGGAAGTCAAGCCAGAAGTAGCTTCTCATGTGATAGCTCAGTGCATGCAATCTCTTCACGATTCGCTCAATGAATTCTTTCCCCTCTGCGTCATGTTTCAGCATCAGAAGCGCACATCTCAAGGACATAAAAAATAAGGCTTGAATTTCAATTGGGTAACCATAAATGCCCTGAAAGAAAATTAAAAAAAAAAAAAATTATCCATATAGTAATAAGGCATACTGACTTTCTGTTGGGGTACTTCTTATAAAGAAAATATATAATCCGTCCTAAATTCAGATGAAATGTTACCAACATTATCTTGTGCTGTACCTCTACCTTAATCTGATACCAGCGGTAAATAAACATTGCCTTAAGCATAGCCCCACAGCCATCCACACAACCACGAATGGAGAAAGGTAAAGGCCGGTCACTTACAGATGGTACAGCTATATACACTAAAAGCTGGTACTGATGAGATATACTAAAGTATTTCCATATGGTTTATCACATTTTAGCAATATACATGCATCCATAGAACGAAAGAATCACAACCAAGCACACAACCACCACGCAAAACAGTATATAATAAATCTACGGATGAAAAAAAAGAGTTGTTGCTCACCATCCTTCGATCAATCATAGAACAACCATCAGCGCAAAGCAAGGTGGGAAAGGTGTCAAAACCCTCAGATAGGCACAAAGATAAAATCAGCCTCATGCCCTTCTGGCACTCAGCTGTCTCAGCCAGCGACGAATCTCCTGTGTGCTTGGTGTATGCTCGCAGCAGTATAATCCACCAGAAACCCGAATCAACAGGAGCAACTCGCCCAATGGCGCTCTCCCCAAAATCCGCTATCAGTGTGTCAGTCTTACGGTCCGGGTCATGAAGCACCTTGAAGGAGGCTGGCATAACACCTTCACCAAGTTTGAAACGGTCAACCCGCTTCTCCCAGCCTTGCAAATGGAGGGTTCTTAGAAGGAAATTCTTTACTATCTCAGGTTCACCGTTCATGAGGAATGCTAATGCACTTGGTACGAAGTCGCGCACAAACACCTGGTATACATTGAGGATTAGTGTGTGAAATCTAAGGCACAAGTCCAGACACATAAGGGTTAACTGAGAATCAATTGAGACAGACTGAATGAGCTAAATTGTCTCAGTGATGGTAGATCATGAGGTTGTTTCTGGAACCGGTATGGCACCATATTGTCAGTTTTATGTATTGTAGCTTAAATTCTTTTCAATTTCTTCACTCAATTAGTTGCTTGACACACAAGTGGGAGATGAACCGAAGCTTAATAAGATCAACATAAGATTTGCATTTATTTTATTTAATTGTCCTTCTAATCTTTCACGCTGAGGATGATTTTGTAAAAACTTTTTGATGAAGTTCATTTCTACAGATCTTTTGTATTTTCTTCCTTGCTTCATTCGGTACAGAACCGAACAAAGCAGGACAAATTACAACAAACTAAAATTTTTCATTTCAAGCAATTTTTCAAAAATAAGAATTGCTGCTCTGAAGTGGATTATAGATCGAGGAGTAATTGCATAACAAGAACAACTAGTTCTGATATTATATCCCAAAAACTAAAATATATATAGAAAAAAGCAAATACAAGAAATATTACTAATTTACCTGATCATAATTCAGAACCTCCTCGGAGGCATGATCATATGCCGCAATGGTTCCCACAGGCTGCCCCTTAAAATACACTAAAGATCTCCTAAGTGCCTCCCAAGCCTCAGCGATCATAGGATGGGGATCGAAGGCCTCACCGCGCATCGACAACGGGGTGCCAACACCCGACGACCTGTACCCTGGCGAGTACAGGCTATCATAACTCTCCAGCTGCCGCACATTTATATTGAGCTCACTGAAGGATCTCTCATCGAAGGACCTCTTTCTCTCTATCTTGAGTTTTGGCTTGTCCAAGAGCTTCGACAAGTCAAAGTCGTCAGCGTCAACCGCCGATGAGGTGGTGGCGGCGTTGTTGGAGCCCGCTTTGGAATTATTCAGTACACCATCCATTGGCTATTTGGCTGGAGATCGAAGCTCAGAAAAGGAATGCTGGGCCAAAGGTGTGGTAGTGCTAATTAGGTAGGTACCAAATACCACACAATAGGAGTTGTGCATTTTACCACAATTATAAATCTAAATCAACCCAACAAAATTAATTGCATCATTTTTGTAGATGGTACATAGAATCAAGCACCTAGGAAACTATAATTTTGACCCACAAACAAATAATCAGTTCATTGATCATCACCAATTAACAATTAATCACACAAATCCAACATAGATAGAATCAACTAATAATACACCATGGGAAAAAAAACCTTTACACAATCAATGAATTAACCAACCATAGTATTTTTTCTTCTTTCTCTTCATTGGTTTTCAGTGGTGTACATCCAATCAATATATGACAACAACTGATATAGATACATCAAGTAAATCTAGTTAAAAAATCAACACCCCCATCAACTAATCAAGTACAATTAATCAAAACTTGTAAAAAGAGATAAAACCAACAAACCACCAAAAAAAAACAAAAAGGAAGAAGAACACTTTGGTTAAAAGTTAAAACTTAAAACTTAAAACCAAGATCATAAAATTCGAGTTAAATCCAGAATTTTCACAGCTCAACTTAATACTTGAGAGAGGGAAAGCAATACCTTCAAGGAGTTGGGTAAAGATGAGAACTTTTTGGGGAATTGAAGGAGATCCGGTTGATTGGATAGAGAGAGATGAGAGGCCAAGAGAAGAGAGGAGAGGAATGTGCTTGGTTGGTGGTGGTGGGGTTTTATAGAGGCTTATTATTATTATTATTATTATTGATCATCATTTTTAATTAATTATCAATTAATTTTAGCTGCTGCTGCTGCGTTTTCTTTTCTTTTGTAAAAATAAAAATTAAAAAATTAATGCCTCGTTAATTGTTATTTAATTATTTGATAATACTTAATAAATTAAATATTATTACTTTATTAGTGATTAATGTGGATGCTATGGATTTTATGTGGCGTGTCGGTCATGTGTCTGAGACCTCAGGTGTGTCTTTACCTAGAGTTGGCAAAACCCGACTTGACCCAATATTTTTCAAACAGAGTGTAATCTAATTTAAATCAGCATATATACAATCCAAAAAAAATCAACATTAAAATCCGATCCGAGACAGATACCAACCTGTTCGACCAGAACCCAAATCCGACCCGCCCGTCCAATTTGTCACCTCTATTTAACAGTACCATTAGATTTTTAACCATAGTGAATGCATGTCGAGACGTGTCCGACACGGGTACGGTAGAATGAAAGAAGAGTCCGGACGACACGGTGTGGAAGGGCGAAATGTGGCCTGTGTGTAACGAGTCGTCAGAATCCGGTCAAACCCCAAGGCCCGAACTGGAGTGGAGTTTCAAGCTTGGGTTTTCATGCTTTGCTGTCCTTGGAAATATTAAAAACTGTGGCAGTTAAAACCCCATTTTGCTACTTTCTTTTTTTAATTGGAGGTTATATACTTGTATCAAAATAGCTGATGGAGATAATAAAATGAATATGGTAATGATAGAAAACAGATGAAAGTTTGTTAGATTGTGGGGAGGAATAATTTGAAGAAATTGGAGTAAAATAAATGGGTGCATTTTGCTTTATTCATTGTCTTGCAAATAATATATAATTTGTTGCAAACCAGCTAAAATATTTTTATATTTTTTATTGCAAATAATTACATTGGATTTTATTATAAGTGCAAGCAAGATGCTTAGCAGTATGGTCTCATGTTTTAATTGATGAAATAAATCCTAGAAAGTAATTAAGATCTCACCAAAATTAATTGTGGACCCAATCTTATCCAATCCATTTTAATTAATTAAAAATTGGATAACATCAAACCCCAAAGGATACCTTATTTGTATCCCCACAAAAATATCACAAAGTATCCAAAATATTTATGAGTCTTTAGGAATTAAAATGGTTCCATATTTGTGTGCTGAAATCAGCGAGATTTCGATCCGACGGTTCTGATTATTTTGAAAAACCCTCCTAAAAACCACATCAGTCGGATTCAGATCTCAGAGTTTTGAAATCCGATTTGGATCGCAGCTGATACAGACTCTATATTTGTACCATAGTCCGCAGAAGTGTCAATATTCTGAAATTTTGCACAAATGCCCCTGAATAAAATACATTCTTCACATGAGGACATTTTTACAGGTTACTTTCCTAAATCCATTGATTGTGACTTGATAATGATAGCAAATGCAACTTATAATGCAGTATCAAATTGGCATCACACTACCTTTGTGAAAAAAAATACTTCTTTATGGAAAAAGAAAGAAAGGACAGAATATTTGATATTTCATCCCTGATTTGACTTTGCTATGCAGCCATACAAGGACCCATGCCATGTTTCTGGTCGTAAGATAATAAGATATTATCTTTATCTTCATATATTCTTTTTTATTGAGTGCTTCACAATAAATTGACTGAAAAAAAATTTAATTCAGCATAAGCAAACAATAATTTGTATTCTCCATCTTTTTCTATTGCACCACAAAGCTTTGTAATTAATTTTGTGTTTAGAGAAATATCTATCCAAAACTTGGTTTGAGTTTGAAATCTGTCATGTCTTGATTAAAGATATTTAATCTGGCAAGTGACTCAGAAACGGATGAACTTACATCACTTTCAACATCCTCATTCCAATCTTTCTTTTTCTCATTTTTGACGAACAAAAATTGAATACAATCCAGATATTCGGATACCACAAAGATACCGTCGGGATACCATGATCTTTGATCAATTCAACTAAATCTAAATATTTACCTTAACCTCCTAAATATTCAACTTAACACATTTTGTTTGACAACCAATAAAAACTCCACATAATAAAAACCTAATTGCAGCATTACACTTAACACATTTTGCTTTACAGCCAATAAAAATTACTCTTAATTTAACTTGCAGCATTACACTTCCTAACTATTCAGCTTATCCTCCTAAATATTCACCTTAACCTCCTATCACATTTTTTATTGGTAATCAATGTTTAATGGTATCCCTGACGGTATCTTTTACAGTATCCCCATAGCATTTTCCAATTGAATAATAGGCGGCTCTTAATCACTATGCACAAACTTTTTTTTTTTTATATATTTTTTCATCTATTAATTATCCTCATTCCTTAATGTGTTGATTTTAGGTGGAGAATTTCAACAAAGTCCAAAATTTTCAAGACCCCATAAAATCATAGGATAATGCTAAAATTAACTAAAGCAATCAATTCCCAATTACTTTTTTGGGTTGGTGTGATTGTTGAATGGATTCCGTACAAATTTATAGGAATTAACGATGTCATTAATGATGAAATTGACATATGGTGTACTTATTAAAAAAAGAAAAGGACCAACCAGATTAATAATTTAATTACATTATTGGGATCATTTTGACAACCACCAAGTTTGATAACTTTCACAATAAATTATAAATTAAATATAAAAATCATTAAAATAAAAAAATACAAACATATTCTTCAACCTTTTATTTTTTTTTTCGTGTATTTATTTTAAAAATCTTCACCCCTTACATATTAAATTAAATTGATATGTGAATGAAAATTTTCATGCAACAACGAGAGATATATATTATATCAAACAATTTGGAACGTGGGATCTTTTATTCATGCATGTCTAGCTAGCTTCATAATGGAAAAGGAACACCGACAAAATAAAACAATTTAATTGCAAAGCAGGAATTATCAATTATGTATTGCAATATCTTGTGTGAGTGCTCAACGTGTAGAGAAATAAGTATGGAAAAATAATGATTAATGGGTTTTACATAGCTCACTTGCAACAAAATAAAAATGATAATTATGAATAGAAGGAATTCATCACGTGATCATAATTCGGGAGTGCGTATTTTGTATTGATTTTTTTTTTTTTTTGAGGTGGTAGAAAAATCCTACCAATTTTTCATTAAAAAAAAAATGAGATACTATTTTGTATTGCATTTTCAGGGATCTGCCAAATATACAGGAAAAATATATGAATGAGATAATATATTAATGAACACCAAAAAAGATGATGAACAGGTTTTTTTTTTTTTCTTTTTTTGTAATTAAGGTGAATCAACAATCACCATATTTTTCTGCCTTAAAGTTTTTGAAAGTCAGTTAAGGAATTTAATTCAAGGTCGTACTTATTGTGTTTTGCACGTCGTTATAATTAGTTGATCACGTCGTATCCAAACAAGAAACTCTAAATTCGAATTCAACAAACTTAAAAGTGTTTGAATGACCAGCTAGCAGCCTCAAGCCTCCAAATTTGTACATTTTTTTGTCTCTCATACAATCATCATACATACGAGTATACGACGTTGTTTTAAGGTCAAGTATTTCAACTGTCAATATGTTTGAAATCTTCCCACACGACGTACGTCAAAATAATACTACAACTAAAATCGACAAGTGTTTTGTATTGTTACTGGTAAATAGCCCTACACGTTTTGAGCTGAAATCGTTATTTCTTATAATAAATTTTTAAGATAATATATAATGGGCCTTATATTGGGGAAATTGATATGAGCCTTATATTTTAATAGGCTGAGACATTAACGTCAAGGGACATTAACGTAAATCAAGGGTTTGATCTATCTAAGAAAATGATCAACATTTCAGGTTTCTTATTTTGGGAAAATAGCCTTTTCATGTCAGTTTTTTCTAATATGCTTTTGATATATATATAAAGGGAAAATCGTTGAATCAACAGTTGCCTTCTTCAAATCCTCACCGTTTATTGTGAGTTGACTCTTCATCCGGATCGTTGCTGTATTGACACCACTGTACAATAAACAGTATTGCACAGTTCGTCTCCGTCCGATCAAAAAAACCAAGATGATCTGATCCCTCTAGAAGTTCCCAGTACTTTCCTTTTTTCCCTTTCTTCTCAACACCGAGAACCGTGGTCTCCATGGTCGGCCACCCCCAGGACGTCCGCTCCGTCCTTCTCAACCCCGTCTCCGGCGCCCTCTCCCCTGGCTCCGTCCTCGTCGACTGCACCAGCAGCCACCCCGCGCTTGCATGGGAGGTCGCTCTCGCAACCACATACAAGAAACTGTTTTGCCGTCGATGCCCCCGTGTCTAGTGGGGATGTGGGCGCCAGAGATGGCACGCTCGCCATACGGGCTGGTGGTGACAAGGAGGTTGTGGAGTGGCTTTCGCCTCTCTTTGATCTCCTGAGGAAGGTCACATGGATGGGCCCGCCAGGCAACAGCCAGATCAGCAAGATAGGGAACCAAATTGCAGTGGCGGGGAGTGTGATGGGAAGCACGGAAGGTATATTATTTGCCAGAAAGGCAAGATTGGATGGGGCTGTCTTCTTGGAGGCCATAGGGTCAGGTGCAGCAGGTTAGAAGGTGATGGCATTGGAGGGTAAGGAAGGGAATTCAAATTCAGATGGTGTAGTGGTTCTGCTGGGTGCAGCATTGTTCTGGCAGATGTTCACGGGGATGGTGGCAAATGGGGATGCAGGGGTTGATTACGGTTCATGAATGGATGAATGGGATCGAGTAGATTTTGCAAATGTTCTTATGTCTTGAGTGTTCCAGTGATTTATAGTATAATGAATGTATCCAAGGTGCTTGAGGGATCCATTGACAATGCTTAATTTGACAATCTTGACAATGGGACTTTTAAAAAATTTGTAAAAATTCACAAAAAACCTTAAAAATGAAAAATTGTTTATGGATGTATTATTTAACTTATAGATTGATAGTATTTCAAATTTCAATCAATTTGAACATCGTTTGATGCCTTATCAAAATTTTGTATATTTTTTTAACGGTTGTAATTTAACGGATCATTAAAGAGCTATCAAAGATCGCTCAAATTAAATATAATCGGAAACATAATCAATCTATAAGTTAAATAAGACTTCCATAGGCTTTTTTTTATTTTTAAGATTTTTTATGAATTTTTATAAAATTTTGAAAGATATGATTGTCAATATTGTCAAAAAACCCATTGTCAATGGATCCCTCCTCTTAAGTATAACGTCATCAACTTTTTAAAATCGACAAATGTTTGTGCTGTTATAATAAATGAACCAGAGGGGGGAGAGTCGTGCCTACTCTCCCGATAAAAAGCATCCCGAATTTGCCCGAAAGCATCACCTCAAGTTGGCTATTTGTTTGATCCTCTCCATTGCCTCGTAAAAGAAAACCCCACCTCCCGGCTCTCGATGACTGATGTGAGTGCTCATCCCCTGCTGTACTGCATTGTACAGATCACAATGTCAGCCGTTAGAATGTCTCGAGATTCGTGTCAGCGCGAACATTAAAGCAATCCAACGGCTGACTTTGTGAACTGCACAATGCAATAAGTCGGGGGATGAGCGCTCTGCGTTGCAGGTACGTATTTTTTTTTTTTGAAATAAATTGCAGGTACGTATTACATTTTTTTTAAGAAAAAAAGTACCACATCACGTGTCGCATATGACAGTCATATTTTATTATTATTATTTTTTTGAATCGTATATCCCACCGAAATTATTCTCACTTAAATTTGGAAATGTGGACAAATGTTACTACATGTTTGATAATTGTTACATTATAATGAACAAATATTACTAAATATTTGATAATTGTTACATTTTGTGACCAAGTGTTACTTCCAATGATAATATTTAATATAACATGTACTTTTTTTTTTCAAATGTTTAATATGATATTTTTATTGTTAATATGCTACATTGCGTATGTTTGTTGTTACATTATGATTTCGATGTGTTACAAATATTAATACACTTGTTACATTTTTTTTGTTCTCTTATACATATGTAAATACGCTTGCAAATTTTTAGACCCAATTTATGCTCATTCTCTACTCTCAATGATAATTTTTAACATAACATGCAATATAAATTAAATAACATGACAATTTGTCACAAAAAACATTTGTAATTGTTACATAACTTAGGTAATTATCACATAAACCTGATTATTTGTTACATAACTTGAGTAATTGTTACATAAAAATGACTATTTGTTTCATCTTAAATAATTATTACATAAACATAACTATTTGTTACATAAACATGAGTAATTGTTACGTAAAAATGACTATTTGTTACATAAACATGACTCTCTTGTCACATATGCAAATTAATTGGAAACAACAAAATAAATTCATTAAAATATAGGTGTAAATGATGGCACAGTTCTTGGGTGTAAATGATGGCACAGTTCATTAAATTCATTAAACAACAAAATAAACGTTGGTAATTGTTTTTGTTTTTTTTTTCCAAACGGTATAGGTGAAAATGATGGCACAGTTCTTGGGAACATGAATAGCGGACTGGAGGTCTCCATTCAGCTGGTTAAGAGAAGTGAATTCGGCAACTGCTACCGCCACGTGAATAAAGGTTGCTTCGGTACAGTTCGGGTTGGGTAATTTCGGGACGGAAAGTGTTTTCGTATGATTATATGACAGGCCCGTGACAGAAGCTGCAGGCCCAAGTACATCCTCGCAATCCTCATTTATAATGTGTTAAATTTTTTAATGTAGGCCACTGATGCACTGTGGTACTTTTTCGGGTTATGAATCATGAAAATGATCCTGTTTGAGTTGTAAACAAATGATATCTTTTTATTATTATTTAAGAATTATAATTCATAATCTGTTTCATATAATTTTTATGTGTAGATTATGTTAAGTAGTCTGTTTAGACTGGGATTTTTGAAATATTTGGCAAGTTCTAACTCCTATACTCTGTAACGCACTGTAGCCTCCTTGTACATTTCTACATTTCAACTCTTAAGAATAAAAAGTTGCCAGTGCATACTGCATAGGCATAAAATTAGCAATCAGTAGTTTATGCAAGTTTATAACGCGTCAAAATTCAACCATCCATCAGAGATTCAGAGTTGTTAATAGGAATTTATTTCATTTCTCTATATCAGGAGCGAATATGAATACAAGTTTATGACGACAGTAGCTAATTCCATCCCAAAGCCACCGGTTTAATTGCATGAAACAAAGTGAGAAACAGATACTCATTCACATAATAACACTTTCTAACCATTTACCCATCAACAGATTCTTAGACTACATCAGAATGAAGAACAGGCATCAGATTAAACAACCCCTAATCATCATTTCAGGGTATCAGATCAGCAAGAAACAGATCCACATAACCCGGACAGGATGCCGATTACCAACCAAAAACAGATACCGGCAGCATACAGTAAACACCTCAGTTCTGGCCATGTTTCATAGTGACAACCCTAGACAGTCAACACTGATAGTACACTCATTTACCTTAAACATGCTATTAATTGGTTTTACCAGTATCAGTCAATCAGGGTACTCACAGTTCACAAAAATTTTAAAGTAGATGCCAAAGCAACCAGTTCTAATGCATGAAAGTGAGAGACAAATACTCATCTGCATAATAGTTTCCTTAACCGTTTCTTGATCGACCGATTCTTAAACCATGTCAGAACCAAGAACAAACACCAAATGACACATCGTTGTCTCAGAGTATCAGACCGCAAGAAATACCATATAACCCAGACAGAATACTGGAAACTAACCAGAAAACAGGTACTGGCATACAATTGACCCTCAGGATGTGTTTCATAGCAACGACTCTAGATGGTAAACGCTCGTGTGACTGTGTAACACTTATTTGACTTAAAAGATGCTTCTAACTTAGCCCAGCAGTACCAGTTTTCTCAGCAACTGAAATGCGCATAAATAAATATAGACAACTGAGAGCGTCAATCACAACAGACAAAGTACAAATAGATGCTTGGAGTATTACAACACTGTAATGTTTTCACAAACGCATTCACTGCCAATTTAGACCAAAATAGGAACATTTACAGATGTAGGTGAACCTCGGTACGGAATGTAAACCGTTGCCATCACGGTACACCCGACCTCAAAACCTCCAGACCCATTTCAGTTGCATGCCCATACCACTTTGCATCCTTCGGTGCCGAGCAGCACGGCGGCAGTGAGACCCAGCTCATGTCTCTCACGTCGAACAACAGCAACTTATTATTCATGGAGTTGTGCAAGCAGACCATCCCGGCTCGATCCACCGCCTTGAAATAGTACAGCCAGCAACGAGAGTTTGTGAAATCCACAAACACATCATCGGTTTCAGACAGAGCCGAGACTTCCCTCCACCTGAGAGCCTCGTGGTTCTCACCCCAATCGAGCCTGAGAACTCGTATTGTGGATATAACCCCGAAGGCCTCAAACCCCGCAACCAGGTACAAGTTCTCGTCATAGGAGAACATATGTGAGGACAACATATTTTCGGGTGTGTGGATGACAAAGTTCCACGTATGGGAAACAAGATCGAACCGCAAAAGCTGATCCGGCAAGTAGGCGTGCACGTACAACGACCTGCCGATCAACGCGGTGTCACCTAGTACCACGAACGGACTGGCAATTTCACCGGCCAGGATCCACTGCCCGTGCCTAGAGTCGTATACCTGGGAGAAGACGCCGTGGTTGGAACAACTGGCCGCGACGATCTTGAAATGAGAAGCATACGCGTTAGCAATTTCAGGTACAACGGCGAGCACGTAGGGATCGCCGACGGGGATCATGGGAGGGATCCTCGTTGGGGGGGCATCCCTCGCGAACATCCGGACCGCAACGAGATGATTTTGATCTGCATGGGGGGAGATGGCGAGGGAGGAGGAGGTGGCGAAGGGGAGGGAGAGGGAGAGGGGGGAGGAAGGGGGGAGAGGGAGGGAGAGGAAGCGGCGGGAGGAGGGGTGGAAGGAGAGGAGGGAGGGGAAGGGAGGGGAGGGGGAAGGGGAGAAGAGGAGGAAGAAGAGGTCGGGGGGAGGAGAGGGGAGAGTGGGGGAGCGGAGGAGGGAGAGGAAGGATCGGGAGACGGGGAGGAGCGGGAGGAGCGAGGAGATGGGGAGTAAGGAGAGGATCGCCTCCTGTAGGTGGATCGGCAGCGCCAGGAAGGGGAACGCCGGTGGATCGGAGCCGGAGGAGGAAGAAGAAGAGGACATTGGTGCCTTCTCTTTAGTTAGTCCCTTTTTCCCAATTTTAATGGAATGATGATGATGGCAGTGTCTGAGGTGAGTGAAAGGGGAATTGTCTCCTCTTGTTAATACTAGTATAGTGCCCGCACTATGCAGCGGGTTCCTTTTTTTTAAGTAGCAGCGAGCCTTTTATTTAATTTTCATTAGTAAAAGATAAAAAAAGTTACATATTAGTCTAAATCAGACTTACAGTAGAGTCGAAAAAAGATCAGAATATATATGAAAAGTTACATGCTAATTCTAAAAACAAACATGTAAACCTCAAAACCAAAATTACAAATATTTCCCATCAGGTATTGCATTCCCATCTTCTCCTTTTGTGTGTTGTCTATAGCTCTTTTCTCTATATTGTGATGGAATTCATCATCAATAGCAATAGCCGACACTGTTCTTACCTTGCCATTGAACATGCGATTATCTCTCCACTCTCCTTCCATATTGCCAAGGTGACCATAGCCCATTGTTGTGTTTGTTTGACCGGCACAATTGCACATTTGCATTTAACAGAGGCTTTCTTGCATTACATGTTACCATTATGTGTGCCAATTGTTGAACCTTTCTCACCCGGCATTTCATCAAGCACTTCATGTGTTCTATCTACTTCATGTGTTCTTCCCAGTTGCTCAAGAGGGAAAGCAACACAAACATACTCTAAACTTGCTTGTTTAATTTCAGTCACAATCAGATTATACGCTAAACTTGCTTGTTTAATCAAACCAAACAAAGTTGAACTATTCACAATTTATTTTACCAGAATTGCTACCAAGTACCAACCCTGATTTAATGTACCAATTCAAGTTACCAGTACCCAAATTGCCGAAACCATTTCAGAAACCAAACCATAAAGCCGTACCTTCCGAGGATCCAACAAGAACAATCCCAGCGGGTTTGAGGGTTTCATTAACCCACTTACAAACAGCCACAAACATCATTCACCTCGGCGAACCCGGTCAGCGAGGCCCAGCCCGTGGACCGACCGGCGCCCCGCATGTCGAAGGTGACGGCATGGTACCCCTTCTCAGCGAGCCCAGTGGCGATCCCCCTCAGCAACCCCTGGAACCCCCCGAGCACACTGTAAGGATGCACCAGCACCACGGCCAGGTCCTCCGGCGCCGGTTCGGATGGGTTGAAGAGGCGTGCGTGCAACTTCGAGCTGTTCGTCGAGTCCACCGTCGTTGACTCCGCCGTTGCTGATCCATTTTTAATTTCGGATGGCGGAGACGGCGTTGGTCTGAGAATCTCTCCATTTTTAGACTGGGTGTTTTGTCGGGGAGGAATGAAGAAAAGAAAGATAGAGCGAGGTTTTGTTTCAAAATAGCGAAGAGAAGTAAGCATTAAAGGCTACATGGTTTACAGCTCGGAGTCAGAGAGAATATGAAAATTGATACAACGCTATGAGCATATCAACAGCCGCGATCAAAAGAGCGGATCAATATATTAAATAGCTGTGAACGGTTCAGATTATCCGATCGGACGGTCAAAAATTACTCTGGACAAAAACTCCTTTTAGATCTCTAAATGAACTCCTCCTTTTATTATTAGTAGGGATAGGGATGTTATGATTGTTATTGTTGTTCAATTGTAGTTTGTACATGTAACATGGTGATGTGTGGTCTGTGGATTGTGGATATGATTTGAGGGCCTTGCATTAAGTAGAAATAATGCAGAGTGTATTTGTGGGCTGTTTGTTTGTTCTTTGACTGTGAAGGCAACAGAGAATTGGAGCCCAGAATTGTAATTCAGAGAAGCTTTGGTATTTCAAGTTTTGTGAATGCGAATTTCTTTGGGATGTTCAATACTGTAATAGTTCATGTGGCAGTGGCTCCATGGGGTTTATATCCTCACTATATATAAAAGGAGCTACACTATTATACTAACGTTAGCATTTCAAACCGAAATTACTGTTATCGTATCCGAAATCACAATTTATGGTGCTCAATAAATTCTTTATATGAAAATATTGAGGAATATAAAAATTTTCCATTTTTAAAGTTTTCTAAGTATTTGTTTTGAATTTTTTAAAATAGCATGTACAAACATCAATATTTTATTAATATTTATGAGCTCTTTTCTAAAATTCAAAACAAATACTTAGAAAACTCTAAAAATAAAAGAAATTTGTATTCCCCAATATTTTCATATAAATAATTTATTGAGCACCATAAATCGTGATTTTGGACACGACAACATAAAATCCGAGATGCTAACGTTAGTATAATAGTCTAACTCATATAAAAGTATATTGAAAAAAATGACATAAAAAGACTATCTTCTCCAAATAAATTCTTTATATGAAAATATTGAGGAATATAAAAATTTTCCATTTTTAAAGTTTTCTAAGTATTTGTTTTGAATTTTTTAAAATAGCATGTACAAACAATCAATATTTTATTAATATTTATGAGCTCTTTTCTAAAATTCAAAACAAATACTTAGAAAACTCTAAAAATAAAAGAAATTTGTATTCCCCAATATTTTTATATAAATAATTTATTGAGCACCATAAATCGTGATTTTGGACACGACAACATTAAAACCGAGATGCTAACGTTAGTATAATAGTCTAACTCATATAAAAGTATATTGAAAAAAATGACATAAAAAGACTATCTTCTCCAAATAAATTCTTTATATGAAAATATTGAGGAATATAAAAATTTTCCATTTTTAAAGTTTTCTAAGTATTTGTTTTGAATTTTTTAAAATAGCATGTACAAACAATCAATATTTTATTAATATTTATGAGCTCTTTTCTAAAATTCAAAACAAATACTTAGAAAACTCTAAAAATAAAAGAAATTTGTATTCCCCAATATTTTTATATAAATAATTTATTGAGCACCATAAATCGTGATTTTGGACACGACAACATTAAAACCGAGATGCTAACGTTAGTATAATAGTCTAACTCATATAAAAGTATATTGAAAAAAATGACATAAAAAGACTATCTTCTCCAAATAAGAAATCTGAGCCGTTGATCATTTTCTTAAATAGATCAGAACCGTTGATTTATGTTAATACCTATTAACGTTAATGTCTCAACCTATTAAAATTTAAAGCTCATATCAATGTCTCGATATAAAACCCATTACATATTATCTTAAAAATTTATCATAAAAAATAACAATTTCAGTCCATGTGCAATCTTTACTAGTCGATTAGAAAGTCTTTGTAACATAATAACCGTAGTGAATTTCTTTGTAATAACAAGAGAAGAGATTGTTGCAGCCATGAATTTATATAGTAATGATTAATGAGAGAAATATCCCAGTGCCAAATTCGCATAAACACTATTATATTTAGCACAGATGATTAGATTTTGAAAGTCTTTCATTAGAAATTCACCTGCTCGGCTCCTCGAGTGATCCATGTACTGATTTGACTCGAGTATCCAGAGCAAATAATGAATCACAATGCGTACTTTCACTTGGGCATGTCATGTAGCTTCTATTTCTCACACAAGTTTCAGAAGGGCAAAATTGGAATTAGTAAAACTTAAACACATTATTATTACATCTCTGATTACAAAAGTACATGCTAATAATGAAGCAGATACATTGCAGCAATTCCCACTGTACATTAATGCAATACATTAGTACCTTTGATGCAGTTAATTCTGGTATTAGTTCCTGATTATGTGAGAAGGCACATGGACTGGCTAATAATTTGTTGATGGCAAGCTATGTGAAAGTTGGTTCCTCCACTTCTTCAAAAATAAAAAGAAAAGAACTTTGTTAAATTCAATTTTTGAAAACCATGCCAGCCAGCAAAACCAAGTTGTGCCAGTAAAATCGAGCTACATAATTCAAGTCATAAACAGAAGAAAACTGATAATTTTTTCACACTTTCTTTTAAAACCATCAATTGCCATGAACTAATGACAGGAATAAACAACAAAGGAGGAAATAAACACACAAAATCCAGCTAAATTACATAACATAAATTCAGCACTATTTCATAGAGAACCTGAAACAGGACTTAATTTATACAAGTTGCAAAGCATCAAAAAGTAAAAAAAAAAACCCTCTCATTTCCTACCAAACAAGCTCCTCAATTTCCCCTTCTCCAGTCTCTCTAACAGCTTCTTTGCGCCGGCGACCTCCATCTCGGACAATTTCTTCAGGTACCCAATAGCGCCATGCGAAATCATCAGCTTCTTACACTTCTTGCTCGGCGAAAGCATCAGCAGACAGGCGACGGCGTACTTCTTACCTTTGTTCGTCGGGCTTGGGTCTAGCAATTGGACCAAGTTCGGGATACTCTTCTCATCCCTTTTGATTTCTCGAGCGTTTTGTGGGCAGCTCATGAGAACTGCAACAGCCCGACAAGCCGCTTCCTGGGCGCCAGTAGATTTTGCCCCGAGAAGTTCTATGAGCAAAGGGATACAGCCCAACTCCCCGATTGATTTCTTCAACTCGATCGAAGCTGACAGCTTGCTGATGGCCGAAGCTGCCGCTTGTTTTGCACCGAGCGAACTGTTCCTCAACACGTGCACCAACCGCGGCAATAGATCAAGTGAGAGGAGACAATCCACTGGTACTGAACTGACCAAGTTTCTCACTGCACCTACTGCTGATTCCTGCGGAAATGGGCTGTCGACGTAAGCCAACAAACTCTTCAAGCCGCCTTCAGAGACAACCGACTGTCTTAATTTATCGTTGGTCACTGTAAGGTTCTGCAAGCATTCAGCCGCGTACTCCTTTGAACCTGGACCGGTACTGCAATCGAGCAAATTAATCATGACTCTCACAATGCCATCTTCAGCCAATGTCTCTCTCACCTCGGGTACTGCCGAGAGATTTCTCAGCGTACCAGCAGCCAGTGACTGAATGGTCGGATCATCGATCTGGCAAATGTCAATCAGCGGACTAACACCGCCATGACCAACAATGATCCGAGCGGTATCAGCAGACATGGATAGCCTCTGGAGTGTAATCAATGCCTTTTCCCGGCCGACTACACTGCCGGATTCTACTAGTCTAATCAGAGGTGGAAGCACACCTTCTGACACAAGCAAAGCATCACAGTTCCCCGACTCATTCAGGAGACAAATTGCCGTGGCGGCTTTCTCTCGAATTTTGGGTGCGGTAGCACTGAGAAACTGAATAACAGCCGAGATGTTGCTTTTGGTCAGAACCGGGAGCACGCTCTTCTCGTCGTCCCTGATGACCTCTAAGAGACTATCCAAGGCGCGGTGCTTTGCCTCCGCATGCCCGATTTGCAACCTGGCTAGCAATTCCGCCACATTCACTTTGCAACCCGAACTCGGTACGGCCCCATCGTTCGCATCGATCAGTAGCACGCCTGTTCTCACCAGGAGCGCACAGTCGCGATAATTCAAATCGAGCTTCCCGACCAGCGAGTCGAGATCGCTCTGCATCTGAAGCTTGCCCAATTGAGCAGGATCTCGGGTCGACCCGCATTTACATCGCTCAGCAAGGTCGATCGTTTCCGAAAGCGTGCACGTCAACGACTGGAGGATCTCGGAACAAAGATTGTTTCTTGAGAAACACGGGTGCGTGGCAAGCTCCGATAGGCATGTGGGCACCCGCTCCAGCTTGGAAAGTATCGACTTCCACCGACCGGGGAAAGCCGTGGCCGCACGGGCTTTCTGGGTGGCGGTCGGGATCAGTTGCCGTGCTCGGGCCAGCCAGTGATCGGCTGACAATAATAAGTCAGGTTCAGTAACAGGTTTTAGGTTGTTGCTGGCCATGGATGATGGATCCAGGAACTTGCAAATTGCAATGGTCTTCTTGATCGCAGGACTTCAATATTGTTACTTGTTAGATTGTTCTTTGTGGGTTCTTGGTTTGGTGGCCGTTTGAAATTTGAATTTGAAAAGGGGTCGAGAAAGGATTTGTGAGTGGATCGACCAACGGTTGCCAGAATTTAAGGCCGGATATTCTATGCACAAGTCCTTGTAATCTTTGTATAATATTCAATGTTGTTACTTTCTGTTACCTACTTTAGTAGTAGTAAACTAGTAATGAGTCTAATGACACATTAGAACGTGACATAAGGACTGATCAAGTACACTTCTTTTTTCTTTTCTTTTTTTGAGTGAAAGAAGTACACCTTTTTTTCACCTACTGGTTTTTCCTAAAAAAAAAAAAGTACAACTTTTTTTTATTTTTATTTTTTTTGGTGGGCCTCGCTAATGTGCGAATATCTTTTAGCAATGTTTTTTTTTTTAAAATAAAAACTTTTATAGATAGTTGAAAATTAATAATAATTTTTTTAGAACAAAAAATTAATAATCATTGTAAAATCAAACTGTCATGTGACATTCTTTTATTATTATATGAAGTTGTGCTACGGACTTTCTTGATTTCCTGGAGATGGTTTTCATTTTTATTAGAAAATTGGTATGCATCCATGATCCAGCTCGATGATTTCCACCTTTGGATCCACCTCGATGATTATTTGTATTAAACAACGTTTATATCTTCTATCATAAAAGTTTGTTTTAATGATAAGGAAAATTAAAATTATTATAATATATCTTTTTTAAATTTGTCAAAAAAATTTAATTAACCATTAATCCATAATATATTTTGAGTTAATCGTTTATTGATTTTGAGAGGTAGATAAGGATTGGAAATTGTAGAATTGGGCGGCTATTTGCATTCTATGAGTTGCTAGATATCTTTTTTTTTTTTTCTTCTTCTTTTTATTTTTGGGTTTTGAAACCGCAATCTTAGCGATAGCGTTGTGTCACTAACTAGATATCGTAGATTCGTAGTTTTTTTAATTAAGAAAAAAGATAAGATGCTCAATAAAAGAGCCCCTAAAAAGCTATTTCTTGGTGCCATATGCCAAATTGTCAATGGAAAAGATGAAATAGGTGGGGGCCAAAACTAGCAGCACTTCAATCATTATCATCTGCTACACAGTTTTCTGTCCGTCCGATCTGTTTGGAGATTTGTGCTTAGCAATCTCAAAAAACCTCTCTACAAATCACATCACGGATCGTAGTACAGAGTACGTTGCTGCGCTTAGGGCTGGCAAAAAAATTCGTAGCTCGTAATTCGCTCGAGTTCGATTCGGTCTGAGCTTGAGTTTGATTTAGCTCGATTCAATTTTTTGACAGCTCGAGTTCGATCTAGCTCGGCTCGAATTTTTCTTAATTCGATTTGGGTTTGATTCGTAATAGCTCGATATATAGTAATTTGCACATATCTTGAACTATTTTATCAAAATTATTTGTAATAATATGCATATTTTATTATTTAATTAACAAAATATACTTATTTTATTGTTGAATTAATAAAATATAAATTTTTAATCAGAATTTATTCTAAAATTAGTAAAAATAGAGATAATTAATTTATATTATCAAAGAAGGACAAAATAATATAGCTCTAATTATCTATGGTAATATGAAAAATAAATACAAAGTTATAATAATTGAGCTCGTATGGGCTCGGAGCTCGATTCGAGCTCGAGCTAGTTCGATTCGGTTTAGCTTGAGTTCGATTTAGCTTGAGTTCGATTTAGCTCTAGCTCGATTCGGTTCAAGTTCGGTTTACAGCCCTAGCTACGTTGTAGAGGGTGAGCACAACACTCTATATTTTAATGAGGAGGGATCCATTGACAACGGTTATCTTGACAATTTTGACAATAGTATTTTTAAAAAATATGTAAATTTCATAAAAAAAATCTTAAACAAAAAAAAAAGTTTAAGAAAATATTACTTAACTTATAGATTTATTATGTTTCTGATTATATTCAATTTAAGCGATGTTTGATAGCCTTTTAAAGACTCGTACATTAAATTACATCGTTAAAAAATGCATAAATTTTTGGTAAGGCATCAAATGATATTTAAATTGATTGAAATTTGAAACATTATTTATCTATAAATTAAGTAATGCATCCTTAAAAAAAAAACTTATTTTTGAGATTTTTTTTTGTGAATTTGTACAAAATTTTGAAAAGCCCAATTGTCAAGATAAGCATTCTCAATGGATCCCTCATCTTTTTTAATTTCCTGCTATATCTCTTTTCTTATATTTTTCTGTACTCGCTCTCTCTTTCAGCCTCTCTGTCCTATCCGGATCGGTATCCGCTGCTTTTCTAAAAAGAAAAGCACACCTTGCTTGTCTAAAATCCGACGGTTGGAAAACACCGAAGTAATTTGAGATCCATACAATAAAAACCAAAGTACTTTGAGATTGGTGCGACAACCGATCCCGACCATCCGATTGGAAAAGCACGGTGTGCTTTTCTTCTCAGAAAAGCAGCGGATACCGATCCGTCCTATCCTAGCTAGCAGTACGTTATGTCATGTTCTAATTAGTTGCTGACTTGAATAATTGAATTAGACATGTTGTTCTCATTTCCATTTATAATAATATATTGAGCTTCATTTTCCCGTTGCATCACAATAATGGAATCTCCAAATATTTTATATTTGAGTTCATCTCTATCTTTCCGGCGGACCCACCCCCACCAACCGGGTTTTGAAACTTTACTCCAACAATTTCTTTCTTTATCTGAGTTCTGATATGAGAAACATCTTGCGGCCGTTCAAAAACCGTACATACATTCATAGATATATATGAAATGTAACAGATATATTCTGAAACGTACAGATATATTATAAAATCTAACCTATTGACGCTATATATGGACGGTTTTTCAATAGACGCTAATCTCTTCTAATATCGGTTCGCCAACTAATTTGTGTACGTATCGACTATATATATATCGATCACAATCATTCAATGCTAATTTGCTAACTTATTTTTGTGTATAATTAAAGGTAAAAATCAAAATAACATGTGTTCAGCACAGTTTACATATTTCCGATCCTTTGCAGTAATACAATGTGTAGTGAAGCACATAAACCGTTAGATCGGCTTGAGATTTGAGTCTATACGAATCTTGAGACAATCCGATGGTCCACATGCTTCACTACATATTGCCTTAAGGCAGAAGTTAAATACTCGAAAAAAGGCAACTGGAATATATTAGTTCATTGTTATGACTTATGAGTGAGGGTCTAGAGATAAAATCAAATAATAAATTAAAAAGAAATAGCAATAGCAATAGCAACAGCAACAATTAATTTTCTCAATAGTAAAAAAGAGAAAACCACATTATAGAATAGATTTCAATTTATCATAAATTCAACATATAAATCAGTCAAATTTAAAACTGGAACTGAAATTAGGCAACGTTTGTTATAATATTGTCAAACATCAAATAATTATTAGTTAAGTACTTGTGCGTTGTCAAGATAGGGGCACCCTATCAGGATTTCATATCCTCTGTAGCGCTGCACCGTGTAGCGCTACATGTGAACCGTTAGATCATCTCGGGATCTATGCCGGCTCGAATCTCGAGATGATCTAACGGTTCCCATCCTGCGCTACACAATGCAGCGCTACAGAGGAATTGGAATACTCAACTGTGAAAAGATATTTTGCCAAGAAAGTTGCGACTACATAAATATTAAAAAACAGGTTGGAAAAAAAACGTATCAGTCGGCTTCTGAATAATCTGGCATTTCATACATAATTATTGGTCTCTTGATTTGGTGAGATTAGAACATGTCAAAGCTCCTATATTCTACTCTATATAAAAAGGAAAAGAGCAAGAATTGATCTTTCAAGAAGGGGAAGGGGAGAAGGAAGAAAAGCAGAGGAAGCTAGAGAATGGAGGCTGAACAACCTTTGCTCGAGCCGTCGCAATCGGAACCGTTGAACGGAGTGATAGACTACCGAGGCCGTCCCGTTAAGTGCCGCGACTCGTCCGGCGGATGGCCGGCTGCGCTATTCGTTATGGGTAAGTGAGGATTGCTTGTAATTATCTGATGAGTATAAGTTTGATGAAATTGTCAGCAAGTAAACTAAGTACAAGTTTGAAGAACTGCAGGTTTGGAGATTACTGAAAGGTTCTCATATTACGGAATATCGTCGAATTTAATATCATATCTGACTGGACCGCTCGGGCAATCGAACGCCTCCGCTGCCGCCTCCATCAATGCATGGTCAGGCACGTCCTCGATGCTACCGGTTCTGGGTGCTTTCCTTGCTGATTCCTTCCTTGGTCGGTATCGGACCATCATCGTTGCTGCGCTTCTTTACATTATAGTATGTTTTTTCACACTATAATATATTCCTCCTATTTTGAAATTGATTAATAGGTAGAATTATTGACAATTAATTGGTCTAATTCATAAAAAAAGTTATGAACTTTTTTTTTTTCTTTCTGGATAGTATATGCCATCTAATTACATCATGGTACTTGTAATTGCTTAAAATTTAAAATTTGAATTAATTTCAGGGCTATGCCATGCTAGCTTTCTCTACCGTGTCGCCATCCATGCGGCCATCTTCGTGCACCGATATCGCCACCGCCGGCTCTGATAACTGTCAGCCTTCATCCTTACAAATATGGTTCTTTTACATCTCGTTGTACCTTGTGGCATTCGCACAAGGAGGCGATAAACCGTGCGGTGTGGCATTTGGTGCTGACCAGTTCGACCCGAACGACCTCAAGGAGTGCCATTCACGTAGCTCGTTCTTCAACTGGTGGTACTTTTCCATGGCTATCGGGATTAGCATTGCGGTCGTAGTGATGAGCTTTGTGGAAGACAATGTCGGGTGGGGGCTTGGGTTCGGGATCCCTTGCCTGATCATGCTTTTATCTCTCTTGGTTTTCTTGGCCGGGTCGGCGAGGTATCGGCTCTACAATCCGAGTGGAAATAATTCATTTGTGCAGATTTGGAGTAGCTTCAGTTTGCTTCTAAGAAAACCGCGCGCAGGTCGAAATCTGGCCATTGACGCAGAAGCCAACATTTGTAAGGAAGGCACTGAGAAACAAATCGACGAAGCAAGAGGAGTACTACAGTTGGTACCAATTTGGGCTACATGCCTACTTTACGGCACAGTTTTTGCACAAATCTCAACATTATTCAACAAGCAAGCAAAAACTCTAGATCGATCGATCACTTCAAGTCTCCAACTACCTCCTGCAGCGATTTCAAGTGTCGGTAGCATAGCCATTATGGCTTTTGTACCGGTCTATGATAAGATCTTAGTGCCAGTCATGAGAAAATTTTCAAAACACCCCACAGGCATCACAATGCTGCAAAGGATTGGTATCGGCATGGTGATATCGGTTCTGACCGTGGTGGTAGCAGCCCTAGTCGAATCCAAACGGCTAAAGATAGCACAGGACTTCGACCTGGTCGACCAACCAAACGCCACGCTTCCTATGAGTTGGTGGTGGATGGTACCGCAATACGTGCTGATAGGTATCGGTGATGTGTTCACTTTTGTGGGTTTGCAAGAATTCTTCTATGATCAGGTTCCAAATCAATTTAGGAGCTTAGGCTTGGCTCTATACCTGAGTGTTATTGGCATTGGCAGTTTCATTAGCAGCTTCCTGATTTCAGTAATAGACCAATTTACCAGTAAAAATGGTGGGGATAGCTGGTTTTCAAATAATCTGAATAGAGCTCACCTTGATTACTTCTATTGGCTCCTTGCCTTTTTGAGTGTGATTGAGTTGGTGCTGTTCATCCACTTTGCCAAGGGTTATGTATACAAGGGGAAATGTACTTGACATTTTTATTTAATTTCTTTTTAGGGGTTTAACTAATTTGATTCTGTATATAAATATGAAGTTAGACTATTGTGCTAATGTTAGCATTTCAATCCGAAAATGCTAACAGCTCAAAAATTATGTTCTCGTATCCGAAATCGTGATTTATGGTGCTCAATAAATTTTTCATATAAAAATATAGGGGTAAACAAAAATTTTCTATTTTTAGAGTTTTCTTAGTATTTATTTTGTATTTTTGAAAGAAGCATGAACAAACATCAATATTTTATTATTATTTATGCGCTATTTTCAAAAATTCAAAACAAATAGTTAAAAAACTCCAAAAATGAAAAAATTTTGTATTTCTTAGTATTTTTATATGAAGAATTTATTGAACACCATAAATCACGATTTCAAATACGATAACACGATTTTTGAGGCGTTAGCATTTCGGATCGAAATACTAACGTTAGCAGAATAGTCTAGCTCTATAAATATGCATATAATTGTATGTACTGCAGAGCTACTCAAGTTGGCTTGTAATATAAAACCTTTTTTTTTTAAATTATGAAATTGAAGTGTATTTCTATTACAATTTGTTTCATGTTCTGATGTTCATCATCAGTATCTTTGTTCATTGCACTGCTTGAGATTATGACCCCAATACAGTGAGTGGAAAAAACATTTTAACTTTATTATGTATGAATGGCTTTCATTTTATGCAAATTTTTTTTTCCAAGAAAAAAAATATAGAAAGAAAAGAAAAAAAATAATATGTATGTTCATCATCAGTATCTCCGTGTGGGAGGTTGCGAGTACGTAACCTAGATTGATAGTCTTTTATAGACATTTAAATTTGAATGACTTGACTCTTATCTTTATCTTAAAAAAAACAAAATTCAGCAAAACCACCAATTCCAAATGTGGTGAAAGAAAATATATAAATATAATGAACAAAAATCTATGATGCTTGACATCTTAAATATATATATATTTTGCTTATTTTTAATTTCTTGCTTGAAGCTCTTCTTCTTTAGAAATTCGTACTGAAATTGTGAATGGATCAAAATGAGCTGGTACAGGCCGGTACCGTACCAGCAATTCCAGTAGCTAGCCTCATCTTCAACACTGATATAACAAACCTGCTTCAATTAACTAGTCCACATTAATATTGCATCATTAATTTACTTGGAGGCCAAATGAGCTTGCTTTTGCTACAGAATGATTTTACTATTCACCGAAAGACTTGGTACTGGTACGCACAGCATATGTACCAATGACTGAATCTGCTGGTATCTACCGGTACATATACATCAACAATTTGAAATACACTTGAAATATACATCAGAAATCTTGTAATTTATTATACAGAACCCTTAAAAGTTAATACTGATCAAATATTATCAATCAACAATTATAAACTTCAAGTAGACGAATATATATCTTTGTTAAGATACTAAAAAGGCGGGGCCAGAGGTGAAAATCAGGTGCTCGGCAATTTGCATTTGCATTGTACCAGTTGCTGGATGCGTTTTTCTCTCTTCTCATATCTTTTCTTTGTCCTCTTTCTTTTTGAGGAGCTTCTTTGTTCTCTTTCACCTTCTTTCCTTTGTCGGGTCGACTGAATGGAAATGTTGGGTCGTGTATCGGGTTGATATCTGCTGGCATTTTTTTGGGTCGGACGGATTTTTTAGGTCTGGTCATATTTTGCGCATCTATTCCCGGGTCATCTCGGGTTTCGGGTCGGATCGGGTTCAGGTCAGTCTGACTTTACCTAAAACATGGGTCGGGTCGGGTTCGAGTCAGTTTGACTTTCTCTGAAACACGGGCTAGATTTTTCAGGTCGAATCATAATTTTGCCAGCTCTAGATTAGATGCTCTTACTTTACTTCCACTCAAATTGAGCTTCACAAGTCACAATACATGAGACCACATGGAATTAATGGAATCTATTCCGGTATTCCAGTTGTTTGTACCTTTCCAGGGGCCTCCCCTCGGATCGGTATCCGCTGCTCTTCATTTTAGACAAGCAGGGTGTGCTTTTCTAAAATCCGACGGTTGAGAAACACCGAAGTACTTTGAGATCTGTATAGTAAAAACTGAAATACTTTGAGATCGGTGCAGCAACCGCTCCCGACTATCCGATTAAAAAAGTGGGGTGTGCTTTTCTTCTCAGAAAAGCAGCCGATACCGATCCGGGCCTCCCCTTGGTGTTGAAACCTGAAAGTTGAAAGAAACCTTTTCTCTAATTTCTTTTCATGGCATTAAACTTCTCATCGGAGTTTGATATTGCGTTTACCAAGTAATTTTTGTACAGACAACACTTCATTAATTTAATTTAATGCTAATTCATTTATTACTTACTTGCCCACGAGGAAAACAATTGCAAGTAGTTAAAGTGTAAAATTGATCGCATCGGTATCTACTGAGATCCAAAACCGATCTCAGGGTCCTATGATCCCGATCCGACGGTTCTCAGGAATCTCGAGATCCGGACTCAGCAGATATGGACCCTGAGAACCGTCGGATCGGGATCTCAGGACCTTGAGATCGGTTTTGGATCTCAGCAGATACCGACCCAAAATTAATCCATGTGTTGTTCAACCAATTACACAATCGAGAACTACAGCTGGAAATGATAAAAAAAAAGTACAACTGGAATATTATTAAATTAATAATAATAATTAGTATAGTACCGACACATGCATATATAAAAATATAAATAATAATTCTGCTAACTGCTAAGGTGTTTGGATTATGTGCTGTCTCACATGTTACTATATTAGGGATTTTTTTATTAATAAAAAATAAAAAATCAAAATTACAAAAGTGAAAAATAGTTTTGAAAAATTGCAGAAGTAAAAAAACCGCGACCTGAGGTCGCGGCCTAGTCCCAGACTAAGCCGCTACCTCAGGTCGCGGCCTAGTCCCAAACTAAGCCGCGACCTGAGGTAGCGGCTTAGTCTGGGACTGGCACATATCACCCCTTTCTTTCTTTCTTTCTTTCTCTCTTCTCTTCTCTTCTTTCTTTTCTTCTCTTCTTTCTTTCTTTCCTCCTTTCTGTCCGACCCAGCCCCCCCCAGCCCCCCCCCCCCAGCGCCCCCACCTCCCCCCCCAGCGCCCCCCAGCACCCCCCCCCCCCCCCCCCCCCCCCCCCCCCCGGCGCCCCCCCTGCCGGACCCCGCAGCCCCCCGCCCTGCGCCCCCCCGGACCCCGCAGCCCGACCCGTCTTCTCGGAGTAGCGGTGAGATTATTGTCTTGTTTTGTAGTTTTATTTTAGGAAATGTATGTTGACATGTTCAATTAGTTGAAAATTGTTGTAGAATTGGTGATTGAATTGTTGAATTGTCGTGAATTTGGATTTAAATTATTGAAGGGTTGTTCACTTGTAAAATTTGTAGGAAATCATAAAAATTCCCGAAAAATGTGAAATCTTGTCGGGAGCACCCAAACATTATAGAAAACATGCTTGCGATCTTAGACTTGTGTGTTATATTCAAAATTTGGGAAAAAAAAATCAATTTCCGCTGCTGCTGGTACCGGCAGCACCGGTATCACAGAAAGTTCGAGAGAGGAATCAGTCCGGCGTTTAAAATTTTTGTTAAAAACAGTTCAATTTTATTTGACGAGCATTTGGAGAGGTGTTTTGGGAACACTTCTCATGTATAACATTTTTCGATTTGGTGCATTTTTAATGTACTTTTAATCCAATTTCATCGGGAGGGTAGTTCTGGAAACTGTTTTGCAATTTGCTTAAAACATTTAATTGGAAGACTTAGACTTGGAGTTTTTCAATAAAATTTTTTGTACAAGCACTACTCGATGTGTACTTCAAGAATATAAAATAAAATGTGGTAGTCCAATGCATAGATTTGTACAGTTTTTCATTTCTTTTTCTGCGTACCAGTATTGTAACAGTAAGGACCGGTATCGGTTTTCTGGTTTGACTTCGGAAATTCATAACAATTCACAGAAAATTTCAAAAATAGTAAAATTTTGACAGGACGTTTTTTTGTGTGTTGTTTACATGTGATAAAAATCTGAGAATTTTTAGACAACCAGAACCACATGTTTTCATTTTTTTTGTGAGTGATGGTCATAAGTAGTGGTGCTGGAAACAGTGCTGCCGGTTTATTAAAATATTTATTTGGGGGCCTTAGACTTGGAATTTTTCGGTGCAAATTTTTAATAGAAGCAAAACTTGATGTTTATTACAAGAATATAAAAAAAAATGGTTCGTCTTATTATAGAGTGTCCAAGTACCATCTCAGGTAGTTTCACTAATTAATTTCCAATTGTACACGTTCATATGTTTTGGTGTCGTGTTGTTTATATGGGTTCATTAAAATGATTTTAGGTTGCGTTGGTTGGCCGAGAGATTTGCCGAACTTCCAGAGAACGAGGATCTGTTGCATCAGAACCTGGCGGGGTACATCATGGAGTTGATTGGAACCGTTCTCCTACCCGATGGCTCAGGTGACTGCATGCCGTCGATGTATTGCCAGTTCCTCCAAAATTTGGACCAGCCGGTCGTGTACAATCCGGGGTACGGAGTGGGCGACTGAGGCGGAAATTGCGGCTGGTACCGCGAGAGGGACTGCGGCTGGTAATGCGGGGGGACTGCGGCTGGTACTGCGGGGGGGACTGCGGCTGGTACTGCGGGGGGGACTGCGGCTGGTAATGCGGGGGGTATTGCGGGGGGACTGCGGTTGGTACTGCGGCTGGTAATGCGGGGGGTATTGCGGGGGGGACTGCGGTTGGTACTGCGGCTGGTAATGCGGGGGGTATTGCGGGGGGAACTGCGGTTGGTACTGCGGCTGGTACTGCGGGGGGGACTGCGGTTGATACGGCGGCCGGTACTCTGAGGTGTTCCAATATGTTTGGGAACTGCTACCCGGTAAATTGTCACCCGTCGGCACATATGCATCACCGGAGTAGTGTGGGACAATTTCCACGAATAACTCAACCATCGACAAAAACGGACACCTTATGGTCTGTGCAATTGCAGCTTGCAATCTACGATCATCATAAATCTGAACTGGGCTAAAGAAGAAACTGCCACGGTCCGCTGTATTCATTTTGCCCTGAATATTTAGTGCGAATTCGTTTTCCATCAATCCCAAATGCCGGTATATCATTCGTTTTAAATTCTCGAATGACACATTGGCCTCTGATGAAAACACAAATCTTGGTGGTTGGTTATAACATACACCCATCGGACCAACAAATATGCAACCACCGACATGAACACCGAATGACACGGAAGTCATTGAACTAGACCTACATATGTACAGTACATTTAAAAAACTGTTTCAATATCTCACAAATCTTTAAGAATAATAATAAATTGATTTAAATTTTTCCCAGAATAATTTATAAGTGGAATCTTAAATTAGTGGATGGTGTTTAAAATAAGTCTGAACAGTGTTTCATAATATATTTAGAAATTAAATATATAAGTCCTAATTTTTTTTTGGATTTAAACAACTGTTTCATATACCGTACAATTGGTGGATGGTGTCTAAAATAGGTCAACGGAATCTTTAATTAATATGGTACCAATAGTATCCTACATATATTAATTAACAGGGTTATATTTTTTATTAGCAATCCGGTTAAACTATTATATTAGCAACCAAATTAAAATGTAGAACAATTTTGAGGGTAATATAAATCCTTAACATGGTAATATTTTTTATAATAAGATAATGTATTACTTGACAATATCTAACCTTCGGCGAACATGGCAGATTAGCGGAATATAACAAAGCAGCAGCAGCAGGCCATAGCGGTGCCAGCGAGTACCAAAGGGGAGCTTCTACCTCAATATAACAAAGCAGCAGAGCTTCTACCTCAATATATAGCGAAGTGAAACCAGAGCTGCCTGGTAGCTCCACCAATCCTTCAGCGCTACCAGAGATTCAGCGCTACCAGAGATTCAGCGCTACCAGAGCTTCAGCGCATGAAACAGGAATACTAAGCCGCTACCTGAGGTCGCGGCTTAGTCTGGGACTAGGCTGCTACCTGAGGTCGCGGCTTAGTCTGGGACTAGGCCGCTACCTCAGGTCGCGGTTTTTCTATTTCTGCAATTTTTCAAAACTATTTTCAACTTTTGTAATTTTGATTTTTTATTTTTTTATTAATAAAAAATTCCCACTATATTAAGCCCTAACTTAAATTGTCTGTTTTATATGTTAAATTTTATAATTTCAGTAATTCTTTTCAATATTGGGAAAGTTTTTTTTTTTTTAATGAAAGCTATTGCTACTTTAGATCAGAACACATAAAGTTAGATGGATAATGTTTATCTTGACAATCTTGACAATGAGATTTTTAAAAAATACAAAAGAAAAATCACTATTTTTTTAAAAATATGGAAAAAGTTTTTAAAAGTATTATTTAACGTATAAATTGATTATATTCTCGATCATATACAATTAAATGACTTTTTATAGTTCTTCAAAGATCCGTTCAATCACAACCGTTTAAAATGTATAAAATTTTTGATAAGCCGTCAAATGATGTTCAAATTGATTAAAATATAAAACACTACCATCTATAAGTTAAATAATACATCTATGAACTTTTTTCATTTTTAAGATTTATAATGAATTGTTTTAAATTTTTCAAAAGTACAAGATAAGCATAATACATCCTGTTAAATAAATATAAACAATCTATGGTACCCACTAAGCTAATATATATGGCGCCCATCTTGAGAAAGCGATATATTGGAGTAATCTGTGAAAAGATATTCTGTCAAAAAAAAATATGTCACTAATCAAGTAACAAAAAAGTAGGTGGAAATAAAAGGTATACACTCGCTTGCTAATAAGTTATTTGGCGTAGCAACAAAACATGCTTATATATTGGCGTGCAAGCCTAATTAAAACAACCCCATCATATATTATCATTGATTAATTATTTCATTTTAATTAATTAATTTGCAATTTGCTCTCTTGATTAATTAGGTGCAAACAAGTCAAATTAACTCTTATATATATATATATATATGATGATGATGATGATATAAAAAGGAACAAGAATCATCCACCTTCAAAGAAAGAGAAGGGGAGAAGGAAAAGAGCTAGCTAGGAGGAAGGAAATGGAGGCCGAGCCGTTGCTCGAGCAATCAGAGCCGTTGGTCGGCGTCGTAGACTACCGGGGCCGTCCTGTCAAGTCGCGCTCCTCCTCCGGCGGATGGCCCGGCGCGCTGTTCGTTATTGGTAAGTGAAGATTAATTAATTAGTTGTAACTTCCCGGATAGCACTTTGTTTCTCATGGAATCCACAGAAAAGGGTGTATGCTCTCCATTCATTCATTGATCAGTTAATATAATGTGCAATTGCATTTGTTGCTGCTTGATCATATTTTCCTATTGAAATTAGATTTTTTCTGGTGTTGGTCGTTTTCTGTTTAATGGATGAAGCTAGATTGACTTATAAGGTTTTTAGTTGCAGCTCAAAGTTGATAATACAATGTTGAAATGGTCAAAATTAAGTTGAGCACTTCTTCTATTATCCATATTCTCAAACTGGATCTAAAATAACATTGAGCAGAGTTATATATAATAATATAATTTACATGTTCTTGAATATTACTTAATTAAGATATTATCAATAATTATACTTTTTTTTTTTTTTGGAAAATGCAGGTTTGGAAATCACATTAAGATTTTCATACTACGGAGTGTCATCAAATCTGATATCGTATCTGACCGGACCGCTCGGGCAGTCGAACGCCTCCGCCGCCGCCTCCATCAATGCATGGACCGGCACCTCCTCGATGCTACCGATTCTGGGTGCGTTCCTCGCCGATTCCTTCCTCGGTCGGTACCGGACCATCGTCATCGCTGCTCTTCTTTACATCATAGTATGTTTCTTCGATTCCATACCCTCTGTAGCGCTGCATTATGTAGCGCAGGATGTGAACCATTAGACCACCTTGAGATCTGTGCTGGCCCAAATCTCGAGATGATCTAATGGTTCACATCCTGCGCTACACAATGCAGCGCTACAGAGGATGGGCACTCTGTTTCTTCACACCTTTCCTTCTATTTTATTTTTTGAACTAGTCTGATCATGAGCATATTTGTTTTTTCTTTTTGGGTAACGATATAATACCCCTTTTTGTTCCTACTTACTTGCCCTATTCTCATTGCGTATGGGCCCTACGAAAATATGATTTTTTAGGGGATCCTGTATTACATATTTATTATTTTCTTAAAGGGGAGAGATCGGTTGACAATACAAAATTTAATAATCTTGACAATTGTATTTTAAAAAAATTGAAAAAAATATTTAAAAAATAGTAAAAATGGAAAAAAAAAATTATACAAATGTTGTGTTTTAGATTGATCATGGTTTAAATTTCAAGCAATTTGGGGTATATTCGATATTCGATTAAAGATTGTTTGAATTCGAACCATTGAAATTGACACAAACTTTTGATGAGTTATCAAATGGCTTTCAAATGTCTATAAGTTCAAGAATGCATCTATAAACTTTTTCTACTTATAAGATTTTTATTTTAATTTATTTGAATTTCAATCGTCAAGATTGTTAACTTTTATCTTGTCAACCGAGTTATCCCGAGTTCGGATCTGCTGCCGTACTGCCAGATCTGCAGCGTAGATCCGATAGTGTGGTAGACCTCGGGATTCAGACTCAATACCTTTTACGGATCCCGAGGTCTACCGCATCGTCGGTTTTGGGCTGCTGATCTGGCAATGCAGCAGCAGATCCCGAGTTATCCCTCCCGGCCCCTTTCTTAAATACGGTTGCTGAAGCAAGTGAAGCTTGAAAAGTAGTAGATATAGACATAGTCGTACCCTTAAAACGTTCTTCAATCCTTTTGGTACAATTTCGCTGCTCAATAACAGTGCAAGGAAGGATACAAGTTGTACAGTACGGCCAACATTTTCATGTGATGGATGCTCCATATGCCATGCGTACACGCATTGATCACATGAGCTTGATTTTTCGACACACTAATTAGTAATTAGCTAGGTCCATGGAATTTAGTTTTCTATATATGTGGTAGTAGTATAAACAGATTGGGCTGTCCGCCAACAGTTTAATTACCCTATCAAATACACAGAAATACGTACACGGTACAGTTACCAACAATTTATTGCTCCTAGCCATCAACCAATAACTGCCTCCCAAATTTATAATTAGTAAGCATATCAAATATGATTTTGGCGTTAGCTAATAAATAAAGCGAAGAGAGTTTTTTTTTTTTTTTTTCTGTAATCCAAATATTCAAAAATTCCCACTTGTAATTAGTTGTAATCTTCTGAATATATATATATTTTTTTATTTTGGAAAGTACTTCTAAAGATTTTGTTATGGTTATGATTTGGGACTATATAGTCACATCCAACAATTAATTAGCTCTATATATAATGTTCATTTTTTAATAATACAATTAATTAACTAAATAAACATACAATTACTTTAAATTTCTACATTTTGATTTAGGTTAATTGTCTAATAAAAAATTAAATACTTTATATCAAAATATCGTGGAACAGAGATTCTACTTTTAGATTTTTTTAAAGTTTGGCTTGAATATTTTAAGATAACTACAAAATGATGATGATGATGATCCCTGTTCTCATATGAAAATAAGCCATCTGATAGGAACATTTTTCATGTTAAAAAGTATACGACAACTGTTTTTTTTTTCCTCCGTTGGCCAGCAAACTGTCCTGATTTTTCTAAAACACTACTCATACTGTCATCCATGACAAAAGAGGATTTCAGATCCCCTGACATATGGCATGGTGTCATACACCACATGGACCGTTGGATCTCCTTGAGATTTGTGCAAACCCAGATTTGTGCAAACCCAAATCTCGAAGCGATCCAATGTTCCATGTGCTGCGTGGCACCGTGTCATACGTCAGGGGATAAGCACTCTGCCAATTGGGGGATGTTATAACAATTTATGTAATTTATGTTTTAATTATTGATATTATACTTCAGCTGCTGTCAAGTTTTAAAAAAAATAAATAAATAAATAAATAACAAGAATTAACCAACACAAGTCCTATGAATTCTACCCATATTATGAGTATGATGCCAAATTGTCAGTATGGCATTTAGAAATTAGAATGCAACAAATTTGTTTGGTAAAGTGTCTATTCAATTTCACAACATCCTATATTAATTGAACAAGTGAAAGATCGTGTGGATTGTGATTGGAGGGCCTCCAATCCTATTAAATCATAGCAAATACGGACTCATATATGCTACATGTTTAGGAGTGTTTAGTCCTATATATTGTTGTCATCAATGCTATCACGAAATTGGACTCGTTCGTGACTTAACAGTGAGGTTACTAAAATAGAGAAAATGATACCACGATTAATTGTTGTCCTTATTATTGTGAAATTGAACCGATGGTGAAGTTTTTTTAGGATGGGAAAGTGATGTTAATGTTTCACATTTGACCACTGAACTAAAACAAATGAATAAGATTGTATATTTCAAATGAAATGAATAAGATTGTATCTTTTTGTCTGATTTTGTCTTACACCTACTTTCAATTAAAATGATTAAACGCTGCCTTTTCTTTGGTCCAATCTAACAAGTACCAATAATTACAATTTTAAACAAAGTAGTTCCGGATTCTTAATTCTTATCGAGCTGCACATGGACATGGCAACAAATGAATTTGTCTTGTACAAATAAAAAAAAAAACATAGACTAATAAATGTAAGAAGATTTTATGTGCCCATGATTAATTGGCAAAGGGACTTCTCAGCTTTAGACGTTTTCATGGGGTCCATAATTGACTGGCACGTGTTGAGTTGTTTTGATGGAGGAAGGCTGTACTGGCAACTGGAGAACTAGAGTCTATACATACATACATAAATGTCCTTTTCAAGCTTAAATTGACTATCAAGTAGGCTTCCAGCCCAATAATTTACCATATACAAATCAGACCATAAACCAATCATAAATTATATATTGACAATCATTTTTTGTCAAAATATAATGAATAACACCAGGCGTTCATAGAATACATGTTCATAATGTTTATAAGTTACAAAATCTGATGTATCTATTATAAAATCAGATATATCTGTTACATTCTTTGTATGTCTATGGATGTATGGAAAGGTTTTGGATGCAAGATGTTTCTCAAATATAATTTTTATGAAGTTTGATTTTTGTTGTATAGGGACTTGCCAATTTTTATTTTTTTTAGTATGCTATTTTCGGTTAAATATATTGAGATATTAAATATAGATCATTCTTAAATGTAAATTTTATAATATATGAGCTTGCTTTTCATCAATGTGGTAATAGATATTTCTATAATTCTGTCTTTCTGTCTAATTATAATTTCGGATTGCTAAAAAGAAAAACTTCACAATTAAACAACATTTCAATGACATAGATTAAGTACATCCTTAGATCATACATAATCTTTCAGGTTGTTCAATATTGATGCTGTATGCACACTAGCTGAAAAATTTATCTGGCTGATTTTCCTGATAATGAACTTCTTCATCTAAGATATCAATTTCAACAATATCAAATTGGTGTGCTAAATCATTGCTTATATTGAGAAATAAATTGCAGAACATATTCGATCTAAGGATATAATAGATGATTTTGCAAAGATAAAAACTAGATGTGTTCAACTCATCCTTCGCTAATGGGTTCTTATATTAGTTGCAATTATGCAATTTTTTTTGTCACTTTTAGTATTAATTTTGATATTAGTTTTATATTATCATCGAATAGATTGCTCAATAATGGAATCATAAATATAATGACTTCAATTATGTTGATTGCATTTGTAATATAAAAACTAATAGTTTTGAATATGTAATAATTAATATAAAACCATTTTAATTTTAAAAAATATTTTTGCAGCACCACCTTTTTGGCCCCCCCATGATGAAATCCTGGCTTCTTCCCTTGATTGTAACCATCGCTAAAAGCTTATCATTTGAATTAATTAATGTCAGGGCTATACCATGCTTGCTTTGTCGACTGTGCTTCCATACATGCAGTCATCTTCATGCACCGGCACCGCCGGCGGCGGGTCTAATGGCTGCCAGCCTTCATCCTTCCAGATAGTCTTCTTTTACATCTCCTTGTACATCGTGGCATTCGCACAAGGAGGCGATAAACCGTGCGGTGTTGCATTTGGCGCTGACCAGTTCGACCCGAATGACGTGAAGGAGTGCCCTTCGCGTAGCTCCTACTTCAACTGGTGGTATTTTTCCATGGCAGTGGGGATTAGCTCTGCGGTCATATTGATGAGCTACGTGGAAGACAATGTCGGTTGGGGACTAGGCTTCGGGATCCCTTGCCTGATAATGGTTTTATCGCTGTCAGTTTTCTTGGCCGGTTCGGCAAGGTATCGGATCTACAATCCGAGTGGGACCAACTCATTCGTGCATGTCTGGAGGAGCTTCAGTTTGCTTTTAAGAAAGTCGCGTGCAGACAATAATCCGGCCATTGTCGCAGATGATAACACGTGTGAGGAAGACACTGAGAAGCGAATTGCGGAAGCAAGAGGAGTACTGCAATTGGTACCAATTTGGGCTACATGCCTAATTTATGGCACAGTTTTCGCACAAATCTCGACATTATTCAACAAGCAGGCAAAAACTCTAGATCGGTCGATCACCTCAGGTCTCCAACTACCTCCTGCCGCAATTCAAAGCGCCGGTAGCATGACCATCATGGCCTTCGTACCGGTCTATGATAAGATTCTTGTACCGGTCATGAGAAAATTTTCAAAACACCCCACAGGCATCACAATGCTGCAAAGGATCGGTGTAGGCATGGTGATCTCGGTTATGACCGTGGTAGTAGCTGCGCTCGTCGAATCAAAGCGGCTAAAGACAGCACAAGATTTCGACTTGGTCGACCAACCAAACGCCACACTTCCGATGAGTTGGTGGTGGATGGTACCGCAATACATGCTAATAGGAATCGGTGATGTGTTCACAATTGTGGGTTTGCAGGAATTCTTCTATGATCAAGTGCCAACTCAATTTAGGAGCTTAGGTTTGGCTCTATACCTAAGTGTTATTGGCATTGGCAGTTTCATTAGCAGCATTTTAATTTCACTAATAGATAAAATTACCAGTAAAAATGGGGAGAGCTGGTTTTCAAACAATTTGAACAGAGCTCACCTTGATTACTTCTATTGGCTCCTTGCCTTCCTGAGTGCAATTGAGTTGGTGCTCTTTCTCTACTTTGCCAAGGGTTATGTGTACAAGAGGAAATGTATTTAATTATGTATAGAATTTCTCAGGGGTTTAATTAATTTGAATCTGTATAAATCATATGTACTATAGAGCCACTCAAATTTGTTGTATTTTTATTTTTTTATCTGATAATTAAATGAATTTAAACTGCTTAAATCAATCTTTACATCTTAATTTATCAGTATTCTTGTACATTTTACTGTGCTTGTGACAATGACCCAGTAATGAGTGAAAAACGTTGCAATCTTATAACCCACTATTTCATTTAAAAATCTAAATTGGAAATTTATTTTTTCAAGAAAAAATTACAGAATGAAAAAAAAAAGATCAAAACTTTTTGTCAAAGAAAATGGAGGGGATTTGGGGACTGGGATTCTGGTAGGAGTAACAATGCTGCTACTCATCTTATCATGTTTCTTTTTTTTCTTTTTTTCTTTTTTTATTTATTTTGTATTTTATTTTTATCATAAGGTGAGGCCCGTGAGGGTCAGGCCTTCAAATTCATATCCTAGAAAGATGAGTAACTTTTTAAGCTTTATAACTATGCCACATCATCATTACTCTCAACCATTGATTTTGTTTCTCTCTCTACATTTATCTTAATCAAATGGCTTGATTTAATTTTTCTTTTTTCATAAAAAGATAATATGATATTCCTAAATAACAATTTCAGACTCAAAATAATTGCAACTCTTTGCATTCTTTTTATATGACTTGAGATGTAGCTAAAAATATAGTATAGAAAATATATTAAGTTCAATATTTAATAAGATATATTTATGAAAAATGAATATTTAATTACAATATCTATTAATTTATGTAATATTATTTTTTCGGGGCGAAGTCGGATTCACAGCTCTAGTTTCATTAACGAAGAAGTACTGTATTTACAACCATAAGAATTCAGAAAAAATGAAAAACCAAAAATAAGAGTTATATCTGCCATCTTATCATGTTTCTTTTTAATCAAATCATCATAAATTTACAACTCACAAGCAACAGACATTACCAAGTTGGTGGTTGAGAAGTCATGGTAGATGTGTCTGAGATACCTTATCTTACTATATCTGCCATCTGGTATGACCAGAACTCCAGAAGAATAAAATAAGAGTTGAAATAAAAAAGTAGTTTAGTTTGCATTTGCACTATTTAAATTTAAGGACTCAAATGATTGAGTATTTATTAATTTAAGTCAGTTTGTGGCATACATTTTGGCCTTCAATCCCTCTATATACTTTATTTTATTATTATCCTGACTTACATATCTGCAGAATGAAATGCCAGAGAAATTTGCTAGAAGGGTTACACTTTTCCTACTTTTCATCTGTGTTCAATTTAAAAGTACCTCAAAAGTCAAAATTCTAGATTTGAACAATTGCAGATTTTTTTTTAACTCTATATATATTTTAAGTGTGGTTTTTGGCTCAAAAGGAATCTGATGTTTCTGCAATTGTAGCATCAATAGATCTAAAATAAACTTATATTTGCAGCACACATATTGTATTTCCGTCTACCAGACGTTTTTCTTTGAAAAATGAGTGATTCTGCTGTGGATCCGTTAAGCAACCTTTCATTTTGAATCGATTGGTTCTTATCAGACATGTATTTTTAATTGTATCTAAGAGATATATCACTACCATCCGATTGTAAAAAATGAATGGTCCATATTTCATCTAATCCATAGCAGAATTAGCCATAAAGAATATACAGAGAACAAATGAGTTTGTTATCCATCCACATAGGGGTGTACAAAAAACCCGTCAACCCGGCCGACCCGTTCGACCCACCCGACCCAACCCGTTTTTTACCGGGTTAGAGATATTACCAGGTTGGGTCGGATTGTAATTTTGACTAACCCGTTATGCCGGGCTGGGTTACAGATTGAGCATTTAGAAACCCGTCTAACCCGAACCCGCCCATAAATAGTTATAAATTATAATGTTATACAAATTTACATTTGTAATTTATTAAAAAGATAAATAATAAGACGATAATTTAAGAATTAAGTTTTTTTTAAGATCAATATAAAATTTTTATGATGTTTTTGAGTTAATACTTATTATGTCTAACTATTTTTTTGCAATTTTATATGCTCGTCCTATGTTTCTAATATGAAATTTAACGAATAAATATATATTGAGTACTCTATATATAATTTCTAATTTATGTTTAATGTTAAATTATCTTTATATTACTTATCCAAAATATATTATCATCAAGTTATAAATCACCATTAACATGTTCAATATTATAAAAAAGTAAAAATTATATGATTAATAATTTATCTGAAACTATAACCAGTTTAACCCGCGTAACCCGTACAACCCGCAAAAACCCGCACATAAAAATTAGTCGGGTTGGGTTGGGTTACGGGTGGGTTGAGTAACAATATTTTATAACCCGGTATAACAGGGTTGGGTTCAAATTTTGATAAAAATACGTTAACCTGCCCGTTGTACACCCCTACCTCCACACTACACGGCATTTAATTCTACATATTGACAAAAGGGCATTCAATTACGTAAATAAAACATGAATAGTCCCCCAAAATAAAGGTACAAAACAAAAGTATGAATCACTCCAAGTTTAAATTCCATGTTCTGATCGAACAAAAAGATACCAGCTTAGAAGGTGCAAAAGAAAGCAAAATCCAGCAATTAGAATGCACCTCTCCCAAATGTGGTGCAAGAAAACAAATAATGCAATGCCCAAAATGTATGTTAAAAGTTACATTTTGACTTGCTTTTAATTTGTTTTGCATGAAGCTCTCTTCTTCTTTGGAATCTTGTAGTGAAATCAAGATTAAAAATGAGCAGAAGGCTGGTACAGTGGTACTGTATGAGCAATTCTAGTAGCAACATTTACAGTACAGTAACATCACAAACACTTCAATTAACTCTTCCAGATTTGCTTCATGATAATTAATCCACTTTGAGACCACATGAGCTTGTTTCCTCTCTTCAAAGGAGATTTCGATAGCACAAATAAAGGCTTAAAGATAAATTTCATCATTTTATGTACCAACTGATCAATCATTTGGTACTGGTATGTTTCTGACAGAATGATCTACTGGTACCGACTGGTATCAGTAACAAATTCATTGTAATACACTTGCTTCTTTGCAACTACTAATCAAGTAAGGAATTAATTCCCATCTACTTTTTCTCTGGTAAAATTCTACCCCTCTTTTCTGAGAGCTCGCGGGCGGACTCTGAGAACGATCCACTTTTATAAAAGAGCTTCACTTGTTGCTGCTGATTTGGTTGCACACTTGAAATTTGCTGCTGATTTGGTTGCACACTTGAAATTGTTGTCTTTCTGCACTTGTTACTGAAACACAGCATATGCTGTTCTACAGTGCTCCCTGTTTTGTTTAGTGAATAATTTAGAATTTCTTCCTTTCAAACTCTATAATCAATGAAAATATGGAAAGTGTGTTCAATGAGCTATAATTTAGCACTAATTAACATTTTACCAAAAAAAAGTTGAAAATCTCTATTGATCATACAGCTCAAAATGCTTTAATTATTTTTTTTTTTTCCCTAAAGATCTATGAAAAGTGTGCGCTTTAATTTAGCAAGACTCTAAAATTTTATAAATATCGTTTCTTTATTTATAATTTTTAGAAAGCCGTTTTTAATTTTTTTTTATGGAAGCTATTGCTACTTTATATCAGAACACATAAAGTATAAATCAAAATTTATAAATATTGTTTCCTTCTTTTTAATATTGGGAAAGCCTTCTTTGTAATTAACAAAGAAAGATTGAAAGCTATTGCTACTTTATTTCTCAGAACACATAAAGTAAGATGGAAAGTTTTGAGAGTATGATTGGAACTAAAATAGTAAAATTAGTAGATGTTTGTAATATTACTGTGCAGCATTAAATAATTTGTAGTACTTTGACCCCACTAAAATAGGGACACAAAAGCCCCTGATGAGATTTGAGAAAGCGATTGTATGTGAAAATATGTTTCACCTAAGTACGCTATTAACCATTTTTTTTTTGGAGGAAAAGATGAGGATCAATCTCAAACTTCACTAATGGTGATCACAAAATGTGATCTTTATTATAACTAGAGCTGTAATTCGGGTTCTGTCCCGAAAAGTAGTATCAAATAAATAAATAAATAAGAATTTTATAAAATTTGAAATATTTATATTAAACAAAACTTTAAAAAAAATTTGTAAAATTTTTATGTAAGTAAATAATAATAATAATACAATAATTTATAAATAAGAACATATGTAAATGTTGTACCATTTTAAGGGTTAAATTTTGTTTTAGACATTTTACATTCATCTTATTTAATGATGAGAGAAAAAAAAAATACAACCCATTGGATCAAAGTAGATGAAGAGTTTAAAATTAAATCAATGGTTAATAATAGTGATGATGTGGCATAATTGAGGTGCTTAAAAATTTACCCCTCTTTATGGAGTATAGATGGTAAGTTAAATAAATAAAATAAACAAAAAGAAAGGTACGATTATTTACAAGGCTTAGAGGTGTAAATTAATAACCAATGTATGGAACCAATAATATTTGTACTCCTGAAATATTTCTCTAGTTGTTCGATATATGCTTAATTAATTTGTTCCTTTTTTGCAAATATCGATATAATTAACAGCATTCCCTCAATTTATACGAATAAAATTAGAGTAATACCTAGCGTCCATAAAAAAATTGTCCATAGGGTCTATATATTACATTTTGTAAAATTGTCCATAGGGTCTATATATTACATTTTGTACACATTTGTAGATGTACAGACTAATTTTCAATGGACGCAAGATGTTTCTCATAAAATTATTATCTCAAGCCTTTTGGAGTCTTCATCTGCCCCGGAATTGAGAAGTATATATGTGAGAATCATGAGATGAGATGGTGATGAGTCTTAATTGAACTCTATTTTATATCGGGATTTATCTCTTAAACTATACCTTTTCATATAGTTTTGAGTTAATTTAGTTTAGTTTTTGTTTCAAGTTCGAGATACTGCCGCATTCTTGATTTTGATTGCAGATATGAAGAATTGGAAGAGATTTGGACACGAAACAAGAAGACCGAAGGAAGACAGACGAGACTCGAACTTATTGAAGAAAACTGCAGCAAATTCGGACCGAAACAATTCAATTCGGACCGAATTTATGTCGAGACAGAGAAGAAAGTCGGACCGAAACAATTCAATTCGGACCGAAATTGTGTGGTTTGAACCAGTGAAGAGTCTGCAGGAATTTCGGACCGAATTAATTCAATTCGGACCGAATTTATTCCTGCCATAATGACCATGCTGTATTAATTCGCCATTTCGAGTGGGATGCCTTCCGAATATGAGAAAATCCAAAGCATGAAAGTTGTAGCTCTTTTCGCTATCTTTCTACCGAATTTTGAATCACCTCATTTGGACCTGTATTGAGGAAGTTATGGTCAAAATACCACAGCATATCAATCTGACCAGTTCGGGGGCGGACCGCCGGGCGGTTCTGCATCATTTATTGATATATTAGGCAACCTTTGGTCTATTTTTGGGTCGGTTTTTATATATATAGACTCATCTTCTCTTCTCGAGGGTCTGGTTAGCATCTTAGAGAACTGAATTAGGAACTAGAACTAGGGTTAGAGAAGAACTTAGAGACTTGGAGATCGGAATCGGGAATTCTTGCGATTTCTCGGTGTTTGGTTTCTTCTTTCTCTTTTCTCTCTTTTCTTTATGTTTTGCTTGAACATGAAATCTGAATTGTTTCTTGTATCCATGAGAGGCTAGTCCCCTCTCTAGGGATATAGGTTTTAGTTGAACTTGTAGTTTAGTTTACTCGGATAACGTTTTTAATTGCTATGTTGTGATTTTATTTCTTTGTTTAATTTCTCATGTGTTGCTTAATCGTTGTGCATGAAATCTTAGAAACTAGGGTTAGGATTGAACAAATTCAACTTTAGTTTTGGAATTGAGGAAATAAAATTAAGTTAGGTGAGATACTTAACCGTGAAGCATTAACTTAAGAGATCCCGGTAATTGACCATTAATTGTGCAAGGTACTTAATCGTGAAGTATGATTTAGGGATTTTACCAATTTGTATCATGAACTTAATGAACCATAGACTTGTAGGTGAGGAACTTAATCGTGAAACCCGAGAGTTTTGGTACGGTATTAAGCCAAGAAATTGTAGTTTAGTACCAATATTTATTGATACCCTCTCACAACAATTCAATTAAAAGTGTTAGTCGAGTAAATTGCATCTACAGGGGATACGAAACCGAAGTCTCTAGATCATGTTTTATCGAGTCCTACCAATTGTCGCTAGTGTTTATTTAATTAGGATTTATTTTCTTTTGCAAAATCGAAAAATTGATTAGTCTAGATCTGTAGTTTAGGTTAGAAATCAGTGTATTACGTGTTGTCCCTGTGGATTCGACACGAGTACTACATCGGTAGGTTCATGCGCTTGTGAACTGAACCAATTTAGTCTTAGGGATTATTAGCAGATATTTCACATCAAGCTTTTTGGCGCCGTTGCCGGGGAGAACGGTAGTCCTGGTTTTGACTTAAAAACTGAGACTAGACATTTTCTTTTCTTTTCTTTATTTTACTTTTCTTTTTAGTAGGTTTTTTTTTAATTTCACCTTGCTTTTGATCCACTTGATCTCTTCTCTTTTGTAGGTTCTAATTTTGGTTCGTAGATTGACTCTCCCATAATCACGAGAAAAAATTGAAGATTCAAGAAGACATGGATTACGGGATGTACTGTGGCTACGAGCATGACTTGTTGACGCAATTCCAACAAAGAATGGATGATCTTCAAGAAAATCTCAATGAGTACATGGTAGATGAGTTTGCACGAAAAGCAGATTCTCTTGAAAGAACGTTCGATCGATTCATGGAGAATCAAAGGAGACTAAGCGAGTTGAACCGTTCTAACATAAATCACCATTTTCTAGTTTCTCCTCATCGGCAGTTTCCACAAAGGGCAGGTAGATTCTTGACTTGTAAAAATTGTGGTGGCATAGGCCATATGGATCTTGAGTGCCAAGTTGGTATGTCTTTCTTTCAAGATCCCAAAACTAAATTTTCTCATGAGGCAAATTATTTCAACCAATCGTATGATAATCGATTTCATGACCCATATAATGTTGGTTGGAATAGTCACCAAAATTTTTCTCTTTGGAATGATGAATGCGCAAAATCTCAACTAAATTTTGAGTCTAACTTTAATTGTCAATATGGCTCTATCAATTCTCAACCACCCTCAAAAAAATCTAATCTTGAATCAATGTTTGAAAACTTTTTAAATGATTCTAAGAAACAAAGCTCAAAATTGCATGCCCAAATGGAAATGCAAGATTCTTTATTTGATAAATCTCAGAGTCCAATTGAAAACGACATGAAGAAACAAGATTTAGAACTAAGTTGGAATGATGTTGATTGTGAAAGTGATAGACCATTAGTTGCTCAAGTTTTTGTTGAGACTAATACTATTGTGGAGAAAAAGAATGAGGTTTTTGTAGGAGAAGATGAGGAATCAAGCATGGAAGATATTCAAAGTCAATCGATGAACTTGGAGCATCTATTTCCTACTTTCGAAAGCAATGGATCCATGGTGATGAATGTTGATGAGCAAGCAACTGAGCACGATCGTGTGTTGGAAGTGAGCACGTACTTACAACCGCATCAAGAAGTTGATTCCAACATCGAAACTGCTAAAATTTTCTCTCTCAAGATTGATGCACCCAACCACATCTCATATAAACAGTTCAAAGTGCATTCAACAAGTGAAGGAAGGTTGTTGCTCATGAAAGGGATTCCCAAGCATATCTTGAGTACTTCGTGTCAAAATTTTTGGGAGAATTACGATGCGGTTGCAGGGCATAAAGTGAAGATAAAATCAACAAGGATAACACAACCAAACTCTGCATAGGAAGTGCTACTTGAGAGAAAATCATGTGAGCTTTCCTTATTCCTTTGACCCCTTGTTTTTAATTTCTATATTTGTTGCATTGTGGACAATGCAATGGATAAGCTTGGGGGTATCATGGGAATTGTATCAACATTCATGTCATTTAGGAATGCATTTGTTAATTTTCATTTAGGAATTTTTTTTTTTTTTTTAGTCTTCAAATTTTAGCGGATTTTTGCTTGATTGTAGGAAATTCAATATAGGAGATCGAGGCAAGGGATTGATTGGGTGGCACTTAAGTGCCTTTAACGGGTTTCATGTGGAATTAAGAAAGGGAATTGTTCAAATTTTTTCTAACTAACCCATAGTGTCAGAAATTGGAACTCTTGCCCTAAAATGTGATTGTGTGAAAGGTGAGGTATTTTATGACGATGAGATTTCCGGACCTGTCTGACTCCCTAGGTAGACCTTCTTGGTGTTTAGCGATTCATTTGAAAATGAGTGAAGTGCGGCAGAATGTAGATGCAACTCTCGCACAGTGAGGAAAAAAAAGTGCTTTGCACATTTATGTCAATTGAGAGAATAAGTGCTATGCAAAATCGATTCCGACATGGGATCTAAAGCAAAAGGCAAACAAACAAAAATGAAGTAGATTCAGATTCCGAACCAGGATGTCTGCAGGGCTCACACAAAAATTAAATTTAAAAATCGTCAAAATTTCGATTGGGTTGACTAGAAACAATAGGGTATATCCAGGGGAGACAGGTCTAGTAATCTCATCCGAATGGGAAACTCACCATGATCTATAATTGTAAAGAGGGTTTGGAAAACTTGTTTCGAAAGTAGGGCATTGTGGAGTGAAAAGGAAAATAACCGAAAATTATCAAGAGGAATTCCAAAAAACCGAACCCATGAGAAAACATGTCAGTGATCCTTGAGAATGGCCCGTGATTTTGTAAAATATCCACGATCTTTCTTTTGCATGTAGTCAATCTCATTTGCATAATTGGTTGGTTTAGAGATTTTTCCTTAGATACCGATTTGAGATTTGCTTGAGGGCAAGCAAGGATTAAGCTTGGAGGAGTTTGATGAGTCTTAATTGTACTCTATTTTATATCGGGATTTATCACTTAAACTATACATTTTCATTTAGTTTTGAGTTAATTTAGTTTAGTTTTTGTGTCAAGTTCGAGATACTGCCGCATTCTTGATTTTGATTGCAGATATGAAGAATTGGAAGAGATTTGGACACGAAACAAGAAGACCGAAGGAAGACAGACGAGACTCGAACTTATTGAAGAAAACTACAGCAAATTTGGACCAAAACAATTCAATTCGGACCGAATTTATGTCGAGACAGAGAAGAAATTCGGACCGAATTTGTGTGGTTTGAACCAGTGAAGAGTCTGCAGGAATTTCGGACCGAATTTATTCCTATCATAATGATCATGCTGTATTAATTCTCCATTTCGAGTGGGATGCCTTCCGAATATGAGAAAACCTAAAACATGACAGTTGTAGCTCTTTTCGCTATCTTTCTACCGAATTTTGAATCACCTCATTTGGACCTGTATTGAGGAAGTTATGGTCAAAATACCACAGCATATCAATCTGACTAGTTCGGGGGCGGACCGCCGGGCGGTTCTGCATCATTTATTGATATATTTAGGCAACCTTTGGTCTGTTTTTGGGTCTGTTTTTGCGGACCGCCGGGCGGTTCTGCATCATTTATTGATATATTTAGGCAACCTTTGATCTGTTTTTGGGTCGGTTTTTATATATATAGACTCTCCTTCTCTTCTAGAGGGTCTGGTTAGCATCTTGGTGAACTGAATTAGGAACTAGAACTAGGGTTAGAGAAGAACTTAGAGACTTGGAGAGCGCAATCGGGAGTTCTTGCAATTTCTCGATGTTTGGTTTCTTCTTTCTCTTTTCTCTCTTTTCTTTATGTTTTGCTTGAACATGAAATCTGAATTGTTTCTTGTATTCATGAGAGGCTAATCCCCTCTCTAGGGATGTAGGTTTTAGTTGAACTTGTAGTTTAGTTTACTCGGATAACGTTTTTAATTGTTATGTTGTGATTTTATTTCTTTATTTAATTTCTCATGTGTTGCTTAATCGTTGTACATGAAATCTTAGAAACTAGGGTTAGGATTAAACAAATTCAACTTTAGTTTTGGAATTGAAGAAATAAAATTAAGTTAGGCAAGATACTTAACCGTGAAGCATTAACTTAAGAGATCCCGGTAATTGACCATTAATTGTGCAAGGTACTTAATCGTGAAGTATGATTTAGGGATTTCACCAATTTGTAATATGAAATTAATGAACCATAGACTTGTAGGTGAGGAACTTAATCGTGAAACCCGAGAGTTTAGGTACGGTATTAAGCCAAGAAATTGTAGTTTAGTACCAATATTTATTGATACCCTCTCACAACAATTCAATTAAAAGTGTTAGTCGAGTAAATTGCATCTACAGGGGATACGAAACCGAAGTCTCTAGATCATGTTTTATCGAGTCCTACCAATTGTCGCTAGTGTTTATTTAATTAGGATTTATTTTCTTTTGCAAAACCGGAAAATTGATTAGTCTAGATCGGTAGTTTAGGTTAGAAATCAGTGTATTACGTGTTGTCCCTGTGGATTCGACACCTGAGTACTACATCGGTAGGTTCATGCGCTTGTGAACTGAACCAATTTAGTATTAGGGATTATTAGCAGATATTTCACATCAGATGATGCCATATATGTGATCACTTCGCAACCTTGTATCTGCTCTGGAGGTTCTCTGATTTTTGGTAAAATTATTGTAGAGGTGGGATCCATTGACAATACTTATCTTGACAATTTGATATTTTCATAAAATTTATAAAAATATTGTTTAACTTATGGATTGATTTATTATATTTTCAATTATATTCAATTTAAGTGAGGTTTGATAACTCTTCAAGGTCTCGTTAAATTACAAACCATTAAAATATATAAAATTATGATAACCCATCAATCATTATTAAAATTGATTGAAATATAAAACACTATCAATCTATGTATTAAATAATACATCCGTAAATATTTTTGTATTTTTAAGATTTGTTATGAATTTTTCTGAATCTTTCAAAATAGCATTGTCAAGATAAGCATTAGCCATGACCGGCAATGTGCTGATTCTTTTCATTAATTTTGCCTACAGTCAGTAACAGTGCCAAGTTGTTCTGTGTCATTATCCAAGCTAAGATCTGCACTATTGGTGCATACATACATGGAGCCTTTATTTATTTATCTACCATATATATGTCTAGAATTGTTGTCTTGAATCTTGATGTGTGGTGCTGAATTAAAAAGGGTATAATTCCGTTTTTTTTACTTAATTATATATCTAGCAACAACATATATGTGCTATAATAAACATGGCGTGCTAGCCAACAAGCAACCACATCTAATATTAATCTAACTATTATATAATTACTCTCTTGATATTAGGTGAGGGAATGCAAGTCAAAATATATATCAATTCGATATAGAAAGGAAAGGAATGAACAAGAAGCTAGCGATCTTAACAGAAAGAAACTAGCTAAAAGGGGAGAAAGAAGAGAAAAGAGGAGCAAGAGAAATTAATGGAGGCTGGCCGGGGACCGTTACTCGAGCAATCCGAGCCGTTGGTCGGCGTAGTAGACTATCGTGGTCATCCCGTCACGTCCCGTGCCTCCTCCGGCGGATGGCCCGCCGCCCTGTTCATTTTTGGTACGTGAAGATGATCATATATATATAGCATTTTATTTCTCAGGGAATATATATACAAAAAGAACAAAAGGAAATGTAGCAAATAATGAAATAAATAATAATATCAATAAGTATGGATTAATTAATTTGTGAAAATTATTGCAGGTTTGCAAATTACAGAGAGGTTTTCATATTACGGAGTAGCATCAAATATAATATCGTACCTGACCGGACCGCTCGGGCAGTCGAACGCCTCCGCCGCCGCCTCCGTCAATGCCTGGACGGGAACGTCCTCGATGCTACCGGTTCTGGGTGCGTTCCTCGCCGATTCCTTCCTCGGGCGGTACCGAACCATCATCATCGCTTCTCTTCTTTACATCATAGTATGTTTTCGATCTCATATTGTTTTCCTCCTATCTTGAAACTAATTTATAATATGCAGATGATATATGGTTTCTTTTAAGCATACAATTGCTAAGTCTGAGGCTTAAAAAAATGGTAAATGATATATATATTTTTTTTGATGAATTGTTGTGTGAGCATGTTGATGTGATACATGCTTCATGCATACGCAAGAAAAACAGCTAATTAATGATTTTGACAATTTTAACAACTAATAATAATATAAGAAAGTTCGAAAAAAAATAATAAAAAATAGAAACTATTCTTGAGCTTTTTTTTAGCTTGAAAATTTATATTTATTGAATTTGGATGTTAATTAATTGATACTACATCAAAGACTATTAAACTTCCAATTTAAATAGAACTTGGTATACAAATATACAATCAATTTATGACAACAAATGAATTAGAAATAGAAAGACCGGCTACATATATCAAAGTCCCAATAATATAAATACGAGGTAGTTGTGAAATTAAATCACCGGCTAAACATGACAACAAATCATGAATTAATTAGATCTGTCTTTATAATCGATTACGTACCAGAAAAATAACATACGACCAACTAAGTACTAACTGATTTCTGTGGAATGTGGAATAGAAAGAAAAAGTGAAGGATCCAGTCCAATCATCCAAAACAATGACAATATATACCAGTTGATAGCTCTTTTTTTTTTTTTTTTTTTTACTAACTGCTACCAACCATTTCAAAAAAAAAATAAAAAAAAAAACAACAACATTTCAACGGCAATATAATGCTTCCTCAAAAAAAATATTATGATCATTGGGTGCCGAAGGATTGGGCAGCTGGTTCATGTTTTTAAATCCATTAATTAAACAGCTGTAATCTAAAATAAAATAGAGAATTGTCTATTTGATTTCAAGTGGTGGAGGAAACAAGATGGCACAAGTTACACACAAGTAACTGAAGAATTAATTAATTAGCCATCAAAATTTGGGTTCAGAATGAAGTGAGAAAAGATGGTAGTTTCAATTGGAATTTGGAAAAGTGAACTAGAACACTAACCTCTTTAATTTGAAGCCCAATATAATCTTTTTTAAGCCCAAAATATTATCTAATGGTTTCCACCTCAAAAATTCAACACACACAAGTAAGCCCACAGACCAACAATTATTGACAAGTTATTGGTCTAACCCAATATAAACATGTAATTTATTTGTTTTTTTGTTGTATATGTACTTAAAAATTACTACTCCAGAAAGAGTGGTGGTATTGCAATGCTCTCAACCATGCCACGTCAAAACTTATCCAGAGCCTTTTGATTCACATCTATTTGTACGTTGTACTGATCTAATGGCCCCTATTTTTGATAAAATAATAGAACGAATAAATGTAAGCTGCTCAGCGGATGAATAAATACATGTTGTACCATTAATTACTTTTAAAGCAGCCTCATCAAATTCTTCATCTATTTTGATCTAATGGTTTATATGTTTTAAATAATCACATCATCAATATTATTAATCATTGATTTTGTTTAAATCTCTTCATCTATTTTGATCTAATGGTTTATATGTATTATCTTCCCATTTAATAAGATGAATGTGATACGTTTAAGATAAAATTTAAACTTAAAATAGTCCAATATTTATGTGCTATTATTTATAAATTATTGCATTATTATTATTATTCACATAAAAAATTTAAAATTTTGTTCAATTTTTAAAAAAAATATTTTAAATTATAAGCTTTATTATTATTTGATATCATATTTTGGGGCGAAGCCCGAGTTACAGCTCTAGTTAGAGTAATACCTAGTGTCCACATCCCTATAATAGTATATTAATCTTGGACCAACTGCTACAGTGTTATCTACAGTGATAACAACAGTAGCTTTTTTTATTTTTTATTTTTTAAACATTATAACATTGAGATAGAAAAGGAATTGGTTAGAGGACGTAGCAAGTAATTACACCAATGGTTAGAGGTGGCAAAATTTGATCCGATCCGAACAACCCGTCCAACCCGAGTTTCAGGGAAAGTCAAATTAACCCAAATCCGACCCGACCCGTGTTCTAGGGAAAGTGAGACTGACCTGAACCCGACCCAACCCGTGTTCCAGAGGAAGTGAGACTGACCCGAACTAGACCCGACACGAACCCAACCCGACCCGACTTGAATCCAACCCGACCGAACCCAACCTGACCCAGGAATAGAAGTGCAAAATCTGACCAAAAACGAAAAACCCGCTCGACCCGACCCGACCTGAACTCGAACAAGCCCGAACCCGAACCGGCCCGAAAAAATGCCGGCAGACGTCAACCCGATACCCGACCTGGACCCAGCAAAAATGTTGACAGCCGTCAACCCGATACCCGAACCCGAACCGTTTATAGAAAAAAGAGAGGTTCAGGTAAATGTTAACCATTTATATTTATATTCATATTTGATCAAATCGTACACAAAAGACCCAACGACAGTATGTTGGTACGTAGCCGTACTAAATACACCCCAATGCTATCTTATCCGCAAATCACAAATATAATACATCACGATACATATCTAATGACTTTAAAAAGTTTAAGAAACATTATAAGTTTTCCATCGTATCTGAACCGTTAAAGCATTAATCGGACGGCTCCTAGCTCCAAATTAGTGATGGAGCATCATTCTCCCCACCCTTTTAGGAGCAAATATTATAAAGTGAGTAAAGATAGAGACATATAAAGCTTAATAATTATTGCCGAAGCAAAGCGAGGCTCTCCTCTAGTATATTCTATTCTAGGGTCAATTACAAATTTGAAATAAAAATTATAAAATTTAATTATATGTTACAAAATTTGTACGTCTATATGCCTATAGACAAGTCTCTATATATGGACACAAGATATATTCTTAAAATTCATATCTTAGAATACATAATTGTTCTTATTTCTTCAAGCCTGATTTTTACATTAAATTCTAGGGCTATGGCATGCTAGCTCTCTCAGCTGTGCTTCCATACCTGCGGCCATCTACATGCAGTACTGGCACCGTCACCAATTCCGAAACTTGTCAGGCTTCGTCGTTCCAGATAGCCTTCTTTTACATCTCGTTGTATCTCGTAGCATTCGCGCAGGGGGGCGATAAGCCATGTGCGCTGGCATTTGGTGCTGACCAGTTCGACCCGAACGACCTGAAGGAGTGCCCTTCACGTAGCTCCTTCTTCAACTGGTGGTACTTTTTCATGGCTGTCGGAATTACCTCTGCTGTCATAGTGATGAGTTACATAGAGGACAATGTCGGTTGGGGGCTTGGGTTCGGGATCCCTTGTTTGATCATGGTGTTATGTCTCTTGGTTTTCTTGGCCGGGTCGAGTAGGTATCGACTCTACAAACCGAGTGGAGACAACTCGTTTGCGCAAATCTGGAAGAGCTTTAGTTTGCTATTAAGGAATCGATCTGCGGGTCATTATAAGACCGTTGTTGCTGAAGACAATATATGTGAGGAAGACACCGAGAGGCGAATCGAGGAAGCGAGAGGAGCGCTGCAGTTGCTACCAATTTGGGCCACGTGCCTACTTTACGGCACAACTTTTGCACAAATCTCAACACTTTTCAACAAGCAGGCAGGAACTCTAGATCGGTCAATCACGTTGAGTCTCCGAGTACCTCCGGCGGCAATTCAAAGTGCCGGTAGCATAGCCATCATGGCTTTCATACCGGTCTATGATAAGATACTTGTGCCAGTCATGAGAAAATTCTCAAAACACCCCACAGGAATCACAATGCTGCAAAGGATCGGTATCGGGATGGTGATCTCGATTTTGACTATGGCGGTAGCAGCCCTTATCGAATCAAAGCGGCTAAAGACAGCACAAGATTTCGACTTGGTCGACCAACCAAACGCCACAATTCCTATGAGTTGGTGGTGGATGGTACCACAGTATGTGCTGATAGGAACCAGTGATGTGTTCACAATTGTTGGTATGCAAGAATTCTTCTATGATCAGGTACCAAATCAATTCAGGAGCTTAGGTTTGGCTCTATACCTAAGTGTTATGGGCATTGGCAGTTTCATTAGCAGTTTCCTGATTTCAGTAATAGATAAAGTTACCAGTAAAAATGGTGGGGAGAGCTGGTTTTCAAACAATCTGAATAGAGCTCACCTTGATTACTTTTATTGGCTTCTTGCCTTCCTGAGTTCAATTGAGTTGGTGTTCTTCATCTACTTTGCCAAGGGTTATATGTACAAGAGGAAATGTGTTTAAATATTTTATTTAATTTCTTATGGGTTTAATTATTTTGGCCCTGTATAAAACTTTGTATAATAGTCATCTTCTTTTTTCTTTTTTTTTTTATGATACTACTTAAATCAAACCAAATGTATACTGCTAAATCCAATTACATATGTTCAATATCTATCCTTGTTCATTTGTGTTAGTCATTCTGATGGAATCATTTATAATGAGCGAAATACGTTATTGTTCCGTTAAATGACAATTTCGTTAAGTTGGAATTGAAAATTCATTATTTTTTCCGAGAAAAGAGTGAACCATATAAAGAAACAACAACAACAACAATCATTTGGCCTACGAGTTTCTCTCAAAAAAAAAAAAACAACAACAACAATCATTTTTCGGAACTATTGCATTTTGTTCAAATTGGTCTCTAAACTATTACTGATAGGGTCCAATCAGTCGGCCTAGGCCCGTGACCTGCATTTGGATTAAGGCGGCCCAAATACTACCTAACCCCACGAACTGGCACATGATCACTGCCACAGAAGATCTTCCGACATTTGCTGTACTTCAGTGTACTTTCGATGAAGAACATCATAAGGACAAGTGCACTTCAGTCGGGATTTTAGCCTATATGTAGGACCCTAGACCCCAAGGCTAGAGTTGCGACTCATACTCATAGGATAACCATTTGCTTTAAGCTCAGACCTTTGTATTAGGCTTTGTACTCTTTTTACCTTTAGCACGGTATAGTTCGGCAAAGGACTATCAATTACATTTGGTTCAAATTAGTCCTTAAACTATTTTTTGGTTCATATTGATCCTTAAAGTTATACGTTTGGTACATATAATCCCTCCCATAAACTTTTTTTATACTAATTGATACTGAAATCCATTCCTAAACTATATTAGTTAGCATAAATGGAAGTAAAATGAGGAGTAATACCAATTAAACCATATAGTTCAGAGACCAAATTGAACAAAAAAATAGTTCAATGACCAATTTAAACCAAATCCAATTGTTCATGAACAAATACTTAGAAAATGCAAAACAAATACTTAGAAATTTTTGAAAATAAAAAATTTTTGTATTCCCCAATATTTTCATATAAAGAATTTATTGAGTACCATAAATTGTGATTTCGGACAAAATAACAACAATTTGAGCCGTTAGCATTTCGGTCCGAAATGCTAACGTTAGTATAATAGTCTAGCTCATAATAATAATAATAATAAAATCCGCCGGAAAAAAAAAAAAATTGGTTCGGGAAACCGTGTTATCACTTGTCAGGTGTTATTGTGTTAACTTGTCATGGTGCATGCTCACAACGCCGAACACCGAGAATGGCACAGAAAATCAAGAAATGTCCTGTTTTTTTTGTTTTTGTTTTTTTTTTTGAGGAATGATTGCCCATCGTCTTATCAAGAAACGTCCTCCGGCTCATCTTATCATTATCCAACGTTACATACATGATACATTACACTGCCAAGCTGCTACTTCAGATAGAGATGCTTGATCTAATTAGTGTCTTATCTTATATAAAATATTTGCCAACTGGTATGGCTTTAGCAATACATTATTCATAAAATATATAAGTGTTTTGGTGTGCGTACCGGATTACTGATGACTTGAACGATAATTTATTGATTTTAGATAGATCTGTCTATGGCATTTTGTATTGAACCCCTCTATTTTCAAAGAATAACCTCTTCTGCATGCTTTTCTTGACAGCTCTGAAGAAATACATTGACATTATGACAACTGATTTGTAATTCTAACAAGGAGGATCCATTGACGATACTTATCTTAACACTCTACATAATAAACTTTTTTTAAGAAATTAAAATGTCCATAAAAAATGTTAAAAATGGAAAAAAATATTTAAGGATATATTATTTAACTTTTAGATTGATTGTATATCAAATTTTAGTCAATTTGAATATTGTTCATTGGCTTATCAAAATTCTATATACTTTTTAACAGTTGTAATTTAACGGTTTTTTAAAGAGCTATAAATTATCAATTAAATTGAATAGAATAAAAATAAATCTATAAGTCCAACAATTAATTATTATTTTTGAGATTTTTTTTTTAAAGTCCCAATGTTAAAATTGTCGAGATAAGTATTTCCAATGATCCCTCCTCTTTTCCAATATGAGCACGGAGTACAAACATAAGAAACCAACTGAAAATTTTCATTAATATTTTTTCATTATCTAATGAATCGCATATTAATTTTGGGTCAATAAAAGTTCATCTATTTGTAGTGTTCTCTGATTGGCAATTTATCAAGTTAAAAATGAATGTTTCAACCATTTTACACTCATGATAATAAAAAATGAAATTGTACTTAATATTATCCTATAAAATATATGAAAACCAGCGTATCCAATGCACCATCTAAGATTCTAAGTTTATACAATGTGAGGTTATTGCACTTTGCAAAGCACAGTGACTGGTGCGATTCGGCCTCATAACTCCTCAACTATAGCTCGAATGACCAATCCAAATTACTCATCATAATCTTAATATTGAAACCTAGTAGCGTACCAAAATTTTCTATTTTTAGAGTTTTCTAACTATTTTTTTGAATTTTTGAAAAATGACCCATTTTATATACAAAATTTTGTGTATTTTCTTTACAATTTTTTAAAAATCCAAAATAATAGTTAAAAAACTCTAAAAATAGAAAAATTCAGTAATCTATGACCACAGAAATGTGTATATGCTTTTAAATACCTAAAGCATACACTCGATCGCAAGCGCACGATCTCGTGTAATACGTTCAAGGTCGATCCATAGGGATGGAATTAATGCTAAACAGTGCTCTAATTGAATTCAAGTTCTAAGAGAAGGATATCTTTGGATTTAGAGTAAATTGTGGGGGGTTCAATCAGAAGTTGGTTAACACAAATCAAACAGTACTAAAACAACTAAAGGCTGAAATACAATTAATAAAAAAAAGGCATTCTCAGGGCTGTCAGAATTAGATTGGTCTCAGGATCAGTTGACTGCGTTCCGCAATACCTCTCTTGCGGAGGTCTTGCGGAACGCAGTGTGTTGGTTAGGGTTGCAAAACTGTCTGCGAACCACAAATCTCTTTAATAATCCGCAGTCAGTTTTGTAACTCCTATCTTACACTTTCTGTAACTGATTGCGGACCGCAGTACACTTAACGGAGAGCAGTTTTTGGTTCTGGTTGGTGTTCTGACTAACGTCGTCAATTCCTAAGCAATTCAGAGTTGGTACAAGTCCTCGGTTTTCACCTTTGGTCCTCCTAACAATTCTAAATCAATTCGAAACTCGTAGAATAGGTTCTAAACTACGTTCATGTCACTTGTTAATTCTAGGGTCCGGTTCGAGGATAGTCGAAACGCAGTTTCGCCTTACGGGTACTTTCGGATACAAATCAACCCAAGTCGTGCAAGCAATCAGATTTGGCCAAATGATACTACATTAACCAACTAGGTTTGTACATAACCTATAGGTTTACCAATTGAACAAACAAATCGCAAACATATAATAAAGGAAATCTCAAGTGATTATGAAAACAACATTAATCCACACATACAACTAATCCATCAACACAATCGTCATCATTCAAACCCTAAGAACTGATAGATCTACTCACTCATGACACAAGAAAACAAAGAAAGCAAAGAGAGAAAAAAGTTCATGGCGTAAAAGAACCGAAGAAGAATTCGAGGCGTCGAGATCTTCGCGTGGAGAAGGCAATCGCTTGACTCTCTTTCAACGGATGATGGATCAAGCCTTCTCTCCTCCTTCCCTGGTCTCTGGTCAGTCTCTCACAAAGGGATGCAAAGGATGGAATGAATGGATGAGCGAAAGATGCCCAAAACTGTCCAAAGGGATCGCCTTATATAGACAGTCTGTGCAGTTAACTCCTTGCGGATCGCAGGCACGGGGTTGCGGACCGCAAGGGCAAGAAAATAGCGGTTTCTGCTCCACAGGAAGTTTCCAGCGCCGATTGGAAGGTTGAATGTGCTGTAACCTCTGTCTGCTAGACACAGGAAGGGTCTTGCAAACAGCAGGAGGTTCACTCCAGGTCCAACTTGTCGTCTAAGGCTCCGAATCGCGTCCAATTGGCTCCAAAAGCCCGATTAACCTGAAATTTGGACAAAAGTAAAGAAGTAACTGGAATCTAGACATCTTACTACCTAAATGCAATTAAACTTATGAATTTTAGGCCAAAATACTAGTGCAAGTCTGATAAAATGCTTATATAAATGCGATGCATCAATCTACAAGATTTCAATATGTATATTGTGTTGGACAACTTGGATTGCACATTCGAGCTACAGTTTTGAAATAAAATGGTCAAAACGCACTATCTTAATGCGCTTTGCAAGGTACAGTAGCCTCACTAATGATTTAGTTCAATCTTGTATTCTTGTACAACTTCAAGTGTTATTTGTTTTATTATTAAAGCATGAGCAAAACCCTACACGTGTTTTCATCTTTGTGGTACAAAAATGCCGACAGTGTCACAGTACTCTTGACATTGACAAGATGATAATTAATGTGTTCAAGTTTTCACTCACAAAAAAAATAAAAATAAAAGAATGTGTTCAAGTTTCCGTCCAAATTAATCAGCAAGTTTGATTTGATTCCTCAGTGACAAAATATCATGTGGTTATGGCTATTCTTGATATATTTTGTGGGACCATATATAAATTATTTTTTTTTATCATTGTTCTTATTTTATTTGAAATTAAAATAGCACAACGCATGCATTACAATTAGAAATTTAGAATAGACGTCAAATAATTAGTTCATGGATAAGTATATATATTGACCTTATCCGCTCCATTAATAATTCTAGCTGGATATATAGAAGAAAATATAGAGCATTCTAAAACTTTGGGTTCCATCACATTCATAGCATGACATGCATGAAAGCAACAAGTATATGTAATGATCTTATATATATAGGAGGTATAGAAATTACAAGAGAATTCTGTCTTGACTGTCCTCGCAGATAATATATATGCGGCAAATTGTATGAGTGAGACTTGGCATCTCAATATCTGGTGCCCATATTTGTCAATACACAAATTAATTTGAACTATAGATTTAGTAATAGCCGTCGATACTTGTGCTAATTTAAAGTACCACTACATTATATTTTCAAATAAATAAATAAAACAAATGAACACAATAACATTTTATGGGTAATATAGTAATTAATGAACATTAATATTCGCATAATACAAATAAGAGTTGAATTATGGTACTATTAATAGTACAAATTTTACTGTACTATTGGATTTTGACTTATATCTCCAATTTTAAAAATTAATAATCGATCCAAACCGCTCATTATCTTTGTATGATGTTGTCTTTCTTTAACAACCAAGGCCGTCATAGAGTGCAACTATGCTGACGGCTGTTAAATTAAAAGATTAAGGAAAATGCTATGGGGATACCGCAAAAGATACTGTCGGGGATACCATTAAACATTGATTGCCAATAAAAAATGTGATAAGTTGAATATTTAGGAGGTTAAGGTGAATATTTAGGAGGATAAGCTGAATAGTTAGGAAGTGTAATGCTGCAAGTTAAATTAAGAGTAGTTTTTATTGGCTGTAAATCAAAATGTGTTAAACAAAATGTGTTAAGTGTAATGCTGCAATTAGGTTTCTATTATGTGGAGTTTTTATTGGTTGTCAAGCAAAATGTGTTAGGTTGAATATTTAGGAGGTTAAGGTGAATATTTAAGTTTAGTTGAATTGGTCAAAGATCATAGTATCCCAACGATATCCTTAGCGGTATCCGAATATCTAGACTGATATAATATAATTAACTGAATAGTACAACGGAGGGCAATTTGTTTCAAAATTAAAAATCATTATTTTCAGATTTATTAAATGATCCTAAAACATTGTCTTACATAAAAAAAAAAAAAAAACTAGTACGAGCTTAAAGAGAGATATTTTAATTAAAGGGAGATGATAAGTGTTTCTTAAAAAAACTCTTTATCCATTTGCAATACATTTTTAGTTTAAAATTCTTTTTTTGAATACAAAAAGTCACTTTTACCTATTGCAATTCACGTTTTTAACTGAGGAAAAGACTTATACCTATACAATAGAAAGATAAATAATAAAAAAAATTCACTCAAAATTGATGAGAACATGATAAATAAAGAGAAAATATTACAAATTTAGCTTGGGAAAGATAAGAGGGAAAATTAAGAGGGACAAAAATAATTTTTCTTAATTAAAAACTCAGATGATATGAAAATAAAATATCGGATGAGAGTTTTTTATAGACATTTAAATTTGAGTAGCTTTACTCTTATCTTTATCTCATCTTTATCTCAAAAAATATCGGTTGTTAGTGAAACGGACAAATTTCATTTTCTTGTTAGCCCTCCAAAAAACAATCCCATCTCATTTCCACCGATTACAACAAATCGAAGGTTGTATGAGTAAAAGGGGAGAATTGAAAGAATTCTAGTGACATCGAATCGAGGATGGATATGCTCGAAACCGCCTTCTCCTCTTCTCTTCTATCCTCTTCCCCCCTTTCCTTCCCTGTGATGGTCATGGAAGCTGATGTCTCAATTCTCTCTCGACTCTTCGGAGCTCCTCTTGCAATTGCCGGTACCCAATTTTGTATACCCAAAAAGATTCCCAATTTTCTGCTGATTTTCGATTGTGGGTACTTTTTTTTCTGGGGAATTATGCAAGATCTCACCTTTTTTTTGGACTCGAATTGCAGAATTGGAAGGTGTATCGTGCAATAAACTCGCTCATTGATTGAAGATTCTGCGGATATCTCGAACTAGTGCTTGTCTTTGTCTGTTTTGTGCTTCAAACTTGATCGAATTGCCCAAGAAGAGGTCTTGGTTTTGTGGGTTTGGAAAGGGGCAATTCAAATTCAAATTCAAATTCGAATTATGGGTTTCTTGAGGTTGAAAGGGGGAGGAGGTTTCGGCGAGTTGGGTCGTGTGATTCTCCTGGCAAATGTGTTGTGGTTGTGCTTGATGGTGGGTTTGGTTTCTTCCAATGTGGTGCTAATGGGCGACAACGTCACTCTCTCTTTTGATGATGTGGAAGCAAACTTTGGTGGGTGATCTCAATTTTTTAGTACCATTTCCTAATTTTGTTTTTTTGTTTTTTTTTTTAAAAAAACTTGTCCTTTGTTATTTAGGCTTGATGTGTGTAACTAATTCCTTTAGAGAAAAGAGTTCCTTAATCCTCGAAAATCCAGCGTACTGTATTGTACTGAACCGTGCTTCTCGGTTCTGTGTTCCCCGAACAACCTAAATGCTAGTTTCAGTGTTATCCAAATGCCAAGAACTAATACAAATTGTGTGGCTCAATTGTTCTCACAGCATTTCCTTTTTACTTTTGTTTTCTGTCGGTTTATTCCTGATATTGTTGTTGTATCTGACAGCCCCTGCGGTGAAAGGTTCGGGTATATGTGGGTCAGTTTACGTAGCTGATCCCTTGGACGCATGCCATAAGTTAACCAACGAGGCACCAAAAGGTCGTGGTCAAGATCTCCCATTTGCCCTTTTAATCAGGGGGAATTGCACATTCGATGAAAAGGTCAGGAATGCCCAAGATGCTGGATATAAGGCCGCCATAGTGTATGACGATGAAGACAGTGGTTCTCTAGTTTCAAGTAATCTTTTTCTTTCCCATTTACCTACCGTCAATATGTGTTGTTTTCGGTTAGAAATATTTTTCCTTTTCAGTGTTTTATATGAATCTCTTTCCATTTATCTATCTTATTCTTATGCAAACTACAAAATGTACAGTGGCAGGTAGTTCTGCTGGTATACACATATACTCAGTATTCGTCTCCAAGCACGCTGGTGAAACCCTAGCTCAGTATGCTAATCGGTCTGATGTACAAATCTGGATCATACCAACATTTGAAAACTCAGCATGGTCGATCTTGGCAATCTCCTTCATTTCCCTTCTCGCCATGTCTGCAGTCTTGGCGACCTGCTTCTTTGTCCGGAGGCACAGGATAAGGAGGGAGAGGCCAGAGAGGGACCCAGATGTTAGAGAATTTCATGGCATGAGCAGTCAGCTGGTGAAAGCCATGCCGAGTGTGGTTTTTACGGTGGTGTCAGAAGAGAATTGCACTGCTAGTACCTGTGCCATTTGTCTCGAGGATTACTGTGTGGGGGATAAATTGAGGATTTTGCCATGCCGCCATAGTAAGTATTGCATTTTTTTCCATAAATAACAAGGATTCCTATCTTTATTTTTTTTAATTCAAGTTAAACAGTCTCGCAATTCAATTTTGCGGAGTATTGATGTTTTTCGATGATATGCTGTCATACTCATTTTAGTTCCGTATATTGACTCATGTCTTCTCCCTATTTTTATTTTGTAATTCATACAATTTAGAAGCTATAATTGGATATACTTTCCTAAAAGAATAGACCTATGAATTTGTTCCTTGAACATTAGATTTGTTGAAATCAAAAAGTCCTTTTTGGGAATACCGTGGAGCTATATATGATGTCTTGCTGGTATTTGCATATCAGTACCTATTGGCAAGCAATTATGAATAGAACTCCAGCAGCACAACCAATGAAAATAACAGCTGCGGGGAAATTAGCAGAGTAAAGGCATTGAAAAGTACTCTTGCAAAACTGTGCTGATATGGTTCAGTTCCAGGGGAACCTTGACATATTTTGGTAATGCTTTGTATGGTATACTGCATGCACTAGTATACTTGTTTTAATCTGAGTACAAGTTTTCAATTAAATTAGTTCGTATTCTTCACACAACCTTGTTAGTCGGTAAGATTAGAAAAAAATAATAATTAATGAGGAACTAATGAACTTTAAATTTGGAAATGTCCCTTCACAGAATTCCATGCAATGTGCGTAGACTTGTGGCTCACTTCTTGGCGAACCTTCTGTCCAGTTTGCAAGCGTGATGCGATGGCCGGTTCACCATTTCCCCCTCCCCCAACCGAATCCACTCCACTCCTCTCCCCTTCCCAATCCTTCCACTCGAACCATTCCTCCAACTCCATTCAAATAGCCCGGCCCCCTCGTTCCGGGTCCATCTCCCGCACTTACACTCCTATTTCTACACCATCTCGAAACCCTAACCTGCCTAGACATAATTCCCCTTCCCCTTTTAACTCGTACCATGGAGCCCGCCACCACCAGTCTCCACCAATTTCCATCAGTAGAAGCTATGCTGATTTGCGTGGAATGTCAACCTCCCAAAGCTATGCCGACTTCCGAGCCATGCAATCGTTCCACTCATATCGTGGGCCCAATGCGTCATCCCTTCACCTTGCCTCCCCTAACTCTTTGGGTTTTCTGCCTTCATCATCACCAATCAACAACCGCTATGCATCCCCGTATAATATTCCTGGGTCGAGCGTCGGCTCCTCAGGTTATCTTGTTGGTTCATCAGGCCTACCGCAGTCATATCTGAGGCACGTCGAGTCCAACACTAGCCTGTCCGGGATGGCGTCTGCACAATCGTTGCCAGGGTGTTGAGTAGTCAATTTCCAACAAACTGGTATTTCTCGTGAGAACTTTCTTGTGAGATGCTCTTTCATGCCAAATCATGAAACAGTATCTGAAACGCATCCTGTGCTTTACGGAAAGTGATGCCTACCTGCTTGAAGAAATGAAAATTTCGAGTCTGTAAGAGCTTGATTGTGAATTAATGACTAAAATTTATGATCTCGGGTGAATTTATGTTTTGGGGCTGGTTATTGAATTGGCTCCTGAGTGTATATAGAATGCGGCATGGCTGAGTGTAGTCTTTTCTTTTTCATTGTGTTAGATAGAGGTTTTTTATTTGTTTGAAGACTGTAAAATCTTTTGTTTGCTCTTGTATTTAGTTGATAATTTTATAGCCTTGTTGTTCCAGAGCCATGTGTTGTGTGCTTGTAGTGAATTCTTAAAGTTTAAACTCTCATGTAGATAGGAATCCTTGTAGTGAGTTTTTTTTATTTCTAAATTTGTATTCTCTTAAGGGTCTGTTCATTTGTCATTAAAAGAAAAGAAAAATTGTTTTCCATTGAAAACAATTTTATGAGGGAAAAGTTAATACAATTCCTTGTGTTCATTTGAAAGGAAAAAAAGTTACAGTTTCTTTTCCGTATGTTTGTTTGTAAGAAAAATAAAATGTGAAGGAAATGTTAGTAAACCGCTAATCTAGGAATATGTTTACTTTACTGTTGACAGAAATAATTTCGATTATTTACTTCTTTGATAAATACATTTTTTTTTATATAATATATAATTAGTAGTACACTCGCATGACCAGCGGGTTTTGTTATTTTAAATACAAAAATAGAAGATAAAAGTTTGCATTTGTGTAATATAAAACTATAAATTCTAAAATTATAGAAAATGAAACATAAGTGCTAGATAGAGGTACAACCCATAAAAGATGAAATAGTTGTGATCGACCTTCAAAATGAGTCATTTGGCAAACTCATATCAATTACAGCCACACTTTCAAGATGTCAAAAATCTCAGTTCCTTTAATTGAAATGCACACTTCTTGTAGGCACTACCTGCCGGCACATTGTGCTCCATCAGTGGGCATTCACTGGATGCCTAGATCCTGAAATGCACTATTAGCAAAGAAGTTGATTTTGGAAATGCCCAAGCAATCTACCTTGCTGCAATGTTCTAATGCTTTAAGTATGACCAGCGAATACTCCATTTCACATTTTATTTTTTATATGAATGCCCATAGGCTTGTACTTAACAAAATGTTCAATTACAGAAAATTAACATTAATATCTCTTAACACGGTACAATACCGGGATTTTAGTGGGCTAGTCCCTTTCTCCATAAAATAAACTACTCAAGCTACTTAGCAACTTGCTAGAAAATCAGAAAATTGAGACAGAATTTAAAACATTCTAAACCAAATTAATTACATCCTTGATTGGTCCTCAATCTGCTGTGGTAACAACCGTATTACCCTTCCATTTGGTCCACCTAATTTGAACTTCGTGGTATCCAATTGACAAGGAATTTGTTATGCCACCAGGAAGCTTGAGACTGGTACCCCACTAAAATTTATTCATATTCTTCTTGCCATATTTGCAAGAGTTCCCACTGGCCTCCGTGATGGACTTTGGGTCTTTGCTCCATATTTTTCTTTCTCAGGATCTGTACAAGGGTATTTTAGTATGTATAGAGAATTACCTGGTTATGATCTTGGCTAGTATACACACCTGGTTATGATCTGTACAAGGGTATTTTTTACCACTTTGTACGGTGACTAAAGTCCATATTTGCTTCTAGTTCATCTCCAAAATCACTTGATGTAAAAGTAAGAGTCATCTTTTTCACTGATAAATATACCGCCATCAATTTCACTTAAGCTAACTTCCAAAGGCAAAAGTATGGTAAAAGAATTATGATGTTCAAGTACTGGGCTGTAAAAGTTACTGGTTTTAAAACGTCTAATTCATTCTAATAACATGTAACTCCTGTTTCAATTGTGCTATTACAAGACTTAAGTGCAATTTCTCTTTTGACATTACCACAAATTAACAAGAATCACAAAATAAATTACAAGAAATCATTGACAGTGCTATTAATAACTGATTCTGTAGCATCAAACGTTCCCCAAAGAAACAACTAGCAAAAATCAGTATCTCCATTATAATTCAGCCGAAATGAACATGCCACACCACCAACTATCGCCTAAAATATCGAAATTAAAGCGAAAAATAGAAAAAAAAAACTACCACACAACTGGCTCAAAAAGGTCACAACTAGGTTTCCATCTGCCTTCAGCTTCTGGAGTGAACTTGGTTCCGTACAACTCAATCCTTGTTGAAAGATTGATCAGAAGAGGACTGGAGGAGAATAAATATCGCGGGAGAGGAGGATATGGAAGAAGAAAGCGCGGGAGGGGAGAAGCCGTCGCTAGAGTTCTAAAAATAGGCACGGCGTAGCCCAATTCCGGCACGGCACGGCACGACACGACACGGGTACTGATGGAAACGGCATGGATAAAGCACGGGAACGGATACGGCACTGGTCATTAACCCTGCCGTGTCTTAACCGTGTCGTGTCTGAGTTTTGACAATTTTGGAACGGCACGGAACGACACGCATAGTGTTCCAGAAACGGCACGGCACGGAACGGTTGTCAGACACGACACGATAACGGTACGGAAAACGATAGATACGGCAAAAATAATATAGGTGGCACGGATAGGTTGCGGATAAAAAACATGTATAATTATATCTATGTTTCAAACATAGCAGGTCCCAAATTCCAAAAAAAAGAGGTGAGATCATTTATAAAACATTATATAATTATTAATTAAGACAGTGTTCATTTACTATAGTACTTTTTAATACTTTTATATGTTTTCTAAATTTTTTATTATGAATTTAAAAAAAAAATAATTTAATAATTTTTTGAGTTAAATTTTAATTTATTAAAACAATTCATATTTTTGGATTTTTTTCAATTTTTTATGTTAAGAACGAGTGGGCATGTTTAGCACGGTTAAACACGTGGATACGACACGGTAGGTCACGTATCCGATTGGACACGGCACGAATAGAGCACGACACGAATAAGTCACGGCACGATAGACACGGTGTATCTTATCCGTGCCGTGCCTCCTCGTAATTTTTGGTACGGCACAGCACAGCACGAAAAAAATATTAATAAAAAAAAAGGCACGGCACGACACGGCACAAAAATACGGCGTGTTTAGACACGGTACGGCACGGAATGACACGATTTTAGAACTCTAGCCGTCGCTCCGTCTGATTTTCCTTTTCGTTTTCTCCCAAAAAAAGTGGAAAACGAAAAGGAAGGGTTTTCAGTGAAATCCGGAAAGGAGGTTTCCGTGGAATCGGTATTTAATATCAAATGAACAATCGGAAAGAAGGTTTCCACATAAAACAACTTTCCAAGTCTATTTTACGTCCAAACGAACAGACCCTTAAAGAAAAAAAGTAATTATTTATGATAATTTTGAATTAAAAATTATCAAATGCACAAAGAACGTTTATTAAATTTCATGTGATAGCCCATCAAAATTTCATACATTTTGCAATGACTATAATAATTTTATACATTTCATGTGACAGCCCATCAATTTAAATTTCGTGTGATAGCCCATTAAAATTTTATACATTTCACAGATTTCATGCAGTTTTTAAATTTGAACTTTTTTTAATCTTCAAGATTGTCACGATTGGTATTGTCATTTGAGCCATTCCATTAATTAATTGCTAGTCGAAAATTTTTAACCAAACCTAGCTCAAATAAGCCCGATAAACATGTCACGAAATGTAATGATACGAACCATCATCGTAATCAATTCTAAGGAAACAAAATTTTTTTTCTCAATAGCGAGGGGATAACAAATTAGCTGAGCACTTTAAAGTACACCAGCAACTAAACCTCAAACCAAAAAAGGGAATTACATCTACAATGGTTTCTGATGAAGCGTCCATATTGGCCCCACGAAATTGACTCAGGGCCAACCTTTCTATAAATAACCGAAACACTATTATTCTATGATTCCTCTTTTATGATTCTTCTCTTTCTGAAAGGCTTCCTCGAAGAGCTACCGGGGGCACTGTGGGCTTGGCGCCTCTGCTCCTTCCGGTTCTCGGCCTCAGTAACCGTGCGTCTCATGATTGTTGCCTTGTATACTGGTTTAGGCAAGTGCCTATGCCTGAGATCAGAAAAAAAAAAGTTACTTGTATTACAACTTCCACGACATGAATCTGTACTTTTTGGCCAAGATACATTCATTTTCAATTTGTGCATAAAGTCATCCAAAATATTTTTCCAATATTCTCTGGACATAGGACCCCACGATTATAGATTTGTAGTGCTTGTGACAGCAGTGCATCAGATATCATATGAGATATTGTTCTCAACATAGCTTTACTAAACATACTGCTTGGCTTAAATGCTGGTCAAGTCGTCAACATCACAAAGGAAATATTGTTCTCAATAAATGGCAAGGACTTATCATGCTTGTTCCTGGAGATTCAGCAACTGATTTTGTTCTTTTGAGAAGATTTGAAGAGTAAAATTTGACATTACCCATTATTTCTCCATGGTTCAAGGTTATAATGCAAGTATGCAATCAAAAGGCATCATATTTATTTTATGAGCTTGTGAAGATTACTATCAATAGAATGATTAAATTGATAAGAAACTGATAATTTCCTTGGCAACCCACTGCCAAGTTTACAAGGGGGGAGAGAGAGGGAGAATTACTTGACAATGCGTCTGATCTCAGGTAGATGCTTAAATCTGACCTTCAATGCATCATGGTACTCATGCTTCCTCTTTTCTCTTGGTAGTAACTGAAATTATATATACATACACATTAGCATTTCACAGATTAACTGTGACAACTGTCTCCATTCAGACATCTAAGATGTTGAGCAAAGGTGAGTCTTGGCACATGGATATTACTCTCTACTATCTTCCAGTTCCACAAATAATCAATAAAAACTTAATTCAGCACAATGAGCCCAAACAAATCTCAATCATCTCTCTATAATTAACCCATTTGCAAGTTTAGCACGCATTACACAATGCATGAACGTTACTCAACACCCTTAAGCTTTGATCAATATCCATAAATAACATCAACAAACCATATTCACAAATTGAGCATAATATATAAAAACGGAGAACTGGGATCGAAGTTGATCCAATAAGCTTCTAAACTGGTACAGCAATCCACGGACAGCCGAAGTTGGTAACAAAACACCAAAAAGTGATGATTAGATTATGCCATAAGAAAGAGTACACTTACAACTCCAAGCTGTTCTGAAGCTTTTGACTTCCAAAGCCGAAGATTTGTGTCATCACTTCCAGATATAACATATGAAGCATCACAACTGTATCTTACGCAAAACACCCTACAAGTATATAAATATACCATAGTTTTTAGTACAGAGCCAAAACAAAAGGTAACTAAGCCAAAGAACTGTACAGATTGCAATAATATCATTTTTTTTTCTAAGACTCTACAATTCTAGTCTGCCCTCTGATATTTATCTGTATTCGACAACATTAAAATCCATCCATTCTGACCAAAGAAGCATTGCCAATTCAGCCGAAGGTAAAAATGGCAAATAAACTAGATACTCTTACAGTCGATTAATGACATGACAAGTGAAGGGAAAGGGGGGAACCTTTGCATCCGCTTGGTATGGTAAATCTCACGACTATGGTCTCCATTGTAATTGAAGATCCTCACCTACAGATATGTTAAGTTAAACCAATATTCTTAAGGTATAAAAAATATTAAATGTCTGAAATAAAAGATGATGAAAATTATTACAGTTCTATCATAAGAGCCCGTAACAAATTCACGGCCTGTAGGAGAGTAATCCACATCCATCCTGAAACAATGTTAACATAAGGAAACAATGAGCAACAGAAAGTATACAAATGGTTCAAGAAGTATCTTCTTCACTCACACAGCAGATACGTGGTCCTTATGCACCACCTTGGCTTCATCAAGTTTCCTTGCATCAAAAGTGTAACAGTTGCAATCTTCATTTGCCTGCATAAATTTAATTTAAATATAAAACAAGATAACAGCAAGCATGACTTGAAAGATAGGAATTCTACACTTGCAAGGATGAGGACTGTACCGCGGTGAAGTTAAGAGGTTCCATTGGGTTCCAACATATAGAATTAGTTTTTGTCTGCATCGAGGAAAGACCAAAGCATGAGGGTCAGAGCAGCATACGCATGCTATATGCATGACTTTTTAGATAAGAATATAGAATTAGAAGATAGACATAAAAATATTACCTGCATTATAACTTTTTTGAATGGAGATGATGTGCGGAGGTCGTACAGTGTGATTCCACGGTCGCTACAAAAATATTTTCAAAGTTGAATGAAACACAATAAGAAGCAACCCAACTTCTTCAGGACTAAAGGCTTTGTTATTGTCATTGTAATAAAAATATAGCTGCTCCAATCGGTTACAAAACAACTCAAAACTATAGCACAAGTACGGCCTGTTCAGAGTATTTTTGTCGTGCGAGTCCAACCTTTCAAAACCCAAAAGATTCATATGACATAAACTTTCAAGAAAAATATTCCAATTTTCAACGAAGTTTGAGACATGCAGTCAAATAGATTTTGGGAAGGAGATTATATACCTAGATGAGGTAGCCAACAAATTAGGCTCACCAGGATTAAACCGAACAGAAATCACTGAATCATTTCCCCACTGAAATGTGCTTATTGGCTCCGACCTATACTCAAAAAGAAAAAGAAAAATGAAAAGAAATATAAGGACATAGTGTCATTTACACTTGAATGTACCATACAAGTAAAACAAACAAGTGATAATATACTACCTGTTGTGATCCCAAACATCAACTTGTGCACCAGCTGTTGCAAAAATACTAGAGTCCCACTGATGATCCACGCCCCTATTTGTATTTCAGTGGGAAAAAAAAAACATTCAGAGAAAACTAAGTTCATAACATTATTGTGTAGCATATTTCTCGAGAATTCCAACTTGCTTTTGCTAGGAGAACAAAATTTCCTGGCATTGGCACACATCCTACAGATACAATACCCAAACAAGGTTGGCATTCAGCCTTCTCTCTTCTACTACTACTAACCAGTTCAGTGATTGTAAGCTATGGTTCTTACTCAGTCAAGCACAAAAGGAGAGAGAAAAAAGGGTAGAAGAAAAAGGCCAAAGAAAGAATGATGCTAAATGTAAGGCATATAAACTAGTGCACACGACCAGAATAATGATCGTATGTCCAGCTTATTGAAGGTTAAAGAAAACACAAATATATTGAATGACATGTGTCAAACAAAAACAAATAACAATTATAAGTTCTAAGATTTAAAATTTTGACTTCACAATGCTCACCAGAAAGCATGCTTCCAAGTGTAGACTGCCAATGGCTGAGAAACAGAAGTAAAGAAAAGGATTAATCATAAAAGAACAGAAACAGAAGCAGAAAAAGGATTGAATATTGAACATTTAAGTCTAAAAGGTCATGCGAACAGAACTTGTAGTACATAAGTAGCAATGAAGTAAAACAGGCCACCTTTGAAGTGTCTTCAGTTGAATCATAATTGAGAGAAGCGATTTTCCACTGTCTAACTCTGTATTCAATAAAGGCTAACAAAATCAATTAACAAGGGACAAAGATAGCCCATACATAATCACTAAAAGTAGGACATTTCTAATACACCTCTATTTATAATACATATATTACTCCTTCCAATATAATCCAATTGTCCAAATTAACCACCAAAAAAACCCACCCAAGATTCACACAGGACGCTGCAAAAAGATTAATAGGGTATTTTTGCAAAAACTACAGGGGTCAATTTCCCTTAAGAGAAAAGGCCAAAAAAATTGCATAATAAAAATGATTAATAGGGTAATTTTGCATAATAAATTGTAATGGTAGTTAATTACCCCCCATATTTATATACTTAAATCTGCAATCATTCCTACTGCCTGGGAATGGAAAAAGAAAAAGAAAAAATTGTATTGACCCACGTGCAATCAGTGCCACATGATACGAGAACCTCTCCGCTGGTGGATGATGTCAGACCTCTCACTGCCCCTTGGTGTCCTGAGAACTGACAAACGGTTTTCCTGTTTTTTTTACAAGAAAGTCAATAGAGCTCTTCAATAATTTCTAATAAGTGTAGGTCAACCTGAGTAACTGGAAGGAGGTACAATGTTATAGAAAACTTCCAAGTGCACCAAAAATCTCACAACATATGTTATGCCGACAAATGTAATATAACAACATCACGCTTCATATCTCTATTTTTCTTTCAGAACAGGGTGGTCACTTCAAAACAATTATCTTGACAATCAAGATAATAGTTTTGCAAATTACACATCAAATAAAACAAGCTTGAAAATTATAAAATAAATTTTGATACTCATCAAGGACTAATAATTGTCAACTTATACTTGATGTCTTGCTATTAAAAATATGCTTGGATGTTAGATAAATAATCTGGTGTCTGTTTACTTCTCCTTGTGTTCTCTTACTGTTTGTCAGGAGTGTTCAATTAAATAATTTGTCTAAGATTTAACAAACTTTCTCAAAAAAAATTAAACGGCAGCAAAATCAGCAGGAAAGGTACCTTGTAGCCAAGTCCCATTGGCGAATATCTGCCAAGAGTAAACAAAAAATATACAAATTAGGATTCGTTTAGAAAGCCTACAAGGCCACTAATGAGTATCATTTAAACAATGATTAAAGATTTGGTTTATGACACAAGCAATCGATTTGAGGCCTCGTAAAAAAACAAGAATCACTTGCAAGACCAACCATGCGACCCAAACATTAGTTTCTTATGACTATATAGGATTCAGATTATACATATAGATAAGTAACTAAAGATGTTGAGTTATTGTACCTCCATCCATGGATCCAGAAAATACCGCTTTCAAATGATTAGGGTTTTTGGCCATGCAAGAGACCGCATCAATATGTCCGTCCATTGCACCAACAAATGGTCTAGCAAATATCTACCAAAAATAAAACAGTTCAAAAATAGAGGAAAGAAATGAACAACAGCATGAAATTGAGTCCTATGTAGTTCTGCTGATGTACATTTCAAAATAAGATACTTGGTAATGTGACTGTAATTTTGCTATCTGAGTTCTAAGCACTGGCGGATCCACATTCATTCAATGGGGTTCAATGTCCCCCATTCAATATCCAAATTGTACAAATTTATATAGAATTTGCCATACCACACAAGTAATTCCTTAAGAAAATATATATTTGAACCCCATAAAAATATAAAGATTATTCCGTTGTGAACCCCATAATTCTTTTTTTATTGTTATATTGTGATTATTATACATACCATAAAATTTAGTATAATAATTGAACCCCACATAAAAATATTCTGGCTCCGCCCATGGTTCTAAGCAACAATTGAAGCAAATATATTTATGTTGTTCAGCTGCAAACACAAATGACTCTTCTGAAGGGATCTATTGAAATACATAGGTAAAGAAATTAAATTATACCTTCTCCAACTTGGCAGCATTGAGAGCTCTAGTGTACTCCACGGCCTTCTCTTGCGTATGCAGATTCGGATCGTAGTTCCTGAACACCTTCTGCTCAAATTTGTTCATTCACAATCCCAATATTAACAAAAGCAGGTGCATATATTTTCTCAATTACGAGGTTCAAGTAAGGAAGCAAGCAAGCATTAATTAAACTAAACGGGAAACCCTTACTTGCAAATCCTTGCTACGCTCCCGCGTGAAATCCTCCGTCGACCGCGAAATCACCTTCACCTTCATCGTCGCCGCACCGCAAGTACGCCGCCGAAGAAGAACTCTCTAGGCTATGGCCGGAGAGAAAGAGCGACGGGAGGTGGCGAGTGGCGACGGAGAGGAAGAGCAATCAATCAATCAATCGGGGTTTAGGGTTTTTAGGGTTTGGGTCCGTGGGAAGGAGGACAAGGGAAGAAGATTTTAGTAAACTAAACGAACACTGAACAGAACTAACAATGGCTTCCTTCCTTCATCAGGATCGGACGGACAAGATGGTTTCAAGATTCGGACCATTTGATGATCATTTGGGCCGCAATATGCGACCCATACGGCCCATAACGAAAGATCCTTTTCCATTGGGAAGTAATGATCAGCATACTGGGCCTCTAGCAATGATCTCCTCAACTAGATAAAAAGAGTACAACAGGTTTCTTTTCTACTCAATGTGGTATCCATTTTGGTAACTTTTAATTTTAAATGTGCAGTCTTAATAGAACTCCACAGTCCACACGGTCGAAGTCTTTTTTATATAACTAATCTGCACCTAAAATCTCAATTTTGTTCTGACAGTTATGGTAAGAGATTCCAATTTTATGGCAGTTGTGGTTATTTAAGAGTGGGAGTTGAGTTATACATAAAGGATAGGGGATAGGGTGACAACCGCAACAACGGATGCTCAAACAAACATAAATAAAATCTTTCAAATAAAAAAATTTTGTACAATCATGTTGTCAAACTCATAGATTGATTGCATGTGTTTCAAATTTTGACCAATTTGAAAGTTGTTTGATGCTATATCAATCTATGGGTACAAGGCTTGAGGTACATGAAACTTTTCCATATACTAGAGCTATAACTCAGGCTTTGTCTCGAAAAGTGTTATTAAATAAATAACTAAGAATTTTATAAAATTTTAAAATATTAAAGAAAACTTAAAAAATTTTGTAAATATTTTATGTAAATAAATAATAATAATAGTACAATAATTTACAAATAAGCACATATATAAATGTTGTACCATTTTAAGGGTTAAAATTTGTTTTAAACATGTCATATTCATTTTATTTAATGAGGAAAGGAAAAACAAATGCAGCCCATTGGATCAAAGTAGATGAAGAGTTTCAAACAAAATCAATGGTTAATAATAGTGATGATGTGATATAGTTGAGGTGTTTAGAAATCTATCCCTCTTTATGAAAGTATAGATTAATACTTATCTGGACTGAGGGTAAATTGCCCAAATCTGCAGCTCGAGCCACTAACGAGCCGGCTCGCTAGCTCATTTAATTAAACGAACGAGCTCGCACATAGGACAGCTCGGTCCTATGGGGCTCGCTAGCTCGTTTAATAAACGAGCCAATCAGGATTGTCCATCAAGATATCTGATTTACATCCGTCCGTTGATCATCTGACTATATAAGCGTCAAAGTCCTAACCCCAAACCCATTCTTCTCCCTTCCCAGCCGATCCTTAGTCCTCACTCCTTTCCTCCTCTCTTTCTCAGTGCACGGGATTCTCAAGGGTTCAGTTCATTAATCATTGAACCCAGTAAGAAAAAAAAAAGAAAGAGGTGCTGCATTCAACAATCCCAGGCCGCGCCGTTGGTGTTGATCTGCATAGTCGTTCGTCCACACCTCCCGGCCCGCAGATCCGTCGCGCCGTCCGTCCACGCCGCCTGTCTGCGCCACCTGTCTGCGCCGCCCGTCCACGCCTGCCGCAGCCCGCAGTCCCGCAGATCCACCTCGCCTTGATTTTTGACGAGCTAAATGAGCTAAATGAGCTGGCTCGTTTAATAAACGAGCAGTCTTGAGCTTGGTTACCTAGCTCGGAGCTCGTTTGTTAAACGAGTTGGCTTGGCTCGCTCTCTTAGCGAGTGAGTTTGCACATACCCCAGACCGAGCCAGCTCGGCTCATTTACACCCCTAGCTGCTCCAGAGCTCTCTCTCTCTCTTTTCTTTTCTTTTGTTTTTTTTTTTTTTTGAGAAAAGCTCCAAAGCTCATTAACTGGAGGAGACAAAAAGTTTATTCAAATTTGAAAAATCTGACATGTACTCTAAAAGAATCTGACATAATGCTAATGCACCAGGCCAAGTGGCCAACTAGAGACTAAAGACGATAAACAAACAAGACACGCAAGCAAGAAACTGAAGGACATTAATTGGAGATAAGAATCATTACCTTATATACCTACAGGATTTTTTTAAAAAAAAAGGAGTACAATATTTTTTCTTTAAACTTATCTACACCGACCACTCAAAGTTGGTTAATCAAAATTTCATAATAAAACCCTCCACTCTAATAATTAAATATTTGACCACTTATTCGCAACTTGTACGATAAAACATAAAAATCGTAAATACCAATATACCAGCGCAATGTATTTTCATTAGGGAGGTGATACACAGATATAGAAAGGTATACACACTACGCAACACTACACAGCGAGGCATATCCTTTTCATGAACCAATTCCAGAGATCGTATCAAATTCACCTTTCATCATGATACCATAGGAAAGGTTCCAGCAACAAACTTCACATCCAATCCCGCGAATCAGCTTTGGAGTCCGGACACAAATCTTTAGTCCCACCATCGTCAACAATATCATTCCCGAGCACATATATGTTCTCCTGTCAGCCGTTTTCATCACCGAGCTCAGTAGCGTGGGCTTGTAACCCGAGTGGGGGCAGGGTGATTTGAACGATCGGTTCGTTTCCTGAGGTCGGGTCTGGTTCAGCGAAAGTTGGTCCGCCCGATCCAAGTTGGGCAGCTGACGCAAGCGGCTCCGGCGAAAGTTGGGGCTGAGTGCGTTCTAGAGCGGAGGAGAACGCGTGAGGCTGGCTTCACAGAGCAGCGAACACCTCCCGCTCTCAACGGTGGATGGACAACGGGCCCGTGCTTGCCAGGTCCGCCATGGCCTCTGGAGCTTCCCGATCGGACAATCACCCTTTTGCATCTCGCCTCTGCTGTATTTGTGGGAATTCAATTTCTGAATTCGCTATTTCAGTGACCTCGATTGGGAAAAACTATATAAACAATTCAAGTGGAATTGTTACAAATTACAAGCAAAAGGAAAATTTTTTTTGTAAGAATTTAAGCTGCAACATGTAATTATGCAAGTTCTATGAGAGCCGGTATCAGCTGCTGCAACATGTATATTTTCTGCACAATAACTTTGTAGTTGTACAGTAGTCATTGGTCCTGACTTCTGACAGCTTGCGAGCTTTGTTTTTTACCAGAAAATATACAATGACAGTAGCCCGCGCGTCGCCTATTTGATGAGCCTTAATTTCTCCTTCCAACAGATATATAGCAATGTAGACTAATGTAGTGCCAGACCGGCCGTCTGGTACACACACATGCTCCTGTTCTGGTACGGTTTGTCAATCGAACTGTATCCTGCAGTATGGTTTTCCCTACTATTAATTTGATCGTATTTATAGCTACGGGGAATCCAGTCTCTAGATGTCAGTTATGATGGCTGATATGCAAAAGTTTCAAGCGACATCTTTACTGCTGCTAAGCTCTCTGCATATACCATTGCAGTAACCAGTAAGCAAACATAACTTGCTATTTATCTTTTGATTCTTATACTTGAAGGTTGAAACTTAAATTAAATAAAGGCAACCTTAATTAACCAGTACTTGGAACAGTATAAGAAAAGCCCCTGATGCAAGCGGCAGTTTTTCCGGTGTTTGCAGTAAATCCTAATAATATCGTGTCTTGAATGTGATTAATGTTAGGTTGATATATTTTACTTTGTGCTGAAACTGTTGGAATTCAATATTAAGATAATTACAAGTCCCGGAGGTCAGAAATTATGTATTTTGTATTTACTAGATGCAGCAAGAAAACTGATTGCAAACATTTCTTTTTGGGTCAACATTCCTACAGAGTACAGACTACAATTACTACCTACCGTTACCAGTACCAGGTGATTGGTGATAATCAAGATGTACTCCCATTACTCCTATTTAGTCTCCTGATATTATATATAGCATGCCTGTCAAGTGTCAACATCAATAAATTAAGTGCTCAGTTGCACAATTGAGTTATTTGGGAAGTTTGAAGTGGGTTTTCTGTTTCTACAGACTATATATGGTACCAGCTCATTGGAGCTGCAGATCTGCAGAATTAGACGGGTACTGACTGTACGTACCAGTATAGTCGACGCTTTTGAGTTAGTCAGGAATTAAGTTTTCATGCCAAATGATAATGACGTGTTGTAATTTTCTAAGAGAAGAGAAGTAAATTACATGATAATATATAAATAAAGGAGTGAAGTAGGTACGACATACTCAATTAGCCTGGAAATGATCAGAAAAACTTTGTAGCTAATTCTTTACTAATAATGTATTACAACGGTGTAAGGATTTCTTGATAGGCGACTGTCATATCTATATTACTAATATCTAACTTTCTCGGTAGAAATCCTCATAAGTCATAAATAAAGTAGATGACTATTTATTTCTAAGTATATATTATGTACATATCCATGTAAATGTCTCGCGTAATTTGTCAAATTGTCTCTTATTCTTCGTTGCTTGGTGGGAGAGAAATTAAATCCAATAAACTCTGCACGATCTCCATATTCTCACGGATGTCTCTTAGCGTACAAGTCGACCTAGAAGTATTCCAGCGAAGACGATTGCTCCGAACCATTTGTTCGAAAGAAATCTACAAATTTATAAAGGCAATTGTATGTTAAATGATAATGTGTTTTTTTGAGAAGCTGGTCTAGCTACTACCAACAAAAGTTTTAGTAATTTCTCTTCTCTGCTAGGCTTCAAACATTGCAAGATACTTATTGCCGCCACGTATATCGTCCAAGCAAATGGACAAGTGATCAGTCACTATCTGATTCAAATATCCTCTTTGACAATGAACTGTTCTAGAACAAGTGTATGGAGCTGGTATTATTGACCTATCCACTTTTGTAAACATTAATTTGAGGTTTATTCAGCAACCGAATTAAGATTACCCTGAATAAGGCTCTTTCGTGTAAGTATTGTGTTATGTTATGTACTTACTTTTTGATGCAATCCGAAGGACTCGACAAATCAGCTGTCAGAACCTGCCACAACAACTGTCCTGCTGCAGCAATCATAGATGCAAAATAGGGCCAACCTGACAAAGAAATCAGCCAGTAGGAGCTTTTTAACAAATTTTATTAATTAAAATACAATCTTGAATTCAAAACAAATTTGGGTAATATGGATTACCAGGTTACCGTCTGTTAATTTAATTCCTAGCAATATGGTTGATATGCATTTGTACATGTTTCGGGCAAAAAAGATGCATGCTTTTATTTTCTGCGGCAAGCTGAAACAAATTTGTGGAATTCTATGTTTGCCATGCTTGCTACCTGAAAGTTGCCTCATAAACTAATGAGCAAGCACATTATATTACCAAGGCCAGCATTGTAGCCTCCAAGTAAGAAGCAGCCAATGCTGATGGCTGAAAAACCCAAATTCCAGTACGGTGTATTATCTCCAAACAACACAGCAGTTGATTTAGCCCCTGCTTTGACATCTTCCTCTCTATCCTATAAATAACAGATGAATTTTTTTATTTTCCACACTTAATACACTTTGGGACCTTTTTGCTGATATTGAAAATTTTTTAAAACGTTACAAGATTATGTATGAATTTATCTTCACATCTAGACTGGAAGTCTGGAACTATACAAGAATGAGATTGATGGTTTCTTGACCCAAGCACAGACATGTGCTCAACACTCTAATTTGAAGCAGCAATATTGACCTAATTAGGAGCACAGCTTTTGATGATTTTCAAATTAGAAACTGTAAGAGGACACTGATGAAAACTGAAATTAGAAGGTACCTGATGTGCATATATTGTGTCATACACAAGTGTCCAGAATATGCTACCAATGTATAAAGGTAGTATGGTACCAAGATCAGTGAAATTTCCTCTGACAGCAGCCCATCCAACAAGTGCACTCCAATTTATTGCTACGCCGCAAAAAGCTTGTGCCTGCATTGTTAATAGCATTGATTTATTGACAAAGATGTATGAAGTTGAATGGTATATTTGAACATTTTTAAATAATTAAATAGAAAACATTCATTTGAAAGTTGAAATATATATTGAATGTGAGGTCAGTGTTTGAACAGAAGTCCAAGGAGTGCTGTATCAAGACTTAATTGGGAATTTGGCAGATAGATGTTAATATGTCTTTTGCATTATAATTTGAATTAAACAAACTTTGGGTTTGGTGCTGATTAAAATGGAGACGTTACTTTCACATATATCTTGTAAACGAAATCATTGGATCTATACTTCTTTACAACAACAACAATGCCTTTTTTTTTTTTTATATAAAAAACTTGGTAATTGTAATACATTAAGTTTTTATGTTTCATTATGATGCTGAAAGATCATGTGTGTGTAGGCAAATTGTAGAAGTTGGTAAAAACCGATGTTCCTTTCAGAGAAGCAGCAGTTGAATTTGATAATTGATACATACCCAATAAGTAATTCTCTTCAGAAGAGGATACAAGAACCACAGAAGATGCTGAACAGCAGCTAATCCAATGCTGTCAATTTTTCCAAGTAAAAAATATTTGAATTAATATAATTAAGTACATACAAATTGAGTTTAAATTGACATATAACCTATCTAAATGTTAAAGGAAAAAATAATCTATATAAGCTAAATATATTTTCAAAGGATTTAATACTGATTCTGGTGCTTAAACCACATTGGTCCTATCACAATCTCAGACCCTGCTATCAGAACCAGATCAGAGCAGATACAGTATCATATTTTCATAATTTTCTTGTCAATAAAGGGGGTCTTGATTTTCGGCTCGAAGCTGGGCCACTTGAATTCAACCCTGATCGATCACAGGTACGTACACTCGATGTATCAACTTTGATGTACCAGAGAGAATTCAAGAGAGACCTTCAACTTGAAAAGAATTAAGAGGGCCCTTGCAATTTCATTACCATAGCTTGTTGAGCTGAAGAAGAAGTGGTGTCATGAGCAGCACCTGAAAGATCCAAAAACTCCAGCCTTGGAATGGCGTCAACTCACCTGATGCCAGCGGTCTCTTCTTGCAGCGTTCTACCTGAGATCGATATATTCCCAATATAACCTTATGTGAGTATGGTAAAGTCTCTTTAAAAAAATTGTAGGGGATAAGATAAATAACAACTAGCTTGTCACCTGCTTGTCGAATTCTACATCGTGCAGATCGTTCAAGGTACAGCAAGAGGTGTGCATCAGAAGAGATATTCCGCCTAAAATTATTATCGCTCTGATATCTGGAAGAACTCCGGGTTTTGTAGCCAATGCAATTGCCCTGCACGATTGATTCTAATTTAAGTAGGATTATATAATATAAGTATACTGTATACATGCCATCATCAGCCAGTCAACGCACGATGTCTTTTAGGATGATTATTTTCTCATGAATTCGATATATCAGCTAGCATTAAACCCATGCAATGCAATAGGATTTAGATTTTTAACCGACTTTTTTCACTATTTACTCTCACTAAAACCTGGAAATCTGAAAGTAATTAAGCGAAGCACTATATACCAGTAGCTTGGCCATACATGCAGCCACCACCCTATGTCACGGTACAAGCGAGCAAGCATAAAGTACGGTCTCAGGGGCTCTGGGATGGCTGTATCCAGCCATGCTGACCTGGCTATGCTCCGGCAGACAATATACTTGCCTCGTAACAGCGACAAACGGCCTCCTGCTGAAACGATAGGAGGAAATTTTTGCGGCAGAGGAACTTGCAACTTTGCATGATTGAAGTTGGAAGAATTGCGGTAGTTGCTGGTAATGTTGACGTTATTTTTGCGGTTGTGCAAGGCGGTGCATGGGAAGTTACTGTGTTGCATGTATGAAGAGCTAAGGGAGGGAGCACATAAGCGCTCCATGGAATGGTTATGTTGTTAGAACAGCTTTAGCAATTGGTTTGTTCTTTGTTGTTTGAACTTAATTTGAACTCAGAGGAAGAGTAGTATTTATAGACAGTCAATATGACAATTAAGTTCATGTTGACAATATAAATTATAAGAGAAAATGGTATGTATAGCGATGAAAGTATAATTGTCATATTACAATTCTATTCACTAGGTTGGTTTAGAGTAGTACTTCTGGATCCTTGTACTTGAATAATGAAAGATTAGTTCGAATTGTGACATATTAATTTGAACAAACATGATTGGATAAAATTTGCTAACATTTAATTAAGGAAACATATGCATAGATACCAAAAGTGATATCAAAGTTGATACGAAATGTGTTGTGTTAGTATTCATTTTATATGGATTTGTATTAATATTACTTATTTTTTATTCAAGTTATCTGAATTATATATTTAATCTATTATATAAAATAAGTAGCATATTATAGTTTGTGCATAAAGAATTTTCAAAACAAACACTTGATAAATTTAATAAATTAAAAATTTGTATATCCCAATATTATTATAAGAATTATTTATTGATTGAGCACTATATAAATTGTGATTTAGGAATACGGTAACATATATTTTGAGACGTTAGAATTTTGATCTAAAATGCTAATTTATGTTAGCACAATAATCTAACTCTTTTTTAAATGAAAATTACAAATATTTACTTAATTTTTAAACTAATTATGATATGGGTGTTGCTCCTATAATCATATCCAAACAATTTTACCGATTGCCACAAAAACTTAATATTATATAACATTCATTTATAATCGTTATATCGAAAATAAACTATATACAATGAGAAGAGATGATTGAACTGAAACTCTTATGATATGATATCATGCCTTGCGGAAGATTTTCGAACCGCTGTTCGTAGCTCACTGGCACTGCGCCTCAGTTTCCTGTTAGCTGAGTAAAATAGAACTGATAAGTCACCTCATCAGTTTCTCCTATTGGTCCTTAATGAGAAACATCTTGCGTCCACTGAGAATACATTCGTACGTACGTCCATAGACACACTCGCAATATAACAAATACATCCGATTTTGTAACAAATAAATCTGATTTCGTAACCTATATATGAACGTTATGGACAGATATTCTATGGACGCTGGGTATTACTCGTCCTTAATTAATTAATTGCCTCCTTGGTCTTGGTCAGTTGCTCTTTGAGAGTTTGATCAGACATTCAGACTTGAGAGTGAGACTGGCGTTCGATTTTCCGATTTGTTTGAATTGCACGGTCAAAAGATATCTGCCGGCTGGATACCTAAAAGTCCATCACCTTTTTTCGTTTTAATTTCTGTCGTTTTTTATAGTCATGACTCATGAACTCATGATTCAGGAATGAACCGCAGAACCAGTAAATGAATTTCTTCTTTCAACTTTCAAACGTAATTTAATAAATTCGACCTCCGTTGAAACTTGAAAGTCATGTATGATACTCCCGCATTTTCTTTGTTTCAACGTAATACGTAATGCATAAGCCGCCTCTGTTGACTGCAATGTAATTGCTGGCCTCTGTTCGAAACCTCGAATACAAGTTGATTTTTGTTTAACTTGATTGAGTAGCTCGATCTGCCACTTAAATATTTGTTCTGAAGAGAGAGAGAGAGATTGCTGATTGGAAAAACATGATTTTGGTTTTTCATATTTGATGAAAATACTTGTTTATTTTTTATGCTTGCAGCAAAATTTCTGATCCAAATGGTTTCAAGTTTTTCTGCATAAATTTTAAAAATTCAATTAGTGATTGTTAATATTTATTTTAGGACTATTTTTTAGATAAAAAAATTAAGAACTGATACATAAGATATCAAAAATAATACAAGATCGATACAAAATATATTAATTTTCATGGGTATCCGATAGAGATTCAAAATAACTCACTAAGTATTCAATTTATCTGTACAATATATTTCAAAACACTATATAAAATAAGTAGTATGATAAGGTCCTTAATTTGAACACACTTCTGTTTAATATAAATGCTAACTCAATCGGTATCAATTTTGGTATAATTTTTTAGACGTTACTTTCATGCTCACACCCAAAAAATTTTATCGGTTATAGATGAATCTCATAATGAGTAATATTTGTTTATAATCGTCAGATTGAAAATAAATTTTTTTTGGTGAGAGTATTGGAGTAAAATTCTAATTTTTGATATTTTTTTGGAGGCGTAGGATCAATGTTCTCGTCCTGTGGGCCGTGGTAGTTCCCAAAGCCCAACTCCCTGGGCTGGACAAACAGAAAAGACCCAATTATTCTAATTCCATATATCTTCTAACAACCCTCGCCTTTGCTCCATTCCGGGCCGCAATACCCATTCGGCCCATTCTCCTCTAAGCTCCAACTCAAACTGCTTCGGGCTTTCTGTTCAAAATCTTGCAACTTGCAATGAATTTTTGGCAATTCATATCCTCTACTGCATAGCAAATTACTGCACAGTACTTTGGCCGTTGGATTCTCTTTAAGATTCGTGCAAATAAATCTCAAAAGGCCTCCCTATAATCCACATCGTTGATTCGCTAGCTGGGCAGTACAATAGCGCGGAGGATAAGCAGTCAATTTTTGGGGCTAACATGCATGTATCCAGTCGTTGGAACTTTTATCGGAGTATTTATGGGATTAGAATGCTTCAGAGTCAGATTATGCAACGAAGAAATTATATATGTGGGATAATTAGTGATAATTAATTAAGTCCTAAATTAAGTTGCTGCCACTACCAGGTGATTGATGGTGTGTACTTCCATTTTTTTTTTTTCCTCCTATGCATGCATTCTAGCTCTTGGTATAAATCGTTCCTGTCAACGTACGTCTAGCAAAATGCTGAGCTAGCTGCACAATTGAGTTACGTGGGAAATTTGAAGTCAAAGTGGGTTTTCTTTCTGTTTCTCCAGACTATATATATATGGTACCAGTCCATTTGAAGCTGATCTGCAGATTTAGACGGGTGCTGATCAACTTTATCAGTATATATATATAGTCAGCACTAATTTTGAACTAGCTGCTCATTAAGGACGTTTTCGTGCCAAATTAATGATAATGATATGTTGTAATTTTTTTTAAGAGAAAGGAAAAGTAAACATAATACTATAAATAACCGAGTGAAGTAGTACGTAGGCACAACACAGCTCAATCTACTTTGAGATGATCACAAAAAACATTAATTGTTGCTAATTCTCTACTAATAATGTATTACAATAATGCAAGGGTTTCTCTACGTATAAGCCACGCACGGTCATATCTATATCTAGCTTCTATGAATCTCAGCTGCATCTAAGATATGATTTCTAAATAATTGTTTATAACAATCCTCATAAGTCATAAATAAATGTCTCTTGTAATTTGTCAAATTGTCTCTTATTCTTCGTTGCTTGGTGGGGGAGAAACTAAAACCGATAAACTCTGCATGATATCCATATTCTCACAGATGTCTCTTAGTGTACAAGTCGACCTAGAAGTATCCCAGCGAAGACGATTGCTCCAAACCATTTGTTAGACAGAAATCTACAAATTTACAAAGGAATTAGTTGTATGTTAAATGATATCTTCATATGTGTTTTTTTAGAAGGTTTTCTACTACCTACAGACTTTATAATTACTTTCGTTCTGATCGATCTGTTAAGCTTTCAAGCATTGTTTAGCTCAAAAAAAGCTTTCAAACATTGCAAAATACTTATTGCCGGCCGCCAGCATATTGTGTGGACAAGTCTTTTATCACTATCTAATCAAAATATCCTCTTTGACAATAAACCGTTATAGAACAAGTGTATGGCTGGTAAGTAAGTATTGACCTATCACTTGGTAAAAGTTTGAGGCTTATTCAACAACCAATAATTACCCTTGAATTAAGGCCCTTTGATTTCATGTAATACAAGCTGATATTTTTCACAATGGTTTATCATTTTCAAAGAATACTGATCGAGGAGAATACTTGTCTAAGAAGAGTTTTCAACGTCATTGTTATAGTTACTTACTTCTTGATGCAATCCAATGGACTTGACAAGTCAACTGTCAGAACCTGCCACAACAGCTGTCCCGTTGCAGCGATCATAGATGCATAATAGGGCCAACCTGACAAAAGAAATCAGCCACCAGGAGCTAAAATTAATTTTTCGAATTATATATATATATTTGCCATGCTTGGTACCTAAAAGTTTCCTTATATATAAACTATGATGATCAAAGCATATAATATTACCAAGGCCGGCATTGTAGCCTCCAAGTAAGAAGCAACCAATGCTGATGGCTGAAAAACCCAAATTCCAGTATGGAGTGTTATCTCCAAACAACACCGCAGTTGATTTAGCTCCCGCTTTGACATCTTCCTCTCTATCCTGTATATTTCAAACACAATAGAACAAAACTCAGTCAAAGAGAACAGTTGAAATTTTCATTTTCCACCAAAAAAAAAAAAAAAAAACTTTGGGACCTTTTTGCTGATGATGAAAACTTGTAAAATGCTACAACATTATGTATGGACTATGGATTGATCTTCAGACCTAGACCGGAACTATACAATAGCGATTGATGATTTCTTAACACTACCTACAAACACACGACAGCTCGTGCTCAACACTCTAATCTAACCTTTCGTATTTAATCACACTTTTTCTCTCTTTCAATTGCTCATTTTAAGATGCAAAATGTAAGCAGCAACTACCTAATTAGTGGTACCGGTTTAAACGATTTTTAAATCAGAAACTGTAAGAGGACATTGATGAAAACTGAAATTCGAGGTACCTGATGTGCATATATTGTGTCATACACAAGTGTCCAGAATATGCTACCAATGTATATAGGTAGTATAATACCAAAATCAGTGAAATTTCCTCTGACAGCAGCCCACCCAACAAGCGCACTCCAATTTATTGCTACGCCGCAAAAAGCTTGTGCCTGAATTGTTAATAACATTGATTTATTAAGAAAGATCTACGAAGTTGAATAGTCTATCTGAAATTTTGAATAATTAAAAAAAAAAAAACATCCATTTGAATTAAAGTTGAATTATATATAAGTGTTTGAACTTTGAATTGAAGTTCCAAAGGAGGATTTCGTATCCTCTGTAGCGCTGCATTGTGTAGCGCGGGACGTGAACCATTAGATCATCTCGAGATCTGTGCCGGCACGAATCTTGAGATGATCCAACGGTTCACGTCCAAAGGAGTGTTGTATCAAGCTCAACCTAATTGGGATTTGGACCAATATATGAGGTTAAGTATGCCTTTTGTTTTATAATAATATTAATTAAACAAATTTGCTGATGATTTAAACGGAAGCATTACTTTCATATCTCGTAAACGAAATCGTTGGATCTTTATTTTTTTAGTACGATTTTCATAACTAATTAATGATACATGAAATTATTAGGTTTCGCATACAGCTAGGCAAATTGTACAAGTTGGTTAAAACCGATGTTCGTTTCAGAGAAGCAGCAGTGCACTTGATAATTGATACGTACCCAATAAGTAAATCTCTTCAGAAAAGGATACACGAACGCAAGAAGATGCTGTGCAGTAGCTAATCCAATGCTGCCAATTTATCCAATAAAAAACATTTAAATCAATATAATCCAATGCGCAATGTATCTACGACCAGAGTGAATCCAAGAGAAACCTTCAAGTTACCACACAAGCGCTCCATGGAAGCAAGGGTGTGAGCTAGCTAGTGTGACTTGTGAGAGAATAAAAAAAAATAGTAATGGGTTTGTAGTTTCAAGTTACAACTGCTTAATTAGCAATTGGTTTGTGCTTTGTTGTTGGAATTCAGATATTGAAGAGTAATATTTATAGACAATTAATATGACAAGTATATGTGTTGTGTTGACAATTTTAATTAAGAGAAAAACGATATGTGTATATATATATATATATAGATAAAAGTATCATTATTATTATTATCATATTATAATTCTATTTTACTGGAGTAGTTGATCATACTTGAACCATGCAAGATTAGTCCGAATTTTGACATATTTGAACAAAAATATTGGATAAAATTTGCTGAAGTCCATGGTTACAAAATATGGACTTTGACATACCTAACATTTTTTTTGTTCTTTCTGAATTATATGATTTGACTTTGAAAATTTTGTTTTAGAGCATATAAAATTAGACCCAAATTAATTTCGTTTTCAAAAAAAAAAAAAAAAATCGTTTCTGGCATCATATATTGAACCCCTCCCCCCCAAAAAAATAAAAATAATAATTTCAAGACTATACTAGCTTTTCAGGAAAAAATTAGAAAAAGATGCTTTATTGTTTATATACTTAGAATAATATAATATGCTCATAAATGAGAAGTTATATAGAGTATGACTTGTATATACAAATAAGAAACTGTTACGAAGAGATATCAGATATCAAATAAATACCATATATATAAATTTAATCTAAAACATGATACGATCGAATTAAACACTATAAAATTAATCTAAAACATAATAATGAGATTGAAATGAAACACAAATACTTTTTTTCCTAAGGCTTTGCTCTAGAGGGAGTTAATCAATGGTAGGGGATGGAAAGGTCAGGTTGGTCACCTGCTCCAGAGTTTTTGAGAGAGTGAACGGATGGAAATGAATGGATCAAAAGGTTCCACTCCATACTAATTTTTGTCCAATTTCTTCACCCCCAAATTTGGGGTGTACACGAGGTGAATGGAGTCTATAATAATTTATACCCAAAATATCTTTGTAAGTTTATCTCTATGACAATGGGTCCCGAATAGATGTTACAACATTTAACCTTTGCCAACAAACTTAGAACTCGGGAGCAAGGTACAAACTTTTCTCTTAACCTTCCATACCATTCCTTCACCTCCCTTCCCTTCCCTTTCCATTATTGAAAAACTCTGGAGCACACCCTAAGGGTGGGGAGAATGGCACTCCCTCATCGATTTGGAGCTAGATGATGGTTCAGATTTGAAATGAAACACAAATACTTTTCCCAAATACTTTTCAACGGTTCAGATTTGATGGAAAACATATTGTGTTTCTTAAAATTTTCTAAGCCGTTAGATTTACATCATGATATGTTATATTTGTGATGTGTGGATCTGATAGCGTTGGTGTGTATTTAGTATAGCCATGCATCAACATACTATCGTTTGATCTATTGTATACGATTTGAACCAAATTTAAGTATAAATATAAACGATTAACTGAACACTAAAATTATATCTGTCATTTCCTACTTTCACTCTTATTTTATCCATACGGTAAAAGTACAAGTTTTTTCATTCTATTTTTTATAGAATACATTTAGAGAGTTCTTTTTACTAAGAAATAATACATTTACTTTTTTTTTTTGGAGGTGACTATTAAAAGAGAGATGCGTTTATGATTTTTATGTTGTCTTTTTAGGTAAGACTTATTTTTCTTAATAAACTTTCTACATATAATTATTTGAATTATGTATTGTTTTATTTCTTTAATTCAAGTGCCAATATAACTGATCTGATTGGCATTAATTCATATATAATACAATCCCATTGCGAAGTGCGAGGGTTTACTCTAGTGATATAAATTTCTCTTTTATTGCTCTTCCTCTCCTCCCCACTCTCACATGTTCTCTCCACAACTTAAAAGTAATGTCACGTGATTTATTTGTGATTCAAGTTGATGATTAATTTTTATAATTTGTGTTATTCAACTTAATACTATAGTGTTTCAGATCAATCCGTTAATGTTTCAAGATAATTAACTTGTTAATTAATATTGAGACTTAGATATATTTTACATTATAATTATGGTATATGTTTTGATATCTACTTATATCTATATCATTTACTGGAGTTAGAATATTGTGGCATTTCAGTCGAAAGTACTATATAAAGCCTACAAATATATGTTACCGTATCTAAAGTTATGATTTATATATATGGTACGTACTCAACAAACTCTTATGTTAAAGTATTGGAATACAAAAATTTTCTATTTCTGGATTTTTTGTAAGTATTTATTTTGCACTTTTTTAAAAGTTGTATGTAAAAACATAAATATATTATTTATAATTTATGAGCTCTTTTCAAAATTTCAAGACAAATACTTGGGAAATTCCAATATAAAAATTTTGTGTATACCAAAACTTTATATGAATAATTTACTAAGCACCATAAATTGTGATATCGAGACACGCATACGGTAATATATATTTTGATATGTTAACATTTGGGCCTCAATTAAATGACAATGTTAGCACAATATTGTATAATTTCTACATAACTTCTAAATTAGTTATGATATTATTATTAGTTATGATTTTATTATTATGCCTTGCGGAAGATTTACGAACATAAATCCCGCGCGCTATTCGTAGCTCACTGGCCACTGCGCCTCAATTTCATGTGATGTGAGCGTAAAATATAAGTCACCTCATCAGTTTCATTCTCCTACTGGTCCTTACTTGTCAGTTGGTCTTTGAGTTTGAGAGTTAGCTAGAGAGTAGAGACTTGAGACTCGAGACTGAACCTTCGACTTTTCCAATTTGTTTGAACTTTGAATTGCATAGTAAAAGTCTAAAAGATATATATCACGCAACTTTCAGTCCCTTAAATATTTTTTTATGGTTTGTGACGATGCTAATTTGGAGGTTACTTTAGGTTGTCAAATGAATCGATTTCACTCTTCCTGTTGGTCTCTAAGCTTCTCTTTTAGACTTAATTATTAAAAAAAAAATTATAGAGCGCATAGTATTAGTCTATTAGGATTCGGAATATGACTATTAATTGAAGATTTTTGCCCCTTAAATTTCCAAATTTAGAAATTCTTACCCACTAACACTATGATTTAATTTTGTTTAAATTATATGTCCAATCATTTGGTTTTAATTAGATCTTACATCGTTACATGGGAAAATAATTCATGAAATAAAAATAAAATATCTTTGAAAAAGAAATCCATGTGATTATATTTTAATCTAAAATATTGGTGGTACATTTTTTATTTCTTCGTACGTACAAGTAGAGGTGGCAAAATCTGACCCGACCTGAAAAATCCGTCCAACCCGACCTGACCAGAACCCGACCTGACCCGTGTTTCAAGGAAAGTTAGACTGACCTGAACCCAACCCGATCCGACCCGTGTTTCAGGGAAAGTCAAACTGACCCAAACCCGACCTGACCTGAACCCGATACCCAAAATGACCCGGGAATAGAGGTGCAAAATCTGGCCAGACCCGAAAAACCCGCCCGACCCGACCCGAAAAAATGCTGGCAGCCGTCAACCTGATACCTGACTTGACCTGAATCCGACCCAACCCGACATTTTCTATTAAGTCAAACTGATCTGACCTGACCAGCTGAACTCAAACCCGACCCGACAATCTGCCACCTGCTCACCTCTAAATATAAGTGCTTGTGGAAATATTTAAAGAAGTAGCGGAAAAATTAACTATATCGTTAGATTAACATGTGATTATAATAAAAATAAAATAATATGCGACTATATCGATTCGAAGGTCGCACCGTACTACGCAGCTCGCAACATGTGATCCATTCATGAATTGTCTTAAGATTCGTGCTTACAGCAATTCCAAACCCCCTCTAAAAATTTGAAGGTCGTGCGTGCATAGAGCATAGTATGTATGTATATATATGCTGATTTCAGATCTCCTAACATAACATGTGGCATGGTGCTACATCACAGCAGAAGACTATATAATCACGGCCATAGGAGATTAGGAGGGCAGCATATTTGATTCCACCTAGCTAGAAATCCATCACCTTTTCGATCGTTTCTCTGTCGTTTTGTATAATCATGGATTCATGATTTATATATGAGAGAATGAACCACAGACCCAGTAAATCTCTTCGTTTCAACGTAATTAAAAAAGTGGACCTCCGTTCAAAGTCATGTATATATACTCGCATTTTCTTCATTTCAAACTCAAAAGTAATTAATACATAAGCCGCCTCTGTTGACTGGAATGTATCTACGTCTTCCATTTACTGGGCTCTGTTGAATTTTAATTTATTTTTACTAACTTGAGAACCTTAATCTGCCACCTAAATATTTAGTCTGAAGTGAGAGGGATTGCTGATTGGAAAGCATGATTTTGATTTTTTTTTTTTCTGATTGAAAATAATAATTGCTGCAAAATTTATGATCCGAATGGTTTCATGTTTTCCTGTCATAAATTTTGACATTCGATTATTGATTGTTGATATTTATTATTTTTGAAGCTATTTATTTCAAGATAGATCAAACCTCTCAAATTTGAAAATAAAAAGACTAAATTATATATTTAATAATTATTTATCAAAAATTCATTATAAAAATTAGGTAGTTCAACTCTGGTTGGACACTAGGAAGTTTATAAAACAAAACAGGAAGGAGGAGTTTTGGGAAGATAATTATATTTCATTGTTTATATATAGTCTGAACTAAAACCAACTCAAGCACTAACTCTAGTATATCTTTAATTACAATAAACTATTGACCATGGTTAACTCAGAGAATAATTCTTCTGTGCATTCGGTTATTGAGATTGGCATCTGTCTGGTGAGTGTTCACATGATCCGTTGTGACTTAAACCAGTGGCTATCAGACTCCTCAACAAAGTTGGACTACATATTTGTGAATTTATGCATATGCTTTCATAATCAGATTGTTTCAGTTGTCAATCTGTTGAAATAGGCCGTGATTGATTGAGTTCTGTACGTCGACCCATTAATCATCTCTAACACAGATCCATAATCAGATTGGCCCATTTTTTTCCCTCAAAATATAAGCAACACTGCAACAGCAGTTTAATATTTTCTTGGGTGTTTGCATGATTGGTCTATTAGTTTTTTTGTACGTTTATATGGGCTGGTAATGCTTTCCTATTTTATTGTACAACTATGTGATCTCCATCTTATCTCTTTACGCAACCTCTTTATCTATAATTGTGGTCTATTTTCAGGAATTTGTCCAGTCAAAGTTGTGAAAGGATTTATCGATCAGTGTCCAAATTGGGTTCCTGACAAACTTTGTAATCTTGTAAATATCATTACATTTTTTTTGTATATTTCTTTGCATCCTGCATTTACGCATCATTATCTTTGCCCAATCAGAGAACTGTAATATTGAGTTCATAAAATCAGCCAATTTCTCTATATTTGCATCCTGACATGCTTCTTAATTTCGTCCTGCGTTCTATATTTACATTCTGACCTGATTATTTGACTTCTATATTGAAATTTCACTTCCTAAAATTTGTCCAATTTTCTCTGTTAATATCTGAACTGGTTATTCAACTTCAGAATTAGTTATGATATTTAACTTATATGCAGATGCTCAACGGAATATACTTACTGAGCAAATATTCCATTGAACTGCGCTAGGTGGTGGCGTTTACGAGTTAGTTTTCATATTTTTCTCTTGAGAATTATAATTTTTTTTTATGGAATTTGATATGATTCTTACTTGGGTATTGTTTTGATCCTCTGGTTGTGGTTTGGGATTGAGAATTTTTTTTTTGAGAATAAAGTTATTGATGTGCTGAAAAAGATAGAAAACGCATATATTTGCTAATCTAAGGTCGAACTATCTATAATAAATTCTAACAAGAAATAGCAATCTCTAATCTATCAATTCAATATTTCATCCTTTTTAAGTGAAAACAAAATTTAATTTGATGATTTGACCTATGGTTATCTTCAAAAAGAGTATCATAAGGAAAGAAGTATTTGAAAAGAGTTAAAACAAGAAAAATATTCTATCTTGTATGATTAAAATAGTAACTAACATACTCTAGGACCATCTTTTAGTTAAAAATAATTTACCATTAAACTATTTGGTTGGCTCCCCGCTAATAATTTTCTGCCTATCTTAATCTTAGTAGGAAATTAATTATACTGCTGGATTTTTGAAGGTGTAAATATCGAGTACTATATTTTGGGATCCATGGAAACCAATCAAGCAAGGATTGAAAGCAGCTGGAAGCATTGATCTGAGATGGCCACAATATTTACTGTCAGATATTGCTCGCAGGAGACAAATTAGTAACTAATTCCCCAATTTCTTACTCTTCCTAACCCATTAATAATTTGTAACCATATATGAACCAGAACCCTCAATCTCGGATAGAATTAATGGCGTGGATTATTTGATCAGCACCGTCCGTACTTATATAAATTGCTTTGTTATTTGTATTAAGAATATATATCGATGGAGCTTATAAAATCTATGTTATCCACTCCTTCAGTTCAGGCGCTCCCCATTGGATTGTGCAGAAAATCAGAGCTGTCCGTCTGATCAAACGGTTGTAGTATATTCACTGACCAAACTTTTTCAATCCACTTTGCTAGTCTTTGCTCTCACGTGGTAGTACTTAAGCTGACGTTTAGAAGGTATTGGTTGATATTTTGTGTCTTTTGGATTTAGATTGAGAAACAATTTATTTTATTTTCTTGTGGATGTAATATTTTAAGTGAAAGAAATTAGTTGCCTACGGCCTTAAAAGTTCGAAAAAAAATATATCAGACCTATAAAAATCCAGTATAATTTATTACAAGGACAGCCAGAAAAATGGTCCTCGAACATGTTACTATTTTAATCATAGAAAAGATAAAATATTTTTCTTGTTTTAACTCTTTTCAAATACTTCTCTCCTTATGATGCTACTCCTTTTGAGATAACGATGGGTTAAGTCACACAAAAAAAAAAAAAAAAAAAAATTGTTTTCGATACTTAAAAAGGATGAATTGATTAGATTAGATATTGCTATTTCTTGTTAGAATTTACTATAGATATATAGTTCAACCTTAGATTAGCAAATAGATACTTTCTATATATCTTTTTCAACAAATCAATAACTTTATTTTAGATTTGTTCTTTATGCTGTTCCTAGTTTCTTTAATTAAAGTCAAAAGAAAAAAAAAACTTGTTTTCCTCAAAAATGGTCTTTAAAATGGTGGTCAAATTCATGAATAGAAAAAAAATCTGGAATTCCTATTTTATATAATTCTGTTTATAACATTAAATCTTACCCATAGGATGTACACTAAAATCAGATGTAGTTAAAATTTTGGATCGATGCATACCAGAAAAACTCATGAAATATTAACATTTTTTATTCTGAAGTGGATTCATCGTCTTGCAAATTGTGCATCAGTTGGTTTCTAATGGATGTTGTTGATTAATTGAGCATTTAGATTGTTAAAATGATATATTATAATTAATGACTTGATGGTATTTTGGAGTTCACGACCTAAATTGTAATGGGCTTAATTAATTCTGACGATACAATAATGGTATTTTTGGTTTGGAAGCTAGCTTGTATACGTTCTTCAGTTCCAATTTTACCATAATTTTCAGTGATTTTTGTGGTCCTCGAAATTACATTTATTTTCAGATTAACATATATAGCTCAATTTAGTAGCTGGCATACTCATTTTAGTTCCAATTTATAATTGATTGCCTCTGTCAATTTATTCTTATAATTCGTTAATACTTGCCCACAGATTTTAACCTATCCCTTTATAGTATATTAATCTAGGACGGCTCTCTACAGTGTAATGAACAGTTCTTTAAACAGTATATATATATATATTTTTTAAAGATCCTTCAATAGTATCTTACCGTTCAGTCGTTTAAGAGAATAATCTAGAAGATATAGTTGTTGACATTGAAAATGTAAATAAACAATATACAATATATAAGCTACATAAATTACTCTTTGATAACTTATCAAAATTTTGTATACTTTTAAAACGTTACAAATTAAGGTATTATCAATAGACTATTAAATAACATTTAAATTTAAATATAAATTGAAATTATAGCCAACCTACAAGGTTAAAAGTACAGTATAATTTTTTTTTTCATTTCTAAGATTTTTAAACAATACTTTAAAACTTCTTCCAAACTTCATTGCCATATTTGTCAAGATAACCATTCTCTACAACTATTGCTTTAGACTTCCTTTTGTATACTTCAATAATTGTATTAAAAAATATTAAATGTGTTGTAAACAACTTTTATCCTTACACAACAATATTTGCCGAAAGTAGAAATGTTTAAAGAAGCAATATTTACGTTTTAGAAAAATAACTACAAAATTTAACATCTTGGACAAGAAAAATTACAAGTGTATGTTTGTGGACTCCATCAAAAGATTGAAATGAAAGAAGATTCCAATTCAAGATACAAGTAAATATCATGAAAATTTAATGGGCTTCGAACCACATATGTCTTTTAAAATTATTTTTTGCTATCATTTTAGAAGATTGAAAAGAAATACTTACAAAATTTTAAATGGTAAAAAATTTATATGCAATGAGATTTTTATAAAAAATATAAATCCAATAACAAAAAAAAGTTTATTATGATTTATAACAAAAAACTATAACTAACCAACTATGTCTTTAAAATACTCACATTTCAGAAATACAATACAATTGTATAAAAAACTTCAAGAAATTATGATGCACGAACGGTAGGAGACGACAAGCGACGAACAAGAAAGAACTCAAAGATTTTGAAAGAATTCACACAGAATTCTAAGGTTTTGATAAACTTTGATAAAATAACAACTAGTCTTGCCCAAAGGGCTTGAGTTTGCTTATATAAGAAAAATAGAAATAACCCTCCTAAAGAAAAACAAAGAAAGAAACAATTAAAACTGTCTAAGAACGCAACAAAATTCCAAAATACGCTATCTGAAGCGACTGACAGAATTTCGGACCGAAACAGTTAATTTCGGACCGAAATTCTGTTCTGTCCCGAAAAATTTATTTTCGGTCCTAACTAAAAGAGTTCGGTCCGAACTCTTGCCTGCGCATCATTCTCCCCCGCTAGAAAAAAGATTCGCCCTCGAATCTGCCACGTCATCATTTGCCTCATCATCCACTGACGACTCACCCTCAGTGTCGGTAATGTATGGCGATAGATCCGCCACGTTGAAGGTGGCCGACACATTATACTCCCCCGGGAGATCAATCTCGTAAGCATTGTCATTGATCCTCTCCAACACCCGAAATGGTCCATCGGCCCGAGGTTGGAGCTTGCCATGCCGGCCTGTAGGAAATCGTGCTTTCCTGAGATGAACCCATACCAAATCGCCGGCCTTAAATACCACCCTCTTGCGGCGCCTGTCCACACGCTCTTTATACTTCTTGTTTGACTTCTCAATCTGAGTACGGACTTGGGAATGTACCTGTTTAATGTGCTTGGCACGCTCCTCGGCATCGCCACTGAATTGCTTGTCGACAGGCAACGGCGTGAGCTCTAGGGGTGTGATTGGATTGGATCCATAGACAACCTCAAAGGGACTCTTGCCAGTGGTCCGACTTCGCGATCTATTGTATGCAAACTCTGCTTGTGACAAGGCGAGATCCCATTGGCGTGGACTGTCTCCAACTAGGCTTCTCAACAGATTTCCTAGACTTCGGTTGACCACCTCGGTTTGGCCATCGGTTTGGGGATGGTGAGAAGAGCTGAACTGCAATTTAGTGCCCATCTTCCGCCAAAGAGTGCGCCAAAAATGACTCACGAACTTCACATCTCGATCCGAGGTTATGGTTTTGGGCACGCCATGCAACCGGACAATTTCCTGCAAAAATAAACGGGCTACCTGCGATGCATCAAAAGTTTTATTGCAAGCGATGAAATGCGCCATCTTGGAGAACCGATCCACCACCACCATGATCGAATCCTTGTTCCTTTGTGTCCGGGGTAACCCGAGAACAAAATCGAGACTGACATCTTCCCATGGGGCCATTGGAACGGGTAGAGGTTGATACAAACCCGCATTAGATCCCCGAGTCTTAGCCACTCGGCATATCCTGCACTTCCCCACAAATCGAGCCACATCTCGCTCCATTCTCGGGCAATAGAACTGATCTTGAAGCCATGCCAAGGTTTTATCAACCCCAAAATGACCCGTAAGGCCTCCCGCATGTCCCTCAGTCATAACCGACTCCCTCAAAGAACATTTAGGAATACACAGCCGGTTACCTTTGAAAAGAAAGCCTCCTTGTTGAACAAACTGCTGAAAGGGACGAGACTCACATTTCCGCCAAATATCTCCAAAGTCGGGATCGTCCGCGTACATCTCCTTGAACGCATCGAACCCAACCACTTGCACGCGCATGGTCGAGATGAGAGCATACCTCCGACTTAGCGCGTCCGCCACGTTATTCAGCACCCCCGCCTTGTGCTTGATGGAAAAACTGAACGCTTGTAAGAATTCGACCCACTTGGCATGCCTCGGCTTCAACTTGTGCTGCCCATTGATGTATTTCAATGCCTCATGATCAGAGTATAGAACAAACTCCTTGGAAATGAGGTAGTGGCGCCAATACTCGAGGCTTCTGACAATGGCATAGAACTCCTTGTCATAAGTCGAGTACTTGACCTTGACATCGTTCAACTTCTCGCTAAAAAACGCCACGGGTCTATTCTTTTGACTCAACATGCCACCAATACCCACACCCGACGCGTCACAGTGAACCTCAAAGACTTCCTCAAAATCCGGCAAAATTAGAACGGGTGCCTCAGTTACCTTTTTCTTTAGCAACTGAAACGCATCTTCGGCCTCCCTGGTCCAAGTGTATTTGCCGCCTTTGGTGCAGTCGGTGATGGGTGCGATGATGGTGCTAAAGTTGCGAATCAACCGTCGTAGAATGAGGCTAAGCCGTGAAAACTCCGGACATCATGGATGCTCGTCGGTGTTGGCCATCCGGTAATTGCCTCCACCTTCGCCGGGTCCATCTGAATGCCCTCCTTGGACACTATGTATCCGAGAAACGTTACCTCGTCGGTGAGGAAGTGACACTTCTTTGTGTTGGCATACAACTTCTGCTCCCGCAAAACCTCAAATACTTGGCGCAAGTGTTGTAAGTGCTGCTCCTCCGAAGAGCTGTACACCAAAATATCATCAAAAATAAACCACCACGAATTGACCAATAAAAGCACGAAAGACCTGATTCATCAAGCGCATGAAGGTGCTTGGCGCATTGGACAACCCGAACGGCATCACCCTCCACTCGTAGAGACCGTCTCGAGTCTTGAATGCCGTCTTCCATTCATCTCCGGGCCGAATCCGGATTTGGTGATACCCGCTCCGCAAATCAATCTTGGAAAAGATTGTCGCCCCATGCAATTGGTCAATTAGATCATCAAATCGCGGTATAGGAAAACGGTACTTGATGGTGATCTTGTTAACGGCGCGGCTATCGATGCACATTCTCCACGAGCCATCTTTCTTCGGTACCAACAACACGGGCACCGCGCACGGGCTCATACTCTCCTCCACGTACCCCTTGCTCAACAACTCGTGCACTTGCCTCTGCAATTCCTCGTGCTCTTTGGGGCTCATGCGATAAGCGGCTCTATGAGGAATGACCGCCCCTGGCACGAAGTCAATGCAATGCTGGATGTCGCGCATGGGTGGCAATCCGGATGGCAATTCTGTCGGTGCAACATCAGCGAATTCTTCGATCAACGATAGGACCCGCGGTGGAAGTTTGGGACCGTCATCATTAGCCTCAGTCACCACCAAGGCAAACACCTCATCCGTCTGCCCCACCTCGCTCTGAAACTCCGAGCGCGACAGTAATTGGCTCTTGGGCTCCTTCCTCAAGTCCGAAGGACTGAGGGTAATGGTAACACCGTCCTTCTGAAACGTATAGGTGTTCCTATGGCCGTCATGCTTCGTCCTTCGATCAAACTGCCACGGCCTACCCAACAGGATGTGACATGCGTCCATAGGTACCACATCGCACCAAACCTCATCGGTGTATTTCCTCCCAATTGAAAATTTCACGAGGCACCGCTTTGACACTTTTACCTCGTTACCCTTCTTGAACCACGTCAACTTGTAGGGTTGTGGGTGGTCCTCGGTTTTGAGTCCAAGTTTCTCCACCATCGTGTTAGACACCACATTCTCGCAACTGCCCCCATCAATGATCACGTTGCATACCTTGCCGCTGCTGGTGCATTTGGTATGAAAGATGTTGTGCCTCAACCATGACTCGTCTTCATGGACTGTCGTGCTTAACGCGCGTCTGACCACCAAGGATTCACCCGAATCGGCATAGATGACCTCCTCATCGGCTGCCTGATGATCCTCAAGACCCTCGTCATACTCGTCATATACCGGGTCCACATCCTCCTCAACTAGCATAATGATCTGCCGTTTCGGACAATCGGCCGCCAAGTGTCCGAGCCCTTGACACTTAAAGCACCGCCGGTTGGCCATAGAGCCTCCCCGACTGGTTTGTCCTTTCTCGGCTTGGAGTTTGGGGCTTGGAGTTTGGGTTGTTGAAGTTGCGGGTTTAAGGTTGGAGGGAGGTGCTCGCTTGCTAGTCTCGGCGCCCGAGAAACGGTTTTGGTACCTCGGTTGACTGACGCCCTTTCTCCTCTGTTGCGACTCGACCTTCAAGGCCAATCTACACACATCATCATACGAGTAATACTGTTGTAGATACACCACATCGGAGATTTCTGGTTTCAACCCGGCCAAATACCGAGCAACGATCTGTTCGTCCTCCTCGACAATATCGCATCGCATCCGCAACATGTCGAACTCATTGGTATACTGCTCCACCGACATACCTCTTTGCTTGAGATTGTGATACTCGATGAAAGCCTCCTGACGGTATTGGGTAGGTAAGAACTTGGCCATCAATTTCTTCTTCATCTTACTCCAACTCCGAATCTTAGGCTTCCCTTCCCGGGCACGCCTAGTTTTCACGTGCTCCCACCAAATCGAGGCGTGCTTCCTCAATTTAATGGCTACTAACTTCACTTTCTGCTCGTCGGTCAGAGTCTTCACATCGAAAACCCGTTCGATGGTGTGCAACCAATCAATAAACTCATCGGGGTGAGATTGACCATCGAATTCCGGTAGGTCGATCTTCATCCCTAGAGTTTGATAGGGCTGTTCGGGCTCCGGCCGCTGCCGCTGATTTCGCCCGTGATTCGGAGTCCCCCACGGGTTGAACTCCTCATCATCGTCGCCCGCTGTCGAAGAGTCAAAGGAGACCGACTCCTCCTCTTCCTCCCCGTTGGTGGAACCCATCCTTGCCTTGGCGAGTTGGCGTTCCAACTCTCGGATCCGTCTCCCCATCGTTGCGATCTCCAGATCTCGCTGGTCTCGATGGCAGTTCGCCGGCGCTTCTTCCTCAGGATCGACTCCACGACCCCGACCTCGGCCACGACCCCGACCACGACCACGGTTTGCATCCGCCATCAACCTGGTTGCTCTGATACCAACTGATGCACGAACGGTAGGAGACGACAAGCGACGAACAAGAAAGAACTCGAAAGATTTTGAAAGAATTCACACAGAATTCTAAGATTTTGATAAACTTTGATAAAATAACAACTAGTCTTGCCCAAAGGGCTTGAGTTTGCTTATATAAGAAAAATAGAAATAACCCTCCTAAAGAAAAACAAAGAAAGAAACAATTAAAACTGTCTAAGAATGCAACAAAATTCCAAAATACGCTATCTGAAGCGACTGACAGAATTTCGGACTGAAACAGTTAATTTCGGACCGAAATTCTGTTCTGTCCCGAAAAATTTATTTTCGGTCCGAACTCTTGCCTGCGCATCAAATTATGTTTATCATGATATCCTCTACTTTTTTATTACTTGTATTATTATTAGTAGAGAGATGTGTATAACTTTAGATCCCTCTCAGTTCTAAGAATATAAGCAAAGTACGCTACAAAAAAGATAATATAAGCTCTGAAAAAAGCAACTTATATAATATGAAAATTTCTTCGTAATTTATATCTTTTTTCGTACTTCATGCTTTTTTTAGTTTTTATCCCTTCTTCAAGATTTAAGATTACATTTCAGTTTGTTTTTTCGTTAAAAATATTAATCTATTGCCGAATCAACGCGAGGCGCGTATCAAGTGTAATAGAATGTTGTAATTACGGCCCACCAAAAACCTAATACCAGCTGCCATAATAAAGGGCCCGGATTGGTGAACAGAGGTATGGGTGGTGGTGGTATGGTGGTATTAATGGCGAAAAGATGGAAGAAAGAGGAATAAAGAAAGAACAATTGTGAGATGGAGGTGCCGCCGGAGGGCGGCTGAGGTGCGGCCGGAGGGGAGGCGGAGGTGCGCCCGAGGGGGCGGAGGTCCGGGCCAGAGAGGATGGAGATGGGGCGGATGTGGTTTGGTAGAGGAATGATGAAGAAAAGATAGATAAAAGAAGAACAATGGTGGGTGCAAATAAGGGGTGTAGTTAAGAGGGATACTTATAATTTCTTTATTAATATTAAGGTTTTCAAATTTTAAATTTTTTTGAAAATTTTTGAAAAATTCATTATCAAAATTATCGAGATAAGGAATGTGAAGCGATCCCTCTGCGTAAAACAAGCTGCTCTCTATTTTTTTTTATTTTTATTTTTTTTGTGCTTGCAAGTTGCAATGTCCAAGAGGAATTCAAATTCTCTGGGGTATTCCACCGTGGAATGGTCAAAAAACCCTTCAAAAAGCTACTGTGTACGGTTTTTGAGGCTGCCCGCTACAGTAACTGCACATATCTTTCAATACAATTTCTGACCACTCTTTGATTTGGGGTGACTGACCATTCTAGTGGATGTGCACCCGTCCAAGAGCCCACCCTAAACTTAAAGCATCACGTGTCTGACGCGTTCATTTCCAAGTTTTATTAAAAAAAAAAAGTTAATGCAGAGTTATATAAAATTGTTATATTTTTGCCTTAGAATAATATAAAACTTAATTCTACTATAAAATTGTTTAATGTTTTTCTAGAAACTTAAGGAGCGAAAGCAAGATAGCTCCCACTGATGCACCCAAGAATTATTATTTGTTCCTTTTTTCTCGATATATATATATATATATATATTTTTTTTTTTTTTTATATTGAAGACAGGTCAATTTCCACACATAAAAATATTTAGGTGAAGGCTGTTTAACTAATCTTACTTTAAGACTTAACAGCCTTTGTTATGTATTCACTCAGTTTGTAATCTTTTTGTTAGTAATAATTAATAAACTTGCACTACAGACTTGAAGCTCAGAAAAGTCATTAGCATATGCCATCCAACATAAAAATCACTAATTATCTCTTAAACGAATTACATATATGTTGAATTGAAAGTTTGTTGTACGGGATATACAAATTTCATGTTCTAAAGTTGGCAGAACTTTTGTATTAACACACATAAATTTCCCTTCAGTTCAACTGATATTAATGAAAAATTTTTAACTGATGTCGAGCGACTTTTTGTATTGGACACTGTTTGATGATAACATGTTGGACTCCAAAGATTTTCGATTCCATATCCTCTGTAGCGTTGCATTGTGTAGTGCAAGATATGAACCGTTAGATCATCTCGAGATCTGTGCAGGATCGAATCTTGAGATGATCCAACGGTTCACATCGTGTGCTACACAATGCAGCGCTTCAGAGGATGAGCACTCAAGATTTTCTTTTGTAAACTGAGTAAGGCAAAAAAAAAAATCTCTAGTCAGCATCAGACTTGTGGAACAAAATAAATCTATTTTTATATGACAGTTACATATTTTTTTTTGGGGGGGCGGGGGGTGGGCTGAATAAATATCAGAAACATTTCAACAAGTACTGTTCTACAAAAAGAAACCCTTTTTAAAGATGATGCTTTCTTTACCTAAATCCAACAAAAAAAAAAAATGCTAATTTCCAATGTTCACTTCTTAAATTCAGAATTGAGATCTTTTTAATTAGTCAAATTAACCCAAATATTTATGTTTGTCCGAACAATAATTAATATTAATAATAATTCCGTGAATGCTAAACACTATTTCAAGAAAATATGTGACTCAAAGAAAAGGGGGGAATAAATCTTAAAAAAAATTGTGGCCACAGCTTTAACTATTTCGTAAGAAAAAAAATAAAAAAATTGTGACTCACAAAAATTCTAATTACATGTATAAAAATCTAATGAAATTCGGTGCTATATGATTGCCAAGCTTTTGGCTATTTCTGATCTTCATGTCAAATCCATCGAAATCATTATTTATACAAAAAAATGATGTTTTGACTAACATATAATTATGCTTGATTAAGAAATACACATTTCACTTAAAAACATATATATAATTGTTTTTTATTGGCAACACAGTTTTAACTTATTTTTATAATAAAAAATATAGATTTTAATTTTAGAAAATATTGACGTTTTTGTAGATACATTCAACAATTAAGAAATCCTATTTAATATTGACAAAATTGACTAATTTGGGAAATCTAGAAAAAAAAAATTACACTTTTTAAAATTTAATCTCGTAATATTAATTTCTGGTATATGATTGTAATGATATTTATTATTTAATTTGTTTGGTTAGCTAGAGAGCAAAATATTACAGGCTAAAAAAAGATTGATAATACAAGTGAAGGTTTGACGAGGGAAGTGGTCTCTGGATCAGTGCTAGCTCGATATTCCCTGACTTATTGCATTGTGCAGTTCACAACGTCGACAGCCGTTGGATCATCTTGAGATCCGCTTGGCATGAATCTCGAGACAATCCAACGGTTGATGTTATGATTGTACAATGCAGTACAGCAGGGGATATGAATTCGAGTAAGGAAAAAAATCCTAATGTTTGATACCTTTTTCGTTTGGTTCTTTTTATACAAGTGATGTGACGGTGTTGGCATTTCATTTTCTAGACCCTTTATGATAATGATCTTTTAATTATGGGTCCTGATAATATCCCATAAAAATCCCTCATCACTATTCTCTATAACTAACTTATGAGTCACGTTTTCCCAATTTAACGCGCTTTCTGACGCGCAAAAAGTGATTATACTTAGTATACGGAGTGATTATACTTAAATTAACGTGTTTTCTGACGCGATTTCTGACACGTTTTCTGACGCATTTTCTAACTCGTTTTCCCAATTTAACGCGCTTTCTCACGCGTCAAAAAGTGATTATACTAAATATTTGTACAGGTCATACTAAAAATCAGAAGTGGTTATATTAAATATTAAGAATATTTTTGGGGATGGATATGGGGGATAATTAGAGCATCTCCAAGAGACATCGTAAAACACTCCCAAAACTAAAAAATGGGAATTAATGAGAGAAAACCGTCTCCAAGAGATACCCAAACAACTATCCCTATTTTTAGCACTCACAAAACCAGAGCCAAATCGAGCTATTTTGGCCCAGTTTTTAGCACTCCCAATATGACTTCCCAAAACCAGAGCCAAATCTAGACCGTTCAAATGTATTGGGATCCATATTTTGGCCTAGTTTAAATGTATTGGGATCCATATTTTGGGAATTTGTTGGAGATTGAGGTGAAATTTGCTACCAAAAAATTTAGGATGACACCCAATATAGGTATATTGGGATCCATTTTTACGACATCTCTTGGAGATGCTCTTAAGGGGATAGTTATTGGGAGACAGAATCTTTTCTAAAGATTCCATAGGGGATTTATATGGGGGATAGATAATGGGGGATTATAATAATTTCTCATTAATTATATATGTTGTATTCTTGGTGCACATTGATGCATGGATGTGTGATTTTCTTAACAGGTTCACACAATAAAAATCAACAGTTTTTGTGGTGAACAATCTCGTCACTTACAGATTACGGTATAATAAAATTTCTTCACAGGCACATTTTCATCACGATATTAATGATTGTCACTGGTCATCACTAATGCGAGCCTCGTTGTTGTTTTAGTGACAATTTTGGGTGTTCTCCTTGAATGTTCGCCCTAATTGTCACGAAAACAATTCGCATTAATATCTTTTGTTATGCATAATGCATAAAATCAAATATGTCCAATTATTTCTTAGTACTCATAAGGAGTGCCGCACGCAAGCGCGCCATGTAATTATTTCTTAACAATAAATTATAAATACAATGACCTTTATAAAATTTATTTCTTATCAAGAAAATTACAATTTTAATGACTGCCATGCAAATAATTTCTTAACACTTATAGTGGAGTGCACGCAAGTGCAGATGATATTTTTTCTTTGCAGCGAGACCATAAACCTCAGTCATGTCAAGGTCATCAGGAGTAATTCCATCAGGAAGCTCCCAATCGAAATGGTATAACAGATTTGCAAGAACCAACTCAATCAGAATAGATGCAAACGATATACCAGGACAGATCCTGCGCCCAGCACCAAAAGGAATGTATTCGAAATCTCCTCCATAGAAATTCTTGTTGTTGTCGACCTCTGTAAATCTCTCTGGCTTGAAATTTTCTGCGTCTTCCCAGTATTTTGAGTCCCTCCCTGTGGATGAAAAAGTTTTATATAATTTCACGTGTAAATTAAGCCTCATGATTTTAAGTTCCTAAAATTCTTTATGAGCGTACTTCCAGAATCTAATCAAATCACCTCTAAGCTTAAATTTATATGACAAAATAAGTTTTTTACATCAAAATCTTATCGAGATACATATTTTTAAAAATTTTAAGCATTTGTTTGTGATTTTCCAAAAGTGACTATACAAACTTGATTATTTTGTCATTGCGCTATTTGGATCCAAGTTTCGGATATTAGATATTTGAAATAAATTTCAAATGTTTCAGTCCGAAATATTTATAGAAACACCATAGCCGAACACATGGATGATAGAAATATATAATTATATTTTTGCTACTTAACACAGTAGATATATATATATCTACTTAGCAATTCGAATTTACTTCACCCAGAAAAAAGAATATGCATGCATGAATACTTACCCAATGCCCATGCGTTTACAAGAACAATAGTGCCCTTTGGAATGTGGTAGCCGAGTATGTTGCACCCCTTTCGACATTCTCTCGGTAGTACAGACCCAGCAGGATGCAATCTCAAAGTTTCCTTGATAACTAGACGCATATATTGTAGTTGGCTAAGGTCGGACTCGGTTATATGGTCACGTCCCCTTAGCTGTCGTCGCAGCTCAGTTTGCACCTTTTTCATCACTCCTGGGTTTTTCATGAGTTCGGCCATCGTCCACTCCAGAATCGACGCTGTTGTTGCTGTGCCTCCCGCAATAACATCCTTCAAATAAAAAAATAAAAATAAAAAAATGAAAAAATTAATGAAACCTGAGATAAATAATTATTATTAGTTCAATTTAAAATGATTCTAAGTGTTATTAATTACTAAAAATAAAGATTAATCATGCATGCTAATTAATTAGATAAGAGGCTTAATTATATACATGGATGATGCCTTTCATGCTATCAATACAAAGTACGTTATTTTCAGGATCTTCATCGTGTAGTCTTAAGAGAACACTTAGTAGATTCTCAGCATGATCTTCATTCATCTCATTCTCTCTTTGTTCCCTGATGATGTTCTGAAACATCCGATCCATGTTGCGTTGGGTCTCCTCGGCCCGTCGCGCAGCTCCAGAAAGCACCCTTGTGAGATGAGACGACGGGAAAAAGTTGCCTACACTGAAGTCCGCAAGCATCTTGTCGTAATTCCGAATTTCCCTCAAACACAACGTATACTCTCGGCGAACAACCTTGCTTCCCATAACAGCTTGCAATATCACTTCATTTGTCAAGGTGAGCAATCTGTCACTGAGGTCAGGAGGTTGCCCACTAAATGAAATCGATACGATGTGCTGGATCAGGTTCTTGACGCGATCTTCACGGATCGATCTGAATGACTGGACCCTCTTTGAGCTAAGTAACTCCAAGACACATATCTTCCTCACCTCCTGCCAGTACTCACCGTACGGTGCGAATCCGACATCCTTCCCACCGTAAGTCAGAATTTCTATGATGGGATTAACGGGACGGTTACAAAAGAATCTATCATGTGTATTCAGTACTTCTGTGGCTGCCTCTTTCGAGGACACAACTACAGTTGGGAGTTCTCCGAGCTGGACAAACATTAGTTGCCCGTACCGCTGCGATAAACGCCGGAGCACGTGGTGAGGACGACCGCGGCCCAAGAAGTGGTGGAGGCTTCCTATGATGGGCAAAGTCCATGGACCCGGTGGACGTCGTCTATTCTTGCTAATTTGGGAATTTGTGGATTTGAATTTTAGTAGTAGAAGGAGAAGAGGTAGCAACAAAAGAGAGAGCAAGAGATACGAAAAGGGTGCCATTCGATCGATTTGTAAAATAGCTTAAGTTGGTGTCAATTAGCACATAAAGGCCAAGTAGCCGATCTATTTATAATGCTGTTTTTCATTCTATATAATGCTTGTACTTACTGTCACTGTATATCAGTACTACTCCAAAATTGTGCAGCTGCAAGCCTGCAAGGCTGCAACCTTACTTTTTCGTTGAGGATCGATGTTGAGATTTCACTGCCTGTATAATTAAACAGCTCATGCTTGCAACAAGTTCTTTCTTTGAGTTACTGCCTTATGGCATCCATGCAATTCGTAACAGTGATAATTTTGGTGTATATGATGTACTGCTTCGTAAATGTTGCAACCGGGCTGCGATGAAGATAATAATAAGAGAAAAGGTTTAATTTTGGTTTATTTGGTTCAGTTCATATTTTATTATTCACTAATTTACTTCGATTATACTAACTGATATAGTTTAGAAACTAATTTTGATATCAATTAGTATAAACAAAAGTAATTAATGGAAGAGGCAATATGAACCAAACTTAACAATCTAAGAATCAATTTGAACAAAAAAAAATTTCAAGTACCGGTTTTGGATCAAATGCAACAGTTCAAGAACTAATTAAAATAAAAAAAAAATTTCAAGTACCAATTTGAATCAAATGCAATAGTTCAATTCAGCACTATAATAATCTGATTTTTTGGTTTCTTAATTTATGTATAAATAATAGCATCAACAAGCGGATGCGAAAAGTAACATGCATCAACTGAGGGCAATTTAACATTTTGCCCTTCTTTCAAAATTTGTTAAACAAATTGCCCTTCCCTCAAAAAGCTTATCAAAATGCTCCTGTGAATCCTTCATTCCCCTCCATTAACTTTCCACCCGTATTAACTTTCTTTTACCTTCCCTTAAAAATATCAATAAAATATATTATTTTAAATTTTTTATTTACATATCAATGTTTCCATGAAAAATAAATTGTATGATATAACTTGTTAATCATCAAAATTTTGAATTTTACCATACTCGTTTTCAGCCAATTCAACTTGCGTTGCAAAAGAAAATGCTACCTCTTACCATAAAATTTTAGTTTGTGACAATATAATAATGAACATGTAATATTGATACAGTTATAAATATAGTTAATATAATATTTTATAAAACGACTATCGTTCTTATAATTGTATTAACTAATTAAATACAAACAATATCGAGGATTTACTATTTGTAAAATAATATTTATATTTCATATTTATATTTCATATTTATATTTATATTTATATTTATATTTATATTTATATTTATATTTATATTTATATTTATATTTATATTTATATTTATATTTATATTTATATTTATATTTATATTTATATTTATATTTATATTTATATTTATATTTTACTATTATAAACTAGATATAATACATTAATAGTCCTTCTTAATTATTTTTCTTTACTATTCTTACAATTATATAAGTTTCACATCCTAAATTGTATATAATAAATTAAATGGATTGTGTTTAAGATATTTTTATATGACATATTGTACTAGCTTCCAATAAGAAGATTAGAAATATTTGAGAAACGATATCCTATAATTTATACCATAAAAATGTTTCTTATATAATGAGAATATAAATGAAAAGACCAATTAAATATCCCTGCTCCTTATAATGTATGTTGGGTGTACTGATTCTGCAACGGTCAAGATTTAATTTGATGCTATTGGAGTAGATATGAACCGTAGGATCTTAGACACGATTTTCTATAATAACATTTAGTGTTGAAATCCTCAATAAGTTATTTTTTAGATCATTACACATAGAGTTACATAAACCCACAAGAAAGTGTATTGTTTGTGCATTCAATCAATGATTTCCTATAATCAATTCCAAAATTGTTTTCTTCACCGTGCTTGATAAGAATGGCATGGCATGAAATGTGCATTTAATTGGTTCTGGAACATTTTCACGAGTTAATGTTGAATTATATCTGGCTCCCTTTTTTATTGCATATATATGCTCTACAAGTTCCAATGTTCAATATAAGCTCATAAAATATTGATCTACAACCCTGCAATATGTATGTAATCGTAAAATTTAAACTACAAGACAGCATTTTTTAGTAACAATAGGCCTATTATTTTCGGTTAATTATTTGTTCAGTATGAATACATTCTTTTGACAAATTGAGAGTGCTAACATTATATAAATTATATAAATGTGAAAATATAATTTATTTTCAAACAAATTAATATATTTATACGTATAATAACAAAAACACTAAATTGTCCGTCAAAATCTAATTAGTCGTCTGCATTACGATTAATCACTTGTTGGCCAGTCGTCTGCTAAGCGGAAACCGTCTTTTACAACATTGGCAGTAAGTAATTGAAGGATCACCATGGAATGTTAATCATTTTCTCAATTCATGTATTTAGTTGAACCAATATTTTGTATTTTGTGGTTTAATTAACGTCTTTCCCGTTTCAATGTACGGGCATCTTACTAGTATATTTTAATTGATATTGTTGAGGCAAGGTAAATTAGATTTAGTACGGGTGAAGGTGAATGGAGAGAAAGAGAGGGTACACAAGGGCATTTTGTTAAACTTTTTGGAGGGAAGGCAATTTGTTTAACAAATTTTAAAAGACGGGCAAAATGTTAAATTGTCCATCAACTGACGCCACCAATTAATGAAAGCCGATGGATGCCAAGAAGATTTTCAGGCCGGTGCCATGAGAAATTGAAAGCCCATTGGAATTAATGGTTTAGCCGGGCGAAAACACCTGAGATAGTAACGCGGGTAGTGACTTGTTTGTCTCGTACATCCGTGGGCCTGTACTGTCTTGTGAGAGGCTTTATATTACCCGCCCTTTCATATTTGATACAATCATACAGATCACCCTTTTCATGCTAATTTTCATTAATTCACGGTGATTTTTTTAAAGAAATTAAATTTGTGGGTACAATGATCGATACGACTTATCGTCGATTAGATCCACAAATATTATTTAGCCATTTCTATTCGAAATATATTAGCCACTTCTCTGTTACGTAATATCATTTTAATATTTTCTATTAATTTTGTGCAACGTCGTCCAAACTCCAAATACAACATACGAAACAGTAAATTAAATGGAATTTAAACAGTAAATTTTAGTGGAATTTAAACAATTGATACCGGAGCACCTTTCATTAATTAAGTAAATTAAGTTATAATCGGATTCACATCTGCTGTCATAATTGTGATGGCACCGAATGCCATAGTAGTTATCTGGACCGTTTAAATTTATCAAGGGATGAGATTTATTTACGGACATGTTACTCTCAACAACAAATTACAAGGTGCTTTATGCCTTTATTTAATTATTATTATTTTTTTGCTGGGCAAGTTACGGCTTTGGGGAGTTTCCTTCTTCACCCAATGAATGGTATATCTGAGATGAGAGTACCTTGACAATACTTATATTGACAATCTTGACAAATAACATATTTGATAAATTTGAAAAAAATGTTTAAAAAATCTTAAAAATAAGAAAAAAATTATAGTTCAATTTTTTAACTTATAGATTGATTATATCTTCAATAATATACAATATAAGCGTTCTTTAATAGTCCATCAAAAACTCTTTAAATTACAACCGTTAAAAAGAGCTCACAAATTTTGATGAGCTATCAAACAATATTCAAATTGATTGAAACTTAAGACACTATTAATCTATATATTAAAGAACACATCTATAAACTTTTTTCAATTTTTAAGATTTTTTAAACTTTTTTTTTAAGAAATTTGAGAGTGGGAGAGGCTCTCATTTGGAAGAGTAAGAAGGGGACTGAAAAAATAGGGCAAATTTTACAAATGTTCAAAAAAATAAACTTATCTTTACTAATGCCTAAACCACTAACTTAATTTCACGAATACCCAAAATATAGGGCGTGACTAGAACTTGCGCCCTATAACCATTTTCCTAAATAAAAGTATAGCAGGGGCCCGCCTGTCATTGAAAGCAGGATTTGTAAGGCGTGAGTTGAACTCGCGCCTTACAAACCTGCCCCTTCATTAAACCTTCTTCCTTTCTTAGCTCCCCAACTCCTTTCTTTTTCTTTCTTCTATAGGGCGCAAGTACAAGTCACGCCCTATAATTTGGGCATCCATGAAATTAAGTTAGTGGTTTAGGCATTGGTAGAGATAAGTTTGTTTTTTAGGGCATTCATGAAATTTTTCCGAAAAAATATGATAAGTGGTCCCCACAAGAATAAAAAAAAAACAAAGTAATTGTGTGCTCGGTGTGAGACTGAGGAGTGGAAGGACTGGGGAGAGGATATGCTGTTATTCATTTGAGGCTGATAAATGCTGAGCGAATCTAAACCATTAAACAGATCGAACGGCTCAGATTAATACTATGGCACGCTGATGCCATCACAACTATGGCAGCAGATTTTTATCCAATTATAATCATACACCTTTGATTTGTTGCAAATGTATTGCACTTATGCCCTGTTGTATAAATAAATATTGCTATGGGTAATAATTAATGTAAATAAATATCGATCGTACACATTGTAAGAATAACTTGAATACCAAATGAGTTAATATATCAATATAGACTCATTTAACATGCATACTAACACAACCAGTATTGATTTTAGTATCACTTTTGGTAACTACATATATACTTGTTCCCTATCACAAAATATGAAACTAATTTACTATAACCCAAGAGCGGATCTGTGGGGGGTTGCCCCGGCCCCTTGCCTCGTTATTAATTGTTGAGCCTTGAATTTTTTTTATTTTATTTAACTCACGTTTATATTTGGCGTTAATTTGATGTCAAATTGCATTTTTTTTTTATATCCAAACATGTACAATGACTAACTAATTAAATACTTTTCTAACTAAGTATGTAATTAATTAACTCCTAATACAATAACTATTTTGTTAAATATATATAAGTTGTATATTATGATAATTATTTTTACGTGGTCCCTCTAAATCTCCTTTTGGATCAATCCTTAGAAAGTTGGAACCATAAATCGTCTTATCCAGAAACCCCCTCCCCCCCCAAAAAAAAAAAGACACCCTCTCATATCAATCATGGATCCACCACTGACTCTATATAATTAACAACCCGAATTCACATCCGTTATTATCCTTATTAAGATAACAAGGCCTTGTCAATATAGGTTGTCGGATCAAAATCAACGTATGAGAATAATTTAAAAAAATGCCCCTATAATTTAAATTGGATCGATCAGACCCGTCTGTTTAGATCTAATGGCCCAAATCAGAATAACAGGTCCTGTACAACAGATACAGACTCATAACTAGAGGTGGCAAAACCCGACCCGACCCGACAAACCCGACCGAACCCGAACCCGACCCGATTTTTTAGATAGTCAAACTTACCCGAACTCGACCCGACCCGACCCGGCTTGACCCGATACTCGACTTGAATGGCAGTTAGGCAACCCGAAACCCGACCCGAGACAACCCGAGACCCGACTTGAACGGCAGTTAGGCAACCCAAAACCCGACCCGACTCGACCCGAGACGACCCGAGACCCGACTTGAACGGCAGTTAGGCAACCCGAAACCCGACCCGACCCGACCAGAGACAACCCGAAGACCCGATATTATTCTAGATTATAGACCCGAAACCCGATCCGGACCCGACCTAAACCCAAATTACCCGAGCCCTAGACAACTCAAAATTGGATGACCTGAAACGGCGAAACCCAACTCGACCTGAAATAGTAGGGTCAACCCCATATAACACAATCCAAACAGTCCACCCCGATGCGACCCGACTCGACCTGATCTGATATTAAGAGCATTCAAATTTGATTGAGATAGAATTGAAAATGACATGTATCAACTCATATCAATTCATATTATCAATGCGACTCCAATGATTCTCTTATTTTTATCTTTGATTTTAATTATTGTTTACAGCAAGCTAAATTTTATTTCACAATTAATTGTAAATAAATAAATTAATTAGTAAAACTAATCAATCATATTTTATATAGTGAAAAGAGCGTAGCGGTTAATACCCAAAATGCGGCCATCCCCCTAGTGACTAGTGTACTTAGATAAACAACAGTAGTTAAAACCAGAGATGACTCGAGAGGTCAAGACTAGATCAGATGACCCGAAAGCTAACCCAAATCAAAACCCGACTTGACCCGACCCGACTTAACTCTTGACCCGGCAAAAGGCGACACTTGTCGACCCGAGACCCGACTCGACCGGACCCTAACCGACCCGTGACCCGATCAAAAGATGGTCTTGCTGACCCGAAAACCCGACCCGCCCTAACTCGACTCGACCCGTGACCCGATATATGACAGCTACTGCTGACCTGAAACCCGACCCGCACTGACCCGACTCGACCCGTGACCCGATAAATGGCGGCTACTGCTGACCCGAAACCCGACCCGCACTGACCCGACCCGACCCGTAACCCGAATTTTACCTGGTCAAACTAACCCGAACCCGACCCGACCCGACCCGATTGCCACCTCTACTCATAACAACCCGGCAAGTAATAGCTTAAATAATTTATTTATCACACATCATTTCAATACAAATATTTGTTAATACAAAGCGATCAAATTCACCAGTAGACACCAAACAAATTCGGAGAGGTTGCTTTATTGAGTTTTGAGTTCGATATATATTTCATCTGACGTACCTGATGATGTCAACAAAACACATTATAATGTGACAAAAATTAAAAAATATATATATTTTGACAGAAAATGATAATAAGTAATATTAATCGAGATAAGCTCGTGGATATGGTCTTAATTACTCTTATAAAAATCACATCTCATGATGACCTAATGGAGGTTAGTAGGAAGCCTCGAAACCATTTTTATCTCACAGTTCATAATCAGCTCACGGAAGACAGAGACAGCAAGCCAATACACTTCCCTTGATGCAAAAAAAGAAAACGTAAACCTAGCAAAATAGCTATTGCGTATAACGCTATTGACTATATATATGCATAACACATTAGTCAATGAAACAAAAGCAAGATTAATTAACATATATATATATATAAATCAAGTGATCATAGCCCCGGAAAGGGTCAAATATGTACATTCTGATAATTAAAGTCTCTCATTTTCCTTTAAAATAGGGTGTCGGTGATGATATTATTTTATTTTATTTTATTTTTTTTGAGAATAAAATGTCTTCCCATGTCGTGTACCGGTCAAGTCATGGAAGAAAAACTAATTAATTAATAAAAAATAATAATAGTTCTTCCTTTTCTTTTCGATAGGATATGGTCGAAAGGAGGAAACTAAAGTCTACTGATATAATCTTACCGTAAGTTGGTCTGCCAGAAAAGTTCAAAGCTTTCGTGTTCGGTTTGGTTTGAGCTCAAGTCCAATTTAGCTTGGGTTAATTTCTTTTAGAGTTCGGGTTCATATTTTTTTATTTCATTCAAACTTTATTCGTAATAACTCCATGTATAGCAATTTATCCATATTTAGAACTATCCGTCGAAATTGTTTATAATAATATACCTATTTTATTATTTAATTAATAAAATATACTTTAAAATATTTATGTTAGCTTTAATTATTTATGTAATATGAAAAATAAATACAAAATTATTGGAATGGAGCTCGCCTGGAGCTAGGAGCTCGATTCGAGTTCAAACTTGTTCTTCGGTTTAGCGCGAGTTCAACTTATAACTTGAGTTCAGTTTAACTCCAATTCAATTTGGTTCAAATTCAGTTTAGATTAAATTCGATTCATTTACATCCCTACTACTAGCAAGTGAGATATATTTGTAATTAAAAAGAATAATATAAAAGTTTAGTTGAAAAAATACGACGTTGATAATTTTCCGCTATTATGATTCAATTATATAAAAGTTGGAAATATATATGGTGTTGATTAAATACATTAAAAAAAGGGGGGAATTTGTATATTTGGTATATAAAACCTCCATTTGTAATTTTGTCACTCCAAATTTGGAAATTACAAATTTGCTACTACAAACTTAATAACATTGCATTATTGCCAATAAAATTGTTGAATAACCAAATTGCCCTCAATCTCTTCCATGGCATCCCACGCGCACCCCAGCAGCCCCCGAGCACACCCCCCCCCCCCCCCCCCCCCCCCCCCGCGGGAGCCCCCTCGCCTCCCCACACGCGCCGGGGCTGCCGGGGGGTGCACGGGGGCTGCCGGGGGGCTGGCATGGGGAAGATTGAGAGCAATTTGGTAAATCAAAAATTTTAATGACAATAATGCAATGTTATTAAGGTTGTAGTGACAAATTTACAATTTCCAAGTTTGAAATAACAAAGTTACAAATAGAGAGTTTTGAAGTGCCAAATATACAAATTTCCCTGGCTGTAAAAATTTTTGTTCCCTTCTTACAGAAGAGAGGGGGAGAGAGATTTCTCGTTCCCGTAAGAGCAACACATAACGAGCAAAACTAATTAAAATTGGGGTTGAGAAAACCACATGACGTGTTCTCAGTGTAAATTGATTAAACTCATATGGATATGGATTTGGGGTAGGTCTAGTGATGCGCTGACCGGTCAATTAATCTCCAAGTCCCTTGCTAACAGAATTTTAATTCTAATTATATAAAAGTTTGACAAATGAAAAACCCAACTCGTTTTCTAGTGTTTAATAATAAAATTAACGCAAGTTGGATCGATGTATACCTTCTGAATCCACAACAAGACAAATTCTCTGGATATTGAACGCATTGCAATTTTTTTGAGGAAAAACGCACTGCAATTCATTATTATTTCGGTATTAACAATTTGTATTCTTCTATCAAAAAAACAATTTGTATCGATCATCTTGATCCTTCCCTTCACTTTCTATAATAAAGAGTAACCACTGCTGAAAGAGTACATCAAGATTAGATTTTTTGACATAAAAATTATATCTTCTCCAAAGAAAAAACCTCAGCCGTTGATTGTTTACTTTGATTGATCTCCACTGTTGACGTCCATTAATGTACTGGCCAATTAAAATTCAAGGCCTATATTAGTTTACTAGTAAGTTGTCCGTGCGCTGCAACGGGAAACATTATATAAGAACAAATAAAATTCTTCACTGCTAATGACAAATTTTGTTATCAAAATATGACAAGTTAAAATAATAATCATTCAACTAAGTTCATATATATGATATTTAAAATGAATTGCTTCTAAATCCCAATTACAAATAAAAAAATTACACCGTCCAATGAGAAATAACGTCAGTATAAATTGCAACATGTAGAGACCAATTGCAACAAGCAGAGACCTTGGAGTAGTCATTATAGCATTTCAGAGAAAGAAACATAATGTTTCCTAATATCGTATTAGTGCAATAAAGAATGATCTATTCATGAGAAATAACTTGGTCCCAATTTCAAAGTACATAAAGAAAGAAAATTAGGATAACACCAACTCAAAATGGTTCCAAGTCTAATGAGAAATAACGTCTAACTTAATGCAAATTAAAGATAATTGTAACCCTATCATAAACTTGTACCTAGCAGCCATCTTGATACTTATTGATCTCATTGACCTGGTTTTCTTCACTTGCTGGTTCAATAGCAACATTTGTACGATCATGGCCCTGGTAAATGTACTTGAAAAGATATTTTACTACTTGAATGCTTGAGTAAAATTCAACAGACCGCATAGTAACCTTTGGTTCAACAGACGGGGAATCAACTGATGCATCTCTGATTGTAACAGCCGGCTCAACAGATGAGGCTTGTAACATGGCATTGGGGGCAAGCGATACCTCTTCATTAACAGTTTCTTCATTAACATGACAATCTTTATCAGCAACCTGAACACCTGTTGTTGCCATGGCTCTTGTTTCAGTAATACCACCTCTGCTCCTCTATGTTCTTGTAAAAATTATGGACAGTTGCTGCAAATATATATACACTTTTTAGTTACAATCATATCAAGCAATTAATTAAATTACTAAATTCCTTATAAATTAAATTCCTTAAATGTCAATTAATAGAATCCAGATTTAGAGCAATTCAAATTAATGCGGCCACATACAAATATTTCCTGTAAATTTTCATAAAAATATTATGAAAATATTGGGAAAAAAATCTTGACAGGACCCAATTCTTACAAAATGAAATTCAAAATTGGCCTTAAATGATTTCGCTGGTAAACAGAAGGTCAAATTAATTCAAATCCAAAGATCTTTGAAAAGAAAAACAAAAGTCTCAGTCAATTTACATTCAAATTAATGCGGCCACATGCAGATATTTTCCATAAAGTTTCCATAAATAATACGACAATATTGGGAAAAAAAAATCATGACAGGACCCAATAGTTCCAAAAGAAAAGAAAAAAGTCTGTCAATTTACAAATGAAATATGATCGCACTGGAACTAAAAATAATATATGGTCATAGCTCACAAAATGATACAAATTGGATTAAAACTTTGTTTGGGCATAAAATTTGGCATTGAAGCACTAACAGAAGCATCAGAAATCAATGGAAACCAGATCCAACATTTTTTATTTCCGAAATTTCAGTTTAGAAATCGGGTTCAAAAGTAAGGGTTTCAATTACCATGAGTTGTCACCGTGGTCTCCAAAGATCTCCGAGCACAACGCTCCGGTTGAAGTCGCCGGCATGACCTTGGTACTTCGGCGAACTTCGGGGACGGGATTGAGCCATTCGGGGCGGATGAAATGAAGCGGATTTGTAGGCATCGTTGCGGGGCTGGAGGTCTTTGAGGCGGATTGACAGCGGTAGGTTAGGAGGAGCACTACTAGACGCCGTGCAGGTTGTTGGCAGCGCCGCGCGGCGCCGGTCGGTGCTTGTGCAAGATGAATCGAAATAGGATTAGGAGGAGTAATTGGCGGAGAGAGAGAGAGAGACAAAGGTGATCTTTTGATAAAAGAACTCTGATTTAGAGAGGAGTTCAAACAACAAAACTCTCAAACCTAGAGGAGTTATGACGGGAGAGATAAAAGAAGAAGGGAAAATTGTCAAAATGCCATTGCAAAACTCGTGCTTTGTCAAAATGCCACTCCAAAATTTTGGGTTGCAAAATTGCCATTCCAAAACAATAGCACTTGCCAAAATGCCATTATACCAATATTTTTATTCTTTTTAATTGCAAACTATTCTATAATCATGGGTGTATTTTGGTATTACCCATTATACCCCTGTATATTTCTATGGATCATCTCTTCCTAAGAGAAGCCAGATCCCTTCTTCTTTCTTCTCTTCAACACCATTTCTCCTCTTCCATCACCACTCTTCTTCAAAACCTTTTTTTCGCCACAAATTCAAAATGCAATTTAGCACTGTCGACCCCATCTTGTCTTGCGCTCCTTAGCCTCTCCACTTCTTGCACAAATTTTGCCACACCATTTCAACTTAGCACCCTCCACGGCTCCACCTGATCTTGATATCGTGCAGCAACCGGTCCTCCGCACAATCAAGTCTCCTTCCAATAGTGCAGTGTCCAGATTGTGGATCAATTTATTTGCAAATCGAAACTCATCAGCAAAAAGCCAAAAAGAGATGGCATGCTTCGGCTGAATTAGCGGCATCAGTGTAAAAATTTAATGTCTGCTGATTAAAAATCCTTCCATGATTCCATATGTTGGATATTTGGAACAATAATGTAGGGATATTATGGTCTCTTCAAAAGATTTCATTAATTTAGAATATAAAATATGGTATAATGACATTTTGGCAAGAGCTATTGTTTTGGAGTGGTAATTTTGCAACCCAAAATTTTGGAGTGGCATTTAGAACTCTGATTTAGACGGGAAGAAAGGGAGAGGGTTTGGGAGTTTTGACTTTTGAGAGAGGACGAAAGGGAGAGAGGGGGGCAGGGTGTGGCCGCTGGTGTAACAATCAGAAAATTAACTTAATCGCGACTTCTACACAAAAACACGTCATATAAAATCTTCAGAGACATCGGACGGTGCAGAATTGCTCCGAAAATTTGAGAATGAATCTGAGCCCTTGGCGGATCTGGACACCCAAGGCTCTTAATAAAGGAGTAGAGATTCACAAGGGATGAGCTTTCGGTTCTTTATTATGAGATATAATAATTTTATCTTAAAGCGTAAAATCTTTACTAGTATTATAATTAATAAATGATGACTTAGTTCTTAATTGAGTACATATAGTTAATTAATTTATTAACTAACTTAATGTGCGAAGAGTAAGCTCTGCGTCACCCTCTCCCTAATTTAATTAAGAGAGAATCTTCTTGTTCCTTTTTTTGTCCCCTTAAATGTCATCCACCATTATTTTATTAAGATTCTAGTTTAAGATTCACATTCTTACTAATTATAGATTTATTTTGACTCTAAAAGTCGGGCCCCACCACTTAATAGTCAAATTTGTTGTATCATAACGTTATGGTAAATAACTGTTTGAGCAAATATGGTGTTCATACCTATTCGTCAGGGTGTTCATACCTCTCATAATGAGGTGTTCATAGTCGATATAAATATGTAATTGGTGTTCATTTCTACGTATCAAAGATTCTGCGTGGGTCATCCAAGATTTTACGTTCTAGTGAATGATTATGTTAGGACTGGTCCAAGATTTCACGTTCTGGCGAATGACCGGTCGCTCTAACTTGAGTGTTCATATAATGTATTGTCGGGTGTTCATATCTATTAGACTATTATATTGGAGTGTTCATACCTTATATACAAAAGGGTGTACTGGTAGGAGATATTTATGGGGGATTTTTTTTAGGTAACAGTTAGCATGCATACCTCTTTAATTAATATATATACAACTTAATAATATTAACTAGACTCTTCGCCCCCTCTAGAATTTAGTCAAGTCTCCACCTCTACTGAGTTCTGAGAGTAAGGTTTTATATATAAGACACTTACCTTTTCTCTCTTTAATTATCCTTCTCGCATATAATTCTCTCCCTCGTTATGTTTCCTCTATTTTTTGCTATACATGCATGATCAGCTAGCTACCCACAGCCCCGAAACAAAGGGATAAATAAAAGGCCAAGGAAATTGCCTATGGCTGCCTAGAGCGGTTGAACTACCACAATATTAGGTGACTATTTTTTTTTTTCTCATCAAATTATTTTTACTTGATTGCTTTTCTCAAGTTTTCCATTGTTGAGAGCAGTTTATATATGCTATATAGTAAGTGCGGGTCTAAGCACAACAGCCATATTACTTACGACAGCAAAATCTCTAAATTATATGGAAGAAAATCTGAAAAAATCATATTATAAATGGAAAAATTTTGTTGTCCCAAGTAATATTCTTGATGTTCTTAGGGCTGACCATGTAGTAAAGGCTAGGGGTCGAATAAACCCACCACATATAAAAAGGTAGGTTACCAAAATTTCACTCCCTTTTGTATATATAGTCTCATACTTTTAATATGAAAAGAAGGATTAAAAAAATTATTAGTATAACAAATGGTGTGTTTCAAGCTATTGACAATTATTAATTATAGTGATTATTATTATTATTATGAACAATCTTGCATTGTTTTTGTCGTTGACTTATTGTTGTGATTACACTTAATTAGCATCATCTTCATGCTATACGGAGTTTTTATTTTTTTTCCCAAATATTACTTGTTATATATATATATGTGTATGATGACTTTCTAATTAGTAAAAAATATCATTATTCTGAAAATTTGTCTAAATCTTGTAAATTTCCCCTAAAGTTATGTTAGCACTTAATACATACAAAAAGAATAAACAGAAAGAATAGATTTTGTTATCTTTCATATATGAGAGTAGCAACAGTTGCTTCCTTAAAATTGTATCTCATATTCTTTGTTTAACAAAACAGGGGTCAGTACATCATGGTAAAAAAATAGATAAAAGCAAAGGGGTGAAGCACAAAATGGGGCTCATAATGAGCCGCCTATATGCCGGAGCCGTGGATGCTGCAGCCGGAGCAGTAGTAAGCAGCGCCATCTCATCAATCGGAAGCACGTGCGAGATGCATCACCGACTAGAAACGACCCTCTGTAGCTTAGAACAAGAGGTGATCAAAATCAAGTGTGCGATCAGTGCAGCAAGTCGGCGGCAGATCACCGATCAGATGCTGCTCCAGTGGCTGGAGAAACTAAAACAGGCTGTACACTTAGGAGACTATTATTACGGTCTTTTCAAAAGCGAAAACTCGCTTCCGTCAAATTTACCAAGCGAAGGTACAAGCAATTCGGCTATTTTGCCGTCGAATCGGGCTGCCAAGCGTAAGCGAACAATCACTGCCTTGTTTCTTGGAGATGAGGATATCAGCAAACTGCACGACGTATTGACAATGTTAAAAGGCATCGATATGTCGGTGTTCTTGCTAATGGTGAATGCGCAACCTGAAAGACCGGTTAGATTAAGCCGGTACCTGGACGACACCAGATTGTTAAACAGGGATAATGAAAGAGATGAGATTATGCATTTCCTGTTTGAACCTAGCAGGGCTGGCGGAAGTAACGTAAACATTCTTCCGATAATCGGGTCGTGGGGAGTCGGGAAGACCAGTCTCGCGCTCCACTGTTTCGACGATCCGAAGGTGCAAAAGCATTTCTCCCTGAAACTTTATATCTCTTCGACATACATCGGATCTCCTAGAACGTCGGAGGATATCCTTGCACAATGTGATGGGGCTTATAAAACGAGCTACGACGATGAGAATACACTACAAGCTTTGCTCAAGCAGAACCTCAGCTCGGAGAGATTTCTGCTCGTAATAGACAATGTTCTGTGTGTGGATGCCGTGTTCTGGACCGATTTCTTGCAATGTCTTCGATGTGGAGAACAAGGGAGCAAGGTCATCTTTGTAATCCATACAACTGTCTATAATGCATATGAGAGGATCATAAACCCCGAAAACCGAAGACCGATCACGCTCAACGGTTTCTCCGAGGAAGAATACATGTTGTTCTTCAAGGAGCATGTGTTTGGCAGCGCTGACCCGGAGAATTTTCCCGAGTTGGCCAAATTGGGACGGGAGATAGCCAAGAAAATGAACGGATCGATCTGGGGCGCGAAGATCTTAGGCGAGCTTCTTAGAGACAATTTGAACATCCCGTTCTGGTCGAACTTCGCACGGGACAGCTTCCTGAACTCAGGATTCCAGCCAATCATGAAGACCATTCTTAGGCTCTTGCCGAAGCGCCTAGAGTTGAAGGTTGTATGGTTCGACATACAGAGTCGGAGTCGTGAAGCGACAAGTCTCAGAGAAGTGATGATTCTCGACCCCGATCACGACAGCAGGTCTGATATCAAAAAAGGGAAGCATAATTTTGTGGAGCTTTTGGTTAAGACCAGGTATGTCTTGTCAAATGAGTGTACTGTCATCACGGCGATTTGCGAACCTGGCGGTGATGACTAGAGCAGTACTGATTGGAGATTCGATCGTCGTCGGGGATGTTACTGGACTGTATATAACTAATTAAGAAGGTAAATCCATCTATGGCTGATTTCAGTTCTACTTCTGTACAGCTTGTGTTTATAATTGTATCAGGATAAATTAACTGTAGTGTTGTATATATGTTTTCTGTTTTGGCTGTAACTTGCAACACAATGTACTTGTATATAATATATATGGAAGCTTCGATGTCAAGTGGATTAAGTAAATCAATGTGTATGTTACTAATGTAAATGTAATTATATACAGAAGTAACAGAATTGATTAGTTTTTAGTGTATCATAAAAGTTAGACTATTATACTAATGCTAACGCCTCAAAATTTTTGTTATCGTGTTTGAAGTCACGAATTATGGTACTCAATAAATATTAAAATATTGTGGAATACAATTTTTTTGTATTTTTAGAGGTTTCTAAGCACTTGTTTTGAATTTTATAAAAGAGCTCATAAATATTAATAAAAATATTAATATTTGTACGTGCTATTTTCAAAAATGCAAAACAAATACTTAGAAAACTTTAAAAATAGAAATTTTTTGTATTCTCCAATATTTTTATATAAAGAATTTATTGAGCACAATAAATCGTGATTTTGGTCACAATAGCATGAATTTTGAGACGTTAGCATTGCGGTCCGAAATGCAAATGTTAGTATAATTAATAGTCTAACTCTCAATTATGTACAAATCATAATGATATAATTTTTTGTGTACATAAAACATTTTTATGATATGTACAACACTTTCTATCAATTAGTTTTGTTATTCAAAAGTTTAGAAATTAGTTATTTGAGATTTAATTTTATGGTCACTGATTAATCACCAAAAAGTGATAAAAAATATGGTTATCTCATCCCTCCTCTGATATGAATCCTAATCTAAAATCGCAATGGGCAGTGCATAAATGAATAGTGTCACATGTTTAATTATGTCACCCATCTGATTGTTATCCAACGTATATCATTAATGCCTTGCGTCATGCAGTGAAATTTGGTATTCAGGTATTTATTGTCACAACTCACACGGTCATTTTTATTTTTATTTTTTCTAGTTCTCAACTAAAAGAAGAATACCGAGTACATAACAAATTTTCTTCTATCATGCGAGGCCTACTTAGGAACTATAAGAGGCCTACTTCCGTGCCCTCTGGAACCTTTTTGTAATACACAAATTTGTATGTTTCAGAGGCCCAAATTTGCCCATATTGAGGCTCAAAGTTTTTCTAATAACATGCATGCTCTGTGCTTCCAAACATTTCTATTTTGATTGCAACTGTGGCCCACATATATCTTACAGCTCCTCCTTTCTTGCTTAGCATTTGCTTTGTTGTAATTGCTTAAATTTTGTGTACACTAATTTAAAATAATTAATCATACATGAATTGACATGAAATTAGAAATATAAACCAAAATAATTTTCTTAGTTAAAGATTGAGAATCAGATTTTGTCCAAAGCGATTTGGATGCTCCATAGGATTAAGAGAATCGTACGATATAATTGTTGGCAATTGATCAACTGTGATTTAGTGATGTATGTGTTAAAAATAGGAACAACATATAGATACATTGTATGCTGGTTATATTTAGAGTGATGGGGTCACACGTCATCACTGTTGATAAACATATAAATTGAACGGACGGTTTAGTCATAACTTTAGAAGGAGAACGTCCAAATAGCTTTGGACAAAATTCCAGTCCTAAAGATTATAGTCTTAGCCTCTTAGGTATTTGACTTTGAAATATCTATAAAGAACCCTTAGCTGGATCACCATGTTTAGTTAGGGAATAAATGGGGAATAACACACTTATTCCCCATTTAAAGAGCCAAACATGGATATATTGCTCATGCATAAAAGAGAATAGCATGAAATCTTTGCTCCTTAATTTATAGAGCCAAAATAGGTGGTATAACTTATTCCTCCTCTTTAAGTAACATGAGGCCCACGCATTTAGCAAAAAGATATTTGTAATTAATATTATCACCTACTTTAATAATATTAATGATAATAAAATAATATAATAATGTTAATAATAATAATTTAATTTTATTAATTTAGTATTTTTTTAATAAAAATAATATTATATATAATGACAAAAAAATATAATAATAATATTTTAAAAATAATAATATTAATTGTAAAACTAAAAATATAAAGTAAAATAATAATAATAATAAAAGTAAATAATAATATAATTTCAAAATAAAATAAAAATATATAATTAACATAACAATAAAATGATAATGATAATGACACTAATAACAATATTAACAATAAAAATATCATTTTTTTATTATAATAATAAAAAATTAATAATATCAATAAATATTTTTTATGATCAATTATAGTAATAATAATATAATAATAATAATAATAATAATAATAATAATAATAATAATAATAATAATAATACTAATAATAATTGTAACATCCCAAAATTTTTATTTTTCATATTTAATGATTTGAATCTAGTAGTTAAATTATTATTCACATGTTGGTATATGAGTAGTCACTTAATTGTTATATTTAATTTAGATACTAAGATATAATTAGTAGGCTATAAAGATAAATTTTTTTTCATATGTTAGTACATTTAAATATCAATTATCACTTAATTACTATATTTATATATATCAACTTCTCCTTGAATGTTATTTTAGATATTAACAGAAATTGTTGTACATCCATTATTAGGAATACTAAAATTAAAGCAACTAACTAATTAACTAAATAAACAAATAAGTATAATTATGGCATATATAGGGATGATTAGTGCTTCTAATTATTTGACATATATAATGATTAAATACTCAAAATAGATGTGTCATTTGTTTCTGTACTTGTAGTGGTGTTAGGGTCCTGGTTTTAGATACAAAAGATTAATATAATATCATTATCATTAAATGGGTCTACAAGTACTAATACATCCAATACAAACCAATGAGATAATTGCTTTGAGAACTGGATCGGAAAAATAAAGCCCAACCCTTGTAATAAACTCCCTAATTGTGTCTTCTTGAATATAATTAATGTTAGCCCCTTGTTTATTTAATCGAATATAACTTCCTAATTATATCCTTGATTATAACTAAAAAAAAAAAAAAAAAAATCAAGCCTGCGCACCCTTAATAACATAACTACAGGCGGCCACCTGAATTGATTTAGAGAGAGCAGTTTAATTACATAGTCTCCATCCAATTGATTTTCATTATTATTTAAACCTATGTATCATATTTCCAGAGTAAATAAATAATCAATTCAAGAATAAATGGATAAGCAGAATGATAGAAATAAATAAATAACCGCTCAAACCATTGTAATAATCCAAACCTTGCCAGACACATTACGCTGCATATATATATAGCCCTCTAATTAATTATGTAGTAATAAACCTAACCACCATATTCAGTATGCTGTTCCCCTTTTCAATTAATAAAATCCCTTGCCGCAACCTATCAAAACCTTATTTTCCCTCTTTGTACATCCGACGCCACACACAAAGAGAGAGAGAGGCCGGGAGAAGAAGAGAAGGAGAAGACGGGAGATCGGCCGGTTCAGATGTCGCACGTGCGGACGACGAGGCGCTCCAACGACGATCGAGACGGCACGAGTCGAAGCGACGATCCGACGAACTAACGCAATTGAAGGTGCGTGGTCTCCCCTTTGGAAATATTTCATATTCATGTGAGGATTGTTTTGTCATAAACAATCACATATCCATTAAATTGCAATGTTATCATTTGATTGAGATTATCCGACATCGCAAACTTTCTTATTCAATCTTCCGAAAATTGATATCATGGAATGATTCATATCGCTCACTGTTATGTTAAATAAATGTGATTCTTAATTATATCCGTACATGCTCTAATTTGACTGATGTTAATTTAATTAACTATTGGGTGTGATTAAATGTTTTTAAGCAAATGTTATATCTGTTTTATTTAAAATCTAAGTGATCTAAATAAATTTTCGTTGACTGGCATATTTTATCCAAATGATATGTGAGAAAATTTGTTACTAGGTTTGCTTCTGTTTTGTAAGTTATAATTTGTATATGATTATGTAATCCGATTTTAAATTAAAACAATGACCGTCTTAATTTATCCAATTAGTTGATATATAGATCCGAATATTGATGACTTTGTTTTAAGTATGATCAGAATCTGTATTTTGTAAGCATATGATATGATTAAAGTATGATCCTTAAGTATGATGTTTTTTTTTCTAAAAAAAAAAAAAAGTATATGATATGATGTATACAATGTTGTAAAATAATAAACAGAATTTGATATATTATAAGAAGGTAAATTAGTAGAAACAATTTGATATGTTGTATATGATCAGATTAAAGTAATTATTGTAAGAGATTTGTGAGATAATAGAACCGAATTGATTAAGTGACCACTTTGAGAGAATGGTAATCGTTTGATTCGACACTATCGACTATCGCTTCGTTCGCCATTATGTTCGGGCTTTTGCCCCCCATTGTGAGAAATTCACGGTACCGTGTCTCTTCCCCCCTCTTTTGTTGATTGCCTCTTTTGTTGATTGATCCGGGACGCTGGATGAGGGATTAGTTCGGCAACGATAGCATTGATTAAGTAATTGATTTGATTGATATTATCGACTTATTGATTAACATTAATATAGTTTCGTACCAGTCTTTGACTATAGTATGTGTTTGAATTGGGACGGTAAACGAAGAACCAGGATTAGGAATATGGCACTACCAAATAGACAGACTCTTAAAAATTTACATTTAATGATTCGATTAAAACACTTCGATAATTGATCTCGATTGTTATGCATTCGTTGGAATTCCTTTATGCACTGGGAAGCACTCGGTTTCTCATGCGCACCTTTGTGCCCTTTTTCGCAGGTGAGGAAGAAAAACTGAATTGCCACGTAAATGAAAGATTTTGTTTTTCTCATGAAGACTAGATTTTTATTTATTAATTATGTAAGTGAAGACTTCCGCTGTATATTTATTTTTAATTGTTGTATATTTATACAAAAATGTTATGTTGTAAAAATGTATAATTCAATTGTGGCATGAAATGGTGTTGTTGACTTGCTTGTTTTGACGCCTTGCGTTGAAAAGCGCGGCGGACGGCCTATTTGCCTTGTTATGAAAATCCGGGCCGTTACAGTTGGTATCAGAGCCAGGCAAGTCAATCAATACTAATTTCATTTCAGCATAGAGTGTTATGAGAGCGCGACGTCAATATGATATAATAGTAGCAGTAATAATGATAATAATGAAATCGTAATACTTATTTATGTTAAATAGATAAATCATATAATGATGGATATATAGATATATATTTATATGTTAGAACGCTACATACAAAATTGCTAATCCAATTTTACTCTAATTTTTATTCTGAAAAATATTTTAACACATTTGATCCTTTCGAATTTATTATCTCTTTATGACTTCAACCACAAATTAATATTCCGGTTGCTATTCAAAGCTTATTTGATTGAAGCTATAAAAAAACATATATATATATATATATATATATATATATATAATGATAATAATAATAATAATAATAAACTATTCTTAGTACTATGACTAAGAAATTCGATTATTCCTTTATTAAACCTCATTGTGTAAAGCATAAAAGTTGTAGTTAAATATGATTTGTGTAAAAATATAATCGTATAGGTTCCTTTAAGTATAATTACTTCATTTCTATGCTGGTTCATTTTTCTTGGATATAAAATAAAATTCGTTTAGACGAAAAACTTTATAAGTTTTATATATTGTTTAGTAAGATTTGCGCAGCAAAAGCGTGGTGGTTTAATTTCAAATAATAAAATACTTGAAGAAATTTTGAGGACAAAATTCTTTTTAAGGGGGGGAGTTTGTAACATCCCAAAATTTTTATTTTTCATATTTAATGATTTGAATCTAGTAGTTAAATTATTATTCACATGTTGGTATATGAGTAGTCACTTAATTGTTATATTTAATTTAGATACTAAGATATAATTAGTAGGCTATAAAGATAAATTTTTTTTCATATGTTAGTACATTTAAATATCAATTATCACTTAATTACTATATTTATATATATCAACTTCTCCTTGAATGTTATTTTAGATATTAACAGAAATTGTTGTACATCCATTATTAGGAATACTAAAATTAAAGCAACTAACTAATTAACTAAATAAACAAATAAGTATAATTATGGCATATATAGGGATGATTAGTGCTTCTAATTATTTGACATATATAATGATTAAATACTCAAAATAGATGTGTCATTTGTTTCTGTACTTGTAGTGGTGTTAGGGTCCTGGTTTTAGATACAAAAGATTAATATAATATCATTATCATTAAATGGGTCTACAAGTACTAATACATCCAATACAAACCAATGAGATAATTGCTTTGAGAACTGGATCGGAAAAATAAAGCCCAACCCTTGTAATAAACTCCCTAATTGTGTCTTCTTGAATATAATTAATGTTAGCCCCTTGTTTATTTAATCGAATATAACTTCCTAATTATATCCTTGATTATAACTAAAAAAAAAAAAAAAAAAAATCAAGCCTGCGCACCCTTAATAACATAACTACAGGCGGCCACCTGAATTGATTTAGAGAGAGCAGTTTAATTACATAGTCTCCATCCAATTGATTTTCATTATTATTTAAACCTATGTATCATATTTCCAGAGTAAATAAATAATCAATTCAAGAATAAATGGATAAGCAGAATGATAGAAATAAATAAATAACCGCTCAAACCATTGTAATAATCCAAACCTTGCCAGACACATTACGCTGCATATATATATAGCCCTCTAATTAATTATGTAGTAATAAACCTAACCACCATATTCAGTATGCTGTTCCCCTTTTCAATTAATAAAATCCCTTGCCGCAACCTATCAAAACCTTATTTTCCCTCTTTGTACATCCGACGCCACACACAAAGAGAGAGAGAGGCCGGGAGAAGAAGAGAAGGAGAAGACGGGAGATCGGCCGGTTCAGATGTCGCACGTGCGGACGACGAGGCGCTCCAACGACGATCGAGACGGCACGAGTCGAAGCGACGATCCGACGAACTAACGCAATTGAAGGTGCGTGGTCTCCCCTTTGGAAATATTTCATATTCATGTGAGGATTGTTTTGTCATAAACAATCACATATCCATTAAATTGCAATGTTATCATTTGATTGAGATTATCCGACATCGCAAACTTTCTTATTCAATCTTCCGAAAATTGATATCATGGAATGATTCATATCGCTCACTGTTATGTTAAATAAATGTGATTCTTAATTATATCCGTACATGCTCTAATTTGACTGATGTTAATTTAATTAACTATTGGGTGTGATTAAATGTTTTTAAGCAAATGTTATATCTGTTTTATTTAAAATCTAAGTGATCTAAATAAATTTTCGTTGACTGGCATATTTTATCCAAATGATATGTGAGAAAATTTGTTACTAGGTTTGCTTCTGTTTTGTAAGTTATAATTTGTATATGATTATGTAATCCGATTTTAAATTAAAACAATGACCGTCTTAATTTATCCAATTAGTTGATATATAGATCCGAATATTGATGACTTTGTTTTAAGTATGATCAGAATCTGTATTTTGTAAGCATATGATATGATTAAAGTATGATCCTTAAGTATGATGTTTTTTTTTCTAAAAAAAAAAAAAAGTATATGATATGATGTATACAATGTTGTAAAATAATAAACAGAATTTGATATATTATAAGAAGGTAAATTAGTAGAAACAATTTGATATGTTGTATATGATCAGATTAAAGTAATTATTGTAAGAGATTTGTGAGATAATAGAACCGAATTGATTAAGTGACCACTTTGAGAGAATGGTAATCGTTTGATTCGACACTATCGACTATCGCTTCGTTCGCCATTATGTTCGGGCTTTTGCCCCCCATTGTGAGAAATTCACGGTACCGTGTCTCTTCCCCCCTCTTTTGTTGATTGCCTCTTTTGTTGATTGATCCGGGACGCTGGATGAGGGATTAGTTCGGCAACGATAGCATTGATTAAGTAATTGATTTGATTGATATTATCGACTTATTGATTAACATTAATATAGTTTCGTACCAGTCTTTGACTATAGTATGTGTTTGAATTGGGACGGTAAACGAAGAACCAGGATTAGGAATATGGCACTACCAAATAGACAGACTCTTAAAAATTTACATTTAATGATTCGATTAAAACACTTCGATAATTGATCTCGATTGTTATGCATTCGTTGGAATTCCTTTATGCACTGGGAAGCACTCGGTTTCTCATGCGCACCTTTGTGCCCTTTTTCGCAGGTGAGGAAGAAAAACTGAATTGCCACGTAAATGAAAGATTTTGTTTTTCTCATGAAGACTAGATTTTTATTTATTAATTATGTAAGTGAAGACTTCCGCTGTATATTTATTTTTAATTGTTGTATATTTATACAAAAATGTTATGTTGTAAAAATGTATAATTCAATTGTGGCATGAAATGGTGTTGTTGACTTGCTTGTTTTGACGCCTTGCGTTGAAAAGCGCGGCGGACGGCCTATTTGCCTTGTTATGAAAATCCGGGCCGTTACAGTTGGTATCAGAGCCAGGCAAGTCAATCAATACTAATTTCATTTCAGCATAGAGTGTTATGAGAGCGCGACGTCAATATGATATAATAGTAGCAGTAATAATGATAATAATGAAATCGTAATACTTATTTATGTTAAATAGATAAATCATATAATGATGGATATATAGATATATATTTATATGTTAGAACGCTACATACAAAATTGCTAATCCAATTTTACTCTAATTTTTATTCTGAAAAATATTTTAACACATTTGATCCTTTCGAATTTATTATCTCTTTATGACTTCAACCACAAATTAATATTCCGGTTGCTATTCAAAGCTTATTTGATTGAAGCTATAAAAAAACATATATATATATATATATATATATATATATATATAATGATAATAATAATAATAATAATAAACTATTCTTAGTACTATGACTAAGAAATTCGATTATTCCTTTATTAAACCTCATTGTGTAAAGCATAAAAGTTGTAGTTAAATATGATTTGTGTAAAAATATAATCGTATAGGTTCCTTTAAGTATAATTACTTCATTTCTATGCTGGTTCATTTTTCTTGGATATAAAATAAAATTCGTTTAGACGAAAAACTTTATAAGTTTTATATATTGTTTAGTAAGATTTGCGCAGCAAAAGCGTGGTGGTTTAATTTCAAATAATAAAATACTTGAAGAAATTTTGAGGACAAAATTCTTTTTAAGGGGGGGAGTTTGTAACATCCCAAAATTTTTATTTTTCATATTTAATGATTTGAATCTAGTAGTTAAATTATTATTCACATGTTGGTATATGAGTAGTCACTTAATTGTTATATTTAATTTAGATACTAAGATATAATTAGTAGGCTATAAAGATAAATTTTTTTTCATATGTTAGTACATTTAAATATCAATTATCACTTAATTACTATATTTATATATATCAACTTCTCCTTGAATGTTATTTTAGATATTAACAGAAATTGTTGTACATCCATTATTAGGAATACTAAAATTAAAGCAACTAACTAATTAACTAAATAAACAAATAAGTATAATTATGGCATATATAGGGATGATTAGTGCTTCTAATTATTTGACATATATAATGATTAAATACTCAAAATAGATGTGTCATTTGTTTCTGTACTTGTAGTGGTGTTAGGGTCCTGGTTTTAGATACAAAAGATTAATATAATATCATTATCATTAAATGGGTCTACAAGTACTAATACATCCAATACAAACCAATGAGATAATTGCTTTGAGAACTGGATCGGAAAAATAAAGCCCAACCCTTGTAATAAACTCCCTAATTGTGTCTTCTTGAATATAATTAATGTTAGCCCCTTGTTTATTTAATCGAATATAACTTCCTAATTATATCCTTGATTATAACTAAAAAAAAAAAAAAAAAAAAATCAAGCCTGCGCACCCTTAATAACATAACTACAGGCGGCCACCTGAATTGATTTAGAGAGAGCAGTTTAATTACATAGTCTCCATCCAATTGATTTTCATTATTATTTAAACCTATGTATCATATTTCCAGAGTAAATAAATAATCAATTCAAGAATAAATGGATAAGCAGAATGATAGAAATAAATAAATAACCGCTCAAACCATTGTAATAATCCAAACCTTGCCAGACACATTACGCTGCATATATATATAGCCCTCTAATTAATTATGTAGTAATAAACCTAACCACCATATTCAGTATGCTGTTCCCCTTTTCAATTAATAAAATCCCTTGCCGCAACCTATCAAAACCTTATTTTCCCTCTTTGTACATCCGACGCCACACACAAAGAGAGAGAGAGGCCGGGAGAAGAAGAGAAGGAGAAGACGGGAGATCGGCCGGTTCAGATGTCGCACGTGCGGACGACGAGGCGCTCCAACGACGATCGAGACGGCACGAGTCGAAGCGACGATCCGACGAACTAACGCAATTGAAGGTGCGTGGTCTCCCCTTTGGAAATATTTCATATTCATGTGAGGATTGTTTTGTCATAAACAATCACATATCCATTAAATTGCAATGTTATCATTTGATTGAGATTATCCGACATCGCAAACTTTCTTATTCAATCTTCCGAAAATTGATATCATGGAATGATTCATATCGCTCACTGTTATGTTAAATAAATGTGATTCTTAATTATATCCGTACATGCTCTAATTTGACTGATGTTAATTTAATTAACTATTGGGTGTGATTAAATGTTTTTAAGCAAATGTTATATCTGTTTTATTTAAAATCTAAGTGATCTAAATAAATTTTCGTTGACTGGCATATTTTATCCAAATGATATGTGAGAAAATTTGTTACTAGGTTTGCTTCTGTTTTGTAAGTTATAATTTGTATATGATTATGTAATCCGATTTTAAATTAAAACAATGACCGTCTTAATTTATCCAATTAGTTGATATATAGATCCGAATATTGATGACTTTGTTTTAAGTATGATCAGAATCTGTATTTTGTAAGCATATGATATGATTAAAGTATGATCCTTAAGTATGATGTTTTTTTTTCTAAAAAAAAAAAAAGTATATGATATGATGTATACAATGTTGTAAAATAATAAACAGAATTTGATATATTATAAGAAGGTAAATTAGTAGAAACAATTTGATATGTTGTATATGATCAGATTAAAGTAATTATTGTAAGAGATTTGTGAGATAATAGAACCGAATTGATTAAGTGACCACTTTGAGAGAATGGTAATCGTTTGATTCGACACTATCGACTATCGCTTCGTTCGCCATTATGTTCGGGCTTTTGCCCCCCATTGTGAGAAATTCACGGTACCGTGTCTCTTCCCCCCTCTTTTGTTGATTGCCTCTTTTGTTGATTGATCCGGGACGCTGGATGAGGGATTAGTTCGGCAACGATAGCATTGATTAAGTAATTGATTTGATTGATATTATCGACTTATTGATTAACATTAATATAGTTTCGTACCAGTCTTTGACTATAGTATGTGTTTGAATTGGGACGGTAAACGAAGAACCAGGATTAGGAATATGGCACTACCAAATAGACAGACTCTTAAAAATTTACATTTAATGATTCGATTAAAACACTTCGATAATTGATCTCGATTGTTATGCATTCGTTGGAATTCCTTTATGCACTGGGAAGCACTCGGTTTCTCATGCGCACCTTTGTGCCCTTTTTCGCAGGTGAGGAAGAAAAACTGAATTGCCACGTAAATGAAAGATTTTGTTTTTCTCATGAAGACTAGATTTTTATTTATTAATTATGTAAGTGAAGACTTCCGCTGTATATTTATTTTTAATTGTTGTATATTTATACAAAAATGTTATGTTGTAAAAATGTATAATTCAATTGTGGCATGAAATGGTGTTGTTGACTTGCTTGTTTTGACGCCTTGCGTTGAAAAGCGCGGCGGACGGCCTATTTGCCTTGTTATGAAAATCCGGGCCGTTACAGTTGGTATCAGAGCCAGGCAAGTCAATCAATACTAATTTCATTTCAGCATAGAGTGTTATGAGAGCGCGACGTCAATATGATATAATAGTAGCAGTAATAATGATAATAATGAAATCGTAATACTTATTTATGTTAAATAGATAAATCATATAATGATGGATATATAGATATATATTTATATGTTAGAACGCTACATACAAAATTGCTAATCCAATTTTACTCTAATTTTTATTCTGAAAAATATTTTAACACATTTGATCCTTTCGAATTTATTATCTCTTTATGACTTCAACCACAAATTAATATTCCGGTTGCTATTCAAAGCTTATTTGATTGAAGCTATAAAAAAACATATATATATATATATATATATATATATATATATATATATATATAATGATAATAATAATAATAATAATAATAAACTATTCTTAGTACTATGACTAAGAAATTCGATTATTCCTTTATTAAACCTCATTGTGTAAAGCATAAAAGTTGTAGTTAAATATGATTTGTGTAAAAATATAATCGTATAGGTTCCTTTAAGTATAATTACTTCATTTCTATGCTGGTTCATTTTTCTTGGATATAAAATAAAATTCGTTTAGACGAAAAACTTTATAAGTTTTATATATTGTTTAGTAAGATTTGCGCAGCAAAAGCGTGGTGGTTTAATTTCAAATAATAAAATACTTGAAGAAATTTTGAGGACAAAATTCTTTTTAAGGGGGGGAGTTTGTAACATCCCAAAATTTTTATTTTTCATATTTAATGATTTGAATCTAGTAGTTAAATTATTATTCACATGTTGGTATATGAGTAGTCACTTAATTGTTATATTTAATTTAGATACTAAGATATAATTAGTAGGCTATAAAGATAAATTTTTTTTCATATGTTAGTACATTTAAATATCAATTATCACTTAATTACTATATTTATATATATCAACTTCTCCTTGAATGTTATTTTAGATATTAACAGAAATTGTTGTACATCCATTATTAGGAATACTAAAATTAAAGCAACTAACTAATTAACTAAATAAACAAATAAGTATAATTATGGCATATATAGGGATGATTAGTGCTTCTAATTATTTGACATATATAATGATTAAATACTCAAAATAGATGTGTCATTTGTTTCTGTACTTGTAGTGGTGTTAGGGTCCTGGTTTTAGATACAAAAGATTAATATAATATCATTATCATTAAATGGGTCTACAAGTACTAATACATCCAATACAAACCAATGAGATAATTGCTTTGAGAACTGGATCGGAAAAATAAAGCCCAACCCTTGTAATAAACTCCCTAATTGTGTCTTCTTGAATATAATTAATGTTAGCCCCTTGTTTATTTAATCGAATATAACTTCCTAATTATATCCTTGATTATAACTAAAAAAAAAAAAAAAAAAAAATCAAGCCTGCGCACCCTTAATAACATAACTACAGGCGGCCACCTGAATTGATTTAGAGAGAGCAGTTTAATTACATAGTCTCCATCCAATTGATTTTCATTATTATTTAAACCTATGTATCATATTTCCAGAGTAAATAAATAATCAATTCAAGAATAAATGGATAAGCAGAATGATAGAAATAAATAAATAACCGCTCAAACCATTGTAATAATCCAAACCTTGCCAGACACATTACGCTGCATATATATATAGCCCTCTAATTAATTATGTAGTAATAAACCTAACCACCATATTCAGTATGCTGTTCCCCTTTTCAATTAATAAAATCCCTTGCCGCAACCTATCAAAACCTTATTTTCCCTCTTTGTACATCCGACGCCACACACAAAGAGAGAGAGAGGCCGGGAGAAGAAGAGAAGGAGAAGACGGGAGATCGGCCGGTTCAGATGTCGCACGTGCGGACGACGAGGCGCTCCAACGACGATCGAGACGGCACGAGTCGAAGCGACGATCCGACGAACTAACGCAATTGAAGGTGCGTGGTCTCCCCTTTGGAAATATTTCATATTCATGTGAGGATTGTTTTGTCATAAACAATCACATATCCATTAAATTGCAATGTTATCATTTGATTGAGATTATCCGACATCGCAAACTTTCTTATTCAATCTTCCGAAAATTGATATCATGGAATGATTCATATCGCTCACTGTTATGTTAAATAAATGTGATTCTTAATTATATCCGTACATGCTCTAATTTGACTGATGTTAATTTAATTAACTATTGGGTGTGATTAAATGTTTTTAAGCAAATGTTATATCTGTTTTATTTAAAATCTAAGTGATCTAAATAAATTTTCGTTGACTGGCATATTTTATCCAAATGATATGTGAGAAAATTTGTTACTAGGTTTGCTTCTGTTTTGTAAGTTATAATTTGTATATGATTATGTAATCCGATTTTAAATTAAAACAATGACCGTCTTAATTTATCCAATTAGTTGATATATAGATCCGAATATTGATGACTTTGTTTTAAGTATGATCAGAATCTGTATTTTGTAAGCATATGATATGATTAAAGTATGATCCTTAAGTATGATGTTTTTTTTTCTAAAAAAAAAAAAAGTATATGATATGATGTATACAATGTTGTAAAATAATAAACAGAATTTGATATATTATAAGAAGGTAAATTAGTAGAAACAATTTGATATGTTGTATATGATCAGATTAAAGTAATTATTGTAAGAGATTTGTGAGATAATAGAACCGAATTGATTAAGTGACCACTTTGAGAGAATGGTAATCGTTTGATTCGACACTATCGACTATCGCTTCGTTCGCCATTATGTTCGGGCTTTTGCCCCCCATTGTGAGAAATTCACGGTACCGTGTCTCTTCCCCCCTCTTTTGTTGATTGCCTCTTTTGTTGATTGATCCGGGACGCTGGATGAGGGATTAGTTCGGCAACGATAGCATTGATTAAGTAATTGATTTGATTGATATTATCGACTTATTGATTAACATTAATATAGTTTCGTACCAGTCTTTGACTATAGTATGTGTTTGAATTGGGACGGTAAACGAAGAACCAGGATTAGGAATATGGCACTACCAAATAGACAGACTCTTAAAAATTTACATTTAATGATTCGATTAAAACACTTCGATAATTGATCTCGATTGTTATGCATTCGTTGGAATTCCTTTATGCACTGGGAAGCACTCGGTTTCTCATGCGCACCTTTGTGCCCTTTTTCGCAGGTGAGGAAGAAAAACTGAATTGCCACGTAAATGAAAGATTTTGTTTTTCTCATGAAGACTAGATTTTTATTTATTAATTATGTAAGTGAAGACTTCCGCTGTATATTTATTTTTAATTGTTGTATATTTATACAAAAATGTTATGTTGTAAAAATGTATAATTCAATTGTGGCATGAAATGGTGTTGTTGACTTGCTTGTTTTGACGCCTTGCGTTGAAAAGCGCGGCGGACGGCCTATTTGCCTTGTTATGAAAATCCGGGCCGTTACAGTTGGTATCAGAGCCAGGCAAGTCAATCAATACTAATTTCATTTCAGCATAGAGTGTTATGAGAGCGCGACGTCAATATGATATAATAGTAGCAGTAATAATGATAATAATGAAATCGTAATACTTATTTATGTTAAATAGATAAATCATATAATGATGGATATATAGATATATATTTATATGTTAGAACGCTACATACAAAATTGCTAATCCAATTTTACTCTAATTTTTATTCTGAAAAATATTTTAACACATTTGATCCTTTCGAATTTATTATCTCTTTATGACTTCAACCACAAATTAATATTCCGGTTGCTATTCAAAGCTTATTTGATTGAAGCTATAAAAAAACATATATATATATATATATATATATATATATATATATATAATGATAATAATAATAATAATAATAAACTATTCTTAGTACTATGACTAAGAAATTCGATTATTCCTTTATTAAACCTCATTGTGTAAAGCATAAAAGTTGTAGTTAAATATGATTTGTGTAAAAATATAATCGTATAGGTTCCTTTAAGTATAATTACTTCATTTCTATGCTGGTTCATTTTTCTTGGATATAAAATAAAATTCATTTAGACGAAAAACTTTATAAGTTTTATATATTGTTTAGTAAGATTTGCGCAGCAAAAGCGTGGTGGTTTAATTTCAAATAATAAAATACTTGAAGAAATTTTGAGGACAAAATTCTTTTTAAGGGGGGGAGTTTGTAACATCCCAAAATTTTTATTTTTCATATTTAATGATTTGAATCTAGTAGTTAAATTATTATTCACATGTTGGTATATGAGTAGTCACTTAATTGTTATATTTAATTTAGATACTAAGATATAATTAGTAGGCTATAAAGATAAATTTTTTTTCATATGTTAGTACATTTAAATATCAATTATCACTTAATTACTATATTTATATATATCAACTTCTCCTTGAATGTTATTTTAGATATTAACAGAAATTGTTGTACATCCATTATTAGGAATACTAAAATTAAAGCAACTAACTAATTAACTAAATAAACAAATAAGTATAATTATGGCATATATAGGGATGATTAGTGCTTCTAATTATTTGACATATATAATGATTAAATACTCAAAATAGATGTGTCATTTGTTTCTGTACTTGTAGTGGTGTTAGGGTCCTGGTTTTAGATACAAAAGATTAATATAATATCATTATCATTAAATGGGTCTACAAGTACTAATACATCCAATACAAACCAATGAGATAATTGCTTTGAGAACTGGATCGGAAAAATAAAGCCCAACCCTTGTAATAAACTCCCTAATTGTGTCTTCTTGAATATAATTAATGTTAGCCCCTTGTTTATTTAATCGAATATAACTTCCTAATTATATCCTTGATTATAACTAAAAAAAAAAAAAAAAAAAAATCAAGCCTGCGCACCCTTAATAACATAACTACAGGCGGCCACCTGAATTGATTTAGAGAGAGCAGTTTAATTACATAGTCTCCATCCAATTGATTTTCATTATTATTTAAACCTATGTATCATATTTCCAGAGTAAATAAATAATCAATTCAAGAATAAATGGATAAGCAGAATGATAGAAATAAATAAATAACCGCTCAAACCATTGTAATAATCCAAACCTTGCCAGACACATTACGCTGCATATATATATAGCCCTCTAATTAATTATGTAGTAATAAACCTAACCACCATATTCAGTATGCTGTTCCCCTTTTCAATTAATAAAATCCCTTGCCGCAACCTATCAAAACCTTATTTTCCCTCTTTGTACATCCGACGCCACACACAAAGAGAGAGAGAGGCCGGGAGAAGAAGAGAAGGAGAAGACGGGAGATCGGCCGGTTCAGATGTCGCACGTGCGGACGACGAGGCGCTCCAACGACGATCGAGACGGCACGAGTCGAAGCGACGATCCGACGAACTAACGCAATTGAAGGTGCGTGGTCTCCCCTTTGGAAATATTTCATATTCATGTGAGGATTGTTTTGTCATAAACAATCACATATCCATTAAATTGCAATGTTATCATTTGATTGAGATTATCCGACATCGCAAACTTTCTTATTCAATCTTCCGAAAATTGATATCATGGAATGATTCATATCGCTCACTGTTATGTTAAATAAATGTGATTCTTAATTATATCCGTACATGCTCTAATTTGACTGATGTTAATTTAATTAACTATTGGGTGTGATTAAATGTTTTTAAGCAAATGTTATATCTGTTTTATTTAAAATCTAAGTGATCTAAATAAATTTTCGTTGACTGGCATATTTTATCCAAATGATATGTGAGAAAATTTGTTACTAGGTTTGCTTCTGTTTTGTAAGTTATAATTTGTATATGATTATGTAATCCGATTTTAAATTAAAACAATGACCGTCTTAATTTATCCAATTAGTTGATATATAGATCCGAATATTGATGACTTTGTTTTAAGTATGATCAGAATCTGTATTTTGTAAGCATATGATATGATTAAAGTATGATCCTTAAGTATGATGTTTTTTTTTCTAAAAAAAAAAAAAGTATATGATATGATGTATACAATGTTGTAAAATAATAAACAGAATTTGATATATTATAAGAAGGTAAATTAGTAGAAACAATTTGATATGTTGTATATGATCAGATTAAAGTAATTATTGTAAGAGATTTGTGAGATAATAGAACCGAATTGATTAAGTGACCACTTTGAGAGAATGGTAATCGTTTGATTCGACACTATCGACTATCGCTTCGTTCGCCATTATGTTCGGGCTTTTGCCCCCCATTGTGAGAAATTCACGGTACCGTGTCTCTTCCCCCCTCTTTTGTTGATTGCCTCTTTTGTTGATTGATCCGGGACGCTGGATGAGGGATTAGTTCGGCAACGATAGCATTGATTAAGTAATTGATTTGATTGATATTATCGACTTATTGATTAACATTAATATAGTTTCGTACCAGTCTTTGACTATAGTATGTGTTTGAATTGGGACGGTAAACGAAGAACCAGGATTAGGAATATGGCACTACCAAATAGACAGACTCTTAAAAATTTACATTTAATGATTCGATTAAAACACTTCGATAATTGATCTCGATTGTTATGCATTCGTTGGAATTCCTTTATGCACTGGGAAGCACTCGGTTTCTCATGCGCACCTTTGTGCCCTTTTTCGCAGGTGAGGAAGAAAAACTGAATTGCCACGTAAATGAAAGATTTTGTTTTTCTCATGAAGACTAGATTTTTATTTATTAATTATGTAAGTGAAGACTTCCGCTGTATATTTATTTTTAATTGTTGTATATTTATACAAAAATGTTATGTTGTAAAAATGTATAATTCAATTGTGGCATGAAATGGTGTTGTTGACTTGCTTGTTTTGACGCCTTGCGTTGAAAAGCGCGGCGGACGGCCTATTTGCCTTGTTATGAAAATCCGGGCCGTTACAGTTGGTATCAGAGCCAGGCAAGTCAATCAATACTAATTTCATTTCAGCATAGAGTGTTATGAGAGCGCGACGTCAATATGATATAATAGTAGCAGTAATAATGATAATAATGAAATCGTAATACTTATTTATGTTAAATAGATAAATCATATAATGATGGATATATAGATATATATTTATATGTTAGAACGCTACATACAAAATTGCTAATCCAATTTTACTCTAATTTTTATTCTGAAAAATATTTTAACACATTTGATCCTTTCGAATTTATTATCTCTTTATGACTTCAACCACAAATTAATATTCCGGTTGCTATTCAAAGCTTATTTGATTGAAGCTATAAAAAAACATATATATATATATATATATATATATATATATAATGATAATAATAATAATAATAATAAACTATTCTTAGTACTATGACTAAGAAATTCGATTATTCCTTTATTAAACCTCATTGTGTAAAGCATAAAAGTTGTAGTTAAATATGATTTGTGTAAAAATATAATCGTATAGGTTCCTTTAAGTATAATTACTTCATTTCTATGCTGGTTCATTTTTCTTGGATATAAAATAAAATTCGTTTAGACGAAAAACTTTATAAGTTTTATATATTGTTTAGTAAGATTTGCGCAGCAAAAGCGTGGTGGTTTAATTTCAAATAATAAAATACTTGAAGAAATTTTGAGGACAAAATTCTTTTTAAGGGGGGGAGTTTGTAACATCCCAAAATTTTTATTTTTCATATTTAATGATTTGAATCTAGTAGTTAAATTATTATTCACATGTTGGTATATGAGTAGTCACTTAATTGTTATATTTAATTTAGATACTAAGATATAATTAGTAGGCTATAAAGATAAATTTTTTTTCATATGTTAGTACATTTAAATATCAATTATCACTTAATTACTATATTTATATATATCAACTTCTCCTTGAATGTTATTTTAGATATTAACAGAAATTGTTGTACATCCATTATTAGGAATACTAAAATTAAAGCAACTAACTAATTAACTAAATAAACAAATAAGTATAATTATGGCATATATAGGGATGATTAGTGCTTCTAATTATTTGACATATATAATGATTAAATACTCAAAATAGATGTGTCATTTGTTTCTGTACTTGTAGTGGTGTTAGGGTCCTGGTTTTAGATACAAAAGATTAATATAATATCATTATCATTAAATGGGTCTACAAGTACTAATACATCCAATACAAACCAATGAGATAATTGCTTTGAGAACTGGATCGGAAAAATAAAGCCCAACCCTTGTAATAAACTCCCTAATTGTGTCTTCTTGAATATAATTAATGTTAGCCCCTTGTTTATTTAATCGAATATAACTTCCTAATTATATCCTTGATTATAACTAAAAAAAAAAAAAAAAAAAAAATCAAGCCTGCGCACCCTTAATAACATAACTACAGGCGGCCACCTGAATTGATTTAGAGAGAGCAGTTTAATTACATAGTCTCCATCCAATTGATTTTCATTATTATTTAAACCTATGTATCATATTTCCAGAGTAAATAAATAATCAATTCAAGAATAAATGGATAAGCAGAATGATAGAAATAAATAAATAACCGCTCAAACCATTGTAATAATCCAAACCTTGCCAGACACATTACGCTGCATATATATATAGCCCTCTAATTAATTATGTAGTAATAAACCTAACCACCATATTCAGTATGCTGTTCCCCTTTTCAATTAATAAAATCCCTTGCCGCAACCTATCAAAACCTTATTTTCCCTCTTTGTACATCCGACGCCACACACAAAGAGAGAGAGAGGCCGGGAGAAGAAGAGAAGGAGAAGACGGGAGATCGGCCGGTTCAGATGTCGCACGTGCGGACGACGAGGCGCTCCAACGACGATCGAGACGGCACGAGTCGAAGCGACGATCCGACGAACTAACGCAATTGAAGGTGCGTGGTCTCCCCTTTGGAAATATTTCATATTCATGTGAGGATTGTTTTGTCATAAACAATCACATATCCATTAAATTGCAATGTTATCATTTGATTGAGATTATCCGACATCGCAAACTTTCTTATTCAATCTTCCGAAAATTGATATCATGGAATGATTCATATCGCTCACTGTTATGTTAAATAAATGTGATTCTTAATTATATCCGTACATGCTCTAATTTGACTGATGTTAATTTAATTAACTATTGGGTGTGATTAAATGTTTTTAAGCAAATGTTATATCTGTTTTATTTAAAATCTAAGTGATCTAAATAAATTTTCGTTGACTGGCATATTTTATCCAAATGATATGTGAGAAAATTTGTTACTAGGTTTGCTTCTGTTTTGTAAGTTATAATTTGTATATGATTATGTAATCCGATTTTAAATTAAAACAATGACCGTCTTAATTTATCCAATTAGTTGATATATAGATCCGAATATTGATGACTTTGTTTTAAGTATGATCAGAATCTGTATTTTGTAAGCATATGATATGATTAAAGTATGATCCTTAAGTATGATGTTTTTTTTTCTAAAAAAAAAAAAAGTATATGATATGATGTATACAATGTTGTAAAATAATAAACAGAATTTGATATATTATAAGAAGGTAAATTAGTAGAAACAATTTGATATGTTGTATATGATCAGATTAAAGTAATTATTGTAAGAGATTTGTGAGATAATAGAACCGAATTGATTAAGTGACCACTTTGAGAGAATGGTAATCGTTTGATTCGACACTATCGACTATCGCTTCGTTCGCCATTATGTTCGGGCTTTTGCCCCCCATTGTGAGAAATTCACGGTACCGTGTCTCTTCCCCCCTCTTTTGTTGATTGCCTCTTTTGTTGATTGATCCGGGACGCTGGATGAGGGATTAGTTCGGCAACGATAGCATTGATTAAGTAATTGATTTGATTGATATTATCGACTTATTGATTAACATTAATATAGTTTCGTACCAGTCTTTGACTATAGTATGTGTTTGAATTGGGACGGTAAACGAAGAACCAGGATTAGGAATATGGCACTACCAAATAGACAGACTCTTAAAAATTTACATTTAATGATTCGATTAAAACACTTCGATAATTGATCTCGATTGTTATGCATTCGTTGGAATTCCTTTATGCACTGGGAAACACTCGGTTTCTCATGCGCACCTTTGTGCCCTTTTTCGCAGGTGAGGAAGAAAAACTGAATTGCCACGTAAATGAAAGATTTTGTTTTTCTCATGAAGACTAGATTTTTATTTATTAATTATGTAAGTGAAGACTTCCGCTGTATATTTATTTTTAATTGTTGTATATTTATACAAAAATGTTATGTTGTAAAAATGTATAATTCAATTGTGGCATGAAATGGTGTTGTTGACTTACTTGTTTTGACGTCTTGCGTTGAAAAGCGCGGCGGACGGCCTATTTGCCTTGTTATGAAAATCCGGGCCGTTACAATAATAGTAGTAGTAGTAGTAGTAATAACAATAAATATAAATATAATGATAATAGTATTGTTAAAATAGTAGTAGCAATAAAATTAATAATATTATATAATTATCATAACAATAAAATAATGTTATTAATATTATTAATTATAATACCAATATTATTATTAATAAAATAATAACAAAAACAATACTACAGTTAATATAACAATGAAATAATGTATGTTCTTTTTATTCCTCCACTTGCTCAACCAAATAAGAATATTTTATAGTGTCATAACTTGACACAGTGAGTTATACCTCTTTAACTTTATTCTCTAACTTGTGATTACTATGCAAAATCACATGAACAAAATAGTGTCTTTTGTCATTAAACCAAAAATTAATTCTTAAAAAAAAATTGGTTATATAATCACTTCCATTCATACTCTAGTGAGGCTAACTTTTTTTATATTTTAACCAATTCAACCAAGTATATCTTCCATCAGGTTGTCGACAAAAAGCGATCAAAACTTAATAGGATCCAATTGCGAAGGGCAAAAGTCAGACCGTGGTGGTCCAATGGTATTGTTTGTGCTGTGCATGTGCATGTGCATGTTATGTGAAAAGAGGTGGAGTCAACCAGAAAGCTCACTACTATATTTTGTTCATTCTTCTATTTTTTCTTTCTTTTTAATACAGTATAGTATACTGTATATAGAGACTATACGTTATATCAATAATTAATTCGTTCGGCAGGCTATATATATATATATATATATATATATATATATAGGCATGCTTTCTTCACAAATTAAAAGAGACAAAGAAAGAAAGAAAGAAAGGGCATGCACCGGAATCATGGCCACAAGTACAAAAGCCCTCTGTGTTTTTCTTTTGATTAACTTGGCAACATTGGGACATCAACTGGAAGGCCCATCCTCTATAGAGAGAACAATACATCACTCCCAGTCCCAGAGCAGCATCAAGGGGCCAAAGTTTCCCAGGAAGATCCTTCATGGAATTGACTCAATTGATGGTGCCATGGTTAAAGAAGGTATGATCTCTTTTGTTCCGAATTCACGACTGGAGTAACATGCACTTACTGTCCATCAGATGGATGTCCATCATAGACACAGAGTGTAACAAGTGGGACCCACCATGTGACACTTTGTGTCTATGATGGATGTCCATCGGATGGACACAAGAAGTTTCACGACTGTCGGATCGAGGTTCATCATGTTAAAACATTGCAATACCCTTAGAGATGATCTTGACTTGGAAAGATATTAGCATCAATATTTATCAGGCTAATTTTTTTATTGATCCAAAATATTTTTTGTATCAATTAATTAACTGCACAAGTATATGCATTCAATTCATTTTTCTACAGCAGAAGGTGTTCGTCACTCCGAGTCGTCAGAGGCTGGCATGAAAAGTTCTCCGTCGGCAGGGGAGATTCTTGAGGGTCGACTGAGGGATCATGGTAGTATATCTTCAGAATATAAAATGAGAAATCAAGGTGCTGTGGCAGAGTTAAAAAGTGATGTTGTGGACAATAGCAAAGGCATCACAAGTTCTGAGATCCGGAAGAAAGCTCACCTTTTGATCGAAGACGACGAGCATGCAGACCGTTCTGGCGAGCTTGATAGGGACGCATTATACAAGTCAAGAATTCCAAATTCCGATCACTCAGATTGTAGTCATGTTGGTATTGGTGTCTGTCCGCCGGTACCTGCAGGATACCACAAGTAGAATAGAAATGTTACTAGCTAGCAAAACACGAGCAGGCTTTGATGGCAATCATGCATTGTAGTTCATTTGAGAATGTATTCACGAACATGTATCAGCTAGATATGCATGAAGAACAACTTGTAACTGCCTTTTAAATTTCTCTATTCTTCTGTCAAAATCTCAAAATAGTTTTATGAAAGAATCAAAGAATAATGTCTACAAGTACTACAATTATTTGCTTAATTAATTACTCCCCCAACATATATGCAGCAACCAATGAACAAATTTAGAAGCAACAGAAAAAAGTTCTTTCTTATTATTTTTTTTTTTTTCTTATGGAAGAAGCTGGCCAGATTGGAATGTGCAAGATGATAGATTTTATTGGCTTTGAGCCTCTGACTATTTTTTTTATTTTATTAAAAAAAGAAATTAAGAAAGAACTGGCAATGTAGAATATACAAATTAATTAACTTATGATTATATATAACTGATGTTATCATTGAATATCCCTCCGCGGTATCCTTAATTTTATTAATCAAGTGAATTGATTGCCCTTCAGTTAAAAAATTAAAAGTTAAAAGACCCTTATATATGTTGTGTGTTCCTTCCAAAATCCAAATGTTCTACATTCTTGCCATGCATGTTGACGTGTATCCCATCGATCGGCCGGTTGCTTGCATTATTCCTGTCAGACAAGTTGACCAATTATCCACAAGCCAGGCCACTCCCAAGTCCCAATTCATATCCTCTAGTGCGCAGCAGCGTTTCAACTATTGGATCTGCTTTGAGATACGTGCATCCAATCTCAAAAAAGCCCCTCATAATCCTCGTCGTTGATTCACTGTGCAGTAAAATACTGCACAGCAGAGGATAAGTGCTCGGCCACTCCGAGTGGCGGATTTATGAGTAACACCTAGCGTCCACACGATGGACGTCCATCACAGACACAAAGTGTCACATGGTGGGCCCCACATGTTGCACTATGTGTCTGTGGTGGACGTCCATCGTGTGGACGCATGAAGTTTCTCGCGGATTTATAAGGCACATATATATATAGAATGGGGGGCCATTAATTGTCTTAAAAAGGCATATCTCTATATGTATATGTACATGCATACTGAATTTTGGTAGTTATATTTGTTAAGAGAATTTTGATATCTGCTCGCCATAAATTATAAGAATAACTCCATTAACCTATTAATTCTTCCATTTACATATTCTAGTGAAAAGGCCATGAAATTGTTATTTCTTATAATAAACTTTTAAGATAATATGTAATGAACCTTAAATTGAGATAATTTATATGAGCCTTTAATTTTATTGGGCCAAGAACGTCAACGGGCATTAATGTGCATCAACGGTTCTGATCTATCGAAAAAAATGATCAACGACTCAGATGTGAGGATAGCCCTTTCATATCATTTTTCCAATATGCTTTTATTATTAGTAAGGATATATATATATGGCTTTTATTATTAGTAAGGATATATATATATGGGACCTATTATATAGCACGGATGTTTCCAAATGGGAGTGTGACATGATCGAACACCTACGTACGTACACTCTTTTGAGCATGTTAAGCCGTGTCAAGTAAATTATTTTCCAATTTGGTCAATTAATCATTTTCCAAGATACAATCAATGGGTTGACACACTTGGTGGACTCAGTCACACACACATGCATCATAGTGGACACGGCTTGACACCATCGATCGGATCGGCTGTATCTGCTGCCATAAAAAAACTATGGCAGGATTGTATACCGTAGTTACTACGGACCGTGGGATGGTCTTAAACGGCACAGATCTTAGAAATAGGGGGTGCTTTTTAGAAGTGGATCATCCCATTTTTAAAGAGACAAAAACTATATATGACATGCAGCGGATGTGAATCCCAGGTCCATCACAAATCGATATATGTGCTTAATTATCCCCTAACATATAGGGGACAAATGGACTTCATAGGGATCTAGGGATCCAGATGTAACAATTACACTCACAGGGTAATTTTTTTAGACCGTCCATCAATGGACACATTTTGATGGACGCATGATGTTTCTGATCTAAAAACTATGTAAGGGATGTGCCATATGTTATTAGAGGATCTGAAATATCGATATATGTGTGTCAGTGTGTCTAAGTCGTGTACTTAATTTTGAGACTTAGATGTATATCTCAGCATATGGATGGAGTAGTGCAGTACTGTAGTGTAGCAAACTAGCAATGCATGCATGTATGATGCTCTAGGGCAGTGCATGTCGAAATTACTTGGGCACATCGATCGTTTTGTTATCAAGAACTGACCAAACAAAATGATTTATATATATATAGTGTGTTTAAAACATGTTCCTAAGTAAAAAATGATAGTCAAGAAATTAATGGTGACAGGCCCTATGTACGGTATTTGCAAACCTAACCTAACGTACGTATGATAGACAAAACACAAAAAATAAAAAATAAAAATAAAAGTAAGCAAATATATATAACAAACAGCACTGCTAAAAAATATACTTAATATTGTTTTATCAAGGCTAGGTTTGGCTTAAAAGCTGAAGTTTCTTCTTGTTTCTTAATCTCTTTAGCTTAATTAGGTCCACATGAAAAATTGTAGGATAATTAATTTAAATAAGAGGAGGGAACTTTGACAATCTCTTTCTTGACAATTATGACAATGGGTATTTTGAAAATTTTGAAACCATTTTTACAAAATGGTATAAAATTGACTTTTATAAAATTTGTGAAGTTTATGAATTGAATATCTTTTTTTTTTTTTCAAATTTGAAGAACCTTTTTTAGTCCATTAAAAATCAGTAAAATGTAACCAATTAAAGTTGTATAAAAAAATTTTGGATTAATTATCAGACGATATTTAAATCCCTTCAGATGTAAAGCACTTTCTATCTATAAATCCAAGGATACATCTATAAAATTTGTTCTATATTTAAGATTTTATTTGAATTTATATGAAAATCAATTATCAAGATTGTCAAAATAACAATTGTCAAGGATCCCACCTCTTTAAATAATATAAGATGCAGTATTTGTTTTATGAATATATGATGTGCAGTATTTTTCTTCAAAAAAAATGTCGATTGTGATTGGAGTACGTTCTTCGAATCTCTTTTGAGTTTTGACCTTTCTGATCACTAGTTTCCACTTTGCAGACCTGAAGGTGCAGCTCTCAACGATTGAATATATATTGAAAAAGAAATTAGGTCACACTTAATTTGTCCGCTTATTGCTTCCGTCTCAAACTTGAATTACTTTCTTGATGTTTTTAATTGGCCCGATCAGCAGATAGAAACAATTATGTTCGGTGCGCCAGTTGATCTTGCTTTGTCATTTGATCCATTAATATCTATACATGTAAACACACGAGTTCTATTTAACTCTTGAATGGCATATAGTACTTTAATATATTATTTGTTGTATATATTGAAGTACCCATTAATTAAGAATTCTGACTGTTATTGAAAAATAATATATTAAACTAATACCTCTCTCAATTAAGAACTCTGATACATGTTTTAGTTGAGAGAGGTATTATTAGTTGATCCACAAGAAAATTTAAAGAAAACATGTTTTTAATTTTTATTTGACAAAATCATTAAAATCGATATACTTTTATTTAAGCAACATGTATTTGAACCATTTCATAAGATTAAATAAATAGAGTTATAAGTTGATTAGATATCCTATTAATCGATATATATATTCTCATAAGATTGAATCCATTTAATTTGGCAAAATCATTAAAAATTAATGTTGCGATAGTTATAGATGGATGACGTTTTAAATTTCAAATGATTTGAGTCCTATTTGATAGTCTATAAAATATCATTAAAATTAGAACCGTTGAATTAAAACAAACTTCTTATAAGCTATCAAACGACATCGATCCAAACTGAATAAAAATTGAGCCACTAGATATCAATCTAGAAGTTCAAAAAATATACTTCTAATTTTTCTTTTCCAATTTGTATGGTAATTTTATATGAATCTTAATGGTCCAAATTGTTCATCCATTGTTTCTGTTGTGTAAATAGGCGTCGGGATATATAGGACAACAATTAAGTAGTAGTCGTCTGAGGGATAGATGTATCCTCAAATAGAGAACTTTACTGATCAAAAATTAAGTTAAGATAGTAATTATTATTTGATCCCCCTTCTCATTCTTAAAACCTCTTCTCAGTCCTAAAACCAAGTACTCACCACGTAAGCATATTGCATTCCACGTGATCGCCGCCGCCAAGTCGCTAACTCAGTGGTGCAGCAGGTAGGGGGATAGGTAGTGTTCTAACTTCTAAATTCTTGTTGTTTTGGATCCACCGTATTTTTAATGAACAAATATCATTTTTTACTTTTAGTAATTAAATATTTATATCTTTCTGATCAATAAATATCGTATTCCAGTGAACATATACACTACGGTTTCAATGAACATTTATACGACTGTGTCACTATAGTAAGCACATAGGTGCACATGGTATGTCAAAACTGTGAGAGATGTGAATGAATGGCTTACAAAATAGGGTAGTGGTCACAAGGGCGGAACCAGGATTTGAAGTTGGGGGGTGCCGAGACACCGAGGGACAAAAAAAATAACCACATACATAAAAAGAGTTGGGTTACGGTGTTATGCGCTTATATCTCAACAACCATAAATGGCCGATCCGATTCAACCTGTGTATTTCACATATTGAAATTTCATAGGATATAAACTTTTTTATTTATTGAGATTGCTAACTATTTTTAACTATTTTTGAAAGATGGCCAAAAAATATAATAAAATAATCTATTTGGAATTAAATTCAGGTTGTTTTTTTGCAAAAATCTTTAAAATTTTTTAAAAATCTCTAAAAATAGAAAAATATTGTATCCAATAAGATTCCAATATGTAGAATGTATCGGACAAATTGGATCAGCCATCGAAGTTATGGTTGTTGAATGTTGAGATACGAGTGTATAACACCAACGTCATTTAGTTATTTATAACACCCTAACCCAACTCTATATAAATATAATTAAAAGTAACAATTTTTTAATAACAGTAAACATCTTCAAAAAAAAGACTAATTAAATAGGTTCAAAATTATAGAATCTCTTAATTTTGATATTTGAGAAAGGTCACAGAGAGTAGAAAAGAATGGGGCAAACCAAAACAAAAGGCGAATTAATCGGCTAATAAAGAAACCAGCAAAATTTTAGAATGGAGACAATTGCAGTTTTCAAACAAAATAATTTATTATTAATTGATGGCCATTGGGCCTTTAGCCTTCTAAATTGGATTATTTTTTATATGTATTTTGTATTTACAATTATTAATTTTAATCGTTAAGGTATAGACATAAGAACAGAGTTTTGGGGGGGGTGCCAAATCAACTATTTTTCTATAAAATACAATCAAACTAATGCTCTCAGTACACAATTTCTAAAATCTTGGGGGGTACTCAGCCCCCCTCTGTCCCCCCCTCATTCCGCCCCTGGTAGGACTCTACATGTTTTTCTAAATTAAGCCATATCGTGCCTTCGTATCATACTCTACCCTTTTCTTGTAATTTATTTTTTTCTCCAATATTGTGTTGTGTGTCCCATACTGTTTCGTGTGTCATGCCTGACAACCGTTTCATATTTTCATACTAGTTTTGAAACACTATGCATATCATTCCATGTGAGCGTTCCAAAATTTTAAAGCTTTGACAGACCATGACGGTTTTCAAAACTAGAGACACATTATGTCCTATATTTGATAAGAAAAATGAAACATACATATAAATATATTAGTAAAGAGCCCACGTCTTGTTTTGGGCTAAAATTATTATATCTTATAATAAAGGGTCGAAAGCTCATTCTATGTGAGAAAACTAATATGGGCCGGGACATTAATGTACATCAACAGTGGTGATCAATCTAAGTAAACTATCAACGGCTGAGGTTTCTTCTTTGGAGAAGATAGAATTTTAATATTAAAAAATCCAATCTCCTTTTATTTGGAGTAAGATAAGGATATGGCGAGTAAAACCAAAGTATTTCTAAAGAGCATAGAGATTGATCTCCCGTATTGCAAACATTAATAAAATACTTAATCATCTTTGAATTCCAATTTATAGTGCTTATTTAAGTTCTTTATATAATGAAAAATTTATTAGATCTAACAAAATTTTAATATGAAGTATCTACTTATACCGTAAATATATCATGATTTTAAAGGAATTAAATATATTTTTGAGTTAGGAAAAGAGCCTTCGTATCCCTAGAAGTTAAAAGTAGGACAGATTGCCCATATATTATATATATATATATAATACTAAAAAAAAATCTCTTTTTAGTGGTTTCCAACAGTAGACGACAAATAATGAGGCGGATTGCTCATTTTGCTTGAAACAAACAGATGTAAAGTATTAGCCCCAACCCTTTATAGTATATTAATCTAGGATGGCTCTCTACAGTGTAATGAACAGTTATTTGAACAGTAGTTTTTTTTTTTTTTAAAAGATCCTTCAATAGTATCTTACCGTTCGGTCGTTTAAGAGAATAATCAAGAAGATATAGTTGTTGACATTGAAAATGTAAATAAACAATATACAATATATAAGCTACAATAAATTACTCTTTGATAGCTTATCAAAATTTTATATACTTTTAAAATGTTGGAAATTAAGGTATTATCAATAGACTATTAAATAACACTTAAAACTAAATATAATTGAAATTATAACTAACCTACAAGGTTAAAAGTACAGTATAATTTTTTTTCATTTCTAAGATTTTTAAACAATACTTTAAAACTTCTTCCAAACTTCATTGCCATATTCGTCAAGATAACCATTCTCTACAATTATTGCTTTAGACTTCCTTTTGTATACTTCAATAATTATATTCAAAAATAATAAATGTGTTGTAAACAACTTTTATCCTTACACAACAATATTTGCCGAAAGTAGAAATGTTTAAAGAAGCAATATTAACGTTTTAGAAAAATAACTAAAAAATTTAACATCTTGGACAAGAAAAATTACAAGTGTATGTTTGTAGAGTCCATCAAAAGATTGAAATGAAAGAAGATTCCAATTCAAGATACAAGTACATATCATGAAAATTTAGTGGGCTTCGAATCACGTATGTCTTCTAAAATTATTATTTGCTGTCATTTTAGAAGATTGAAAAAAATACTTACAAAATTTTAAATAGTAAAAAATTTATATACAATGAGATTTTTATAAAAAATATAAATCCAATAACAAAAAAAAAAGTTTATTATGATCTATAACAAAAAACTATAACTAACCAACTATGTCTTTAAAATACATACATTTCAGAAATACAATACAATTGTATAAAAAACTTCAAGAAATTATGTTTATCATGATCTCCTGCACTTTTTTATTATTTGTATTATTATTAGTAGAGAGATGTGTATGACTTTAGATCCCTCTCAGTTCTAAAAATATAAGCAAAGTACGCTACAAAAAAGATAATATAAGCTTTGAAAATAGCAACTTATATAATATGAAAATTTCTTCATAATTTATATCTTTTTTCTTCGTACTTCATGCTTTTTTTAGTTTTTAGTTTTTATCCCTTCTTCAAGATTTAAGATTACATTTCAGTTCGCTTTTTTCGTTAAAAATATTAATCCACTGCCGAAGCAACGCGAGGCATGTATCTAGTGATGAATTAATTGGCCATTGCAACGCAGCAAGAGGTGTTATATTTGACAAAGATGCAACTATCCAACGCAGATACTGCATGACACTCTCTCCACTAGGGGGGGAAGGAAGAAAAAAACTGAAGATCGATATAAATTAAGGACTTGCATACATTGGTATGGTAAAATTAGGTCCCAGATACATGCTTTCGGGAACTTTATATATATTCCTCTTTCTCAAACGTATTAATTAACATTAGGATTAGATATTTTAATGCATTTCAAACATAATGGGTGCCGCTGATAATGGAAAAGTAACCTCAACCAATAATTTAAGTGAGCATGACATATAAAATAAAAGTAAAAGTTCTTAACTCGGGAAAAGGCAATTGACAAATTAACATAATGTAGGCCAAAAAATAACGCATATGAATGAGAACAGTCATGCATGAGTCATCAATCATAAAAGGATTCCGACAATGTATTATATGGAGGAAATATATATGTTACGGAGATATCACAATTAATATCATATTTTTGTTCGTAACATTATTTATGTTAAAATGATGAGTTCTTATTCATATCAACAGGTTTATTGTTCTACTTCTTTTGTTATTTATCTTAAATGAGCTTTTATCATATTAGATACATTTGCAAACAAATTATACAAAATAATTAGAAGCACATTAATTAAAGTCGTTAATATGGTTAAAATCTCAGTTAATATAAATACTAATTAAGGGAAGATATCAATGACAACTAGTGCATTTATTTGTCAATCTTCATAATCAACCTTGTAATAAACTCTTAAAAATCATATACATGAAAGTTTATTGAACAAACAATGTTCTTGGACTTATCAAGATATGTTTCAAATGTCATCCAATTTTTGTGTCATTAATTGGACACTTCATCAAAAAATATCAAAATATCATAACATTTGCAACTGTTTTAAGTTTAATGAGTATTGATGAAGTATTATATGTAGGGATGTCAACGCAACGAAACGATCACGAAAATGGATGGTTTTGTTTTCGTTTCATTTCGTTTATCATTTCTTTTGGACGAAACGAAACGAAATAATGCAAATTAATTATTTCATAGTAGTATTATTATATGAAAATGGAAAATGAAACAATAGATTGTTGCGTTTATCGTTTTGTTTGGACGAAACAAAACGAAATAACGCCAAATTTTTGTTGCATTGACAGCCTGATTATATGATATCCAAATTGAATTATAATCAAAAGAAAAAAAATAATCTATAAATTTACGAGCACGTTTATAGAAAGACTATTTTTGTAAAATTTCTTTAAGATGTTTATAGAAATTAGTCTATATGACCTCCAAATTGACAATTCAGGTTGTCAAATATTCTAGTCGACAATGGATCTCCTTTTTAATAGTAATATGAAATTTATTTTGGTTTTTATTATTATTATTATTTTTTTTTTTTTGGTACTTGTGTATTAGCCCGTACTTATAAATCTCAATTAGTAACAATGAAATATGAACTATTCGGCAGTATGAAATCGTCATATCAAATGTCACCAGAAGCTTAGTTGAATTAAAATGTTGAGGATGTAAAACGAATTCACAGGCAGACCCGTATATATTGAAAGGACTTTCAGTGTAAATCTACATTTTATTTAATTTGAGGTAGTTTGCAATTAATGTTTTTTTTTTCAGTGGATAGCATACTTTTACTGGAGCTACATCATAGCGAAAACGTTACCTCAAAATATATGTTATATATAATATCTATAATCTCGATTTATAGTGCTTAATAAAGCTACTCTTACAAATATATTGAGAAAAACAAAAGTATTCTATTTACGAATCTCTAGAATCATCTCAAAACTAACAAAAAAAAAAAGTATTGATATTTGCATGAGAAGAACGTTTTTTCAAAAGTTCTAAAAAAATGCTTAGAAAATTTAAAGAATAAATTTTTTTTTTATCCTGCAATAATTTACTATAAAGAATTTAATGAGCACCATTAATTAAGGTTTTGGATAGAGTTATATAGATTTTGAGGTGTGCAACCGTTCACCATTCTGATACCTTGCGCCATTTACTTCTTAGAATTTACTTCAATACTCTCACCAAAAAATTTTATTTTCGATCTGAGGACTATAAATAAATATTACCTATTATGAGATTAATCTATAACCGATAAAATTATCTGAGTGTGAGCATGGAAGCAACATCTAGCTCTTTAGATATGTAACCCAATAAAGCCCATCTTTATAGGCTGCCCGGTTGTATATATATCCAAATATCTTGGAATTTTAAGTTTGCAGAAGATTTTCTCTAGCTAACGGATTGCTCAGTACATAGACGTGGTTGGGCCTGAGCTGCCCATGATATCGAAGATCTTTCATCTCATTGCTCAACACCTCCTCAGTATATACTCGTCTCCAATGCCGAATGCTTCAAAAATAGGTAGATTTAAATCGAGGACGGCCCGGCCCAAAAAAAAGAATTTGAGAGGTCGGATCCTATCATAGTTAGAGGTTTCATGCGAGTTTCAAGTTCAAAAATATATTAAACAATATTTAAATTTCTATTATATGGTATAACAAATTGTTTACATCAAATCTTGGCATAATTTTTTTTTTTATTTTCAAACAGTCTTAAGTATTTATTTTTAGATATTTTACATTGATTATTTTATTAATATTGTATAGTCACTTATAAAAAATCTGAAATTTATATTTAAAAATCTTCTAAAACGAAAAAGGTTTTTTCCTCAAGATTTTGACATAGAAAAACTTATTAAGTCATATAAAATTGAATTTTGGATATAATTTGATATGTTTTTTAGATAACCAAATTAACATGGAGAGGTTGAAGGAGAAACTCGTGGTTTTAGTTGCTGCCTTAATCGAAAATATACGGATGCATACGGAACTAGGGTTGAAAGAAATGTTCATAGCTCGTAGCTCACTCGTATTTGGTTTGTTCTGAACTCGAGTTCGATTTAACTCGATTCGATTTTTTGTCAGCTCGAATTCAATTTAGCACTGCTCGAATTTTTTTATATTTGATTCGAACTTGATTCGTAATAGCTCGATATATAGTAATTTATACATATTTTAAACTATTTTGTCAAAATTGTTTTTAATTATATAACTATTTTATTATTTAATTAATAAATTATATTAATTTTAGTTTTGAATTAATAAAATATCAAAAAATTTTAATTATGAATTATTATAAAATAAGTAAAAATTAAGATAATTAATTTATAATATCAAAGAAAGAATAATAATATACTTATTTAGTTCCGATTAATTATGATAATTTGAAAAATAAATATAATTATATACCTTCGGTGACTTCATTTAGCAAGTTCCTCATCACAATTTAGAGGGTCTTGAAAATCTTCATCTATACTTAAGAACCACAAAAAAAATTGATTTTTATTTTGTATCTCGTAATTCCCTGAAAAGAAAAAATGGGGAATGGTAAATGAAATTTTACTTTTTCCAAAAAGAAAAATGTATCTCATAAAATTTTTATTTGAAATCTTTTGTCCAAATCTAAACATGCCCAACTCATAAGACATGTTTCTTTATGGCTAAAAGCATTCGGTGAGCTTAATAATGGCTTTCTTCAGATGGTGAAGCTTAAAGCTTATATTCATTAATATATTATTGCCAAACAAAAGTAGGATCCTGGTGAATTTATGCCGCTGCAGATTAACTTTATAAATATGTTAATTTTTAGTTTTACTAATACGTTTAATTATATAATATGTTAGAGTGAAACTACTGTGAACTTATAAGCTCATGGAGGCTCCGTGAGCGTACCTGTAAAAACATAAAATCATTTCTATTCCATGTCTTGATTTATATGACTCAGTAAGTTCTTTATAGCAATATCTTATGGTTACAAAAATTATATATTTTTGATAATTTTTAAGTATTTGTTTGATTTTTTTTTTTAAAGTAACTATACAATATTAATAAAATAATAAACTTTTAAAAATGGTAAACAAATAGTTCAAATTTTTCAAAAATGGAAAATTTTTGTTTCCTACAAATATTGATATAAAGAATTTATTGAACTATATATAATTAAATCGAAATTTAAAGATTATTTGATACGTCATTGAAGGTGCACCTACATAAAGAAGCTCACTGTAGCTTTACTCAATTATGTTATCATTATTTGTGTGTTTTCGCTTGACGGGTTCTGACTAAGCTTCCTGTTCCTCATTTCGAGATATCCTTATTATAATAATGTATTTCTCTTTTCCTATTTGTTGAAGACATCTTTTCTTAGGGCTCGATATGTACAAGCAAAGCATATAAATACAAGAAAAGACCCAAAAAAATACAAGAGATAATTCAAACCTCAGAAATGAATTATTGCTCTGCGAAGAGGAGATCCTGCTGGACTGGAGTCATCTTAATCTGCTTATCCAAGAATGCAATTAGTGGAAGAGACGAAGAAAGCCGGACGAAAGTTATCCTCTACGCTATATATAGAGAGTTCATTATTATATTGTAACATCGAGTCACGATATCCCACTTAAGATCTTGCAAATAGAAAATTTATAATATATATATGCGCCATGATTAAAGGTATTGTATAGGAGAGAGAATTTATGCTTGAATCGAAGATCATTTGTGCTGTTATCTCTGAAACATCGGTGCGTCATACATACTGAAATTGTTGTTTGTAATTGTATATTCACCCACTTTAATTTTCCCGGAGGTTTCAGGTTTCAGAATCATGCGTGCATATGCATGTTTCATGTTTGATTTTTCTTGTTTAATCACAAATTAAAGATTGCTCACAACACGGATTCCACATCATCTGCCTTAACAGTGCCTGTGTTCATCCAATCACGTTCACGTACCTTATGATCCCATTATTTTTTGTGTTAGCTCTCCCATTGGTTAACATAGTTTGCCATATGGTAGAGGATTCAGATCATTTTCTTTAGTTTTGCTAGTTGGAGCTGAAGCTCCGCGCACTAAAATCAACTATGACCCCCCAATCCTAAATGGATCGCTGATATTAAATTAAAAAAACCCTCCTAAAATCTACAGCCGTCGGATCGGGGATTGGAGGCTCCTCCGATCTAATTTGGATCGCAGCCAATACGGACTCGAAGCTCCGCTACAGCTCTCTAGTAATGCAACTTGTAGTTTATCACGTGAACCATTAGATTCTATTGTTTCAATATCGGAGTTTGTACAATCTTAAGACAAGTTACATTACTATAGAGGATAATTAAACACTTCTGAGTAGTCTTTTGCTTCTCAACCGCTCATTCGATCAACGGCCGTGATTAAATGCTTCTCAATTTTTTTCATGGGTTTGCTTTTTAGTTTTTACATGCATGTCATGTGTTCTCGATCCCATGATCCCATCTCTTACCAACTCTATTCACATCTCCGAAAATTTAGAAAGCATAGACAATTATATAACAGAGCAATTTTTTTTTTTTCTCAACAACGAATATGGAAGTGAATAATGTTAGTTAAAGATCTAAGTTTCTGTTTCTTACATGATCAGTTTAAACAATAAATTAAGGGCTTAAGTATATTATCATCAATGCAAATTGGCATACGCTATTGCATGGATGTATATCATGTATCTATTTAGAAGTAACGGAGCTTCATTGTATAAGCTCAGCTCTCTACCGAGTAAGGTGACTATTTGTGTTGAGCTTTTGGTATATGCCAAGTGTTGAGAAGGTAGTAGTTGATAAATTCCACATCCAAAAATATTTACAACGACATGAGGAAAGCAGTGAGTTCGATCGCCTTATGAGGAGTAATCAAACTTCATTTTCCATATTTAAAATACATGAGATGAGATAAGTACAGCTGGATGGAAATAAGCACAGAGTGTAAAGTAGACAGTTGTTTATGTATAGCATCATAGGGTGAAACAAAAAAAAAATGGACCGAACAGGAAAAATAAAGGACGATTAGGAATGGAGCAATTAATTTGATTAAGGGCTTCCTCACTAACATGATGCGCGATGAAGTTCTATAGCCGCTTTTTTTTTTTAAGAAAAAAGATGCTCTGTTTTAGTTTTGTTGAATCATGCTCTGTTTTAGTTTTTTTTTTTTTTTTTAAGTTCTCTGTTTTATCGTAAAAAGAAAAGCAGACCCTACTTTTCCGATCGGATGGTTAGGATTGGTTGCCGCACCAATCTCAAAGTACTTTGATATTTTCCTCGTCGATCTCCAGGTACTTCGATGTTTCCCAACCGTTGGATCAAAAAAAGCAGGGCCTGCTACATATTGTAGTGCAGACTGCAGAGAGAGGTAGAGACATGGGTATAGATCTCATAATTGGAGTAGAACCTGTTATTATATTTCGAGTAGAAATTACTGTAAACTAACATTTTATATATAAAGCTCGATTGGTTTCCTAAAATTCATATCAAAACAAAAATTATAATTAGGCACATGCACCTAGTTATCATCAAATCATCTCTATATGTCAAATAAATAGTTTTGATTGACACGCAAACCCCGTCAGAACCATAGTAACAAATCATTGATTCGGGATTCGTTCGGCGAGGTCAAAAGTTCGTGATTCGGGTATTATTCGGGTATAATTCGGGAATAGTTCGGCTTATATAATATAATAAAAAATATATTAAAGTGCAAATATTTTTAAAAACCAAACAAAAAAGCACAAATTTTCCTTTAAAACGATATATAATGTGTTTTATTCGCGAATAATTCGTGTATAAAACGTTTTATATGCGTAAAAAACGTTTTATTCGCGAATAATTCGCGAATAAAACGCATTATATATTATTGGGTAGTATTATGCGGGATTCGTTCGGCTCTTGTGAAAAAACGAATTATTCGCGAATTATTCGCGAATAAAACGCGAATCATGTTACTATGGTCAGAACCAAAACCCTTTCACATTAAAGTGATGCAACCTTATGGAGTCTCTTAATTAGAGATTTCTCAACAGCAATTCAAGGTAATTAATGTCAGGGCTAGCCGGCGCCTGTTTGAAGAATATATGAACACATACTCAAATAAAAATCCTTCAAAAGAGTGTATTAGGAGAGATCACTCAAAACACTTTGAAATTTCAACAAAAAGATTCCTAGAGAATTAATTGTTTCTGATAAATTGCATGAAATTTCTAATGTTCTAAATAACGCGCTAAAGCGTTTGCTATAGTATTTTTGGGCCTCAAACACGGTGCTATTGACCACACTACGCAAGTAGTGCTATTGCCGCTATAGCACGAATAGCGTGTATAGCGTTATAGCGTGTAAATAGCGCACTATCCGTCATAGTATATATTTTATGCTCAAAATAATTTTTTTCGGGAAATAACTTAATTAGTACTTATATTACATTCTTTTTGTACGAAATGACATAGTTTGTAATGGGTTAGATATTTTTAAATAGAAAAAAATATATTTTATTACGTAAATTCTGAATTGCAATCTGGATTTTGTACCGGTTTAAAGCTAATATTATAGTTTCACAAGTAATTTTGTGTTGCTTATTTGCTTTATGGAACTCATGATAATTGATGTGAAATATCTGCTAATAATTTCCTAATACTAAATTGGTTCGGTTCACAAGCGCATGAACCTACCGATGTAGTAGGGACAACACGTAATGCACTGATTCCTACCTAAATTACAGATCTAGACAATTGATTATCAAGGTTGATGTAAGAAAATTAAACCTAAAACAAAATAAACACTAGGAACAATTGGAAGAACTCGATAAAACATGATCTAGGGACTTCGGTGTCGTATCCCTTGTAGATGCAATTTACTCGACTAACACTTTTAATTGAATTGTTGTGAGAGGGTATCAATAAATATTGGTACTAAACTACAATTTCTTGGCTTAATACCGTACCAAAACTCTCCGGTTTCACGATTAAGTTCCTCACCCTACAAGTCTATGGTTCATTAAGTTCTTGATACAATTTGGTAAAATTCCTAAATCATACTTCACGATTAAGTACCTCGCACAATTAATGGTCAATTACCGGGATCTCTTAAGTTAATGCTTCACGGTTAAGTATCTCGCCTAACTTAATTTTATTTCTTCAATTCCAAAACTAAAATTGAATTGGTTCAATCCTAACCTTAGTTTCTAAGATTTCATGCACAACGATTAAGCAACACATGAGAAATTAAACAAAGAAATAAAATCATAGCATAGCAATTAAAAACATTCTCCGAGTAAAATTAATAACTACAAGTTCAACTAAAACCTATATCCCTAGAGAGGGGATTAGCCTCTCATGGATACAAAAGAAAACAACAAGGTTTCATGTTCAAAATCACAAACAAAAGAGATAAAAGGAGAAAGAAACCAAACACCGAGGTTTTCGCTCGGATCCTCGCTTCAATCTTCAATTCTCGCTCCAAGTTCTTCTCTTCAACCCTAGATCTATTCTAACTTAATCCCCAAGAGTGCTAGCCAGATCCCCCTTGGAAAAAGAAGGGAATCCCTATATATAACCAGCCTAAAAACAGACCAAAAGCCACTAAAAATATTGAAAATCGACTTTCTGTGTTCTTCTGGGGCGGACCGCCGAAGAAACAGAAAATCGGATGCACAGCAGGGCGGGTCGCCGGGAAGTCTAGGCGGACCGCCCCTGACAGTTCTGTTTCGTCCATGTTACTGTTTTGGCCATAACTTTCTCATTTTAACTCCAAATTGGACGATTCAAAGCTCTTTGGAAAGCTTGAAACGAGCTCTACAACATGGATATGATAGAAGATAATTTCATCCAACACATCATGATCAGTTTTGGCATTTTGATTCGTTATCGCTTCAAATTGCTCCAAATCTGCAAATAAAAGTGAAATCGCAGTAGTATCTTGATCTTGACATAAAACAAAGTGAATTCAAACAAAATCTAACTAAAATTGGTTGAGTTTTTGAAATAATTTCCTTATAAAATGGTATAAAATACCAACTTATCAATAATGTTAAATTATATATAAAATTATAAACAATATTAAATATAGAATATTAATTATGAAATTATTAGATATGCTACGTATGATAGCTTCCGGGACCTTGTCGCGATGACGCTATAATCGCGATTTAGAGCCTTGTAAATTACTATTCATCCCCTCTAGTTAGTAGCTAGTGTTGTACATATTTTCATAAACGAATATTTAGACGGCTATGTTACTTCAACTCAATGCACCTGAGTAAGACCTAGTGTCCATACAATAGACATCCATTGTAGACACAAGAGGGGTGACAAATGGGACCCGCAATGTAGCACTTGTGTCTACAATGGACATCCATTGTATGGACACAAGATGTTTCTCTTTTAATAACTGGGGACAACTGGTGGATTGGCAAAATATATAAGAGCTCACCTGACAAGTTTATCCCTATGAAATTAGTTCAACACCCGATTTTGATATTTTTGGACAAGTTTATCCCTTTTTAATTATATATTTATATTTCTATGAAATGTTTTTCAAAATCAAAGTTACAAATACTATTCCGACATAACATTTCAATTAAAACTACTAAATAATTTTAAATTTTAGATGATTAATTAAGGGTAAAATTGTCATTTGAGAGATGTATTGAGAGTGTCCAAAGTAACTTCCGTTGTTTGATGGATGAAGTAGGTAAATAGCCATCAATATCATCATCTATATTAATATTATAACCTGACAGAAACCATACCATTGGTCTAACTTAACATAAGCTTACATAGCTTATTTTATTGACCAAATGACCAGTACTGCTTTATCTTCCAACAAGTGATTAGCACCTAAAAAGCGGTATATATAATTGGTATTATTAAACATGGATAAAGTTTTCAATTGCAAAGATTATTCTGCGCATGATAGTGTTTTTCCTTTTCTATATATGTTGGTCATGCGGCAGTCATGTTCAGGCAGCATTTATCCCCTTTTTTATTCGAGAGGAGAGGTAGCTGCCCATCCTTATTTTGACGATTCTTGACAATAGAAATTCGAAAAAATAGAAAGATCTTGTAACTAGAATACGTCTCTCTCTCTCTATATATATATAGAGTTAGACTATATACTAACGTTAGCATTTCGGACCGAAATGCTAATGCTTTAAATTTTATGTTATCGTGTCCGAAATCGCGATTTATGGTGCTCAATAAATTCTTTGTATGAAAATATTGGGGAATACAAAAAAAAATTTATTTTTAAAGTTTTCTAAGTATTTGTTTTGAATTTTAGAAAAGAGCTCATAAATATTAATAAAATATTGATGTTTGTACATGTTATTTTAAAAAATACAAACAAATACTTAAAAAACTCTAAAAATGAAAAATTTTTGTATTCCCCAATATTTTCATATAAAAAAAATTTATTGAGCACCATAAATCGTGATTTCGAATACGATAACATAAAATTTGAGGCATTAGCATTTCGGTCCGAAATGCTAACGTTAGTATCATAGTCTAGCTCTATATATATATATATATATATATATATATTTGAACTTATAAATTCAAGAAGTTTTAATCCATAAAGTAAACCAGACACCCGAGAAGGTGGAGGCTAATATCTTTGTCATGTTCAATGAGAAATTGAGAATTAGAAGAGGCGCAATGAGGGGTCGGTATCTGCTGAGATCCAAAACTGATCCCAGGGTCCCGAGATCCCGATCAAGGTCTGTATCTGCTGAGTCTAGATCTCGGGGTCCCCGAGAACCGTTGGATCGGGATCTCAGGACCCTGAGATCGGTTTTGGATCTCAGTAGATACCGATGCGCATAATGAGGTCGCGGATTGAGGGATCCGAATCTCTCAGAAAAGCAGACCCTGCTTTTCTGATCAAATGGTCAGAATAGGTTGCTGCACCGATTTTAAAGTACTTTGGTTTTTACTGCACATATCTCAAAGAACTTCGGTGTTTCTCAACCGTCGGATCAAAAAAAGCAGAGTCTACTTTTCTAAATTGAAAAGCAGCGGATTCCGATCCAATGTTGAGGACATTTCTAATTGAGGAGGGATCAAATCACTACAAAAATTGATGTTCCATTAGTAATTACAAAATAAGATCTCAAATAACGACATTTTAAACTCATAAAAACTAATTTATAGAATGTTTTGTATATATCATATTTTATACGGACACAAAAATATTATATCATTTTGATATTATTTTACATGTAACAAGCATTAACAAAAAAAAAAAACAAATTAATAGTTCAAATTTTAAGATTTTTTCTCCTTGCCTAATAGCAATCAAAAGAAGTTTAAATTTCAATATTTTTTTTTCTTTGCATATATGTTATTAAGATGATTTAGAATATATTTAGTGATTTAGATTTGTCAGTTTATTTATAAACAATCTCGTGGTCACTAAAGACGTCTTTTTTTATAGTCATTGGATCCCTCCTCTTTTGAATTTACTAAGATCAAAGACACGTTTAATTAATTATATAGGATAATGTTATGTTGATACCATTGAGATGCAATAAATTGTTCAGTTTATAATTCATCTTATTGTTGTAAATAGTCGACTTATTAATATAACTAGAGCTGTGGATCGGGCTTCGCCCCGAAAAAAATAATATTACATATATCGAAAATAAATATACATTTTTCATAAATATATCTTATTAAATAAATATTGAACTTACCATACTCTATACAATATATTTTTAGCTACATATTAATTCATATAAAAGAATACAAAGAGTTGCAAATATTTTTGAGTCTCAAATTGTTCTTTAGACAAATTATATTATCTCTTTAATGGAAAAAAGAAAAATTAATTTGAGCCATTTGATTAAGATAAAGAAGAGAGAGAAACAAAATCAACGGTTGAGATTAATGATGATGTGGCATAGCTAAAAAGCTTGGAAGCTTACCCCTCTTTCTAGAGTATGAACTAGAGCTGTGAATCAGGGCTTCGCACCGAAACAGTAATATTATATAACTTAACAAATATTGAATATAAAAGGCATTTTCCATAAATATATTTCATAATTAAATATTGAACTTAATATATTTTTATACAATATATTTTTAGCTACATCCCAATTCATATAAAAGAATACAAAAATGTGCAAATATTTTGAGTCTTAAATTATTTTTTAAATTTAATTTAGGCACATCATAGTATCTCTTTAATTAAGAAATAAAATTAAATTGAGCCATTTGATTAAGATAAATGAAGAGAGAGAAAAAAAAATCAATGGTTGAGAATAATGATGATGTGACATAGCTAAAAAGCTTGGAAGCTTACCCCTCTTTCTAGAGTATGAATTATTCAATTTATAAGTAAATGTTAAGATGAATAATTAGTTATTTTATGTTAAGTACTTAAGTTGAGTAATTAGTTACTTTGATTAAGTCAAACTATGTGATATCTTCAGTGCTATCTAGAGGTGGCAGAATTCGACCTGACACGAACCCGACCCAACCCGGCATTATTCAGAAAGTCAAACTGACCCGATCCGACCCGACCTGAGATCAAATAACATCCAATCCAACTCAAATCAACATACGATCCAAAAAAAAAAAATAGATATCAAAATTGACCCTACCCGATCCGAGATATTCTAAAAGGTCAAACTGACCCGACCTATCCGACCTGAACCCATACCTGACCCGCCCGCCCGATATGCCACCTCTAGTACTATCCCAGGGAATCATATCACCTGTTACCCAAAATAGGGATAACAGGGCCCTATTATCCTAATCGTGACCGTTGGATCAGAACGGACGAATCAGATATGTTCACAAATATTCTTGCTCCCTTCAAAAACTATACTTTGATATCAATCTGAACCGTTCATTTTGATCCGACAGTCCAAATTGACAGCAGATACGGACTCCTATCCCCAGTGGTATCACCGTATCTTCAATAGTATTGCAGTGGTATTACCGTGGGTCTTGATCCATAATATATATGCCATCATGAACTTCATTTATGAACTCAACGATAATGCGTTTAATTGAAGTTGTTATTAAGCTGGGAAAATGTTGAGAAGATACAAAAATTAAAACCAATATGAATACAACATATTAAAAAGTTAATATGAAATATGATAAGATTAATTAAAATAAACACTTTAAATCACGTAATTAAGAATTAGCTAGCGATCATTAGAGAAACATTTTACATGAAGAAAAAGGCTGGTTTGGCATGTGATTAGTAATTCAAGTAGATAATTTAATTCAATAGTTTGCGACTTTGCATTATTCAATTTAATATTATAATGTTTCAGGTTAATCCATTAAATATTTTAAATTAACATATTATTGTTTCAGTTCGAATAAATTTTACATAGGTATGCTTTGATATCATTACAACTCGACCCATTATGCTGCGATACCTACATCTGTGAGGATAATAATAATTGTGAAACTTTTGTATATTTTTTATCTTTGGTTTAGAAAATTGCTTGATGTAATGTTTTTTTTTTCCCCTTATCTCCTCCCTTCATTTGATTTGATATAGTGGAGGGCTTATATTACTTCCTAGTTTCTACATATGTTTCTTTTAGTAAGCTAATGTTCATTTTCCAATTATGTAATCTCAATTTGGGGTTCGTTATATCTTATGTTACGAAAGAATAAAGATGTTGTATAAAACTTTACAACTTTAAATCATATATTAGCATATATTTTTAGTTAATTACATACTATTTTTTTTTTTTCTTTTCATTTTTCCTTTTTGCTTTTCAGCTAATGTCATGCCAATTAATGCGTAATAATATAAATGATGACATAAAGAATAGAAGACCGTTAATTTAAAATTAGTGTATAAAAATTGAGATGACGATTAATTTTTTATTCTATTTTGTAGGGATTTGAATTCAGATGTTCATTTAATCGAAAAAACATCTATGTAAAAATACTTTCAAAAATTTTGACAGGCAAATGGTGTTTCTTAACTATGCTCATGAAAGCAACGTGGATGCCAAAATCTTTTGCAGAATCTCTTGTTCTTTATTTTGTACCAACTACCAAGTGGCTCATCAAATAACACCTTTCAAGCGAGCATAATAGTCTAACTTCAGTATTTTCTGAAAAATTCCCCTAGAACAAAGAAATAAAATGAGATCAATGCATTTATTTCCTGACATAAAAATGTACAACTATTTTTAACTGTTGTGCCCCAACAATAACAAAGATAAATACATGAAGTAATTGCCAGATCAATACAAGCTACCTAAATTTTCAATAATTCGTGAGATTGCTATGAGCATCAACAGCCAGCTAATACAGTTACATAATTTCATTTGCACTCTCCCCTTCAGCCAAAATATGCTCGATGCAAGAAATTTGAGCATACGGAAATAAATAAACTGAGATTCATTTCAAAAAAAAATGTTCATTCCGTGATGAAGGGCATGGAAACATTGAGAGTCGGGGGAGGGGATGATTTGCTAAGTCCACAACTTAAAACTGTTGTGCCTGGAATTCAGGTGCAAGGCAGGAAAACTGCAGCTGCTCGATAGTCGATCGTGATTTCAGAACACAAATTCTTCTTCCTCCATCTGTTGATTGTCCCAATTAAAAAGTGTTTCCAAATCATCATCATTTGGCGCTGATTCATGCTTGCCAGAATTGTCCAAATCATTATCAGATGTTTCTAAATTTTCCCCCGCTTCATCTATTTCTTGATTTTCTTCTTCATTCTTCCAGTGGGCAGCCTTTAATAATAAAAATGCACAATCATCAAAAATAATATGCATATAGTGCCACAAATGTTATATTATTGAGATAACTTCTACAGATACAGAAACATACCTTAGATGGTTCTGATTCTTCTGGCACAACTTTGTCTGCTTCGATCTCTAAAATCTCTATAACCTTCTCAAATTGTGAATTATCTGCACCCAATAGAAATTGAGAAATAAGACATCTTCAGCACTTGATATACATACAAAATTACAAGCAAGCATTTTGGTATTTGCAGAACATTTTAGTTCACTTCAATACTCTCCTATGAAAAACAGTCAAAAAAACACCACATTTGGAGAAGCCCATTTTACGGAAGAGAACAGTATCTTACCAGTTAGTCGATGTGTGATGGCATCACGTATGCGTGTCGGGTATTTCTTATCCTCATTCTTGAATTTTAATTTTATTTGGTGTCTTGTTCGGTTTGGGAACAGCTGCTGTATCATGGCAAAATCTGTACCAAATTGACGTATCCCCTATAACATCAACCAAAAAAAAAAAAAGGAATACGTAAATTTAGATAGAAATTGTGATAAAAAGGGAAGGGAGGAAGAATATTCATAAATTTAGATAGAAGTGGTTATCTTATATCATAATAATCACAAGACATATTTAGCAACCTTGTAGAACAACTCAGTTTCAGACTGGGTCCACCTTGTAGAAGATGATCTGTTCATATAGGTGTGGTAATTCAACTTTCTAACAGTTGGTTCAAATGTCTCCTGTGGGGCCGAGGTTGGTTGGCCGCTTTCTTCTTCATTCCCTTCGAAGTCACCAAACTCAAATTCCTCCTGCCCTCTTCTTCTTGGCACAGAACTGTTGTGTAAAAAGTAATTAACATAACATAATTTATAGGAACTTCTGTGCAGAAAATTGTAGTTTGGAGTTTGGAGATGCATACAATCTGAGGTTCAATTCAATTGAAAAAAGAAATAGTTCCATATGCAATTTGAGATTCTTGAAAGACAAATTCTTTACAAGGTACATCATAATAATAAACATTAAATTGTTTTGATCGACTTGCTTATACAATTTTAACCAACCATGCAAATAAAAATTTATTTAGATTATAAGGCAAAGTAGGAAAACTAATTACAATTACCTCGCATCACCATTGGAACTCCTTAAGGCTGCCTCTTTGTTCTGCATCAGTTAAAAGGAAAAAAAATAAATCTATATATTACCAAGATCTCACAAAAGTTTCTCAAAAAAGCAGATAAAACTTTTACGTGAGATTAAGAAGAAAACCATACCCATTTCTTCTCCTTGGCCTCTGCCAAAAGAATGAGGTTCTTTATGCTGATTTGTCTTGGGTTTATCTCATCCTCTGGCATCTCTAATAAAGCGGGGTCAACTGTTCCAACAAAGACAAAAAAAGTATATATACCAACTATTGGTGAGCATAAATACCTTATCAATAACAGCTAAACGTTCACGTGTGAAAGCAAGAAGCAAATTAACTTCGAAACTGTTTGGGGTCATATTTCACTTAAGCCACCAAACCTCTAGTTACAAGTGCTACCATGAAAGATACAAAACACCCACAATTTTCACATCTTTAAGCCAAAATAAAAAGAAAAGAGCCCGAGCCTCATAACAAGACAAAAGGATTGAACTAAAAAATGAAGCACAGGTATGATCCATGATTGGCATGCTAACCAGTTAAAAATTAATAAAGACGTACCTTTCCGTCTCTTACGCCGGATCCGATGGGATAGTTTTTTCCCTTTCTTAGGTGACTCCTCATCAACATTTGCATCAGTACGAGTGGTGCCTGTCTTTCCTCTTTTGGAAGGCTTTTTACCATCATCAGCTTGCACTTCTGCTTCTGCCATTTCATTATCCTCTTCTTCTACAGTGTAATCTACATCAGTGGGGTCTTCATTTGATTCATCCATTTCATCAACGGGATCATCGTGCAAAAAGCTGAAAAATTCATCCAGGTTTGGCGCATCTTCATTTTCCATCTCTGCTATGCTTTCAGGATCCTGGCCTTGTTCATCATTTTGTGTATTTTCTTGCACAACAGATTCTGATGCATCATTCACTTGTATCTAATTGAAGAAAGAACATTATAATGAGAAACTGCAACCAAATATACAATACGTACAATCAATATATGGGGTTGGCAAATTCCACCCTCTTTTTTTTTTTTGGGCCAAAATATTATAAATAGTGTAAAGAAAGGTACAATCTCTGTATGATAAACACACGACAAACAAACGTTCAAAAGAATTGGCTTGACATGCGTATAAAGAAGATATGATTAAAAGTAGGCCCCCAAAATGTAATCTTATGAAAAGATGATTTCAACTCACCTCCTCAGTAGTAACAGGAACAGAAACTTTTTCACCTTCGTCCGTTTCTTTTTCTTGCGGCTCGTTCTCTACGGTGGTCTCAGCTGTAATTCACAAACGAAGATGACTCGCTCAACAATAATTATTCGAATATTGAAGCGACAACTAAAATGGTTTTAGGATTTTGGAAACCCACAATATTTGGTACCAACAATCAATCCTGCAATAATTCATTCGCATAATTACACAAGAAATTAGTATGAAATTGCAGAATAATTACCGCTGGAGAGAAGCGGGTCCAGAGAGACACCATCCAGCAAATCAATCTCTGGCAGCGACGCCGGTGCCTGAATTTCTGGCAACTCATTCGTGTCAGCATCAGCTGGTTGTTTCTTTCTTTGTGGCTGCAACTTGGCCTTAACATTAGATGTACCCCCAACATTTCCTACATGCTGCAATCCAAAGCAAGTATGGTCTGAACTGAACTGAATTAATCAATTAAACTAAAGAAAAAATAAAATGGTAAGAAATATATGAAACTAAAGGGAGAGCCGGCGGCACCGACCTGGGAATGGGAAGGAGGAATGGCGTCATGGGTTTCCGGCACAGGGGTAGCAGCAGCAGAAGAAGAAGAAGGTTTGGGGGGTTTGGAGGGTTTGGTGGGGAGGATCTTCTTGGGTTTGAACTTGACGGCGGGGGCGGCGTCTTTGGCGGGTTGCGGCTGGATGTCGTCAAAGAGGTCGTCCAGTAAATCGGCGCCGTCGGCCATGCCGCAGGAGAGAAGGCAAAACCCTAAACCCTAACCCTAACCCTAGCTAGCGCCGGAAGGAAGAATTAGAATGAGGAAAGGAAGAGGGAGAGATATGGGATAACGGCGTCGGACGGTCGGATGGCGTCGGGGCGGGAAACAGCAAAGAAAGACCGCGAGAGAAGGATAGACAGGCTATCAATACCAAAAGGGCGAGCACTTCACCCCTGCTGTACTGCACTGTGCAGTTCACAGCGTTTACCGTTGGATCGTCTCGAGATTCGAGCCAGAGCTGATCTTGAGACGATCCAACGGCTGACATTGTGAACTGCACAATGTCATGAAGTGAAGCCAACAAATAAAGAAAGAAAGATCAAATATCAATAACATCATGAGACAATTATTTATATAATTCTACAAAATATAAATCAAGTTTTCATAATTATACTAAGAAAAACTAAAATTCAATAAAAAAAAAGTTTAATTCAAATTAATAAAACATATAACTTATAACAGACAACAAAAATATCAAAGTTCACATCATTATTGCAATCAATATATATGAGTAAAAACTATGGTGCTCTTAAGCTCATGGGGCCTCCCGTGAGCTTAACACCAAAAACATATTAAATCATATCCAAATTTTGATTTATATGGTTCAAGAAATTCTTTATATCAAAATCATATGTCATACGAATATTTTCCATTTTTAGAGATTTTTAAGCATTTATTTCAAATTTTTTACAAGTTACATATGAAAGATTGATTATTTTATTAAATCGTATAGTTACTATTGAAAAATTCAAAATAAATACTTAATTGCCTGCTATAAGATTTTGATATAAAGAATTTATTGAGCCATATAAATCAAAATTTGGATATCATTTGATATGTTTTTTGTGTTAAGCTCATGAGAGGTCTCTGTAAACTTAAGAACACCGTAGTTTTACTCATCAATATATATATGATAACGCTAACAAATAACTTTAATGTAACTTGATCAAGTAAATTCAGTATAGTACCGTCTGAATGAACTGGGGAGATTTAATCTGGGCCGAAGAAGTCTGTTTGGGCCGAGACATGGCAAGCTGCTTTCGATTCCTGATTGGTTTCTTCTGCAATCGTTGGATAAGAACGGTTTCCGTTCTGGTTTGTCTATTGTCAGAGTTAAGAACCTAAGTTGTGGGCTTCTGTGTAAATCTTCATGCGACACTTTGTAATACTTATTACTTCTGTTGGATTTTTTGGGCTGTTTGTCGACATGCTAGTATTCTACATTTGAGATGCTCTAAGTTCCAGCCTTCCAGAATAAATACATCAATAAATAAAGTTAATTAATTTGACATTTCTTTTTTTTTTTTTATCCAGTACCAGTTGTTAATATATGATACATTAGAGAGATCAATTTGTTACTGACACCAAAACATACATGGAAGCCTCTGAAAAAATGATGATACTCATGTTTACCTGTATGTATATATCAAGAGACAATAAATAAAGACAAAATATCACCGTTCTCACAGCAGCAGCAGGAAAATCCTTCCCTCCCTATGAGCAGCAGATCCGGTACGTACGTTCTCACAAACAACATCCTCTTTATATATCTTGAAACCGCAACCATGTTTCCCCGACACAGAGGGGCACAAGTCATCCACAAAAATGGCTACCAAGTTGGCAACAAAATCTTTCATTCTCATGTCCTTCTTTCTCCTCTCTCTCACTTTTAGTAATGCTCGCGAGTTGGCGACCTCGGCCCCTGATCACGATGTGTTCAAGGATGTCAAGGCCGGGACGACGCACATTCATTTCTATTTCCACGACATCGTGAGCGGCAGCAACCCGACGGTCCATACTGTGACCCTGCCGGCTAGCGGCTCCACGACAACATTTGGCAAGACCAGCATAATGGATGATAAGCTGACAGATGGCCCGGATTTCTCCTCGACAGAAGTGGGTCGTGCACAGGGCCTGTACGCCGGATCCAGTCTATCCGAGCTCGGCTTATTGCAGGTATATATATATATATATATATATATGTAGTTATATAGAACATAATTACGGTGCTTTGCAAAGTTAGAGCATTTTTTGCTTTGCGTTCAAACAGGTACGTTAGGGGCGAAAACGGGTAGATTTTATCTGTTCGGATCCGCTTGGTATCCGAGAAGTTATCAGTAAAAATGTGATCAATTTTTAAGTATCTGTATTCTGTAGTATCCATATAATATTCGCAAACAATAATGCAGATAATTCTATAAATTGTATAATTAGGCTGATATCCGAACTACCTATCTCTGAAATATCAATGAAATACAACTAATATGTTTCTAACGAAATAGTGTTAGTCGCCAAAATTATATGTATATAATGTATTATACAAATATTAACCAATACATTGTGCACTAATAATTATATTGTTACTTTAAATACTTGTTCTTATATCCGGCCGTACTTGAATCCACACCAAATCCGTATTCGCCCAGTATTTGTTTCCTATTCGTATCCGTTTAAGACGGATTTGATTTGGAGTTTTGACATCTATTTACTATTTGTATTTGTATTCGTATACTATAAAGCTGATACGGATATGATTTTAGCATTAATTATCCGCTCCGTTTTCAACCCCCAGAAGGGAGTGCTTATCCTCTGCTGCGCAGTATTTTACTGATACTGTGCAGCGAATCAACGATCAGGATTGTAGGGGGCTTTATCGAGATTGAGTTGCACGAATCTCAAAGCAGATACAACAGTTGAAATGCTGTGCAGTAGAGGATATGAACTACCCAGAAGGAACACTTGATGGAAACTGGCACATGTACTTCAGGTGTACGTAGAACATTAGTCACTGAACTAATTAAAGCCTTACAAAGATCAATTAATTTACATAGATCATGAATATTAATTTCCTGCAAATTTAAATTATAATATACCAGATTAAAGTAAGAGCTAGCCATGTAAGTAATAACATTGATTTTTTCTTAAAATATGAATATTGTAACATGTGTATTTGATAATTTTCAATGATATATATATCGATCAGGCGATGAACTTGGTTTTCACCGGCGGTCCATACAGCGGCAGCTCGATAACAGTACTGGGGCGAAACACGCCGCTGCGCTCGCCATCGGAGCTGTCGGTGGTCGGCGGCACGGGGCAGTTCAGATTTGCTCGTGGCTACGCCATTGCTAAGAATTACATGCTCAACTTTGGGACCGGCAATGCCATTGTGGAGTATGATGTATACGTGACAACCAACTGACTACTGCTAAATGGTCCAGATATATATATGAACGTTAATTTCAGATGTGTGTAGCAATAATCTGGCGTTTGCATTGCTGTCTTTGTTTTATATGTATAAAGTTTGTTGTCATGTACCTTTCTATAATGTACACGTTTTCAATTGGATGTACTTTGTATTATGTGTAGCATAATGATTAGGTCCTAATAATTTTTGGGGCCGGCAATAATACATAAATAAAAGCTTCTCAGCTTTTTTACTGTGGAGTACTGTGAATAATTGTGTGTTTAGTACAAACATTTTATGAGTATTATCAACCTCAATTTTTTCAGAAAACATGCTTGAGGTACTGTCCGGCTCCTATGCTAGTTTTATGAGTATCAAAGTTTTTAGAACAAACGTATCCTTGATTCGTATATAAATATTGATGTGTTTCAAGTTTAAAGTAATTTAATTGAGTCTCATTAAGCTCATCAAAAAATATATAATTCAATATTTGCAACAGTACAAAATGTGAGGTCGGGTTGGATTTTGGGTCGATCAAATTAGTTTTTCTGACGTGGAGGTTTTGATGACTCAAATTTGCATTAAAAAAAGGAAATGTTAAGCCATGTCAGCAAGTGAAAATGGTCTCTCTTCTATATAGACACCGAAGTGTGTGGTTTGTACAAGCTAACCAGATCAATAAATCAGGACATAAATATAGAATAGAAGTGTTCATTCGTCAGAAATCGCATTAATATCTCGGCCCTCGGGCAGTTCTGTATCCAATTTGATGCTTGCAATAATGAGTTAGTTATATTTTGGGCCGAGTTCCGTCAGTCTGGGCCAGGATACGAGCTGCCTACTTCCAATTAGTAATACCTAACGTCCATAAAAAAACCGTCCATAACATCGTCCACAGATTATATTTTGGGACGTATCTGTTAAATTGCGTATATTTAGTGGACGCAAGATGTTTCTCTTTCCAATTCAATCTTTCTGGTACAGTTTGATAATTGTATTTAGAAGTTAGAACAAACCAAGTATTATTCCTTTTAGAAAACATTGAAGTCGCACCTCAAGTAATAATTCTATTGGAGTATTCACAATTGAGAAATCTGATTCTTCATTATGTTCTATTCTCTTACAAACAGTTACTATTGCATGGCTTCACAGAAGATGAGCATTCATCTTAAAAGACAGATCAATAGAAGCAAACTAGAGCTCATAGACTCGCCCGAGCATACATATGTAAAGATAAAAGATCCTTAAACAAAACCGAATTCGTTGGGATCAAATACTACTATATCGATTTGCTTCATGCATCATTCCAAAATCTTGTCCATAAGGCAAAGATTCTTAAATATCATCTCATACAAAGAATACAATGGTATATTTTCTACATGTCAGTGTTCTGCATTTTAGATGCTCTTTACAGGAAAAAATAAATAAATGAATAGTTTTTCTTTGATGAAAAAATAAATGAATAGTTAAAGTCAGTAATTGCCTGGAATCCGGGGAAAAAGTAAAAAAAAAAACATTTGACAATTCTTTTTACCAGCACAATTTGCATAAAATTAAGATCAATATCAATTTGTTATTGACACCTAAACATCCATGCAAGCCACTTAAAGAAATATGTTCATAATATAGAAAAAGATATGTTAATAATAAAAAAATATATTCATTATTTATATATCCAAAATCTAGAAAATTATTATGTTCATAATATGTTGCCAACATCAGTGCCAGCAACAAATAACCAGGTAAGGTAATATACGACGAGACTGACTCAGAGTTGCATTTTACCGGCGAGATACCAGGAGTGCATGGCAAGGCAACCAAAGGACATGATGTTGGCAAGGGAAGAGAAGCCATGTATCATCCCGAATTTCTTGTTCATTGCCGCAAGATTGGGGTTTTTCTTCGCCACCTCCACGTTCTTCGACCACCCCACCTCTTCCCCGATGCTCAACTCCCTCTCTATCTTGTGCCTCTTCTTCATCATCTACATCACCATTACCAACATTACCATTACCAACAACAGCAATTGGCTTATTGTTATACCCAATTGGCTTAATTTTATGAGAAACATCTTGCGTCCATTGAAATACTGTCCATACATCCATAGACGTGTACAAAATGCAACGTGTACATAATGTAACTGATACATCCCGAAATGTAACAGATACATTCCCAAATGTAACCTGTGGACGCTTTGGACGGTTTTTATATGGATGCTAGGTATTACTCTAATTTTAATTTTATCGACCATATAGCGTAAAGGGAGAGGTGATTAGTAATAAATACCTCAATGGTCATGGGGGTGAAGACGAGGAGGTTGGAGAGGTCAAAACCGAGTGCGGATAGGAGGAAACCCAGCTGGTACCGGTCAAGGGAAGACGCCGATTTCCACGGGTGGAGGTACGCAAACGCGGCGGCACACACGGCGGCACAGACGGAGATGAGACTGAAGTAGGCCGGGAACATCTTGCCCTGCAAATTCCCGAACTGGTGCCTGGGCAGGTGCTTGAACATGATGATGCCGCCGATGAAGGTGACCCAGAGCGCGGCGCCGAAGGACGCGGCGAAGCAGAGGAGGTGCGCCAGTGTGGCGGCCGTGACGAGGGCGGAGGAGTTGGGGGAGTGGGACTCCCCGACGAGAGAGTCCGGGGCGAAGATTACGCCGACGGCGAGGAAGGCCACGGCCGCCGTGAATCGCGTGGCCCAACCCATGGCAATGGCGAAGAGAGAGAGGGATCTAGGGTTAGGGTTAGGGTTAGGGTTTGAGGAGTTGGGGAAGATGGGGAATTCGATGTGTTTCTTTCTTGCTTCCTTTGAGGGATGAACGAAGAAATGACTGAATGATTTGTCTGCTTTAATTCCACAACTACTGCAGTGGGAAAAATAGGATGGGCCCATGGGGGTAGTTCAGCAATTTCTAGAAACTAATAAAACCATTTTATTAGTTTCTTTATATTTATCGTTTTATTTATTTATCTATTTATATTTATTTATTTATTTATTTTCTGGTGGGAGTCAGGAGTGTGATACTGGGACTGTTTCAAATAATCAAATTCAGTGGGTAGCCTCTGAGAAATTATCTTTGCCCCCTTAATTATTCCTTTTATCCATCTCTAAATTAAATTGGTAATATTTTCTTTTTCTTTCTCATACTCTCATAAATTTTGAGTGATTTTTTTTTTATTCTTGATCTTTCTATGTATATATATATAAGTGTTTTGTCCGATTGAGGATGTGAATTGCAACCGGTAAAAGTGATTTGTTGTATTTGAAAAAAAAATTTAATTAAAATGTATTAGGGTGCGGTTAAGGAGATTTTTTAAGGGGTGCAGTTATCAACTCCCATTGCCTCTTCTTATTTTATTTTTTTTATTGCTTTGAAAAAATTTTCAATGGTTTATGCTTGCTTCTTCTTCTTGATTTTTTTTAAGGGAAAATTGTCAAAATGCCATCAAAAAGTATCAAGATTGTCAAAATGTCATTCCCGAGTTTTTGTTAGCCAAAATGCCATCCCAAAACATACCTCATTGCTTATTTGCCACTTGTACGGTGTAAGCAACTAAAAAACAAACAATTTCGTCCTAAAGACTAAAATACCCCTGATTTCTATTTCATTTCTCCGGTCACTTTGATGTTCGCCTATCTCCTCTTTACGGCTCCGTCTTAAGAGCTAAACCTATGTGCGGTTTTTCTCATCTTTGTGGCTCCTCTTTATCTCCTCCTGGTGCGAAGCAAAGTCTGCTCCACCATTAGAATGTCATCGTCAGGCCACTAGTACTCGTGGTCTCCAGAATTGCAGGAGATACACTACATCAAATAAAATTTTTACCCCATTCAAGGCGGGCTGCATTTTCTGTGAACCGCTTGGGATGGGGGCGTCAAAATCGCAGCTGAAGGCATCAACAACTCGTAGATAAAAAAATTATGAGTTTGGAGAATTCTTATCGGTTCCTTAATTAGCTAACTAGGAATAAGGCAGAACACTGAGCTTTAGGCTAGTATAGCAGCTTTCTGGTAAAAGAGCTCTGGACCACTAGCACGGTACCTGTATAGGAACTTTCTGAATTTTCGGTGCCACGTTAAGTTTACAACAGATTTTTTCGATTTTTTGTTTTCATTTATTTATTTGTGTTGAAAGATGCATAAATTCTGGGCATGTTGTGAAATAGAGTCTTATTAGCTTTAGTCTATGGATTCAAATATGGTGAATCTAGAGTTGAATGGATAGATTCATGCAGAAAAATAATTGTTATTCTACAATAATTGAGAACAGAAAATTTATATTATATTGGTACAAAAAATATGTTAAAAAAATAAATAGAAATACTGACTGTAATTAGTTTACAGTTCATGAGTGAATAATACCGAGTGCAGACTGATTCGATTTTCAACCTAGTTTATGCTAACACATTCAAATACAATTAAAGACACTGAGATAAATCCTTCACTATTGACAACAATATATAGTTTTGCAACTACATACTGCTTACAAATTAAAACAATCAAAGTACATATGACTACAATCAAAAGTACAAATCAACACAATAGTACTTTATAGCATGAGGTTGGCCCCAATGGGCGGCCACCTCCTCATCTTCGTCGCCGTTATCGGCCTCGACGACCAGACCTACACCGTTGCCTGAGCAGGATCCTAAGCTCGATCTTCTTAAAGAGATGAGAGGGCACGAGGTTCCTATCTCCAAGCTCAATAGCATACGGGATAACCGGGCTATGTACCAGAAAACTGGGAACATTTTTTTCAGGAAGAATGTGAAATCGGCAATTGCAGTTGAACAAAAGCACCTTGATCTAGCAAAGGCTCAGTTGGAAAAGCTTAATGCACCTAAATGACTTCCTTTGAAGCTGGTACGGTTGGTATCGAAATATGTCTTCCGTGTTAGTTCGTTGTTTGCTTACTTTTAGTTGCAGTATAGCTCACATCTCAGTAGTGTGGGTTCTTTTTGTTTTGTGATCGACATATTCAGGCTACCATCTAAAAAAAAAAAAAAGAAAATGAGTATAAAACTCAGGTGACAGAATTTGATAAACGAATTCACTGCATTTCTCTATGTCACTCCGAATTTGATAAATGAATGGAACTCAATGACAAAAATTGAACTACTCCACTTACTGTCACTATTGTTAATTTGGATTGATTCATGTACAAGGACCTGTTCAGCTCACCCAATTAATAAAATCTTAACAATTTTCTATTTTCCTTACAACATAACAGTTCCTTTAAGTTTGGGTTTTGATAAACGCCAGCAAGTCAAGCCTGTTAATATCTATTCTCACCTGTCATCATCAAGGAGCACTGCAAGGCCATACAAATTAGCCTCAAAGCGAAAGACGACCTGAAACAGACAGACCAAATATCAGAATTGGCCCTTTCGCTTCTTTGGTATTATACAAACTCCAAAACTCAAAATCGTCTCAAAATGTAAAAAATAGAGAAAGTACCGCTACCATGGTGACAGTGGAATAGTGGATGATCGGAAGGGAGACCTCGCTCGACTAGGTGGCGCTGGACCATGTGGACGACGACGAGTGGTGCGGATGGTGATTCATAGATCGAAGCAAAGAAATTAAGTGGGTCCGCTAGGAGGGATGTGCATCGGGCTTGCGGGGGTTGGATTTTTCCATCCGATCGGAGAGGATGAGTGATGCTTAGATTAAAGGCCAAATTTTTGGTGTGCCCATCAAAATCTCTTAAATTGCCAATATCTCCATCAACCACCATAATAGCCTATATCCCTATCAAACTTCAACATGATTTCTTTTATCCCCTTTCTTTATTTAACTTGCTATTTTTTTAATATGAAGTATTAAATTTACTGTTTTACCCCTCATTCAAAATGAAGGAAAGTAAAATCTACTGTGGTAAAATCTGACCGACCCAAAAAACCTTACCCGAACCAACCCGACCCGACCCGTCCCATTCCATCCCATGTTTTCAGGAATAGTCAAACTGACTTGAACCCGATCCGACCCGATCTGAACCCGAATGACCCGAAACCCGAGATGACCATTTTCAACTCGGAGTAAAATCCAACAATATAGAACATATTAGAAGAAATATTTGGAATAATAAAAAGAGAAGGAAGGCCACATAAAGTAATTTGAGGAAGCAACTCAGATGCTATGGCGAAGATAAATAGCATGAGGTGCACTTCAAATGGTAGATGCGGCCTCGGTAGCAGCGATGCACAAGCTAGATGAAATTCAGGTGAAGGCGTGTGTCTTCAACATTTACTGCTAGTTAGGAGCATGAACCAAACTGATTTACCATGGGACTGTCAGTGACGCGCATACAGGGAAGTTATGCAAGCATGGTCTCGAAAGCAAGAGCGAAAGGATTATATCATAAATGCATGTACCAAGGGAATCAGTCTAATCAGACTCATATATTAGCAAATTTAGCTCGTAGAGAAAGAAGTAAAAATAGCATGATATATATATTTTCCCTACATGTAATCCCTTTGTAATTTGATGAGTCCTTGGATGTGGTAAAACAGTGGATAATTGCAGTACCTCATCTTAAATTGATATATAGAAGACCCCCTTGCAGCTAGCTGTAAGGCACTGATCGAGTCAAAAGGGGCTGGCCACACCATGAGTCATACCAAAACAAGATGGACACACCATTGTGTATATGGACATAGGTGCTCCGTTTAAAGTAAAGGAAGTATCAGTTATAATCTATTGTGTTGCAGATGCTAACTTAATCTACTATGAAAAGCCACTAGTGTTATATTTTCTTATCTACTGTCGTTAAAAAAACATAAGGGACTGATCCATTTAAAAAAGGGGTATAAGTGTCATTTTAAATTTTATATGAGTTAAATGGTAGGTGATATTAATAAATGGGGATAAAAGAAAGTAAATTAGATTTTAATGATGATATAAGCTATTAGAGTATCATGATGGGGATATTGGCAATTAAGGAAGTTTTGATGGGTACATAAAAAATTTGGCCTAGATTGGAATGGTTCTAGGAAGAAAGACGGAAAAGAAATATTTGTGGGGCGTGATAAGGCTTAACCGGTTTGCAGAAGGAAACAAATGAGACTAATACAATAGTACAAGGGTAAAAGGGGAAATACAAAAATACGGTTCAAAGAAATAGTATGATCTGTACAAAATTTATGAGATAGTGGTAATTTGACAATGAGGTATGTTTTGGGATGACATTTTGGCTAACCAAAACTTGGGAGTGGCCTTTTGACAATCTTAATACTTTGCAATGGCATTTTGACAATTTTCCCTTTTTTTAAAGCAATTTTAGGAAGACAGATATTTTGTTATATTGGATTTCTTTTTCTACATTAGAAAAATTAATAGTGACTACAAGGACTGATTCTTTCTAATGAAAAGAAGAATAAAAGAAAAGGCAAAATTGAGGGGTCATTCATAGAAATACAAATAGAGCTATTAAATTAAAGTTAAATTCTTTAACTTGATTTTGCTTGTATTTGGTATTTTGACACAATAATATTGATTAAATAAATATTTGACTTACAGGAGAAGATATGTAAATCTTTATAAAATGGTCATGACCATATAATATGAAGAATTGTGGTGACAACTAATTGTAAGCTGGTTATATAACACAAATTAAAATTTTAACCAAGTTTAATTAGATCAGTCAATACATAGAAGGTTGTAAATGTAATTCTGCATGCATTATATATATATATATTTTTTTTTTGACTGGGTGTTTCTCCATCAAGCCTTCGCGTATGCTTAACACTTCTATGAAAGATAGCAACGGTACTGTTACATTGATACTGGTATTGTTTCTAATATTTATTACTATACTGGAGAATGTGAAATTAGGATCAGACTAATATGTTAATGAGCATTTTGGTGGTAAGGTCCAAGAAATGAAGAAATTAATTAAATTGACTTTAAAAACAAGAAAATAATTAAGAAAATTCAAATTATAGTATATGTAAAAATGAATTGATGAGCCATCTATCCAAAATCCTAAATCAGCTTGGATCGTCCAAACTGTCAAGAAAATTATTTCCAGTACAGGGCAAAAAGGTACAAATCTGCCTAGATAAATCCTTACTATATATAAAGGCATATTGGAAAAAATGATATGAATGGGCTATCTTCCCCAAATAAGAAACTTGAGTCGTTGATCATTTTCTAGATAAATCGGAACCGTTCATTTACGTTAATGCCTGTTGACGTTAATGTCTCAGCCCATTAAAATTTAAGTCCCATATCAATTTTCTCAATATAAGGTCCATTACATATTATCTTAAAAATTTATTATAAGAAAATAGTTATTCAGAAAATAGTTATATATAGCAAACCCCTCACCCATATTCCCACCAAAGTACCCAAATTGCCCTTTTATTAGACTGAAGTCTCTGTGACCATCTAATCTGAACTAGTCAGTGATGCACGAACGGTACGGAGACGACAATCGGAAGAACACGAGAGCTTTGAGAATTCACACAGAATTCTAGGTTTTCTTGATAACTTTGATAAAAGACAACTAGTTTTGCCCAAAGGGATTGAGTTTGCTTATATAATAAAACAGAAATAAAACCCTCTCTAAAACACACAGCCAAAAATTAACAAACAGTCTACAAACGCAAAGCAAATTCCAAAAGACGCAACTTGACCCGTCTGGGGGTGGACCGCCCGCCAAACAGTGAGCAACTCCATCACTGGGGCGGACCGCCCAACTTCGGGGGCAGACCGCCGAAGACCATCTGCGCGATTTCAACTCCTACGCGATGCTGGGGCGGACCGCCGGATCAATAGCGCGGACCGCCCTCTGGCAGCTGATGCACAACTGCATCAGTCAGGTTTACACCTGTTAGGCTATTATGCTTCATGATCCTTAAGTTACATTTGTTACTTGTTGGGTTGTTATGCTTCACAATCCTTGATTTCTCAAAGCACCTCACTTAATTAATCTCAGCATGTCACAGACCAGACCTGAGCCAAATTAATACATCATCCCCAACCCTAAAAAAGTTCAAAATCTGAACATTGAAGAACAAAGGATCAGACTTAATTAATTCCATCTCTTTGCATTTGCATCAAAGCAGCCCAGATTCCACAAAGTGACTTGACTAATATTACATGGTATGTATGTAATGTAAGAACATTTGGTGCAACACCCTAACTTGGCATCTCATGAAAATGATATATACAACAGATAGTTCACTTACTTACTTCACTATTAATTCTTTGGCAGCACAGTTTTTAATTAATCCTTCATCACTAATTAATCAGCCTGCATGCCGTGCACATAAATGCGTACGGAGCCAACCAAGAAACGATGAGATAGAAAATCATGATTTTGTAATATGCTGAGGTTTGTTATTCATGAATTTCATAATGATATATATTGTGTACAAAATCAGCTGATACACAGAACATTTATAAAATCTCTGATTTTCTGTCACCAAAATTTCGCTATAACCAGAATTGATATTCAGTTCTGAGTGATTACGATTTTGATGTTATGTTTTATAAAGAAACAATTACGATTGTTTCAATCTAATACATATTGTAAGAACTGTGAACCAGAACTTTGTTATAACGATGGTGCTGAAAATAAATCGACTGAGACAGCATGTCGTGTTGCTAATGAAAATCGAGAGGTGGATTGCAGTTAAGAATTTGGAAAATTCAGAGGTGAAAGGGCAGTGAACGAAGGGAAAGCTTGGACTCAGTCATGCTTCCTTCTGGGAAGGGGAATAAGAGAGAACTGAAGATTGGTCCTATATATGTTTACATAAGTAACTTGTCATTCTTCATGCCATTTGTTAAAATTAATCATGATACTCACCAATGCAGCAACAAAGGCACTTGTGTTTGTCATAGCTCTTCTCGCGGTGTCTCGTTCCGGCACAGCATGCACAGATCAAGAGAGGCAAACGCTGCTCGCCTTCCTTGCTACTCTATCAACTCCCCTGCACTCATGGAACACTACTGCTGATTCAGACTGTTGCAAATGGGATGGCATCGCTTGCAACCCTTCCAATTCGGTAACTGAAATTTCCTTACCAAGTAAAGACCTAACCGGACAAATCTCCCCAGTTGTGTCCAATTTAACCAATCTCTCTTACCTCGACCTATCGCATAATTTTCTCTATGGTTCATTGCCTGTTGAACTGCTTTCTCTCTCAACAAGCTTAAAAGTCATTGATGTTAGCTTCAATGAATTCTCCGGTGCAATACCAGGTTTTGAAAATCCAAAGATTCAGGTCTTAGATGTATCTAGCAATCTTCTCACTGGATTACTACCCGTTATAAATGCAACATCTCTATTGTCGCTCAACACAACAAATAACAGCTTAACGGGTTCGATACCTGGCTATCTATGTACAAATTCACCTTTTCTCATATCACTAGCCATCTCTTACAATGAACTCAGTGGCAAGATTCCACCCATATTAGGAAATTGCACAAATTTAAGGGACTTCCATGCTGAGTCCAACAATTTGGCCGGGTCATTACCTGATGAATTATTAAAGCTTGCCTCACTACAGAACCTTTGTCTCTCTGACAACACAATTTCTGGATCTCTAAATGGAGCTATGGTTGCACAGTTACAAAACTTGGTTAATCTTGATCTCGCGACAAACTTCCTTACTGGGTCCATACCTGAAGCCATTGGTCAACTTACAAAGCTACAATATCTCCATCTAGGGAACAATTATCTTACAGGAATGTTACCATCAGCAATTGAAAACTGCAGCGCTCTCAGGCAACTCAACCTACAGATAAACAACTTGACTGCAAATCTTCGGCTTATCAATTTCACCAAACTCTCTAGCCTGGAGCTACTGGACTTGTTCAATAATAGTTTCACGGGTGAAATACCAGAGAGCATTTACAGTTGCAAAAATCTCAATGCATTACGTCTCTCTAGCAATAATCTCAGTGGTCAGATCTCCCCAGTCATAGAAAACTTGAAGGCACTATCGTTCCTGTCAATCGGGACAAATAATTTGATGAACATAGCAGGTGCACTTGAAAACCTCAGTAAATGCAAGAAATTGACTGTTTTGATACTATCATCGAGTTTTATTGGTGAAGTCTTATCGGTTGAGCCCACATGGGAGAATGGGTTCGAAAATATTCAGTTACTTAGCTTGGCATACAACAACTTCAGTACCAGTACAATCCCCTCCTGGATATCCAAAATGACTAAGCTAGAAATTCTACAAATCTCTGGCAACAAGTTTTCTGGACACATACCAGACTGGCTGAGCAATCTTTCTGATCTTTTTTTTCTCGACTTATCTGACAATTACTTGTCCGGCGATATCCCTCAATCAGTTACACATTTGCCATCATTGAATTCGGTTCATAAACTAAAGCAATTATCAGAACTCAGCTATCTCGAACTACCCCTTTACTCACGTGTTGAACCATGTAGTCAGTATACGCGACTATACAAACAACTGACAGCCTTGCCTCCTATGCTAAACCTAAACAACAATCAATTGAATGGTACAATACCACAAGAGATTGGACAACTGACAATGCTCTTCTCATTGGATCTCAGCTGGAACAATTTATCAGGTTCGATACCCGAATCCATAGGAAACCTCACCAACCTAGAAATTCTAGATCTGTCAAGAAATGAGCTGACAGGTGAAATACCTGCTTCCCTTGCTCAGCTCAATTTCCTATCAACATTTAGTGTTGCATATAATAATTTGTCAGGTCCAGTTCCATATGGAGGTCAGCTTAAGAGCATCTCCAACGCCGCTCCTTAAACGCTCCGTAAATCCGACGTGTCACTCCCAATTCGAGTCTCAGCGATGCAGCACGCTCCCAAATTAAGAGAGCTCTCTAAATTAGAAAGCGCTCCCAAAATTGTGACGTAAGCGAAACGAACAATTCTCCGAAAGAAAATAGACTTCCGTCCAGTCCCAAACCCTCGCCAAACCTCGCCGATTCCAACGGAGACGAGCTCTGTCCTCTCCGATTGGGGCTAAAACTCGGCGCCTGCCATGAGCCGCTACAACAGCCGCGCAGCCGACCCCAGCTCCTATCGCGACGACGAAGGTCCTTTCATCCATGGCGAGGAAATCCATGGTAGACGGGAGCGCGCTGGCGGGGCGGGCGCTGGCCACGGTGGGAGTCAGCCACATGTTCGGCGTAGTCGGGATCCCCGTCACGGCCGTCGCCACCCCGGCCGTGGCGGCCGGAGTGAGGTTGATTGCTTTCCATAACGAGCAGTCGGCGGGGTACGCGGCCCGCAAGGCCAAGGAGTCCAACCCCGCGTGCGTCGTCGAGCTGCACCGCCTCCCCGACGCCGAGAAGCCGCCGCGCGTGGTCGTGACCTACGTCAATGGGTCGAGGAGGCGATCGACACCGCTGCCACCCCCGCCCAGCAGATAAAGAAGCAGATCCTCGATCGGGGCCAGCTGCTTGAGACCGAGCAGATGTTTCACGAGGCCGGGGAAGCGTGGCCGGTGGTTATACCACAGGAGGAGATTCATCAGAGTTTCCCGGAGACTAAGGTTTGTGGCTTTTTTTGGATGATTGTGGTTCGGGCATTTTGTCGAACACCTTGTTAGCATACATTGTAAACCATTTACAATTCTGGTATTGTGATAGGAAAGTTGGGCTTGACAGAATACTGAATAAATGAACTTGGTAATTAATATAGGGCAAATATTTCTGGCACCATTCATGGTTTTGTATTCGTCAGATCCACATTATTTTAATGAAAGCCTGGTATTATGGTATAGGTTCATTTTTGTCAAGGTATTATAATCATAGTAAAATCTCCATAACCAATTGGATTGAATGAATTGGTTAGACATACTTAATGTGGGATTGAATTAATTGGCATATATCTGGTGCGTCTATTGGTAGTTCAGGCCAATTACAATGAACAAAAAAAAAGCCAGTATAAGAAGCATAGGTTCTGCCTGCAAGTTGTATGATAACTAGAGGTCGGAAGTATATCACGTGTATAAAAGCATCACCCACCATTTTTTAACTTAGTACAAGGAGTATGATATTTGCTTGACTTCTATACTGGTATGTACGGTACGGGTTTCTGATAGTACCGGAACTGACATTAGAATCAGCTTCTAATGTAAAATTGATGGTACAACACTGATTAAGTGCCATTATATGTTGTCAAAATCATGCTCAAGCTAAATCTATATAACTTCTTCATTTCAAACATTTATGGATAAGTTTTTGATGTTATGTTTTCTTATGCCCTTTCAGCCAAAGAAAGCTGAAGAGAAGCCCCAAGCTCAGTAACCCACTATTAAGTTCTGCTGCCAATGGATGTATATACAAATTGGGTAACCTTTGTCAAATCCATAACCTTGCCGTATGGCGAAAAAGAAAGATTATTTGCAAAAAAAAAACAAAAGGGGGCCAGAAAAGATGTTGAGAGAGCATTTGGGGTGCTCCAAGCACGATTTGCAGTAATCAGCAGTCCTGTACAAATTCTCAGTTAAAAGCAGATCTAGTGGAAGACATTTGGAACCGTTTCGGAGCACATGAGAATGGTGGAGCAAATGAGAATGATGATTAAATTAGTTTTTGTAATATTACATACTTTATATGAATTTAAAAATTTGTTTTTTTTTTTCTATTTGAATAATTGGATGAGCAGAAATTTTAAACTGAGTTAACATAGCAGTAATAGAGTTGTAATTTTGCTTTCATCTTGTTTTTCTACTTTGGATTAATTAAATGGAGAGTCCATTCGGTGACAAACAGGAGAGGTAATTGAGCAGATGTTCAATTATCTTGCGTTGAGAGTACTCCAGCGACTCCCAGCGATGTGAATTGCTTGGGAGTGTCGCGAGCGCGATATCAATTAAATGACGTGGTCACTCAATTGGGAGCGGAACTCAATCCAGCGTTGAGGATGCTCTAACACATTTTCTAGCTCAAGTTATGAAGGAAATAATTTATGCGGACCGGTGGTGACGAGGAATTGTAGCAACCCCTCGCATGGAGATAATAAAGCACCTCTCAGTACCTCTGAAAGCTTCGATAGAAACAAAGTGATTGCCGTTGTATTAGGATATTTCTTTGGTGTAGTTGCAGTTGTATTGGTGTAGTTCTATCGAGACTTTTTGAGAGCTTGGCTCCATAATCGACTTTTTTTATTTATAATTGACATATGTAGATGTTTGATATATATAAGAGGGCCATGCCGGAGGCCAGAGATACAGCAGAAACAGAATTCCATGGAACCTTTTCTTTTAAGTGCAGCCTTGACACTGTATTTTCTTAGTTTGTGACTTTGTGGTGTGTAAGGAACCTTTTTTTTCTTCTTTTTTGATGTATGTATATGTGTTATTATTTTTCTTTTGTTTAAAACTTTAATAAAAACATATTTACTCAAATGGATAAATGTATGGAACAAAAGTTGGGATATAAAAATGAAATAATGAAGAACACAGTGTACATGCAAAAGCTTCCATTGCTCAAGCGTGTTATTGACCAACATCAAGCATTTCCAAGAACCCTGATTTCACAAAGGGACTTGATTGGTACGCCAAAAGTTGTTGTAACTTGCAGTAAGAGCACATCCGGTGCATGAAACGCCCCGGTTCTGGCTGGCTAGATTTAGTTTATGTCAACCTTAACCCTAAATTGGAATACAAGTAATGAAGGAATTATAATTGTTGTTAAACATGCGGCTAAGTTAGGAGAGAAGCTAGTATGTATAAAATTCTGGATATTAAGTTTTGCAATTGTACTGGTACATTGGTACTGGTACAGTGGTACTGGTACATTGTGCAGAAAGTGACTGGTATACCCACTAGAATCCGTTTGTTTGAAAATTGTTTGCAGTTGTTCTTATTTGAGGTATATGATACAAGGCAGTTATAAGAATTGCTATACACTTGGCTCACAAGGGAAGTGTGTTGTTGGGCTTGAAGGATATGCTCAGCCTAGAAATGCCTAGTTAATTTAATCATACCAATTTGGCAAAAAAAAAAAAATTAATCATACCTTATAATTAAGGGATGATTTCAGGCTCTATTTTAAAGAATTAGTAAAAGTTCACGCTTTGTTTTGGGCTGAAATTATTATATCTTATATTATAAGGCCAAGAGCTCATCCCTTATGAGGAAACTGATATGGGCTTTAAATTTTAATGGACCAAAACATTAATATACGATAACGGTGGTGATCAATTTAAGTAAACAATTAACTGCTGAGATTTCTTCTTTGGGAACATATAACTTTCATATCAAAAAATTTAACCTCCTTTTATTATTAGAAGCAAGGATATATAGAGAATGAAACCAACATGTAGTAATTTACTAATTTTCATTTTAGGCAACAATAATAATAATTCATTTCAGGGTTGAACTTTTTCAACCCTTAAATTCCAATATGAAGTGTTGTGATCTATGCCCCTCAATTTGCAGCGGCACAAATCAAATCAAGAACAATATAATTTCACAAAATGCTAAGGGGGGCAATACAGCCATTCTTATGCTAATTGCCCCATTTTGTGATCATAAATATAAATTATTTCTAAATGTAATATGGTATGCCTAATTAACTTGTCATAATCTGGTTTGTTCAGCTACAAGTGACACAGAGTGCGTCAACTCGCCGATCTGAAGGCTGTGCTCGCCGATCGGAATCCTTCGTACTCCGTTAATGTCAGCGAAGCTAAGATCGTTGCATACATCGACCGCCATCTCAACCCTGACCCGACCACCGGCTGCAACATGGACCTTCTGAAAGGCAATTAGTTGTTTGACCGGTGCAGAGTGGCCAGACGGCGGGTTGGAGTAGATCATCACGGTGTGGGTTCCATCCCAGTCCCCTTCATTCTTGACGTCAACATGAACGGGAATGTGTAAACCATCGCATTTAGCATGTGTCACACGTACCGCCCTTTTTGTCCGCACGGGATCAGTGGAATTGACTGACATGAGCTTCTGACCGTCGAGTGGAACGGAAAGCCGGGTCGGAGCGTTGGCCAGTGCGTGCAAGAACTTGGTGTAAGAGAGGCCGTGGCCGAAGGGGTAGATCACAGGGCCGGTGTAGAAGCGGTAAGTTCGACCTGGATAGCCTTTCGACGGATTGGCACGCATGTTCATGTCGGTCATCGCGACCTTCTGGACGTAGCCTTGCGGGTACCATGTCATCGGCAACTTACCACCTGTCATCACAATCATAATTATAAATAATGATTTCAGTTAACCAAATAGAAAGCCATTGGTATTTATGTTTCTATCTTAATTACCTGGATTATGGGCGCCGAAGATTACATCGGCGATGGCGGCACCACCGGCTTGACCAGGGTATCCGGCCCAAACGATAGCTGAAACTCTTGGGTCATTTTCGGCAAAAGAAATGTCGACCGGACCACCCGACATTACCACCACTACCACCGGCCCTTTCGATGCCTGTGCCACCTTGGAAACGAGCTCTTGCTGCCGACCGGGAAGAAGGAGGCTGTCCCTGTCCCTTTCTTCCGCCTCGATCGACTGGTCCAACCCGATAACAATGATCGTAGCATCTGCAGTTCGTGCCGCATTGACAGCAGGCCCGAAGGATTGGTCGCTTTGACATGCCACATCCATGCAGCCCTTCTGGAGCACGGTTTTCACGTAGGACCCAATGCCTTGTACGGGGCTGGTGTACCGGCATGGTACACCTGCATAGTTGCCGATCATAGCAACGGTGGCATCCAAGTGCGGCCCGATAACCGCCACGGTGCGGTGGGAAGATGCTGACAGTGGGAGAGCCTTGCGCTGGTTTTTGAGGAGCACCATGCCTTGTCGTGCGGCTTCAAGCGCCAGGCCTTGGTGCGCAGGGGAGCAAACATCCTTCGGGCCAAGGTTTCCGAACGGTTGCTTGCTGGGCTCACCGTCATACATGCCGAGCCTCATCTGCACTGTCATGGTGTTGGTCAGAGCAGTGTCGATGTCGGCATCTGTCACTTTGCCCTTGCTCACTGCACTCGCGGTGTACTGCGCCAGAAAGGGCCCGCAATCCAGGTCCAAACCTGAAGCCAAGAACCAGCATCATATTGACAGTAATTAGATGTCAGATTAAACTTGCCAAATTTGCATTTGAAATGCTTAAATTGGGTATGATTTCATTTCAAGAAGAATAGTAGTTACCGGCTTTCAGAGTGTCGGCGACAGCGTCTTCAGGGGTTTTGGTGTAGTGCTGATCATTGTAGAAGACATCAACAGAGTCACAGTCTGACACTATGTACCTGCATTTTTGCAACCCAATCAAAAACAAAATATCTCTATAACTTAATCAGGAATTTTATCAGAACCAGAATTGTGCAAATTAATCTCATATTTGTTAATGAAAGGATTAAACATTTGTATGCAAATTGCAAACATATTATATGTATGATGATGAGTGCTCATCCTCTGTAGCGCTGCATTGTGTAGCGCAGGATGTGAACTTTTAGATCATCTTGAGATTCGAGCCAGCAGAGATCCCGAGATGATCTAACGGTTCACATCCTGCGCTACACAATGCAGCGCTGCCGAGGATATGAAATCGCATGAGATGTGCTTGTACATATAGTTTACCCGTCAAGGTGCCATTGTCCCCTAATGGTGCCCTTCAGCAGGTTAGGGTCGGCACACATCGGCACCCCGTTCACCTGGTTGTACGAGCACATCACGCTCGCGGCATTCCCCTCTGTCACGCACGCCTTGAACGGCACGTTGAACGTGTCCTCCAAGTCCTGTTTGCTCACCTACATACATATGTTCAATTTCACAAATTCATTAGCACTCACCATTAATCAAGCAAACAAGTGATAATACAAGATCAAGACATACATAATCTCATATGCAATGAGTGCTCATCCTCTGTAGCGCTGCATTGTGTAGCACATAATGTGAACCGTTAGATCATCTCAAGATTCGGTCCAGCACAGATCCGGAGATGATCTAACGGTTCACATCCTGCGCTACACAATGCAGCGCTATAGAGGATATGGAATCGTATGATTTATAATCAAGCTAGCTATATGTACATACCAAGGCATTGAAATGGAAGCGATCGACGCCTTTCCAGTTGTCGAGATCGTAGGCGGTGTAGTGCTTGCAGCAGGCGGCGAGCTTCAGCTTGGTCCGGCCGTGTTTACCATCGTACGGCTGCTGGAGGCCACGGACATAGGCAGCTGCATACTTTGCTGCCATCTTCGGGTCTTCACCGGGCGTCTCCTGGCCCCGACCCCACCGCGGATCTCTGAACACGTTCACGTTTGGACTCCACACCGTCAGCCCTGCTTGCCCGCCGTTGTACATCGCCCTCGTCTCGTCCGACACCACCTGTGCATGTACATTAATTAATTAATTAGTTATTTTTATCACATTTAGTAATTAAGTGAATTAATTAGATGAATTTAGTTGCTAATTATTTTATCATTTATTCAACCGGCACCATCCCTTGTCTTGGTATATTTTGGAGTACTGTTTTTTTGACAAAGCGTTTTAATTTATTTATATTACCATGAGCTAATTACGTAATTAATGAAATTAACAATCATAAGTATTATCACATTCTAACTTTCCCTTTACTTTCATTATTATTATATATTTTTTCTATTATAAAGGGAACATTTTTTTTAAAATTATTTGAGTGTTTCGAACTCTTAACACATTTTTTTTTTTTTCTTGTTGAAACTCTAACACATGTTCACTGTTCTTACATTCAATGCCATTGTCAAGGTAAGTCAAAACCGGAAATAATACAAACAAATGAAATGTGTTTCTTACTATCTTTCTTCTCAAAATGGAAAGCAAAATTAATAAATGAATTTCTGAACAAAAAACGAAGAGATATCTGACATTGGTATGTTGGCAAAAACAGAAAAGAGAGATCATTTTTTTTTTCCAACAGGACCCACAAAAAGAGTTTTTATATACAGCACAGAACTTGAGGTAAAAATTTTCTCTCCTCCAATGAGATCTCCACATGATCGAGTACTGAACTGACATGACATTTTTCTTGGTAATAGAAAAATATTAATACATTTCTCAAAAGAAAAAAATATATATCAACACGTGAGGGATAAGATAAAATTCATTATTTATTCTCCAGTTCAAAGAAATCTGGAGAAGCCCTTTTCAGACATTATTTATTTGCAAATTTTGTACTTTTTAGTTTTCAGTTATTAGAAATATCAGGCGTCAAGAACCGGCTTTTGATCTAGTGGCTAAGGGCAACATTCTCTGTGTAGAAGGTCGCGGGTTCGAAACACGGATGGAAGGTTTTTAATAGATATTTAAATTTTAGTGTCTTGAGGCTTTATCTCAAAAAAAATATTAGGTGTCCATAAAATAACTGGCCACACGTCTATAGACGTATAAATTTTATAACAATTACATCAATTTTGTAACTTTTACTTTAAATATGCAACACATAAACTCTATGGACAGGGGCGGAGCCAGACTCCGACGCAGGGGGGGTCCAATTTTTTCGATGAAACATAGTTTTATAAGTATGGGTATATTTTTGTAAAATTTTGTTAAGGTACGTTTGTACAAATATTTTTTAGGGTAGAGCCAATTTTGTAAATTTTCTTAGAAATTAAGTATATTTTTGTAATTTTTTTCACCTGTATCATATTGGCTCCACCCCTATTTATGGATGTCAATTCTATAAATGCTAGGTAACACTTTTTATTTATCACTTCACAGTTCACACAAATACTGGAACTTGGAAGATTAATAAATAGTACTCTGAAATAATTTGAAAATGGAGGATGGCAGCTTTGTACTGACTGCAGAAGAACTGGAAAGGCATCCAGTTGAGTTATTGACCCCGTGAATTTACTGCTGTTGTTTTTCTTCTGATACAGTGGGAGTAGAATTTTATCTGAGTTTCTTCAAAAAAAAAAAAGAATTTTATCTGGGGGACCCATCCTTTGAAAAATTAAAAATGAACCTTTGCACTGTTCAGAGTTGAAACTGTGTACCATTCTGACACAAGTTTTTCTTCTGTTGAAAGTTGTATCTTTTTTGTTTTTTATAATTGGGAAAATGTTTACATTTTCATTTGATGCCTTTCTGAGTTGGGACTTGATAAATTTGGTGGAGCCATTTTAAATTACAATTCAGTTAATAAAAATCAATTTTAATAAATTGCGCAGGCCAGGTGTATTTTTTTTAAAAGCATCATTTTATTTATTTATCTATTTAGTTATTTATTCATTTCTCATTAATTTATACAAGCTGGCGAGATTCATATAAAATGTCACTGTCTATATATCATCAATGTACGGAAGCTTGCATAGTTGATGTGTGGGTAATTGTCAGTGATAAAATTAGCTGTCACTGCTGGAATTATATAGCTTTCCACATATGTCACATGGTGTACTTAATTTGAGTTGTGCTTCTCAAAATATAATGCAAATATCTATTTTTCAAACCAATAGATGAAACTTCAGTTATTGTGAATGTCTCTCTAAATTTAGAAAGAAAAAAAAAAAAAAAACAACTGTGTGATGTTGAAATTTCAACTATGACATTTGGGATTCAATTTGAAGTAGTTGAGATAAGATTGGTAAACGATTTATAGACCCAGTAATAGTGCAAATGTGCAGTAAGTGCATTATATAATGATATAAAGAGACCAAACAAAAAGAAAGCAAGCCGCTTCCTTAATTCAATTGGGTATCACTCAATTTATTAGTAATATACAATTTTTATCACTAATTAGTTTTGGTATTATCATACTTAATATGATACAATTTTTATCATTAATTATTTTTTGGTATTATTATACTTAATATGATTTAATTTTTGGTATTAATTTTTATGGAGATAGGATATTTAGATACTTTTAAAAAAATATCTTTTGCGCATATAACTGATTCTTGATTTTAATCATTAATTTTAGCATTAATATGATACAATTTTTGTTATTAATTGTTATCGCTAATTAATATTTTGATTTTTCATCGAATTTAACAATCAATACACATATATGATATATCTGATTCCATCCTATATTCTCTCTGACTCTGCAATACACCAACCTAATTTATAAAGGTACCAGTAAAAAGAGCCCACGCGTTGCTTTAGGCTGAAATTTTTATTTTCTTATAATAAATTTTTATGATAATATGTAATGGACCTTATATTGAGGAAATTGATATGGGCCTTAAATTTTAATGGGCTGAGACATTAACGTCAATGGACATTAATGTAAATCAACGGTTCTCTGTCCAAGAAAATGATTAACGGCTCAAATTTCTTATTTGGGAAAGATAGTCTTTCATGTCATTTTTTCTGATATGCTTTTTATATATAGTAAGGATATATTACTATTATATACACAACTTGTTATCATTTTCTCCTTTATACCTCTTGATATATAATATATAATGAAACATAACAAAAGCAAGCATCTACAAATTAAATAGGGTGGTCCTACAAAACCATGCTATGTTGATGTTGCTATGAAAAAATAGAAATAATGATTGGTGGCCGCAATATTGTTGTTCTCTTTTTGCAACTAATCGGCACCATTTTTTCACAAAAGGAAATTACTGTTAATTAAATATGTTTCGTGTCACTGTCTTCTAAAAAAAGTTGGAATTTGATTGAAAGATGAAGATTTTTTTTTTCTTCATTCAGTGTTCTGGTTCTAAAAGCAGGGTTTATCTAGACAACTCAGCGTCAATTGTATAACTTTTCAAATGTAAAAAAAAAAGAAAAAAAAAAAGAAGATTTTGAAATGAATTAATTAATAATTGGGTACTTTTCTTTTTTCAAAAAAATAAAATAAAATTGTAGTAGCTAGATAGTAAATTAACTGAGATACGAGAAGAACATTATATATTATATGATACAATCATACCAACTAGCTTAATTAATAATTTGAAAAGAAAAGAGAGGTTTTGTTAACTAAAGCAACACAAGAATGTGCACGCATTTTCACTTTATTCTTTGTACGCATCCCTCTGTCTGTAAAAGCGCAGTTACATCTTGTACTTATCCTAACCATGGTTTGCAGTACATGCTTCCAACAACTAGATCATGGTGTTATGCAAAAGCGAAATTACCAAAAAAAATAAATAAATAATATTGTCCATGAACATGAACATGAACATAACACATGGACATCAAATTAAACCACAAGAAATTAATAAAAACATGAAAACACATATATTATATCAAACTTAAACAAAAAAGTTATATTAATATATACACTTGCATAATTAAGTAAAGCTAATACATATATGCTTATATGTATAAGTAGGCAATTGATGGCAAATAAAAAAGGAAACGGAATTAAGTTAAGTTACCTGGCCAATTAGCTCCCAGAGAGAAGCATTGAACGACGCCGCCGACGCGATGACCTGCGGGAAGCTGGTGGCTCCCGGGAACTGGCCGCCAAAGTGCACTCCGGGGCCGGTGTTGGAGACGCCGTGCAAGGCCTCCAACCACCACTCGTACCCACTGATGCCGAGTCGGGGCACGCCTGCTGCATTGTTCACCAGCAGGCGTATCTTCTCGTCCCGTGTCAGACGACCGAGCAGGTCCCTGACACGGGCCCTGATCGGGCGCCCCGTGTTGCAGAACGGAAGGCCCGTCGCTGGGCCGCCAGGCGCACATGCGAATGGCGGCCTGGCGGATGCAGCGAAAAAGAAAAGGAAAATGGAAAATAGGAGAAGGAGAAGGGTACAACTACAAGGTGAGGAAGAGGAGGCCATGAGTAGAGGGAGTGTAGTGTAGTGAGGCCCTTAACTTGAGTGTGAGGGTTAAAGGTGAAGTAAGGTGGGGCGCTATTTATATACCAAACAAAACATATATGGCGCGCTACATTTCTTTTGAGTTTTTGATTGCAAATTGAATATGTAGGTTATATTATTTTTTTTCTTTCTTTTGACCTTTATGGTTTTATTATCTGATTATATGTTTAAGTATTTTCTTGATTGCTTTTTGGAATTGAAAAATGGAAAGGTGCTTTAATTTGGCGTTGTAGGATGGCAGTCTGAGATTGGGAATTTGAGACTGTACACTTGCATGTGAGCCCTTGCAAACAAACAATTTGCATCATCATGTATTTATTTGTTTATTAATAAACAAACATATCTGAAATTATGAAATTGATTCTGCATGCATGTGATGGGGGAATTGATAGACACCATTTTTAATGAGTAATATCTAGCGTCCGTAAAAAAGCTGTTTATAGCATCCATATATTATATTTCGGAATGTATCTGTTATATTTTGGAATATATCTATTACATTCCATACATATCTATAGATGTATGGATGGATTTTTTATGGACGCAAGATGTTTCTCATTTTTAATATGGTAGATTTTTGGAGCTCGTGATCGATCTTCTCGTGTTCATGACTGTTCAGCATTAAATTAAATTTTTTTTATAAAAAAAAAAACAAGTATGGAAAAATAAAAGGGGAATTGCATATTTGCCTCTCCAAAACCCTCTAATTGTAACTTTGTGTTAGTGTTTATGTACTAGAGAAACATATATATTTATATTTATATATATATGGTATTCGCTTGTTCATGGTTATTCTTATTTGGATGTTTTATTCATTAGTTTCCTTGAATTGATGTTACGTTATGGCTTGTGTCGTTTACGACAAGAGCAAGTGATATGCCATGATGGGTATGACGTCAATTCTAAAACTGCCCTGATCTATGATAACTAGCATGGTACTCTAGTTGGTCGGATAGGATCAGCATATGAGTCTAGCAGATGGGTTTGTATCACGTCCCATTGATAGCGCGGCTATCAACTAGATCATATGGATGCATGTGCACATTCTCTGTGACATGGCATTGGACTGACCGCGACAAGAATATGACAAAAGGAATGTGTTATGTCATTCATATTCTTGTCAGTGTTGGATTCACGGTTGAGGTTGTCATGACCAAATATCATAACTGCACACTGTGACTAGTTTCCTATCCCAACCGTAACAGATGGCATAAGGGATTCCAGTTCGGTGTGTAGAATTGGTAGCTTGGATCATGGATGATCAAGATACTGGAATGTCTCTCATCATAGATGAGTTATGATATCCTCTGGGCCCCTTGACATTATGGATTACACACGCACGCAATGATTAATATTAGTCATGTGTTTAATCTATATGGACGTCAAGTAAATGATATAGTCGTGAGGATGACACAATCCTGCCTCGGACTGATCTTGGATATTCATATGACATAGAATCAACACAAGTAAGGTACTCTTACTCAGGATCAAGATACTACGTGGACGTGCGTACTGTCTGTATCATTTGGGGATCGTCACGTGGATGGCTTCACACTGATGATGATCAGCATTGAACAGGTAGATGAGAATCACTGTTAATGCAACCCAACATGATCCAGATCCCTATAAGGTCACACCTACAGAGGCTCTCGACCATTAGTCCTGTTCAGGTTCGTGTCACGTCGGCGAACGTGTAACGAGTGATGGCAATAAGTCAAATCAGGCGCGGCCTGACTTGAGCTTGATTGGGCATCATGATAACCTGAATATCATCATGGCTATGATGTTTTGATCTTATGTCTCGAACATATAAGAGAATACTTGTCATTTGGTTCTGTCAGTAGTTCCATTATAACGCAACATATGTTGCGTTATAACGGAATCTGTGACAGAAATCTGGTTCTGTCAGGTGTTGCGTTATAACGCAATATTGGGTGCGTTATAACGCAACCTGACAGAAAGGCAGATTAGGGTATGTGATTAGGGTTTCCTTAATCACTCTTGACAAGTATAAAAGGGAAGGTTTCATGCACGAAAAAGTAAGTTTTTCCAGCCACCTTTCTTCCTCTCTCTCTCTCATGTGTTGAGAAATCTCCTCTATCAAACCTAGAGTTTAGGGTTGAGATTCGTGCGAGGAAAAGATCGAAGGACCCGCCGTCAACGTTCTTCTTGCCTAGACGGATGGTGGTGGTCGAACCTTTGGTGGACAAGGGCGACGCGCAACCGGACAGCACACCGAGCAACCGTTTACGCGTCAAAGGTATAACTACTGCCTCTCTATGCATGTTATTGTGTAGATCAGCGATAAGTCGTTCGTTTGGCAAGATCTGATTGAATTGCACATGCTTTGGTTAGAAAAATTTTAATTTCCGCATCTCTAGCCATCGTGCTATTCCTTTCACTTTGGCATTCCAAAATTGGGTATTGCAAATTTGCCACTACAAACTTAGATACTTTGCATTTTTGCCATTAAAATTTTTAAATGACAAAATTGCCCTCAATCTCCTCCATGCAATCCCCGGCAGCCCCGCCGGCAGCCCCCCGCAAGCCCCCCGGCAGCCCCTCGGCGCTGCGGGGCTGCCGCCGGGGGTGCACGGGAGCTGCCAGGGGGCTGCCGGGGGGGTGCATGGAGGAGATTGAGGGCAATTTGGTCATTTAAAAATTTTAATGGCAAAAATGCAAAGTATCTAAGTTTGTAGTGGCAAATTTGTAATACCCAATTTTGGAGTGGCAAAGTTACAATTGGAGGGTATTGGAGTGGCAAATATGCAAATTTCCCAAAATAAAATGGCGTACAAAGAGAACTAAACCATGCAATGAATTAATTAGTCCTTAATTATTAATTTATTTGATAATGTCATATGTTGACTGTTGTCACTTGTCACCTTAATTATATATGTTATATGTTCTGTTGTCTAAGCTTGTACTTATCAAATTATGTATCTTGTAATCAAATGCATTATGAGATGATCAGTACTGGGGAATAAAATAAATAATGAAGATATGTACTGTCGATTACATCAACTCAACAACTTAATTTGTTAGGTGCCAATTGTGATTAAATAAATGATTATTCATCCTAATTTTTTTGTACAGATACCATACCATCAGCAGCAGCAGCGATAACAACAAAAATAATAGTATTACTTATTTGAGATATTGCATATGTAAGAATAAATTATTAGAAGCTTACAGTTCTTCATTTGTATTTCTCTATTTCTGCGGCACTACTACTTGTCAACTTGTGAAATTCTGTAACGTGACACTTTATTAATTATGGCCCTTAATTTGAAAGAAAAATTTTGAGTTGGCAGCCTCTGCCTCCTATTAATGTATTAGTATTTCTAATTACAAGCATAATGCAATTTTAATAGGTTATGCTCATGAATACAAATACATAAAGAGCATACAATTTATTTAAACTCCAATTAGAAATTAAAGAAAATTTAATGTTGCACAAAAGGTCAGACGTAAAACAATGTGTGCCATTGTACAGTGTATAAAAAAGGAAATATATATCTTGTTCGGGGTTAATTTAATTTACAAAAATAATTCAAAGGAAAATTGCTGGGAAAGTGCTCAAATAAAAATAAAAAATGCATATAATGATTATAGCTATTTGTTTGTTTTCCCTTTCATGATGCCATATTGCCACCATTCGCTCTAGATTTATGGGAAGGTATGGATCGGATTGGTGGATAAGATAAAACAAAGAGCAACTAACAAACCACCAACGGCAGATAATAATATTCTTACTATATATTGTTATTAATTTTAGTTTATAGTAATTATTGATATTCTTTATGGACCCGCGCACTGGATTCATGGCATCTAAAATGTAAAACTTAATATGTTTTGAAAAATGTAAAACTTAATAGGGTTTAGGGTCATTTTTAATATATATATATATATATATATATTTTAATCATAGGTTGATTTGAGTTGGTTTTGCATGTTGTTTGATCTCGAGTCGGGTCCAATCGGATTCGGATTGGGTCGGACTAAGTCAGTTTGAATTTTTGGAAAATATTGGTTCAATCGGGACAGGTCATGGACAGGTCGGATCGGATTTTGATTTTTGGAAAATATTGGTTCAATCGGGACAGGTCATGGACAGGTCGGATCGGATTTTGTCATCTCTAATTAAAATAATATCAAAATTCTCATCGCTATACATCTAGAGAATTCCCTTAAAGCCACAAAAGATCCGGAGCAGTACATTTTCTGAACAATGGAGCATACATATATAACATTACTACATTAGCAATTCTAATTAAATTGCCAATGATACTTATCTTAGAAATTGAGTGAACTCCTAGTTATAACCGGATAACCATTGTCTGGTAATGTAAAGAAATTCAAACTTGACACAAAGCATATTCATTGTATGATTGCTTGCTTTGTTTGGCTAAGAACATGAGATGGATGTTGTTGCATCCTGATCACTGATCATGCATCATGCATCTGTCCCTTTTAACTAATTTTTTCACTACATCCTTTTGCTTTTGAGAATTGGGCACATTACTTTTTAGTTTAATAAATTATATATGTTAGCTTTTTCACCTTGCTGGCCTTTGGGTGTTGTATAGGTTAAGCATCCCAACATATCTGATACATATGAATCATATATCACCATTCAGCACAGCTGCATGCCTCTTTGATTATTGAAGCACTATCAGATTCTAATCATTGGGTTATTTAACTTGGGCTTTTAGAATTTATATATATGAATGCATTCAATCATAGCATATAACTAACCACCTGTGCATCTATACTATTATAAAAAGCACATAATAACCAGATCTATCCATTTCGTCACGGGACAATTCATCAAATGTAGAAAATTTTCCTCTCAGTACTCAAATAGCTACCGCTTTGAATTACACGCTCTCATGATCAGATGAATAATCATATCTCAAGGGCAAGATCATTTTATTTTTCTCATTTTCCGATCCATTAACATTTTTGTATGATATGAACCTTTTTGGATCAATGTATTGTTAGCTTGAATAAAAATTGAAATTTACCCGCTGCAACGCTTCTAGTAAATATAAATATTTTTGTGTTTTTCCAAATGAGGATGTATATGCACTATCTCTTAATTAATTAATTGATAATTGATGGATATTATTAATTGATATTTTTATTTTTTGTTGCATGCATGTCTAATTGAGGACCACAATTAATATATATATGGAATTAAAGTATGGTTTGTAGTTTGTACACAATTGATTCGACGTGGTACGTAGATCCTGTTTATTGTTTCCCTGCCATATTATTAATACACCAAACAATTTTGTAACTTTATCTTCAGTTCTTTATTTCAATATAATTTTATTTATATCCCAAATATCATGATTTTTCTATATAAACTATTTCATCAATAAAATTACAATAGATAAGGACTAGGCCCATATTTTTTACTCAAAGAATTTTGCACTTTTATTAAACAAGTCAATCCATATTTCCTTCTATATATACTCTTTTTTTTTCAATTATACATACATGTATATATACCAACGCAGGTCCATTGCTTAAAGAAAAAGAATCCGTGTACAAATTTGAGATAGATGATTGAAGGGAAATATAAAGCGAAGACCATGAAGTACCGTCATTAATTGTCGATATAATATATATACTTGTAAAAAGCTCACACCTGTTTTGGGCTGAAATTGTTATTTCTTATAATAAATTTTTAAGATAATATGTAATAGGTCTTAAATTAAAGTTTTTCCATTTTAATTTTTTCGTAGAAGGAGATTTATTTTCCAACCTGGTACAGAACAAATATCATATGATTAGGTCAGATAATTAAGATGATTAAAGAGGACAGCTGAGGCTAGGAGTCATTTTATCTCACCCATTTTGGTGCAATCCCAAAACTAGAATGCAATGCACCTTTCGAAATCTAATACTAATTAACTCATTGCATATCCTTTTGGATTTGGTTCATCTGCTTGGCATGGCGCACTTTTGAATTTTTTTGACATAAATATACATACTAAATTTGTAGCATCTAGCACATTAATATTTCTTTTTGGGTATTTATGTATTGCTAAAATACAAGTATTGATGGATGATTGGATGGTTTTCCTATCATAGGTATTAATTTCGTACAAAAGGTATTAAATTGATGCAAAATTTAAACAATAAATCAACCCTTATTCTCATGCATGTATGTAAGCCAATAGTAAAGTACAATTTAGTGGAGGGAACATTAATTTTAACAAAACCAATTTTCTTGCAACTAGCATAGTGCGAGAGATTTAATAGAGAAACATCTTGCGTCACTAAGAATGCATCCATACGTCCATAGACACACTCAGAATGTAACAAATACATCTGATTTTGTAACAAATAGATATAATTTTGTAACCTATAGACGCTATGGACAGATATTCTATGGACAGTAGGTATTACTCTTTAATATAAGGGTGTACGTGCTTGCATTTGAGTTTGCAAGGGATGTGAAATTGATATTATGATATATGATTACTTGATCTGAGATTTAATTGGTAGGTCAGTCAGTGAATGAATATAATGCTGTACCTGTACTGGTACATTGTCCATGAATGATAAACCGAATAAGTTGATGGAAGTTTGGTTGGCAGGAGGCAACACTATGTTTCTTCCATGTGATGTACACGTTCTATATAATCTCCTTTAATTTAGCCATTTCTTTTTCATCATTTTCTTTTTGTTGTATTCTGAATTATCCTGCTCAATTCAAGGCTGTCAAATTTTTTTTTTTTTTTTTTTTTTTTTTTTTTGTTCCTGAGAGAGTAAACTATCAATGAATTTTGCTACGTTTATTACTATTCAAACCTGACAAGTGACAAGTCTCATCAAGTCATGGCCATTGTTTAAAAAATATATAAAGCCGTGTTTCTCCAATAAAATAGAGAAAAACCATGCCAAGTTAGAACTTAGAACTTGGGTTTTGTTTTATTTTGATTTTGATTTTTATACAATGTATAAAAATACACAAAACAATATTGACAGCAAGCAATCTTGTCGTTTTGCTATTTTGGAGCTCATCTACCCATTACCCATCAATTAATCTGATAGGAGAAGAAAAGGAGCAAAAGAACAAAGAAACAAACAGAAGGAATTGTCCTCCTGTGGGCATTTATGTTCGATCCCCATATCATCACCTTATCCTGCCAGAGATTGATTGATCTATAGGAGAAGCAATGTGATTGTGATGGTGATGCATGTATGGAATTCAGTCTTGTTGCATGCTGTAATCCATATCCTGATTATACCATGCTATTGAGGTAATCTATATGAGATGAGTATGAACTATGAAGCTAGTAGTTCCTTACAAGCAACAGCAAACTATGTTACGATTGTCCGTTCCGTCTTTCATTCTGCGAGGTACCGCAAAAACCGAAAAAACAAATGATTAGATTACAAACAATAACAAGCAATCAAGCTAGGAGGAACGGCAACTATTTTCTTTTCTTCTCTTCTTCAAAATGTACAGAGATGGGTACAGCATTATGCAATTAGTAGTTTGTACCAGCAACAAGTCAAGACCAAGTACGGCATACAAATCAACAATTATGCTAACACTCAAAGAGCTCATGCAAATTTGGGCTCAAAATCATTTACAATTGCCGCTGTAATCAGGCTTGATTGGATTGGGCAACTCTGACTTCATCTGGCCCAGTTGTCAGTGATATATAAATGGGAGTTCAGTTGTGTTGAGCAGCTTAAGCGATGCATTACAAAGTTACAAGTTACAAGAAGCTACATCTAACACCTTCAATTGGAGCAGTAGTTGGTTATTGGGCCGTGGGGTTGATCTGGGCCGACTTTAGAAAAGCCCAAATTAGGATAATCTTATATATGATAAAAGGCCCACATTATAATACGCGCACTCTCTTTCAGGAAAAGGACTTCTCCAGTTTCTACAAAATGGAGAGGCTTCTTTTCTTCCCGCCAAAATAACCCTACTCTCTTTCCCGCCAAATTCCTCCTTTCCCTCCCATTTCGCCTCACTCACTCACTCACACACACTGACACACACTCTCCTCCCGCCTCACTCGCACTCGCACTCGCACTCGCACTCTAGACGGACGAGCGCAAGCCATCATGGAGAAGCTCGATTTCGCCGCTGACAGAGGTACCTCTCTTTATCGATCCCATTCTCTTTCTCCCAAACCCTAACCCTAACCCCAGCGTGTGAATGTCTCTAATTCTTCTCTCGGATCTCCCACAGATCGCGCCAAGGATTTCCTCACGAACTTCACCGACGACGACGGCGAACCGAAGTACCTCAATCTCCTCGTAAGCTCCTCCGTTCTCGGATTTTCCAATTTCCAAATTGTTTTCGATGAGTACTGTTTGTGTAACCGATCCTGAGTGAGATCTAATTGTTTTTTTTTTTTACTGTGCACAGCAAGATGTGGCGAATCGCAAGATCCGCGCCGTGCAGATCGAACTGGACGACCTTTCCACTGTAAATCTCTATTCCCTTCTATCATCTATACTGTATATCGTTGACTCTACAGGTTTGATTTTCTCATAGGAAAAAAAAGCAACTGATTTTTGATGGTTTGCAGTACAAGGGATTGGAGGAGGTGTTCTGGGAAAGGGTGATAGGGAACACGAGGAGGTACGTGGGGATATTCGCAGAGGCAGTAGATGAGCTGATGCCAGAGCCGACTGAGGCTGTTGCAGCCGACGAAGACCGTGACATCCTCATGACGCAGCGCGTGGATGAGATGTCAGACAGCGCTGATCCCACTGTCGATGTGCACCAGAAGATGCCCTCTGAGATCAAGCGCTTCTTGTGAGCACGCCTTTCTCTTGTATATCATGTTGATTTCAGCTGATTTACTGTTCAATGAAGATGGTGTCTCGGTCTTCATTAACTATCAAATTGTTATCTCAAAAAAATATCAAATTGTAAAATAGAACCTCACATTTGCTTCAGTTCATCTCCTTTTGCAATTTGATAGATATGTTATTTTGTCATTTCACCTCTTCTGTAAAGTGTACTGCAAAGCTTTTTTTTTTTTCCTGATAACTAATGTCAAGTATATATTGATGGCGTAGTGAGGTGTACATAAAGGCGATGACAAAGACTTCCCCTCTGACAATCAGACAAGTGAAAGCATCAAATATTGGGCAACTTGTGAAGATATCTGGAATTGTTACACGTTGCTCTGATGTAAAGCCATTAATGCAAGTAGCTGTCTACACATGTGAAGAATGTGGCTTCGAAATCTATCAGGTCTACATCACTTAATATACTAAATTATGTTACATAATATGATCAGTGTATATAAATTTATGTGAAGTATGTGAAAAGAGTTGTCCTTGTGCCCAACTGCCCATGATCAGCAATAGTATGAAGCAAATCCTTAAGCTATAACTGGTTGTACCTCATTGTGATTCTGATGATTGTATTTGATACAATCATCTGTTACGATTATGAGATGCTCTGAGGTGTAATAGATTATTATGAGATTCTGTTGGTACATTACTTTACTAATGTAAAATTTTCAATAAGCAGGAAGTGACAGCTAGGGTTTTTATGCCCCTGGTTGAGTGCCCTTCGAGCCGTTGCCGACTTAACAACGTGAAAGGAAACCTAATTCTGCAACAGCGTGCCTCCAAATTTCTCAAATTCCAAGAGGTACTTTTCTTATCCAAATCTCTCTAGTTTGTAATGGTTATTATGCTTCAGCAAAACTGTTCTAATTAATCTGTGTTGTTTGTGTTATCAGGCCAAATTACAGGAGCTAGCTGAGCATGTGCCAAAGGGGCACATACCCCGTTCGGTGACTGTTCATTTTCGAGGGGAACTCACTCGAAAGGTTTGTATCCTTCTGAAATCTTTTATAAAATTTTCGTTTAAAACTCTTCAGAAAGCATCAGCATTTCATACTGGTTGTACACATGTATTTTGTAATATGTTGCTGGTTTGACCAGTACCTCATGCTGTTTTCAATTTACACTGATAATTCTTAGTTCTGCTGCCATCTATTGCATGTATGCACTAACTGAAGGTTCTTGTGCCCTCGTTTTTTTTTTTTTTCTTCTTTTTCTCAGGTCACACCTGGAGATGTGGTAGAACTGTCAGGCATCTTCTTGCCAATTCCGTACACTGGATTTAGAGCAATGCGGGCTGGTTTGGTTGCTGACACCTACTTGGAGGCCATGTCAGTTACTCATCATAAGAAAAAGTATTCAGAGTAAGTATTTGTTTATATCCTTTTTCCCCTTCTATGTTTGAACGGTCTTGTAATGATTGAGCATTGCCCAAATTCCAAGAACAAGCTGTATGCAAATATAGTGTTTGAAGCCGCAATAGTAGTACTATAACGTAACTTGGTGTAACTCTGTGAATTTATGCCAATGCATAATAACATACACAAGACAGTTAACAGATTTGTAAGCTATTGAAATCCAAAAAATAAAATAAAATAAAATAACATACTATATTTTGGCAATTACCTCTCTGGCCTGGTGCCAGTATGCTTCATGACAGGTACCAGTTGCACAAAGCAAACCCCTTTCTTCCCTGTATAGTTAATAAACTTATTAGCATGTATTTGCAATTGTAGATATGAACTGAAAGGAGATGAACAGGAGCAGATAGAGCGACTAGCAGAAGATGGCGATATATACAACAAGCTTGCAAGGTCGCTCGCTCCAGAAATATTTGGTCATGAAGATGTCAAAAAAGCCCTTTTGTTGCTTCTTGTAGGCACCCCACACCGCAAACTCTCTGATGGCATGAAGGTAATTAATAATTGTGAGCTCTGTGGCAGCACAATATGTTTTTTGTCCTTTCCACATTCACCCTCTCTACTTTTTGCAAAAGAAGATATTTTAAGACTCATGGCTAGCTATTAAAACTGTTTAACTTTTAGCCACACTTGTGTAAAATACTGGTAGGTTTTCTTTTCTTTTTTTTTTTCTTTGGGAAAATTTGAGAACCTCCCTAAGCTTTTGTTCACTTTTCAATTTTATTGGAACAATCATATTCTCACTCCCATTTATCAATTTATGTTTGTGCCATTTAAATGAATTTAATCACTTCAGAAATAGTTAAATCATACTAGAGCTCTTTATTTAGAATTTGTCAAGTAGAGAACCTCTCCAAATAATGGACCCAAGAGGGGAATTTTTACTGAAATTCATCAATTTTGTATAATCAATCTCCTTGGGTAAACATGAAACAGATAAGAGGAGACCTCCACATATGCTTAATGGGAGATCCTGGTGTAGCCAAGAGTCAGCTGCTAAAGCACATAATAAATGTGGCTCCAAGAGGAGTTTATACCACTGGAAAAGGTAGCAGTGGGGTTGGTCTCACTGCTGCAGTGCAAAGGGATCCTATCACTAATGAGATGGTTCTAGAAGGAGGTGCATTGGTGAGTGCCATTCAACATCTCTTGTTTGTTTTGTTTTCCATATTCAAATGCCTTGCTATGTGTTTCTCTATGGTACTCATTACATGTCCTAGCACAATATCACCCCTTGTCCAAGTTATAATCATTACCTTTGTTACTAGTGGGAACTTATAGATAAGATGGTTCTCAAGTTTGTGAAAGATAACACTTTATCTACGGAAATGCAGGTATTGTCTGATATGGGAATCTGTGCAATAGATGAATTTGACAAGATGGATGAATCAGACAGAACGGCAATTCATGAAGTTATGGAGCAACAAACTGTGAGTATTGCAAAGGCTGGCATCACCACTTCCCTCAATGCCCGTACCGCAGTTCTTGCTGCCGCCAACCCAGCATGGTACAAAAAATGACATCTGAAACACCTTTTTCCTTACGAGTATTAATGGTTCACCAATAAGAAGAAAAACTTTGCGGACTTGTTGGTGTAATATGTAGCATTCTATATGCATGCTATCTATTATTCTTTTATACCCTTGTAATATCCAAGAACTCTTCTGTTCATTGTCCATTTCTGTGAAGACTTCCCTTCTGTATAGATATTCTGTTTTTTTTTTTTTAATTTATCCTTGAAATCACAGCTCTTTTATTTATAAAACCAGTCAACCATTTAATTTGCAGGGGGAGATACGATATGAGGAGAACACCAGCAGAGAATATTAACCTTCCACCAGCTCTTTTGTCACGTTTTGATCTGCTTTGGTTAATTTTGGATCGAGCTGACATGGATACAGATCTTGAGATGGCCAGACACATTGTGCATGTGCACAAAACGCTGGAGTCTCCTTCTCTTGGATTTACACCTCTTGAACCATCTGTACTTAGGTGAGTTGTGGCATTTTATTGGCCCATGTACTTAATTATTGTTGTAACTTGTGACTAAAAGTAGTATATTGACATGTGTAATGATTTAATTGGACAGGGCCTACATTTCTGCAGCCCGACGGGTGACGCCATGCATACCTGGGGAGCTAGAGGAATACATTGCAACAGCTTACTCCAGCATCAGGCAGGATGAGGCCAGATCAAATGCTCCACATTCTTATACCACCATCCGTACTCTCCTGAGCATCCTACGCATTTCTATTGTATGCCTTTATCTCTCTCACATTGACAGTACAGCAAAAGATGGTTAATATGATGTCAGGTCTCCGCCCTAATATAATTAGATAACTATTCTGCTTGGTTTCCTCGAGTGAAAAAACTGTCAGTCTTTTGGAAGTAATTTCAAGCAAGAGGGGGTTACATTGTGATGTTTTGAAGGCACATTGAGAACTAAAATTATTCAAAGTTTATGGGCATGCATGATTGTTAATTATGCTGTACTACAAGTTCCATTTTGTTCCTTTCTGCTTTTAGTGCAAAAAGGTCCTAGTGGACTACAAAATTTTGAACAGGTACACCTCCAAAAAATGGGAAAATGTTTCCATGACCAAATTGTCATTTCAAGTTAATTTAATCAAGCCATTAGTCAAATTTATTATGTTTCTATGCCTATGTATGACATTTACTATTTTGGAATTGAATTTCCTTTTCTTAATCATGTCATATGAAAGTAAGGCCTCCTGTATCACAGGCTCTAGCAAGGCTTCGGTTCTCAGAGACAGTTGCACAAAGTGATGTTGATGAAGCACTGAGGCTGATGCAGATGTCAAAGTACTCGTTGTATTCTGATGATCGTCAGAGGGCAGGGCTTGATGCCATATCTGACATCTACTCCATCTTGAGAGATGAAGCTGCCAGAACAAACCGCCTAGATATCAGATATGCGAACGCTCTCAACTTGACCTCAAGAAAGGTAAATTATGAATATGCAGAAGTCATTATATTTATTGTTGTCAGAACAAGTACCGGGCTCATGGCATAGAACATTGTGGAATAAAAATTAAAAAATGCATATAGTTACAAAGCATGGTTTGGCTTGATTAGTATAAATGCATAATTGTTGGTTGTTTGGAGTGAAATCAATTGAGCAGGGAAGCCTCTAATTTTTGCCTGAGATGTACAAATACTGCCACTTTTCTCACTTGTATCCAGGGAATACAGGCTGAGCATGCATAGCAGGCATTGCCAGCCCTGGAAAGCTCAATATAGTATGAATATGAGATTATATATAATTTTGGTTTCTTTTATGACATTGAAAAAAAAAAAACAGGGATACAGTGAAGCTCAATTGAAAGAATGCCTGGAGGAGTATGCATCCTTGAATGTCTGGCAGATCCATCCCAACACATTCGACATTCGCTTCATTGACCCTTGAAAGATTAATGATCTAATGTATAATTATTCTTATTCTTTCTCGGTTGTTAATATTCGACTGTTTAATTAGTTAGTTTGACTTGTATCTTTGGCAGAACCAGGAGAAAGATGATTTCTGTTTGTACGAAATAGTGATACAGCTTGAAGTAAAATTGTTCTCCAGCTGACTCTCAAATTGACAGACGTTCTCTTAGTCTTAGCCCTAAAATTTCCTTTATTAGCTGCTGAGATAGACGAAGTGTAACAGATTGATAGTCTCATCAAGTAGGATCTAAGTTTGCTTGAAGTTGCAATGATAGATGAAAGTAAACTTTAAACACTCATGCATACTAAAGTTTCCAAATGCGATAGCTTGAAGCCTCATCATCTAGAAATTTGAATCAATAGAGCCAAGCGGACGGTCTCCAAGTAAAATCCCCCAGAAGCCAATTTTCTGCAGGCAAAGCACCCAACATAATTTTTTTTTCTTTACTGGTGTTTAACAAAAAAGAACTTGTTAATGCTGTTGCTACAACAATTAATGCTCCAGCTCTAATCTAAAGGACATACACTTGCACCAATCTATCTTTTACTCGATACACTAACCTATGCAACAAAATAACAAAAATAAAACCAACATAATTGTCAGCTGTTACTTCAGGACCATATCAGAAGATACATGTACAAATAATAGGCCCGGTCCAGCATAGCTGTTCATGCACTTCGGTTCTCTGACATCTGGGCTCCACTGTCAGGTGAATCCGTTGCCGACCGTTTCCTAGTTCCGTTCATGACTGCATCTGCACCTCCACTTTCATGCAACTCGGCATCGTCGAAAGATCTCTTCCTATGCGAAGAAGAAGGCTCTCTTACCTCTCCATTCTCTTCTCGTGGCTGATTAGTTGTGGCCAATGCCGCTGCAGTCGGTCCCTCAGCAAGACCGCTTAGCCGAAAGAAAACTCTCTCAACTGTCTCAGTTATTTCTTTTCCTAAGCCGTCACCTCCTGAAATGATCTCCCATACCGCCTTTGATGCCTTTTCTAGAACAGGTGTTCTGCAATCATATTGTAATCTTCTGTAAGCACAGTACAATAAAATAAACATTTGAAATCGTAGGTTTTTCATACCTCGGCACGAAATGGTACTTTCAACTTCGCAGGACAGTAGTCCCAAAATTTTCACAATAATGTTGACAATTAAAGAAAAAAACTTAATTTATAATAATGGATTCAGAAAAAGTAAACAGAAATCCCGCAATCATTGGGTACGACAAAGAAAAATCTTTGATTTATAATAATGGATATAGAACTAGGAAGAACACAATCAGTGTTGACGATAATCCACTAGGCAAATATCAAATGATAATGGATTTAGATTTACATGAGTGGGTTTAGAAAATGAAAGAGTCAAAACAAAATCAATGACCCAAACTTTTATTGATTTTCTTTATCTGACTGCAATCTCTGTCAGCCAAGCATCGGTTTGTCTCCTCTAGAACCGGCTTCAAGATGTAAGCAAGGATAGACAAAACTATACCCAGGTTCTTGACCAATTGAATTCTTCACAACTCAACCAGGAAATATGGCTACAAAAGGAGGATTATTCACTAATTTTGTAGACATCCTAAGACTGAAATTATTTTTCATTTTAAAAAATGCCTCAAAAGTCCACAACTACCCGCAGCCAACAGCTGTACAGTTTCTTTTTAGAAGATATTGGGAAAGAGTAGAGGTGGCAGATTCCCAGGTTGGTTCGGGTTCAGGTTCGGGTCAGGTCGGGTAGGGTCGGGTATCGGGTTGACGGCTGCCGGCATTTTTCGGGTCGGGTCGGGTCTGGTCGGGTCGGGTCTGGTCGGGTCAGTTTGACTTTCCCTAAAACTTGGGTAGAGTCGGACGGGTCAAGCGGGTTTTTCGGGTCGGGTCAGATTTTGCCACCTCTAGGAAAGAGGAATAACTTCATGATTTGGGAGTTCATTTTGTAAAAATGTAGTTATGTATCAAGATCTAGCTAGAGTAGAGAAATACTATTCAGACAATCAAGTAGAGAAAGATTTGACAAAAGGAATTACTCTAGCTCCCTCCTGAGGGCATCAAACAAATCCCTCTTGCTTTGTTTCTCTGCACCTGGTGTATTCAAAGTTCTGCTCTGTTCGACCATCATCATCGTATCTCTTTTCATATCTTCCTGCAACCATGCAAATTGATTAATACACTTCTATACATAACAACATCAATATATCAGTAAACAGGGTGAATCGCCGAGAACCCATTTAACTGCTATCAGCTAGACAATACAAAACCTGCATGAGCAGTTGAGCACCAATAATTGCCCTGAGAAATATAGTATACCAGAATCGCTTTGTATGAAAAATTTAACTGTACACATCCCTCTTATATTCACTTTTTAGGATATTCAATTTCTGTACTATTATGCTGATTACACAACAACCTCCCATAGATTTCCGGGTACCCTAGATTTCCTAAATTTCACAAGCGTAGATTTTGTATCAAACCAAGCATGACAACCCCAAATATCACGCAATATATCCCCACTTAATTCTTCTGGTTTCTATCAGTTATGGTTCTATGGCTCACAATCGGGCCTCACCATGAGTTACCAAAGGGATAATAAAAGTGAAATAATCTTAAGGAAGGAAATGTGAAGAGGACGGTAAAGAGCTTACTTACATTTGCTTTAAGCTGGGAGATGACCTTCATCCTGATGGCGTCAACAGTGCCGTCATTCATCAGCGATTCCAAGACATCTTCCGGCGACACCACGCGCTGCCCCATCTGCAACAGAAATTACTTATAAAATCAACAATTGATCTGACATCCTGACCACTTTTATTTACTTCTGAATGAATTTGAGCTCAATTGGTACACAAAAGCCATCACAAGTGCCCAGTTAATATAGCAGGCAGTTCGATTCAACTCCAATTGGTACTGAATCCGATTATACCCAGTGAAAAGAAAGACTGGATGATTGGATCTGCCGTACAAGTACTACTACCTTGCCCTCTTATATTAGAGGCGTTGACAAAGGAACGCCGCGGCGCGGGAGACGGCGAAGGGAGAAGGAAGAAAAGCGAGAGAAGGCTGAAGAGGTTTTCGAGTTTCGCTTTGCTTTTCTTTGCTTTGGGAAATTGCAAATGGGGAGAGACGAAGAAAAAGAAAGAGCAGCTCATAATGGACCGCCGGACTCGAATACAAGCATCAATTGGCCCGTTAGCCCGTTAGCCCGTTTGATTAACATGGCCGGAAAACGAATTAAAGCCCATTAGCCCAATGTTACTTGACCCATTAACGTCTTTACAGTCATTTCTCATCTACTTAAGTCTACGAGCAGCGAAGTACAGGGACCGTTGGATTGCCTCAAGATCCGAGCCTGCAAATACTCGAAACCATCCACCTGTCCACATGGTCTTGACTCTTAATGCACTGATGATCTTTGACTCTTGCAGGTCCAGATGTCAAATGACGAAACTACCCCTCGTCTCACTCCGCTCCGTCGCCTCTTCTCTTCCCATCCCCAAATCCGTACCCAAACTGCCCTTCCTCATGGCGACGGCCGCAGCGACCGCTCCATCCTCCGAACCAAACCCCACCGCCGCCGCTGAACCTAACAGCGACTACCCCGTCCCACTGACGCCCCCGTACCCGGCGCTATCCAAGGACGTCGAGCTGCGGCGAGCGATCTCGGCCTCCGCTCGCTCCGCCTCCGTCAATTCGATCCTGATCACCGTACTCTTCGACGACGAGTGGATCTCCGTCGTCGACAAACCTGCCGGTATTTACTGCGAATCCATTCTTGATTCTATTAAAAATAATCCCTGTTCTAATACTGGTACTGGTACCGGTTCCAATTTGCATCTGGCGAACCGATTGGACCGGGACACGAGCGGGCTGATGGTTGTGACCAAGCACAACCGGGCCGCTGCCGGGCTGGTCAAGGCGTTCACGGACCACACGGTATGTAAAACGTACTTGGCGCTGTGCGTTGGGGGGGTTCCGGAATGGAGGGAAGTGCGTGTTGTGTCGGGGCATGGGCGGTCGAAGCACGGCGCATGGCGGGTGTACTCGGTAGGCGACGTCGATAGGGTTCTGCCGGGTGGGTCCCGTGTCAAGCGCATGGAGACCGCCTTTGAGGTGTTGAGTGTTAATGACGTTGGTACCGGGGGACAGTTCCGGGAACCAAGAAAGGTTCTTAATACTGGTACCGGTACTGATACTGAGACAAAATTGGTACTGGTACGGGACAAGATGTCTGAGTTTGGTGAGAAGGGAAGTTGTAGGAGAGATGAGGTGTTGATGCGGGCGTATCCGAAGAGCGGCAGGACGCATCAGATCAGACTGCACTGTCAGTATCTGGGGTTGCCGATAAGAGGGGATGTCAAGTACGGCGGGGTGTGCGAGTGGGACGGCATGGAATGCGAGTTTCATGCGTTACATGCCGAGACTCTGTCGTTCACGCACCCAATTACAAAGGCACCGTTATATTTCAAAGCACCGCTCCCTCCTTGGGTTCGGGAATATGTATGTGATAATACTGACAATATGAGTGCAGGGTAATAATAAGCTTAGTGCCTCATTCTGACACCTTAATCAGGTTCTTGAGTAATGTCGAAGTAATGCTGGTAATAATACATTGCTGGGAGCAGGTCAGGAACAGAAGAAGCTGTTACTGACTTACTGTTAGCATTATGAGTTCAATAGAATGGTGGAAGTTGAACTGTGGCATAGGAAAAAGATTCAAATTGATTCAATTGTAGTTCACAACTTGACCCCTTTTTTTGTGTGTTTTAATTTTCAATCAGAATGTGGTCTGCTTGTGGAGAGTTTGGAGACTTTTTTAGGTTATTCAATTCAATAGTTTCAGTAAATGAAATAGAAATCCAAGTGCCTGTAAACTTTAAGGTCGGAAAGGAAAAGGGTTCAGTGGCAAGTTAGCAACACATCTTGGGTTGTTTGGAAAATTACTTTACAGATCAGTGTCAACAAAAGGGTAAATAAAAAAAAAAATGCAAGTCTCTGATATTTCTTTATTTTTTCTATGAGGACAGTGACATGATCGGAGCACTATCCGGAATAACTATTAAAAAAAGTTGAATATGAAGAAAGAAAACATACATTTCCCTTTCATGTATATGTAATTTCATAGAGGTCATTGCTGGCGCACCAAAGAAGGTTGACGAAGGAATATCCCCTGGAATCTCTCCTCTTCATAGATTAGATGGTAATTATGAATTATGAATTTATGATCACCAACCAAACGACAAAAAATGTTGACAATTAATTGTTGAGTGTCTGGGTCTATATTATGGTACAACAAATATATATTGCATTTATATACAATATTAATTATGATTATTAATTGTAAGGCCTAACATTTCTTTTAATACCCTAAAAAGCTTGGCCACTCAAATAGTATAGGCTTTTAATACCCTAAATATGCAGTCGATCGCAAGCGTACGATCTCTTGCAGTACAGTCGGGGTCGAATCCACAAGGACGAAAATTAAATCTAAACTAAACCCTAAATGCAATTCTAAGTTCTAAAAGAAGTATTTTGGTATTTTGGTATAAAAGTTGGAGGGGTTTATCAAAGATTGATGTCCTAAACAGTAAAATATGCTAAACAGTAAATAACAGCAAGTAAAGACTTAAAACAGATGCTAAACAGGCGTTCTCAAGGTTTTCAGAATCAGTTTGTTGTCTGGATTAACTGCTTGCGAGTCGTAAGGGGTAATGGTCAGAGGATAACCGATGCTTGCAGGCCACAAGATGTCTCTTGCGTAGAAAATAACGCTGCACCTCTATTTTACAACCGTCTGCAGATGCTTGCGGGTCACAAGGGGTACTTGCGGTCCGCAAGTAACTGACAGACAGCAATTATGTTCTGGTTTCGATGTTTTGACTCAAGTTATCAATTTCTAATCAAACCAGAGATGTTACAAGGCCCTCAGTTGTCACGTTTTGGTACTTTTAATACTTTTAATTTAATAGAAATTTATAGGATTATCTCTAAACCTATATTCAATTCACTTTTGTTCTAGGATTCGATTCAACTTTCATCAAACCGCAATTTCTCCTCTCGGATACTCTAGGACAGAAAACTATCAACCAAATTAGTGCAAATAACAGTTCTTGGTCAGATGATATATTTAACCACACCGGATTTGACCTAATCAGTGGGTTTACCATACAAACAAGCAAAGATACAAGCACAATATCATAAAAACGCTAAGTAAATTGAAAACAACGTAAGTCTAAACAAGTTTACAGTCAATCCATAGAAACAAACATTATCCTAAAATCCTAAGAACTAGTAAACTACTCAGACATAGACAAAGAAAACAAGTAAAAGAAAGAGTTTATCATGATTAAACCAAAGAACGGCTAGAATCTCGCTTGATCTCCGCCTTGGAAGGAAGAATTCTCTCAAATCTCCTTCAAGAATTGTTGAAACAAGCAAGTAATCGCTCTCTCTGGTCTCTGGACGGCGCTCTCTCTAATTCTTGACTCCCCTCAGACCTCAAACAGGTCTGCTTTAAATAAGATAGAGCGCCAGAAAATAGGCAGATTTTTACAGGTCTTGCGGGTCGCAAGTGCTCGAAATAGTACTGGCGGTTGCTTGAAATAGTACTTGGTGGTTGCGAGCAAGCAAGAAATAGAAATAGCAGTTTCGTCGTGCTTGCGGCCCGCAAGGCTTGTGCTCCAACGCCATCTTGATGCTCCATGCTCCAAATCTTGTCCAAATAGCTCCAAAAGCTCCAAAGCAAAAAAGTAACCATAATCTAGACATTCAACAACCTAAATGCAAATGAACTTAAGAATTTTTGGTCAAAATAAAGGTGCAAGTCTGGTAAAAATGCAGATATAAATGCGGTGCATCAAGGCCTAACATTTCTTTTAATTTTTTTATTAGCAGTATAATACTCTGGCTATATTGCTAATTATTAGTATTAACTTAGGTGAATTTATTTTGTCAATTAACTCGTATTAATTTTTATTTAGCAAATAGCAAGTGGAAGAAGGATCATCTGATCCTCTTAAAGAAATGTGTTTAATTTGCATATCCTGTTTGTTTAATTATAATCAATAGAATGTGTTGCCGTTGCCTGTTGACGGTGAGCATGTGGATGTCGGTACACATTAGATTCCATGCCATGTTCAGATGTTCTGTTTTTCATGCGAATGATCGAATCAAAACTCTGAAACCTTTTTTCCAAAACCAAAAGCAACCAAATAAATCATTTTTTGGAATTCATGTCTCTGCAAATCGGGCTAAATGCATATCGGATCTGAGATGCTAATTACACAATCCGGACCATGAAGCTTCCACTTATCAGTTATCACCTCCCCTGCAACTGCAATCAATATATATTATATTGAATAGTAGTAATTAAAAAACCCACGTCTTGCTTTGGACTAAAATTATTATATCTTATAAAAAAGGGCCGAAAGCTCATCATTGTAAAGAAATTGATATGGGTTTTAAATTTTAACGGGCTGAGACATTAATGTACGTGAACAGTGGTGATCAATCTAAATAAACAATCAACGGCTGAGATTTCTTTTTTAGGAAGATAGAACTTTCATATAAAAAAAAATCTAATCTCATTTATTTTATTAGAAGTAAGGATTGATGATATAAAATCTCAATCAGTGGAGTGAACCCATCGCTATCATCGGCGGTTCAACTGTATGCTTCTAAAATCCAAAATTTTTTTTGCTGATGGAAGTGGAGCAAACATAATTTATCTCGTCCACAATTTATCAATGTTAGCAGAAGCAAATAGAAAAATAAAAGTTAATTGCTTATTGTTTACTGTTTACTGTTTACTGTTCAACATTTAGCGAGGTTTTGATTTTGTTTTTGGGTTAGTAACAGTGGGTGATAGAATAAACATAGATCCAATTAATTGAGTTACAAATTACATGAGTTTGTATCTTACGTTGAAAATTTATTATCAACAACTTTTTTTTATAGATAAAGCAAATCTAATTTAAATCTTAGATATTGCTCTATTTTAGATTAACATAAAAGCAAATATAATACCAGTTTCAAATAATGCGTGATCTACATTGCTCTATTTCTTCTTTTCATACATACTTAGACTTATTTATTTTTTTTTTGGTAGATAAACGGAGTAAAAGGATAAGAAAAATAATATAAAATAGTGTTTATCAGATATTACTTATTAGTGATGATAAAGACCAATTCTTTGTTCTTTCATTTTTTTTTTTTAACATGACTGACTCTTATTTTTGTCGAGGTGCTACATGATATAACTTATGAATAGAAGATATCATTGAAGATAAAGGGATAACTCTCACTAATTATTGTCTCTTGGCACAGGAGTTGGTGGCACACCCAACATGGTATCTTGATAACTTAAAGAAAAATAAATAAAGTAAAAGGATTTAAAATTGCATGGTATGATAAAATTAAAATTTATTTCCTATATTTGCATTTGCACGCGACAAAACTTTTTTTTTTTTAATTTTGTCTTTGTACATAGGAAAACCACTCAAAATTAACAAATCAAATGTGTTAAACTAAAAATATATTATGCGTACAATTTCCACAATTTTCATGTGATATTAATTGATATGAACCGCCCAAGCTAAAACATTCTCAATTTCTCATCATCCAACAAAATGGAGTGGAGGGTCCTGTGTTGTTTTGGTACACCAATTTCTTCATAAAAAAAAATAAAAAAAAAAAACCCATACATGATATAGTCATATAGAAATCTACATTATTTCACACAGTGCAAATTCATTGGTTACATTATATTATTCTTCTTCCATAAAGCCACAGGTGACCATAACAAGTGCAAAAAACTGAGTGCTTTTAATTGGCAAAAAAGATCCAAAAAAGCGCCCAATAAGAAAACCCCAAAATGCCCCTCCACTCACTCGCAAAGGCCCAGAGACTTCGTCACCTAATACACCCTCCCCGCACACCCAGTTCCTACGCTCTTTAATACCGGCCGTCAATTCCGACCTTTTACACCCACATAACACCACCCACCCAATCACAAAACCCCACTCTCCACATCCGTAAAATTACGCACGTGAAGGAAGCCCAAACGCATTAATTATTTAAGATATTTCCAATAAAGCGACTGCAGTGGAATGACCGAAATGCCCCTGGGTTGGACTATAAATACCCCCTCGCTGAAACTTGTTTTCCTCTCCTTCCTTCCTTTCTTCCCTTCTTTCTTTCGCGCTGTTGGCTGTTCGTTCGGCTGTTCCCTTCCGTCCTTTTGTGATAAGCTAAGTATTTCTATTTTCCTTGGTATTTCTATTTCCCTTCCCTTTCCCTTTCCGTCATTTCTATTTTCCAGTATTCTCTGTTCCCCCCCTCCTTCCTTCCCTTCCCTTTTCCCAATCTCCTTTGTTTACTGTTCACTGCCAGATCTACTCCATCAAGATTCAACCTTTTCATTCCCAATTGAAAGAACTAACTTGCCTTGGGAGGAATCATAATAATAATTGTGTTGGTTCGGATCTGAAATTGACTAAGAACAGCACCTAGTTTTCCACTGCGCTGGAGAAGTACGACGGCACCGATGATCTTCGGCCGAATCCCAACTCGGGCAAGATCAATTGCTGCAGGCCCTTTATGAAGACTGCTCCTAACCTGAGCCGCGGCTGCTTCCTCCACTCCTTCTCCGTTGTATTCCTTTACTGGTTTTATGTGATCTCATAAACCTCTGGTTTCGTCTCGGCCGGTTAATCTAGTACAAAATCTACTTCCTTTTTTTTAGTTTTGTTTTTCCTCCTTTAATTAATCGGTAGAAAAAGACTCTCGATATTTCTGAGTTCTTTCGAAGATTATCGAACTATATATAGCCGTTGAAAGTATACCCGACCAGACCAGACCAGACCAGACCAGACTTGACGTATTCGGATGGCGTCCAGTTCGAACCAAAGCAACCGTTCGACCTCAAGCTCCGAGGAGGAGGTCATGGACGAGAGAAAAAGAAAGCGAATGATCTCGAACCGCGAGTCCGCGAGGCGGTCTCGCCAGAGGAAGCAGCAGCACCTTGACGAGCTGGTCGGCCAGGTCGCTCAACTCAAGGAGGAGAATGCACGGATCTCGATGCAGGTTAATGTGATCATGGAGCGCTTCCTCAGGGTCGACTCTGAGAATGCCGTCCTGCGTGCGCAGCTCGCCGAGCTGACCGGACGGCTCCAGTCGGTGAACTCAGTGCTGCGGATGGTGGAGGAGTTCAGCGGGGTGGATATGGATATCCAGGAAATACCCGACCCGTTAATGTGCCCGTGGCAAATCCCGTGCCTGGCTCAGCCTATCATTGCTTCCTCAGCATGCATGTATGAATGAAAAATCAAAAAACAGATCTGATGATGAGAAAAGGCTGATCTTGATCTTGGTCTGGTACCAAATTTGGTATCAAATCTGTAGGATGGAAGTAATTAGTGGCTCAGTTGATTGTTGATTGTTGATTGTTGGTTGTATGTTATGTTAGTTGGGGTCTGGTATGGTCAGAATTTGTTCTGTAATATGGTAGTAGTGTTGGGTTTTGAATTTGATCTTTACTTTTATATTTTTGTTGTGTTATATTTTTCTCATGTGGTGGGTTGGGGTTGGGGATGAATGTCAAATAATGTATGCGTCGGTGGTGTCTTTGTTGTTCATGTACTGATAAATTAATTGTAATAAAAATGTATCATGTGATGTAATGGTTTGGCTTCTTGTTTCAACTTTCTAGCAACAAGTTTCTTTGTTTTATTTCTCAGTGGGTTCCAACAATATTTCAGAAGATCTCTCAGATTTCTGCTGTAGGATTCAGATACAGCTAATTTAAAGTACTTTAAATATGTGCTTTTGAGTGAAAACCGGCAGGAGCTTGCACTTGGGCACTTCTCCTGCTATGTTATTTTTATAAGTATAAAGTAAGGAACTTCTTTGACGACCTATAACAATACCAATACATGATGCAAAGCAAAGATGATAGAAAATGACATCGATGTACCATAAAAGGTCACAATATATAGAGGTCCAATATAAACTTGCTTTATTACAAAATCAAATCTATAAAGAAAGCGTAATTGTGAAAGGAGCAAGATTCCTTTTAAATTATGCACATGTTTAGGATAGTGCAAGGAGCAAATATCGTAAAGCAGCTATGGAATTATGGAAGTAACTTTCAGTTTGTGAAAAGCATCAGCAATACCTATTTTCCTTTACAATATGTAGCAATGTAGGCCTAGGTTTTGTGATGAACTAATTGATCTGTGCAAATCCTAAATTGTGATGAACTAAATTGATCTGTGAATATCCTAGTCAAAACAGTATAATCTACAGCAAAGTTTTGAATCCAAAAACATAATATTTCTACCTGCATTTACAGGGTTTTCAATCCTAAATTGTCTGCCATCCTCATGCATATTCACAGCTGTATCGCACAGTTTCAAATCTCACAAAAACTAAATGCTCAAGTACACAGCTGAATTCATTGCAACAAAGCTAATATTATACAAAAAAAGTTGGGGAGAATTAAAGCTAAGCTGTCATATGATATACTACATCTGCTGCTACATGAAGTCCTCAAATTTATAATAAGCCTTTAGTGCCAAACAAATTGGGGGTAGACTAAAAATGAAACCAAGTAGGACCCAATGCTAATAACGGCAGTAAAAAGATGATATTGAATATAATAGTATTTCGATAGTGAAAATAATAGTATAGATAATAATGGTGACAATGATGATCATGATCATAATAATCATGATGATGAAGTCCTCAAATTTACCTTATATTATTATTGTTCAAAGTTTCTTTAATAGATTGTCAATGGCAAATGCAAAGCTAATCTGGTCACCCATTGATCAATATTACCTCTGAGATATAGAGCCAATGAATTTCACCAGAAAATGTACTCTTAACTGTTAATTTGACCTTAAACTGACCTAAAGTGCAAACTGACCCTTCCTACAGGTATATACCAGAATAACAAAACACTGTACTCTACTGTTATTTTGACAAAGTTCATTCAACTACGGAACAACTTTTCTTACATAACTAATTATACACCACAGTAAAAAAATCTTAGCAAAAGACGATTATCAGCAGGCGTGGAGCAAGTATTATGTATCACTCCAACAAGTGCAAATAACAACTTTTCATTACCTTAACACAAAAGGGGACAACAAATTCTCTGTTTCAAGTAAAAGAGAAGATCAAATAAAGAAGCTGAAATTCCACAAACACAATGTGAGACTGCCTCTGAGATTCCAGTGGAAATCAACAAGCAGTAATTTTGCAGTACAAAAATATAACACTATTTTAGTGTCAACTGAAAACAGTTTGAATAGAAACAATGTGAAAGTTATGATGCATCATCAATAAGTTTAATCTTTTTATTCATATTAACCAACTCTCTGGTAAGAGGCATTCAACCAGAAACAAAAGGAAATCATTAACTGTGAAAACGGACTACTCTTCATCGGCTATGACACTGATCTCGCCTTTGGCGAGGAGGTCGTAGAAAGCCCTGGTTCTCCTCTGCTCGTTCCAGTGGTGCATCTTCCAGAAACCACCGGCAATAAGACCCAGCACTGACCCGATGCAGATCTCCTTCACGACACTTGGTCCCTTCAGAGTTGCATGTGCTGCCTTCAAAGCCCCAGCCATTTTTCTTCAATTACAAAACAAAAACTGTCACATATCACGAAAGATCTGACATCAACTATTTGCCAGGGTTGTGTTTTGACTTATATGGTGCCGTTCTGGTACCGGCACTATGAATAGACTAGAAAACTGAACAAAAGTTGCTACAGTTGTGCTGCCTTCGAAGCCCCAGCCATTTTTCTTCAATTACAAAACAAAAACCGACACATATGACGAAGGATCTGAGGTTGACTATATGCCAAGGTTATCTTTTGACTGGTACGGTGCAGTTCTGGTACTGGTACTATCAATAGATTATAAAACTAACAAAATTTACTACAATTGCTCCAATTCCAATGCTGAGTAACTTAATCGGTGCAAGAATTGGTATCAACAGCAGATTCCCAACTGAATTTGATAGCATAAATTTGTTTGAAACCGAGATAACACAACATAGGGTAATCCATCAGCTGGTACAAAGCCGGTGCAGGTACTGGTACTGGAACCATCCAATGACTAGAAAACCAAAGAGAAATCGCTACAGTGACTCCAATTACAAAGCTAACTATTTCAATTCGTCAAATTTGGGAGGATTAACAGTAAATCCCTAATTCATCTATCTTGGTACACAGATTTGGGAAAAAACCAAGACAACACAACACAACATAGCAGCAGCAGCAATTAAACCTACTTCTTCTAAAGGTATTGCAATCATCGGCCATGATTCCCATACTTTTACCAAGAGAACAAACCAGAAAAACAAACAGGATTGTAAATTGTAGCGCGAGATTGGGATCGGATTGGATCTGGAGCCGGAGACCCGATCCGGTCCGATCCGTCCGTCAAAGATCGACCACGGAAAGGGGAAGGGGCGGTGAAGGAGAGAAGCCACACGTACCTGCGGAGGAGGAGGAGTCGATCGAGGAAGGCGAACGGAGAAGAGGAGGAGGAGGAGGAAGCGAGATGCGTAGAATGGCGTAGAAGAAGAAGATGGAAGAAGAATAAGCTAGGGTTTGGTTTGGTTTGGTTTGGTTTTGGTTTCTGGGAATCCAACGGCGGAGATGAGTTTTGATATTTGGTTCTGGATTCTGGAGGGCACGGATCGGTTCGAGTCGGACCCGATTAAGAGTTCATGACTCCGACTCCGACTCGACTCCGTCTTGATTCTGCTTATGTGAAATTTATAGTTTAATCGGTTTCAAAAGGAAATTTATAATATGATCAACTTCAATTGGATACATAAAAATTGATATTCTTACCATGCCATCTTTTATCTTCTGAATTCAATATACTTATAAAATATATAGGAACACTGCAACAATAATAATGATAAATCTCAACATGTGATATATAACAACAAAATAATTTGTAGTGATAGTTGAAAAAATAGTAATATTTTTGTTTCTTACATGAAATGTTAGTGGCATGGAGGGATGTGGCGAATTTCTTTTTGTCAAACGGACCTATACAAAAATAAAGTCTGAGACCATTTTATTCAGGTCAAACTGGATGTTGCATTCAGACAGTGCTTGGTGCAATTGTGCAAAGCAAATGACTCCACAATTTTTTGTAATTTCATTTGTAAACGTAGACACAACCAAACAGAGATAGTTTTGTTATACATTTAAAAAAAAAAATACTAATTATGAACTTACTTTTATTGAAAGAGACAAATAAAAAAAAAAAAATTCTGAATGTTAGCTGTATCGTCAATAAAACTAACAGAGTAAAAAGTAAAAACAATACCATGCAAATATGCAATTTAGCATATGGACGGACGGATGTGATCTAATAACAATGCTTAACGCTACAGAGCCGTCGGATGAAGCAAACAGTCGCTCACTGCTGAGTGCCAGAAAGGCGCCAGAAGAGGAGAGGAGAGGAGAGGAGAGGAGAGGAGATGAACCGCAGTCGCATGATGATAATGGCCTCAAGGCGCGCCATTCGCCTCACCTTCTCACATGGTCACCATCTCTCTCTCTTTCTGTCTCTCTGTCTCTCTGTCTCTCACTTCTTTTTTTATGTATAGTGTAAGTTTCCCTCTATTTTCTCATTTAACAATGTATTGGAACGTTTAAGTGACTTTCAGAAGAGGTTTCAATGCTGATTTCTGTAAAAGTCTGAAACTTTTGGGGAAATTTCAAATCAATCAGATATGTACAACACTACTGGTAGAACCAATGAAGTATGTTTTCTCACTATGAATATATTGATTAACCCTGGCATGCGTAATTGATTGTTTAAATTAGGTCAAATGAGAAATTCTCCAGCACCCATCTCAAGATTCTTCGGCACAGATAGTCAGAAGACATTACATTCCTGGTATATCTCTTCTATTTTATTTTCTCTTCCTTATCCCAACCTCCCTTCTCTTACGGTAGTTGAAGCCAAATTAATGTTAATATGCTGTTAATTAGGGTTAAAAGGGCCTATTTTTTTTTTTTTTTAAGAATTGGTACTTTGATTGAGAGTGTTGTTGGTACCTTCCAAGCATCTGATTTTTTGTTCGTAGTATTTATTATTGCTCCTGGTATCTTGCATAGGCAGAAAGAACCGCACACAGATATCTCGGTAGATGATGAATTTGAGGAGCTAGGTCCCGCTGTTACATCACTTCCTGAATCCAGCTTCAGATCATCACAGGAAGTCCCTCAAATTGAGGTAAATTCTTAGAAGAAATTGCTTTCAAGGCCAGCTCCCAATCGTACATTTATTTAAGGTATGCGGAAAGCATCCCTCCACTGCACCGTTGCAATTCTCCAGATGTGATCTTGGGAGTTGGGACGGGGGTTTGGAGGGAAGGGGGTGGGGGATAAGGGTATGAGGGCATTCTGGGTATTTTTCAATAGTTATTGAGATGAAGGGTATGACGTCATTTGCCATTATTTGTGGAGGTTGTAATTGCTCTTTATGTGTTCTCTGATCTCTTCTTAAGAGCGCAATATTGTTGGTTCTTATGTATGCTATTCAATTGAACATCATCTGTGTCATAACCTATTTGATACCTTCTAATTACTTGTGAAAGAAAAAAGTACATACTTTTGTTGTAATACTTCATAGTTTTATTGAGATACTTTCACTAACAGGCGAAAGCAATACACACTTCTTAATTTTGACAGGGAAAAAGTTTTGGGACTCCCTTCTCATATGGCAATGGAAAAATGTCGATGATGAATGATCAGGGTGAAGATGGAGATGTTAGAGAGGGTTCTGGTTCTGCTGACCTGGTATATGTTGTGATTGATAACGTACCTGCGGATGTTAATGATGGACAATTAAGAGATGCGGTGTGTGAATTTGGGGAGGTAAAAGCTATTTGCGTTTCTGCTCAATATAATGGGCTCAGCAGCTATCGTGTTGAGTTTAAGGTGATTTGTTTTCTTTGTTTTAATTTCATTTTGTTTAACATCTCTATTCATGTGGATTCCAAATGGACACTCAAAATGAATATTTGACAGTCAATAAACCGCTGTGATGCATTTGACTCAAATGATTTTTTTTTTTTTTTTTTTTGGTGCAACTGTGCCTCTAAATATGTTGGTTCACATTTTCCAATTAGGCCTCAGCTCTTGTTGTAGCTGAGCATTAAGTAAACCAAAATTTGCCCCAATTACTTACCATTGTGAAGGTCAATATATGCTATCATTCAAATAATTCTTAACTTATTATTTTTGATTCGCTTTTTTTACTCTTTGTTCTCTTTTGGTAATCTATAGGATAGGGAGTCAAGGGAGAAAGCTCTTGATTCAGGAGAAGTCACTATTGGAAGTTACACCTTGACAATAAATCGCACTAAAACCCCTCGTTTACTTAGCATTAGGACAAACAAGGTTGATCCTGAGATGTCTGAGCTGGCAATACACCATATGCTCAGCTCATATGGGTACATGAAAGGCCTGATCAGTAGAAATGATGGTGCAGTCGATGTTTTCTTCCAGGTTGATGACGAAATTGAGGCTGAAAGACTTATTAACAAGTAAGAAAATTTGGTCTTCAAGGTCACAACTGCTATCTTGCTATTTGTATACTGCTGGCACTTTTTTCTCGTAGTTCTGCAAAAAGTTATTTGCTGATCAACCTTAATTGTGGTAACTAGAGGTGTTAAAGTCTTGATAAGCCCTTGTTATCCAATACTTATTTGTTTATACATTCATGGGATTTCCTTTGTACATCTACTTCATTGTTATCTTGAACCGATGCTAGCTGTACAATATTGTTTTCTGGTTTAGATGTTTAGACTACAGCTATGGCCAAAACAACATAGAACTAATTTGCTAAGCTGGTTACCTACTTTGTATTTGAGTCCAATTGCTGTTTGTATTAATAGGAATTAATGGCTTGGTTTTGCTCTCCGCTTCTCTCTCTTTCAGACTGGACAAAAAGTTGGTCCAAGAAGTTAAGTTACAGAAGCTCAAAGCTGTGAACACGACATGTGAGAAAAGTGAATTGAACTTTGAGAGGAAGTTAGCAGAAATAACAAAGAAGCAGGAGTTGCGGAGGATCTATTTGGAGGATCTGGAGCACCTTCACTCTGCCATATCTCATATCAAGGCATACCCATAGAGTCGTATACTATTGTATCTCTTACCTTATGATGATTAGTTGTTCCAGATAGAAGCTATAGAATGGGGGAAAAAAAAATGAGAGAAGAGAAGTAATTGATCCTTAACTAGAAACCCTCAATTGAAGGAAATACATAATCAGTCAGTAGGAATCTTGGAACCTATGTGAAATGCTGCATTATAAGTGGAGGAAAGTTTTGTCATTTGGGATGTAAACCTATGTAAACTTGTAAAGTTTGACTTCTGACATTTGACAATGCCAAACCGTTTTCTGATTCTCTGCTTGCAGCAGATGCCAGTTACGTGCTAGACATTACTGGTCAATTAGTTAAGCGGCTGTAGATGCATGTGTTATGTCCTGTTATGGTCACAATCAATTGCCAATTCTATTTTTTGGAGCAGCTGTTTACATGCTGCTCTCAATAATTGGCATTTAGATTTGGGAAGTTCGACCACAAATATGAGACTTCTTTGTCGTGCTACAAATATTAAAAGATGGATAGTTTAAAGTGACAGAAGGGAGGAAAGTAGGAAACTATTACGGGTTTCAAAATTGCAAACAAAACTATGCATCTAGCGAGCACTAATAATTGTAAGCGAAACACTCCATAAGCAGAGATGGAGTTTAAATTTTTAATACAGTATGACAAAAAGGTGAAAAATACAGGTTTTCTGTGTCATAATTCACTAGTCATGACACATGGGAATTTTTAATAAAAGGCTTCTATTTTGAAAAGGCTGTTCATCACAACTTACCAAGATCAGGTATCATTAGACGTCGACTCATTGATTCGCAATATCAAAAAAACCAGTGTTGTACCAGAACAACCTTTTTACCAGTAACATTAATCTGAACTTCACTAAAAATGATCCAGAGCTAATTATCTATAAAAAAAATCCAATGAAACAATTATGTTCAACGGAACCAACAAAACCCGACCCTGAGACAATCTTTTAGTCTAATGTTGTAAGACAGAACAAAACAGTACAATAATTATCAAACAAAATATTCACCACCAGGTACCTACCACGCACATTAGAAACGTTACAAGAACCTTACATCATAAAAAATTTCCTCTACATCTCTACCTTGGTCACCTGCTCCCAGTTACCGTTTTGTCCCTCCTTCCATAGGGTCACATTACCTTCCCCATCAGAAATTGAGAGCATGCTGCCTGTGAGGGCCCACGAGACCCGCCAAACCGGGACCCCAAAATCCTTCACGATCTTACCCTTCCAAGCCTCCCCTTCCTTTCCTTTGGTCCAGACCACTACAGTGCCATCTTGAGAGCAGCTCGCTACTGTGGATTTCAACCCAAGTCCTGGTGCCCATGCAACGTCTCTAACCCAATCCTTGTGTAGCTGCGTAATGCTAGCCGTCTCTTTCTGCCACACACCATTTACCATCTCCCATATCCTGACACTGCTGTCAAAACCCCCAGATGCAATTTTGTGAACAAAATTTCCTGAAAATGCCCCGGCAGCAATGGCTGGCGCCCAAGACACAGCCGTCACACCAACAGGATGGGCTCTGTCAATCCGGAATGTTTCCCAAGTACCATCCTGACGGGCTGTGGAAATCGAAATGGACCCATCAGAGGACCCACATGCCAGAGAAAGCCCGAGTTCGTGCGGTGCCCATGAGATGGAATTCACTGACGATGTATGATCAGTGAACACGTGCAGTTGGCTCCATTGATTGGTACCAGCAGAGGCTTCCTTCCAAACTATGACTTTGCCATCGTACCCACAGGAGGCAAGGATGGTACCATACTTTGGGTGGGCCCACGAAACACGCCAGATAGGCCCATTGTGGCCTGTGAGTGTTGCGAGGAGCTGAGAAGTAGGTCCAACAGAGAGTACTCGCACCGTACCATCCGACGAAGCCGTGGCCAGACGCTTTCCATAGTAATCTATGGCCACATCATGGACCATATCCTGGTGACCTGTCTCTATCTTCTGAGACGACATGGCGGTTTATCTGCAAAGTTTCAGTGCAGAGGCATTTTATCAAACAGCTTATGGTCAGTAAAATTTGGGCTGTCTGATGTTCAACGGTCACAATTACAGAATTATAGTTTATCAATTTTCTTAACTTATAGTCTGGTATAAGGGCATGTATAAGTACCTCATGTTTAACAATTTAAATCAACAAATTGCATTTTGTTTTCTGTACTTAGGTACAAAACAAAGATCTACAAAACTCTAAAATTACACCACAAAACAAGTACAAATTTGGGCAAAACTGACAGTAAAATACAACAAAGAATCTCGGATTCGCAATTTGGGGGACGTAAAACAAGATCTCGAATGAATTGCCGATCTACAACTCAGGACCAATTCTACTCCCAAAACACCGATCCCCGTTCTGCCCAATTGCAACGGTGGAACGAATTGAATAACAATCAGCGGCAGGCAATGCAAGAGGCTTAACTGGAGATACGGATCTAGTTCAGCGACGGACAGATCTTTATACGTACCGTCACTAGCGTAACAACAAGCCCAGATCTGAAGAGAGAAAGAGAGGAAGAGGTTATACCTGTCGCCGAAGGGATGGAGGGAGAGGGAGATGAGATCGGCTGCGGGAAGAATCGAAAGGAAGGAAGGAAGGAAACGAAGAGGAATTTTGTTCTTTCTTTTGCTTTGTTTGTTTGTTTGTTTGGTTGGTTCTTGGGGACGGTGGAGTGGACCGAGAGTAGGGAAAGCGAAACAAGAGAAGTGGAGGGGTTGGGATGTTATATGGGCCTCCGGATGGAGATGGGCCTTGCTTGAAAGCTATTCTTATTCTTTAGCTTTGAATATACTTTAAGCATGTTCGGCAGACATTACGTTTATGTAGGAATTGAGAGTCTATAGAAAATAAATTCTAATCACTGTTCGGCAGACTATACTATCAATTCCTAATAGGAATTTATTCTTCTAAAATGCTTTTTTTAGAGGAAAATATTAATTAGGTTGGATTGGATTATTTTTTTTCTATTAATGATGAGTTCTTCGTAGGATTTCACCAAATACAATATGGAATCCTGTCCTGATAGAAATTTTTTTCTATAGAATTAGTGACTACCGAACAGGCCTAAAGGGTGTTGTTCCCATAGTATTATTATTAGACTATTATGCAAACATTAGCGTCTCAAAATTTATGTTATTATATTTAAAATCATGATTTATGATGTGTAATAAATTTTTTATATGAAATTATTGAGGAATACAAAGATTTTATATTTTTAGAGTTTTATAAAAATTTGTTTTGAATTTAGAAAAGAACTTAGAAGTATTAATAAAAGATTGATACTTTTACATGCTATTTTCAAAAAATACAAAACAAATACTTAAAATATTAAAAAAAAAAAGAAAACTTTTGTATTCTCCAATATTTTTATATGGAGAATTTATTGAGCACCATAAATTATGCTTTTAAAACATGATAACATATATTTTAAGGCGCTAGCATTTCGGTCCGTTTGCATAATAGTCTAACTCCTATGATTATATCCATATAATTTTATTGATTTACAAATGAATCTAGTATTGGATAATATTTATTTATAACTGTCGGATAGGATAGAAAAAAAAAAAAAACCTTAAAATAGTGGGATTATTAGAGTAAAATTCTATTGAGTGATACAAGGAGGGCCCAACCCCAACTTGACAGTTGCTTGTTGAATTTTTTGTGTTGGAACTGTGAGGAAATTTAAGGCTGTTCTTTTCTTCTTTCAACTGAGTGCAAATGGCTAGTCCTAGTCCAACTTGGGCACTTGCTGGTGGACTGGTGGTGTATTCAAAGCGTTGAACTTGAACCTATGACCTTCCAAATTCCAAATTCCCTTTTTGCTTCCTTACTTGTCATGAAAATTCAAAGAAATGTTTACTTGTATATACCCCCTAATAAGGGGGGAGAATGCCGGCTTCTCAGGCATTTGAACAAGAGAGCCACACGATTGTAGGATCCAACGGTTCAAATAAAATAGCATCATCTCCTTTTGTGTTTCTAATGGAGGGGTACTTCTTATTTCCTATGAATGAAACATCATGTCACCTACATAGCTATCCATATTCTAACTGTAGTTGTCTCTAAATTTTTTTTGGATTTCGTCTATGTGCAATCAGATGATATGAGAAGAGATAAGTTAATAACGGAGTTTTTGGAATTTCAAAAAATTATTTAAAAACCTTAAAAATGAAAAAAAAGTTTATATATTGTTTTAAACCTTATAAATTGAATATTTTTCAGTTACACTCAATTTAAGTATTTTTAATAATCTATCAAGGATTCATTAATTTATAACTATTGAAGGTATACAAAATTTTGATAATCTATCTATCAAATAATATTCAAAGTTTTTGAAAATTTGAATTACCATCAACATATAGGTCAAATTATGCATGTGTAGTTTTTTTTTTTCTCTTTTTAAGATTTGTTGACATTTTTTTTTTTACAAATTGTTGAAAAAATATTTTATCTTAACAATCGTGGTAATCAATAACAAATAAATTCACAGGAAATTATAAAATAAATAATATTTTACAATCATGTTCATATTCTTATAGATTAATTGTATTTAAAATTTTATCCGATTTGAGTTTCACTTGGTACTACATCAAGAACCACTAAAATGGTATAAGAATTATAATGGTCTAAATTTAATGATTCTTAATGGGTGTCAAATAAACTCAAATTGAATGAAACTTTAAAAAAAAATAATAATCTATAAGTATATGTACATGTTTGTGAAATATTTAATATTTTCAATTTTTCATAAATTTATTTAATATTCATGGTCATTATATCAAGATTAATAGTTGGAAATGTTATCAATTACATTATATAAGCTTTTTGCATGGATGAAATGGCTTGGATTGCAGGGGAGAAACGTGTATTCATCCGTAACTTCATTGCATATCTGACGCTATACATTTTCTTCCTTACTTCTATTATAATAAACATTATAATGGTTGGATTTAATTTAGACGGGTACGATTAAAAAGAGAGATGTCTCATTTTATTACGGACCCACTTGCCATAGGGGGTTGCAATATCTTATACTAGGTACTGACTATGCAGCGGATATCAAACTCCTCCTGCTTTTACAATTGAACAAACGTACATCGTCTAAAAATTAATATATGAGTACATCCTCCTACTTAAAATTTGATTTAATAAGTATACTAACTACCACTATATTCTATTAATTATATTATATTTAATTAAGATAGTACACTTCATACTTCCATATAAATATTATGTAAATAATATCTTTAAAAAATTGTTTTAGGCATTCGGCTAAAATATATGATTAACCCGCCGCGAAGCGCGGGTGAATACCCTAGTTAAGTGAAAAATCAAATAAATGTTTATTTATTTAGTGAAAAATCAAAGGGATGTTTTCTTATTTAGTGAAAAAATCAAAGAGATGTTTACTTGTTTAGTGAAAAATCAAAGAAATGTTTATCTATTTAGTGAAAAATCAAAGGGATGTTTGTTTATTTAGTGAAAAATCATAGAGATGGTTACTTATTTAGTGAAGAGAATCAATTACTTGGTCATGAAAAAGCAAAGAGTTAGTTGCAATTGAAATTAGAGAAACATATATTTAGTGATAAGATTCTCTATGGTTTATTCTCTTGTTGTCAATTTTGAACAACAGAAGTACTAATTTCTTCTAGCTTAAACATTGTATGGTATATATGTACAACTTCCACAGAAGGGGGAGAACTAAAAGCATAAAAAAAAAAAAAGTGTTTATCTTTCTCTATATCCTGTTCAATGCCTATATATCAACAACTAAAACTAAATCAAAACTGTCTTTTTATGCCTCTAAAATCTACACATCGCACTGCCTCCACACTTGATACAGAGGAATTCAACATCTTGAGCAGATCACTGGCCTTCTGTTTTGTACCACTGTTGCAGCCAACTTGTACCAGGAACAGCAGCTTCTGGAAAAGACCGGCCTCAAGTGCTTGTGCTGCATAGCAATCTGTTCTCTTGCACAGTGTCCAGAGTGCCGATACGGCGAAATCGGTGGCCAAATCCGAGACTCGGAGCACTTTCTTGGTCAGAACCGGCACTGTAAGCGCGTGCTGGGTCGCTGCCTGTCGTCCCTTCTCGCTGTTGAACAGCCCCGCCAGCACCCCCAGGGCCTTCTCACAAATGCTCTTGTCGCAATCTATCATCAACTCGATGAGCGAAGAAACGATGCCCAAATTAGTGAACTTTGCGCTTATTCTCTCGTCGGTTGAGCTTGAAACCAAGTAGTACATGACGGTCAATGCCGCCTTCGTTGCCTGACCGGAAATCGGTCTCTGCACAAGTTTTGCCAGGCCTTCAACCAAGCCATTTGTCTTTGCGGCGGAGTTGATCGCGTCTGTGTCCAGTGACGGTACGAATCTTCTCAACAAGACAACGGCGTTTATCATACCGGCTATGGTTCCATGATTCAAAATTGAAACGACGGTTTTTAAACAGGAGGAAGAATTGATCTGCTGTCGTGCCTCCTTGTCGAGCGGGAAGAAAAATACCAGAGCCGACAAGATCTCTTCCAAAAGCCCTAATCTTGTTCCCTCAATGCCTTCGCCGGAGAATTCACGAAACGCCGCAGCAAGAACACGCGACCCGCCGCACGAAATGATGGAAGCCTTATTCCTTTCGCTCTCCTTTCCCAAAGACTTCAACTTTGCGACCAACGCATTGCACCCGACCGCGTCCCCTCTGATGCCGGACGAAGCAATCTCGGTCAGAATCTGCGACGCTTGCATCTTGCTAAGGGGAATCCGCGGGGTGGGAATCCTCTCGATGCCCAGAGACCGGTTGGCGACGCACCACTCCTGGATGAGTCTCCGCAGCGCATGGTTGGGGATCAACTCGTCGTGCGTTATGCGTTGGTTGGTGGCCGGGCAGGAGGCGTTGCCCATGTCGAGCCACCTCTCTATGCTCTGCCGGTCGTAGGTGATGCCGGTGGACGCCGTGACGGGGTCCCGCATCAAATCAAGGGAAATGGGGCATCGGAAGTGAGTCGGGACCGGTACGTTCGCCGCTACCGGCAGCGCCTTGATGAGCTCCTTGCGTGCTGACGCCATGTTTATGAAATAGCAATCAATCCGGGCTGTTAATTAATCAATTAAATTGGCCTTGAGCTATCAGCTAGCTGTGTATGTATATTGAATTGTAGGAAATTAAGGTTGTGTTAAAGATGAAGTTAAGGGGAAGAGAGGAGATGTGGGGGTTTTTATACTTTGTGAAATCTGAGGAGAGGGATCGATGATATTTAAATAGGAAGACACGTTTTTATCGACTGCTTATTTCCTGCTGTACTGGCAGTATACATTTCACGAAGTCAACCATTGGATCGTCTCGAGATCGGAGTCCGCACGAATATTAAAACGATCCAACGGGCAGCGTCATGGACAGCATAACGCAGTGCAGCAGGAGCGGCGATGCAGTAGTCATAGTCTAATCTAATGTATAATGATGTATGATGTATGTGGTGGGACTTGGGAGGCTGAGGCTGAGTTTGACTGCTGACCGTTGAATCTGAAGTCTCACACTTTTGAGTTTTGACCGCTGAATTAATGGAATGGAGCTAGCCAGCTAGGCCTAGGCAGAATGACTGAATGATTGAATGAACGAAGCGCGTTCAATTTTTGACTTGTTTAGTAGTGAGTACAGGACCATGAATTTAATTTCTTTGCTCACCGACAGCTGGGCCCAATTGATTCTCTTTAGTTAGTTCTATTCTATCTATGATCTATCTAATATGTTCATTATTAGGGTAGTAACGGTAGTTACTAGTTAGTTAAATGTGCCTTTCTTTCAAAAAAAATAAAAAAAAGTTACTGGTTAGTTAATAAACATGATCTTCCAATTTGATGTACGCCCCACCCGTGCAATACTCCAATGCAATAATAATTAATTTATTTATTGGGGGTTGGGGCTATCCTTTAATTAACCCTTATATCATACTTTTCTCCAAAACAAAAAAAAAAGGAAAAAAAAAAGATAAAAAGAAGAAAAAAAAAGAAAGTAAGTAAGTAAACAAGATGGGGGAAAATTATAACAGATATAAATCAATTTGAATGAAAGAAACATGAACTGAAACTTACTAACTAAGAGAGGTCTTAATTAATGACTTGGCTGTCTTTTCTTCACATTTCACAATTAATAATATTAATTCCCTCAGTCATGAAGAACTAATAAGACTTTTAATTTTGGGTTAGGAATAACCAAACAGATGTACATGCATAATTCCTTCATCTGCAACTTAGCAACGGCTGTCACATGCTGTTTTTAAATTATCAGTTTTGTTTAAGATCTTTTTTATTGGTATCTAACATCCATGATTTAAGTATGGTGCTTAGCAGCTTCTTTTGACCCTTACAGCTCAAAATTTCTGTTCCTTCTTTAATTAATTTTAGGTTGTACCTAACCTCGTCGCTTCTCTTATAACAACTGTCAACTCTTGCATCATTTATATATGTTTAAGTTTTATTTTATATAAATACAGAGTGAGGCTATCGAACTTTGCAAAGCGTAGTGAGGTAGTGTGTTTCGGCTTTTTATTCCAAAACCGTAGCTCGAATGGGCAATGCAAGTTGCCCAACAAAATCTACATATTGTAATCTACAAGATTAAAGAATTTTTCCATTTTTAGATTTTTCTAACTTTTTTTGGATTTTTAAAAATTTATAGAAAATGCACAAAATTTTGTATATAAAATGGGTCATTTTTTAAAAATTCAAAAAAATAGTTAGAAAACTCTAAAAATAGAAAATTTTGGTATGCAACTAGGTTTCAATATCAAGATTATGATGAGCAATTTGGATTGGTCATTCGAGCTACGATTGAAGAGTTATGAGGCCGAAGCGCACCAGTCACTGTGCTTTGCAAAACGCAATAGCTTCACTCATAAATATATTATTATTATTGTTGTTGTTGTTATTATGCCTATGTTGCTCTTAATTATACGAAATTGATTGTTTCTATTTTCGAAATTATTATGTTATTCATTTATCAAAAATCATAAAAAAATACTTATAAGTTTCTATAAATAAATAATAAGATTGGTACTATTAATATGAATATTTTTTTGGAGCTACTTTGATTATTGGATTGATGTGATCTCGGACATGGAAATCAGATATTTTGATACTTAAGCGATTCAACGCGAAATACATACTTATGGAAGCAATACCATTGTAATGATTAATTTTTTGTTGCACTAAAAGTTATCTCATTAATTTGAACTATTTTTACGGTGGGGACCATTTCATTATTTATATATAAATTGATAAATTTAAATCGTTAGATGTATTCTCTAAATCATCTAAACAACATATACACAAAAAATGATAAAGTTTTAACATCGTTTCAATAATCATCAATAGAGGAGAAAAAATCATAAAATTTGAACCGTCGATTTTTGTTAATGCTTGATGCATATGTAAATGAAATAAAATGATATAATTTTTTGTGTACACATAAAATATGATATATAAGACACATTTTATCAATTAGTATTTTCATTTAACATTTTAAATTGAAGTTATTTCAGATTTAATTTCACGGTCACCGATCGGTCACAAAAAATATGGTTATTTGATCTCTCATCATTTATTTATCACTAGTAAAAAACCCACGCCTTACTTTGGGCTAAAATCGTTATTTTATATAAAAAACTTCAAAGATAATATGTAATGGACCTTAAATTTAAGATAGTTTATATAGGCCTTTAATTTTAATGGGCTGAGAACGTCAACGGGCATTAACGTACGTCAACGGTGGTGATCAATCTAAACAATTAACGGCTGAGGTTTATTCCTTAAGGAAGATAGACCTTTGATGTCAAAAAAATCCAATATGCTTTTATTAGGAGTAAGGATTATTCTGGTTAGTTTAATTTGTAGCTTGTTTAATTTGGAATTGGGTATGTATGTAAAATTGCAAGAAAAAAAAAATTAAAAATCGTCAAGGACCAAATCAAGCCTTATTATTTATTTGACTACTAAACGAGCATTACAGGGAAATTGAATCACCAAATTGATGTCCCGAGCACTTTCTCCTCACACCTGCAAAAATTCCGCACTGCTTGGCCAACCTGAAAAGCTCCTAAAAATCATTTGAATTTTGACCATTAATTCCGTCCCATAACAAAGCATTGCAAACAATTAAACTTTTGAGCTCCCAATTATAACCATTTGATGCATATTTAAGAAGGAATTATTTGGAATGTTCGAGTTTAATAACAATTTTTCTTTTTGTCCATTTCCTTTCAACTGTATAAATTACTAATTATGACGGTGTATATATTGTCGGGGTATTACACAAATGCATATGGTGGTGGTCTTAAGCTGAACTAGGCTGAGACCGAGCACAAGGTAATATTGTGAGCTCTAAATCTTATATTAGATTTAGAGCTTAAAGGCAAATAGCTATCCTATGAGTGTGAGTCTGAACTCCAGCCTTGAGGTTTAGGATTCCTTATATAGACAGAATTTTCGACCGAAGTGCTTTTGTCCGTATGCTGTATCCCGACTGAAGTACAGCAAGTGGCTGAAGGATCTTCTGTGGCCAAGGCTGTGTGACCGCGCGAGGTGTCTCTTGGCGTTTGGGCCACCGGCCCATATGGTGCTTAGCTCAATACGGGCCCAAATGAGTAATTGGGCCTATCACATGGGATAAGGTTATGTTGCTGTCACATGGCAATTTTACATTCTCAACTAATGGGATCAAATTATGATAGCAGCTGCTGCTAGCCTTTCAAAAAAAAAAAAAAAAAAAAAAAACTAATGGGATCAAATTTTCAAGACAAAACCGATTATGAGGTGAAAAAAATTCTTTTTTTTTTTTATTTTTTTATGAAAGTGATTAAATAACTGCCAATGAGTCAATGACACATTAATTACCAATATCTAATGATGGGCACGTCCATCATTGTTTGTTATATATATCAATATATATGGTAATAACTCGCAGAACGGTGACTTAATTATTATTGAGCAATGCTGAATTAGCTCAATCATCATGGGTATATAAAAAAATTCTATTAATTTCAGCCAGGTTGAATTATAATATACTAACCCAACATTTATGCAACTTTTTAATGATTTTGGGAATGTGAGCAGGACGTGAATGTGACATGTCAGCCTAAATGTCACCACTATCACTATGCGATTCTTCATTTAAATACCAGCTTAATTTACATTTGATAAATCATATAGACTTTATTAAATATGTATATATTCTTCTCATAAACCATTTGATTGAGGAGCTCGTAATATAACTTGGGTACATCAAAATCTTGTCAATTAATTATGAACTAACTTTTCTATTTACTTTTTTTCTATTTTTTCAATAATTTAATTAAATAAAGATAACTATATATATATGGCCTCTCCCTCTCTCAGTTTACCATTGACATTGAACTAATTAAGTTGTATCCTTAATTAATTAATGACAAGGCTAATTAAATCAAACTTTAAACAATTAATTATACCTCCTACATATTATATATGTTTGGTTATTATTTAATTAATGTTAGCTAGTCGAGGTAGTCAGGTAGAGGAACAAAACAAAGTCCTAAACTTGTTTCAAACAAAGTATTTTCATCACGTCGCGCGCGGTACATACCAAGTCAAGATTTTAAAAAATATCAACCGTTAGTTGGTTGAATACATATATATATATATACATGAATGCAGCCATGGGAAGAGCAAGAGCAAAAAGAGAAAAACTAGCTAGAAGCCAAAGAAATCTGTACATCTATCTTTTGAGGTTGAAATTAAAACAAGTTAAAATGGCAGGAGATGTGGCAGCAACAATTGCCAGAGTGATGAAGAAGCTCTCCGAGGTTGCCACGGAAGAGACGCTCCTGCACGTCAGGCTCCGCGAGGATGTTTCCGTCCTCGACAACAAGCTCGCCTGGTTGCGCACTTGCTTGGAAGGTGTCAGTGAGCGGAGCAGGGATGGCCGGAGCCAGATTGAGGCGCTCTGGATCGAGCAGGCGGTCGGAGTGTTGTTCGATGCGGAAGACACACTCGACGACTTCTCCATTTTGGCTGTACATATATAACTTAATCATTGTCATTACATGATAGCTTGCTTTATTTTAAAATCTTAAGTATATATACTTGTAATTAACTATTAAACATTTTCAATTCCTTTAATCCCCATTTAAACACAATAATATTGCTTCATATATATACAAAATAATTGAAGGTGGAGAAGGCCAGCAGGGTATCAAGCAATGGCAAGCATTGGAAGGCATTGCTCAAGTTCCAGTGCTTTGGACAGATACTGGTAAATCACAAGTTCCTCAAAAGGATTGAGGCCCTGAAAGTTAAGCTGCAAGAGCTTGACAATCAGAAGAGCACTAATCAAATCCAGTTTGATCCTTTATCATGGCAGTTTCCAGCCATCAGACAGACAGCCCCAAAATGGTAAAAACTAAATTTGTTTTCATTGTTCTTCTTTGTTGGAATTCAAAGTACATGTTTAATTAGCAGACATCACAAAGCATTAATTTGTTGTAGTTTAATTTATTTATTTGTTCTTAAAACATGGAAGTAATCACTGAAGCTAGCTACAGAAAAGACAATTAGAAACATTTCATATGAAATGTGATTCAGAAGAACTGATACAAGTGATTGTTACTGAAGGGACGGCCGTGATTCGTACGAGCCAGTTGGTTCCGAACTGCATGTTCATGAACTCAACGATCAACTTCTGAACGGTGAAAAGAAGAGGATCGTCATATCCATCATTGGTTCCGGCAACGGAACTTCATCATTTGTCAAGAAGGTGTATGACAGTGCAGAGATCAAGAACTATTTCGAGGTTGCGGTCTGGAAGAACCTGCCGCTGAAATTCAGTCTGAATGAAGTCTTTTCTGAACTGTACTGTAAGGTATTAACTTTTGTGCTTATTGATATCAGAAAGTATTTGACATAACTTCATCCTAATCTAGGCGAATCTACGACAGCTTAAATATATTCTTATTAACTATATTTACAGGTTGAAGAGCAAATGGACCAAGATGAAGTGGACAGCTGCAAGAGGGAGGATGACGGCGAGGCGCTCTGTGCGTTATTACAAAAAAAGCGATACCTGATTGTGTTGAACGGTATTGCCAGTCAGGATGATTGGGAGGAGATGAGCAATTTCTTGCCGGACGAAGAGAACAGTAGCAGAGTGCTGCTGATACCGAAACATAAGAGCGATGTTGCGATTTTGTCCGAATCCGAGGATATCGTTAGCATTAGACCAGCAGTGGCTTTGAGCCTGCATGATTGCAGTGAATTGTTTTCTCAAACTGTTTTCGGGAATAAAGCCGAGTACCCTGTTGAATTCGGTGTTTTCATGCCGAAGGTTCACGCGGCAACTAAAGGGGACCCATGGAGCATTTTGCTTTTAGCATACCTGTTAAAGACAAAGCTTTCATCCAAATTATGGAAGAAGGTTTTTAACTATCTCGATTCTAGCACGGCCCGAAACCCGGTGGACCGATTACTACCCTTGACCTTTGACTCTTTACCGCACCAACTGAAATCCTGTTTTCTGTACTTTGCGGCAATGCCGGAGAGTGCAGGCTTTGAAGCTGACCAATTGGTGCGCATATGGATCGCAGAGGGATTCATAGAACCAAGATATAGGAAAACACCTGAGGAGATCGGGGAGGGGTATCTGAAAGAATTAGTATCAAGATCCCTCGTCCAGGTTTTAGAAAGGGATGAATTTGGAGGCATTGCAGTTGTTGCTGTCAACGACCGAATTCGTGCTTTTCTACAGTCTGTAGCACACGGGTCTTGCTTTGTTACGGTTTGTGACAATGCTAATCTCGTGTCTTCGACCACGGTCCGGCGACTCGCCATCCAAAATTACGTTAGTAAATACGTGCAGGTCAAGAACTCATTTCCGAAGCTGCGGTCCTTCATGTGCGACTGCTCAGAACAACACTCTGAATACCATCCACATCACACAATGAAGTTTTTACTCGAATCAAAGTATCTCCGAGTGATTGACTTGCATGGCTTGATAATTAAGAACTTGCCGAAGGCAATTGGCAGGTTGATCCACTTAAGGTACTTGGGAATTCATTGCGGTGGATTACGGAACCTCCCCGGTTCGATCGGCGAGCTCCTAAATCTCCAAACATTTGACATAAGAAAAACCCCGGTCGAAACCTTACCGGAGTCATTCTGGGGAATCGAGGCACTGAGGCACGTAATTGCAGATACAGTAAAACTACCGAAACGGGTTGGCAGAGTAGTTGTACTGAGTAACTTACAGACCCTCCGAACCGCAGATTGCACGTACTGGAACCACCAGAAGTACCGCTTGTCGGAGAAAATATCAAACATCCGATCATTGAGCTTGGAGCAGCTCACAACTTCCCAAGCCAAAGAAATATCAAACTCTCTAGGTAATTTACTCTTTCTCAAATACTTGAGCTTGAAAGTAAAGGATGCTAATGTTCTTCCCTCAAGTGTTTTTACCGAGCCCGTAATCCTGCGGCGCCTGGAAATCCTGGAGTTACACGGGACACTAGACCGCACGGAGGAAGACGAGGATGATAATGAGGGATCAAGTGCCCGGATGAACGAGCTGTCGACAATGCCGAAACTTGTCAGTTTAACGCTAACAATGTCGCAAATCGACCAGCAGTTCATGGACATGTTGTCAAGAATAACATCTCTTGAGAGACTATCTCTTTACAAGGCCTACAACGGCCGGACGATACGGTTCCTCCCGGACGGGTTTGGGAATCTGAGAGAGCTGGAGCTGAGCTGCTTGGCTGACTTGAAGGAATGGATAGAGCTCGACTCGGCAGGCGCCTTGCCGAAGCTCAGAAAGGTAACTCTTTCTGGATGTACAAAATTGAGAAAGCTTCCTGAAGGTGTGCAAGGATTGCAACTTGAAGAAGTGAGGATTTACAATATGGAGAAACTGATCACTGAAATTAGGAACAAACAAGGGGAGAATTTTGAGAAAATAAAGGAGGTCAAGATCATAAAAACCAGGATTGGAGGCTAGTCAGCACCAACTGCTAGTTAATTAGTGTGATGATTTTTTTTTTTTTTTTTAAATCATGAGCAGAGTTTTGCATGTTGAGAAACTATTTGTTTATTTTAAGTTCCTATGTTTTTTTAACATTTACAAATCTTTTTTTGTTTGTTTTTTTTATATTTATATTTCAGTTGTAAGATTCTTGAAGTGAATGTATAACGAATTGATTTGGGATAGTTATACAAATTCTTTGATGGAATTGCAAATTATATATTTTGTACATTTTTATTAGAAAAAGTAATTAAAATCTGCTGTATTTTGTAATGTATTTCAGTATTTCCAAATACACCCCTCTGCCCCTTTGAATTAAACCCAAAGATGCATCTATCTCCCTCTCTTTTCTGGTCCCCATTAATTCCTCTTCGTTCTCCTTGGTCAGTCACCATTCGATACCACCTCCTCTCGAATAATCGCCAGTTTCCAGGCGCTGGATTACCTCCTCAGCTTGTTCCGTGCACGGATTGGTGGCGAGCCTGTGACGATCGACTGGTGGTGGCTCAAGCATGGAACAGTGAGTTCTTAATCGATCGATCAGTCTACAATTGTACGTATATTGGGAAACTTTGAAGGGTATTTTTGTCTCTACGGAAAAAAAATACTAGATATTTGAAGAGTGACTACAACATAGTGGAAATTTGGAAACTAAATAAACTTTGGAGTGGTATATATTTTAGCTGACTTAAATTAACTCGAGTGGCATTTTGACAAATTTACACTTTAGTGAGATATAACTTTGTAAATATGTTTGTTGTTTTAATTAAAAAAGATCCATAAATCTTAGTTGTACACTTGTACTCGAGTCTTTATAATATATATATATATATATATATATAGAGTGAGGCTATTGCGCTTCACAAAGCGCAGCGAGGTAGTACGCTTCGGCCCCTATCACAAAACCGTAGCTCAAATGGCCAATCCAAGTTGCTCAACACAATCTACATATTGAAATCTTGTAGATTACAAAAATATTCCATTTTTAGAGTTTTCTAACTATTTTTTTGGATTTTTGAAAATTGTATAGAAAATGCACAAAATTTTGTACATAAAATGGGTCATTTTTCAAAAATTCATAAAAATAGTTAGAAAACTCTAAAAATAAAAAATTTTGGTATGCAACTAGGTTTCAATATCAAGATTATAGTGACAACTTGGATTGGTCATTTGAGCTATGGTTTTTCGATACGGGGCCGAAGCGCACTACCTCACTGCGCTTTGTGAAGCGCAATAGCCCCACTCTATATATATATATATAATTTTGCTGCAGGAATCTTTATAATTGATTATATATATTATGTATATTTATAATATATTACATTTAATGAGTTACCCATTCAGTAGTATATACAGTAGACATTGATGGAGGCTTTTCTGGATGCTTTTCTTCAGAATATGGACAACTCGTCGTACTGGCCAGCGATCGAATAACCTACGTTTACCGGATATGCTATTTACATTTTAAATTTTGTGCCTTGAGATATCTATCAAGTTACCTCAATGTCAAGACAGATATATAGATTATTTTTGTATTTGTTGGTACATCCTAACTAACTTTTCTATATGCAAACTCTCTGCTGATCACTATCCACATTCCGGTAAAAAGAGCGAGAATTAAAGAGATGGCTCTTGATATTGCTAGTTTTGTGATAGAAAAACTTGCAAACCCCATGCTTCAGGAAGTATCTCTCCTGTACAGTGTTGCTGGCAAGGTGGCTTCAGTAAGAAGCACTCTTGAACATATCAAGGTCTTTATTGAAGCTGCAGAGAAGAAAAGGAAAGGAGATGACGCACTGAAGCTTTTGGTGGATCAGTTTAGGGAGGTTTCATTTCGCATTGAGGATGCAATCAACATATATCTCTTAGAGGTTAAGGGCGATCGCCCTACTGCTGCACATGGAGGTTGCCGCTCGCTCAGCTTCATAAGATGGTTTTACAAGATTCTCAAGAAGCCCATGGCCCTTAACAACCTTGGTGTCGAGCTGAACGACATAGAGGCTACTCTGAAGAAGATAGACGAAAACAGAGAGCGTTTCAGCTTAAATACCGATCCCGGTGGAAGTAAAGGTCGGAAGTTAGAGAATCCATCCATAAGAAGGTGCTATGAGTTTCCCGACAATGAGATTGTCGGGCTAGAGAATGAAAAGAAGGACATTCTTGAGAAGCTCCTCGATCCACAAGCACAAGATTTGCATGTCATCTCAATTGTCGGTCCTGGCGGTCTTGGCAAGACTACTCTCGCCCGAAAAGTATTCCACAGGTCTGTTGTTTTAACTTAACCTAAATCATATTAATAATTAGTATAGTTATGTTGGAGATATAGTAAATGTAAATCCTGTAGATTTCAAAAGTTCTATAATAAGTTATGAAAATGACAAATTAAATCAGATGGTTCTTTAATAAGTTAACAAATCTATAAAATACCTTGTGATCAACTTAATTCATGATCATGTTACATCATTGACTTCAATGACATATTCAAATCATCAAAATCCATCTGCATGCATCATTACTAATATCTTTTGTTTTATAAACTCTTAAATTCCTTTTGCATATATGAGACCAAATAGTCAGAAAAGAAAGATTGACGGTTCAATTGAGGAGTTTCGGGTGCACGACCTTCTACTAGAGCTAGCCATTAAAAAAGCCAACGAGACGAGGTTTCTCTCATTGTTCGCCAAACAAATCCTGGACAAATTAGCTTCAACAATGCACGTCGTGTATCACTGCAGTCATGCATCACTGCAGTCATGCACGTTTGACAGAAAGAAGGGTAAGAATTTTGAAAATGAGAGAGGAATGACAAGTAAGCATAACAAAAAACTACGTTCACTACTGGTTTTTGACGGGTTTGTGTCGGTTGTCCACAACTCTTTACCTAATAATATGTCAGGGTTTAGGCTACTAAAAATGTTGAAAGTTTATAGATCCTTTATTAGTCGCAGTACATTGGAAAAATGGTGCGAAAAACTGATCCACTTGAGACACCTAGAGTTGAGGCATTGCCAGGTTGAAAATGACAATATCCCAAAAATGCATTGGCCATTTGGAAAATCTTCTGACGTTGGATTGCACTGATACAACTATTAATAAGTTGTCCGAGTCACTGTGGAGCATCAAAGCATTGCGGCATGTGGTGATGAATTATTCCGGTCTAACAAAATTCTCACAACCATCACCATCAGCTGACTTACCAAACCTGAGAACCCTTTGTGGCATGAGATTGGAACCTGCAGCACCGAATTCAAGTCCAAATCCAAGACTTGATGGTCGGTCTTACCATATGCCCAATCTTCAAGAGTTGGTTGCTTTGTGAGATCAAACCATGGGTGGCAGCTCTGCTGAAAGAGCCAAAACAGCTTGTCACCCTTAAATTAAGCAACGTCCTGTACAACATCAGGCAGGACCTTATGTTGGATGTTCTTGATATGAGGGGCTTCCCATGGTACTAGAGTCTACAATGTTTGGAGTTGGTGAGTATGTGGCCACGACATGTTAATGAACTCCGAGCACATCTTTTGCCACCAAACCTCATTGAGCTCCATCTTTACGTTATCTTAAGCTTCATCAAACATGACCCAATGCCTGTGCTGGAGCAATTTCAATACCTTGAGAAACTGAGGATCCTTTGTGACAATTCAGCTAAAGAGCTGATATGATCCGCTGGAGGTTTTCCTCAACTACAGGAGCTCTGGCTCGCAAACTTCAAAGCGGAGGAATTTAAAATAACCCTTGGCACCATGCCTATGCTCAAGCTACTCAAATTGGTTAATTTTACAAGTATGAAGAATATTCTCGAGCTACAACATTTGAAGATACTTCGAGAGTTTTACTGGAGTGGTGCGCCATACTCTGATGTGGAAATTCAAGCAATGAAAGAGAAGGACCAGGCTAAGATCCAACACATCCCCTCAGTTGTAATCGAACCTTACCAGTATCGATAGGGACGACGCCAGGATTTGGCTACGAGGCGGACATTATAAGAATTAAGTAATTTTTTTTGATGTAAACAATTAAATTATGTAATAAACTTTGGTAATTATCTAACAATATTGTTAAGTAAGTGTAACATTTATTGATGAGGTCATTTGAGTATGATCTAAGTTTAGCAAGTTGGTCTCACCGATACCAAGGATGATCTAAGTTTAGCACTAACAACCAACACAGAGACCTAACAAGTTGGTACAAGCCAGTGTACCAAGGTCTTTAGAAGGTACCATATCAACTAAGAGGGTACAAGGATGCAGCAGCAACAACCCACACGATAACCCAACAAGTTGGTACAAGCCCGGTGTCATGCGACAAATTCAAGCACGTGACAATGCAACAATATAAGAAATCAAACTTTACCATGGCAAGCTCAGCCTAGCTAGCGAAAACGAACAAAAAAAATACAACAATCAAGAGCACAAGACTCGTGCTTGCCGAAAAAGAGGGTATCATGGAATGGAAGATGACAAGAGATGGTGGCGCAACCCCCTCAAACCTTAGAGCGGAAGAGGGCAGGATAGCCCCTCGAACATATTCTTAATAGAAACTAGTGATACGGCAAGAGAGAGGCCGACCTAGGGTTTTGTGTGAAGAGAAGAAGAGAAACCATGAATCAATCAGATGAGGAGAAATAGAGAATCGGGAAAGGGGTTAAAAAATTGGGGGAATTAGATATTTACACTAGAAGAAATCTTTTAGTACCCACTCTTTTGTGGAAGGGGAGTAGGTCCGATGCCCATCGGACCATACTTGTTCCGATGAGTGGTTTGGATCGTTGGATTTCGAATCTGATAAGAAGGTCTTCACATACGCATCATGACGTCATCAAATGAAATTCGGTATCACACAGTCAAATCCAAACCCACAAAATTAAACCCGTCTATCCACTTTACTTTCGCCTCTCTCCTCTCCAAATTCCCATTTCCTTCCTGAAAATGAAATTACCACTTTCGTCTCTTTGTCGCCCCTCTCTCAGTCCCTCTCTCAGTTACTAGCCCCTCTCTCAGTTCCTCTCTCTCCCATAGTTGATTGACGGCGCAATACTTTCATGGACGACGATTACTCCCCCTAGGAGGAGAGCTGACCATGGATTTGGTTGTAGGAGAGAGGTTAGAAAATGTGCAGTGGTCCGCTTTAACTAACGAATTTGATTATTTGTAGAGGAAGAATGTTTTGTTTTATATTTTCTTACAAAATCGTGTGAACAATGTACTCACTACTCAGTTTTAAAGATTCAATTTTTTTGTATATTTCTCTTTGATGGAACATTTTCACTTGGTACTTGAACAAATCAAATCAAGAAATCTAAATCCTAAAAGCTATGATTCAACTTCTCCTAATAACCCTCTCTTATGCAATCCCTCATCACTCATCAGTAAAAAATCTTCAACATCGAATACGTGTCTGCAATGATGCCGCTGGTAACTGTCAGATACAATCTGAGGCTTTTCTGTCGAATTCTTATCTCTGTGACTCTGTATTTTTGTTTGGTGATACTTTAAATGGTACTCTCTCAATCGATTTGGTTGTGGAGAACAGAGACAGAAGCGGGGGGAGAGCGTCACAGGCAGTATCATTTCAAATTCAAAAAGGAAAAAAAAAAAAAAAACCAATGAAGTGGGATTTGGGGGAGAAAGGGACAAGAAGATGGAACAGAAGTTGATAACGGGTTTAGTTGTTGGATTCAGATTTGATTTTTTGGATACGGGTTTAAATGGATGCTGCGGATCTGCACATCTGAAGTGAGACATGATTGATTAAATCCAACGGCAAAAAGCACTCATCGAACCGAGTCTGGTCCGATGGGCATCGGACCTACTCCTTTTCCCTCTTTTGTACCCCGTACTCGTCCCCCGCCTTCCGATCTTATATTTTACGAGGGACAGGAGTCTACAGGTCGTTACCGCGTTCTAATTAAAAGCCTTCCGCAATTGTTTTTGGAAAACGACAAAAATAAATGCACACCTTCATTCCCGCGATTTGCTGACCCTGAAGCCCTCGTTTCCTTTGATGCTTGAGTTCGAGTCATCGAGTGCAGATTGCAGACTAGCATCACCCTTTAACTCATTGGTCAATTATTTTACTTTTCATAATAAAGTTTGGATTCTGAAATATTTTATTAAGACACGTATATAGTTAGTATCCATCTATTTAAACAATGCATTTGAATTAATTATTAAATGACATGTGGCCTCTGACTCTCCATGGTTAGTATAACTGAATCCTCCCTAGTAATTCATTTTATGAATATTACATGTGTTTTGTACGAAAACCCAACATAATTAATATGGATAATACTCATTTCTATTGAAATGCATATATGATGGAAAGGCAAAATTGTTTGGCATCATTGTATAAACATTATCATGGACATTGTATGAACACATAACATAGAAAATATGAACAACACTGAATTATGAACATAAACTAAAGACCACTGAATATATGAACATGAAATTCAAGTGGTATGTACATGTTTAAATACTACTATGAACACCTCTTGCACCAAGCCTGAACACCCTACGCAGTAGAAGGTGCAGCCATATGGGCTCCAGAGACCACTGGATCATAATTTTTAGAATATATGAACATGAAATTCAAGTGGTATGTACATGCTTAAATACAACTATGAACACCTTATTACTTCAAGTATGAACATCCTACGCAGCAGAAGATACAACCATAATGGGACTCAGAAGGTGTAGCCGTTATGTCCATGTGAAAAACGTGCTTAAATTAATTTCAGCACGTGCTCAAATTGACAGTTATATCTGTGGTCCCCACATGTAGTTACGGAAATGGATAAGGTTAGGGCCCGTGATGTTCTATAGAACGCGAATGCCCACCCGTCCTAATTTCGCACTGTTCATACTTGTTGATAAAAGATGTTCATACGAACTATTTTTGGGTATTCATAGTTTGTGCATACGCGTTGTTAGTCTGGGGTACAATTTTGGGGGATTTTTATTACCAAAAGTTCACTTTAAAAATTTGCCAACTCTAATAATATATCTAAATTGTAAAATTGGCACTCCATCCTACTTTTAGTATATGTATTTGACAATAGAAATTATGAAAAATCTGTTCTTTTGAGCATGTATTTCGGTATTTCCAAAAATACCCTTAAATATCGGTTCCAGCAGCTAAGTCAAATACCGGAGACTAATCCATCTTCAGCCGAACATGACCATTTTAAGAAGACTATTCCGATACAATAATATCTGTTTGGCACTTGGAATAGTAGTTGGCTAGCTATTTTTTTACAATTTTAGGTTGCCAAATAGACCCTAATAAAATAGTTGTTAATTTATAATAAAGAAAATATTAAAGTCCCCATATTTATTGAATTCCAAGATAGGGGTATGCTAACTGTCCCCCAAGAAAAATCCCCCTTAAATGTCTCCCATCAGTACACCATCTTGTACATAACCCCAATATAACAGATATGAACACCCGTCAATACATTATATGAACACTTAAGTTAGGTCGGACGGTTATTCACCAGAACATGGAATCTCGTGGAATCTTGGACGACCCATGCAGAATCTTCGATGTGTAGGTATGAACACCAATTATGTCAACTATTAACACCTTATGTGGGAGGTATGAACACCCCAACAGATAAGTATGAACACCAGATTTGCGCAGACAGTTATTTATCATAACGCTATGATCCAACAAATTTGAATATTTAAGTGGTGGGATCCGACTTTTAGTTACAAAATAAGTATGTAATTAGTGTGAATCTGAATCTTAATATAGAATCTTAATATAATCTTAATACAATCTTGATGGGGGATATTTAAGGGGGACAAAAGAAGGGGGACAAGAAGATATTCTCTTATTTTTGAGTTGTCTCCTCGCATTGAAATCAGCAGCGATCCAAATCGAAATCGCAGGGCATGAAGATCTGCTATCAATGGATCAGATTATTTAACCTCCCATAAAAAAAAAAAATATACATATGTCGGATCAGAATCTCAAAACTCTGAGATCCTATTTGGATCGCAACATATACAGACTCTCTCTCCTCTCCCCATTTCCCATCTCAGAATTAATAGGTCAGATTGCATCTAAATTAAAGAAGAAATAAAAAAAAGTAGAATTCTTTTATGATTCTAAAAAATCATGGACCGTTGATTTTTCTAAACGTACCGGATGATCATTTATGGTACAAGCAAAGAGAAACGCCTTCTTTCTTGGAGAGACTGGACTCAGGGGACTGGATCACTGGACTGAGATTGTCGACTGGAGACTTGAGAGTGACCGAACCGGACGAGAGGAGGAAAGAAGAGCTCATCCCCTGACTTACTGCATTGTGCAGTTCACAAAGAATCGGCTGACGTTGCGAATCTCAAGACAATCCGACGGCTGACGTTGCGAACTGCATAATGCAGTACAGCAGCGGACATGAATTCGTTCAGAGAAACAGAAAGAAAGCGAGAAGGAAGAGGAAGAGGACGAGGAGGAGATGAGCGGAGGAGGAGGAGAAGGGACGGCGACGATGAAGTACGTCCTGATCACCGGCGGGGTGGTCAGCGGCCTCGGCAAGGGCGTCACCGCCAGCAGCATCGGCGTCGTGCTCCAGTCCTGCGGCCTCCGCGTCACCTCCATCAAGATTGGTATATATCCTCTCTCCCTCCCTCCCTCCCTCAATCGGTTCACTTGCATTGTCTGATCTTGCGCCTCTCTTCTGTTCTTACGCGCTCTCTTCAGATCCCTACCTCAACACCGACGCCGGCACAATGTCGCCCTTCGAGCACGGCGAGGTCTTTGTGCTCGATGACGGTGGCGAGGTAGTCTTCTATTCTAATAATTCCGATTCTCATGCTTTAATTTAATTTATCCATAATAACCAGATGATCCAAATGGCATCAGTTCCTCTTTTTGAGGAGGATGTAGTACTAGTACAGTGTCAATTGTTGTGGAACTGTTTCGTTAGTGGTTTTAGTGGCCGCATGAAGATTTGGGATCTGCATTTGCCTATTAGATAACTCACATGACTTTGGAGAAATCTCTCATGGTTTATGTTTGGCAATAGGTTGATCTGGATCTAGGAAACTACGAGCGGTTCCTTGATGTGACGCTGACAAGAGACAACAATATTACCACCGGAAAGATTTACCAGGCAAGATTTTACATTTGTTGCAGATTGCATGAGTCTTCGTACATCCTTCCGTATAAAAATATCAACAAGCTTTTGCATGTTACACATGCAAATAACTATCTTAGTTGTTTGAGGTGTTGTTACACTATTGTCAATATGATCCGCTGATGGTAGGTTCCTCTCATAAAAACAATGCAATGCGGGGTATAAATGAGAGTTTTGGCATACTCATGATGAGTTGTTAACCTCGGTAGTGCTGAGCTTGATATAAGAACAATCAGATATATGTTTTAGTGCCGCGACAGCAAAAAAGATGGTGTTATGTAAAAAAAATTGTAAAATGTTCGGAGATAAGAAAAATAAGTTTTTGTTGTAGCTTTATCATGCTGATAATCCTTTTTGATAATTTGTTCTTGTTTATTCTTTCTTCAGTCTGTAATAGAAAAGGAGAGAAGGGGCGACTATCTTGGAAAGACTGTTCAGGTATAACTAAATTTTAAAGGTTACTATCCATAAAGTTTTCACTCTATGTTGCTATTTCATGGTTAATTATTTCTCTCAAAGGTATTAAATGTGGGTATTATTATTATTATAACTGTTGTTATTGATCTTTCAATATGAGAAACATATTACCTTATTTGTTTAAAGTGAAAGCTAATTGGGCATATTGCTTGGCCTTAAAATAAGCTTTTAAGGTAATTTTGAAGTTATAGTTAAGACCTATTTTTGCTAAGCAAGTTTATTTGCAAAATTAAGAACTATATCTGTAGAGGTTGATTTTGTGCTTAAACAAGTCTTGGTCTTAATTGAGCAGCTGTGGGAACAAGTTCTTCTCGCAGCTGCTTCTAGTTTTGAACCTATTTTGGAAACAGTTAACTATTGTTTGTTTTAGGTGGTTCCACATATAACTGATGCAATAAGGAATTGGATCGAGTCAGTTTCATCAATACCAGTTGACGGAAAAGCAGGCCCTGCTGATGTGTGTGTGATAGAGCTGGGTGGAACTGTGGGTATGGGTTCTCTATAGACCTAATAGAGTATTTGGCATGTTATGAAGCATTTCAGACATCATTGATGTTCAATGGACATAATGCAGTTAGATATTAATGTTTCTTCTTTTTGATAAATTCAGGTGATATTGAATCAATGCCATTTATTGAAGCTTTGCGGCAACTCTCCTTTTCTGTTGGTAAATTTTAAGATTTATCAATTCCATTGAGGAATCCTTTTACAAGCCTTTATAAGTAATATCACTCAGTAATCACTTCATGCTCTTGCATTTGCTACAAATGGAAATTGTTGTTTCCTCCCAGAAAGCTTTTGGTAATGTATGTCATTGTAGTATGAAGGATTTGTACGTAAATTGGTTCTTTTAATTGTTTATAATTTTTTTTTTACAGGCAAAGAGAATTTCTGCTTAATACATGTTAGCCTAGTACCAGTTATTGGTGCTGTTGGCGAGCAAGTAATTTTTTCTGGTTATTTCCTTGAAATACTTCACTTCTTTTTTGAAAATCTAGTATTTGAAATGGTTTGATCAGTATATAAGAGCAAAGGCACAACTACATGCTTTTCATGATGTTCGTATAGATCTGATTTCTATTCCAATGATATGCTAAAAAAAAAAATAAAGGTATGGTATGGTAATACGGCCTACTGGTATGGTAACAAAAATTTATGCCACATCCTCCAAATGTGTTTGCTTGCCTTTGAGATGAATTATATCTGTTGTTATTGTATTTGTAGAAAACAAAGCCAACGCAACATAGTGTGCGGGAATTGAGATCACTAGGTTTGACTCCTGATCTATTAGCTTGTAGGTCTGCAGAGGTATGGCATTCTTTCTTTTCTATAATTGTTTACTTTCATATTCTAGGTATGTTTCTAAAGGTATACTTATCACTGAGAAAGAAATAGGATGACAAGAATGAAACAGAGGAGAATTAGAAAAGGTTGTGTGATAAGCTAGTCATAACTTTTATTTCTGCTGTTTTATTTAAAGTACTTAATTAGTCATGACCATTATATGCTTGCTTTTTTTGCTGGTGTGTTTCATCTCAGCCACTGATGGACAGTGTAAAGGTCAAGCTGTCAGAGTTTTGTCATGTTCCAGTAAGTTGTTCATTCTCAAAAAAAAAAAAAAATCATAATAATTTAACGAATTGCAAATGGCCTAGTAGCTTAAGTGGTAGCTAACTATAATGACTTCTAAGAGGTCATGGGTTCAATCCTCCATGAGCACAAATTTCTCCTAAAAAGAAATGGGAGATGGTGGAAAATATCCACTTAAATCTAAAAAATAATTTAATGAATTACTTCTTATTAACATATTTTGATTTATAGGTTGCTAACATTCTGAATATTCATGACGTGCCAAATATATGGCACGTGCCTCTTCATCTTCGAGTAAGCATGATATCTTTTGGAAAAGTTTCATAAAAAGCTGCTAAACCTAAGAAATACTGTGTATCTGTCAAAACTATATATATCATGAATACCGCTGCTAACTGTTCAAGCATCAGTGTAACCTAAAACCTATATCTGTCGGGTGTTAATTTACTTCCATCACTGGTATTTGCTAAATGGCTAAATGGCTCCTGTAATATTGTAATTCATATGAGGAAATAGTATTCATGATATTCTTTTAAGTTCAAGTTTTGACTGCATTTTGGTAAACTTGCCTTATTGGAAGCTCTAGAGTAGTTTGGTGGGTTTTAAGGGTATTCTCAAAGTATTTCTTCCCTTGCAGGGGCCTCTAATATGGTTTACCTGTATTTTTGAAGTTGCCTGGTGACATTCGCTTAATTTAATGTTTTCTTCAATAAAACTGCATAACTGATTATTTCTGCTTCTTTTTTCTTAGAAACAAGATGCACATGAAGCTATAATCAAACAACTGGATCTAGTCAGGCAAGTTATACAATAATAATCTACATTTCTTTGGATATTTTATAGGTGTGATACTAAACTTGTTTAACATTAAACAGAAATATCAAATGTGGGCATATATTAAATTAATAATTCCAAGTTACATGTAAGCTTGTTCAGCAAACACTTGTGTATAAAGAGAACAGTAGATATGTTTTGCCTCATTGTTTTTTCTTCATATTTCCACAGTAAGGCAAGACCACCGGAGCTAAAAGCATGGACTGAAATGGCAGAGAATTACGACAATTTCACAAATTGTGTTAGTATTTTCTCTGTTGCCATTGTTTATAATCTAACTTAAATATCATAATTATTGGAACACTAAACACTAAATTTAATCTGTATATCTTTCAGGTCAAAATTGCCCTTGTTGGAAAATATACCGGCTTGACTGATTCTTATCTGTCTGTTGTCAAGGTAGTAACTAGGAAACAATTCAGAATTTGTTTACATTTATAAATTTGATCATATATGTGGTTCTATTGCCTGTTTACCTTGCCTAATTGATATGAAATCATTTATTGTTTTTTTTAAAACAGGCTCTTTTACATGCATGTTCGGCACTTTCCTATAGGCCATTGATTGAATGGATTGAAGCTTCAGATCTTGAGGATCAGTGTGCAAAAGAAGTATTTTTATCTATCTCTATCTAATTACTGGTTACTTATTCTGATATTTTTAGCCAACGATTTTGATTTATCCAATGGGAAAAGGAGATTTATCACACGCATGAAATAAAGTTATTGATGATTGTTGTTGCAATAATCACAACAGTAGTACCATAAACTTTTGGAATGTTAAAGACAGTTGATATGATTGGCTTTATCGTCCTTTTAGGCACCGGAAACGCATGCAGCTGCATGGGAAACTCTCAAGGTAAAGAACATAGGAATTTGCTTTTGCATTGGTAAATCTCATCTTGCACTCCACTGAAATCATGTGATGTATTGCCAGGGTTGTTCATGCATATTAATACCTGGTGGATTCGGCGACCGAGGTGTATCAGGAATGATTTTGGCAGCAAAACATGCAAGAGAGAACAATGTTCCTTATCTTGGTATTTGCTTGGGAATGCAAATATCTGTTATTGAAATAGCCAGATCAGTATGTGTTACAAACCTTAATTTCAGTAAATAGTTTGCTTGAATATTTTAAACGGCATTATTTGATCTCTGCTATCCTCCTCTCTTTAATTAGGTATTGGTAATGGAAGAAGCAGACAGTGAAGAATTCAATCGAGAATCATCATGTCGTGTTATAATGTACATGCCTGAGGTATGCTCTTCTTGCTTTTGATTGCTTCATGGACTTCAGTTATTTAAATATGAAAGTGAAACAATACAGTACTAACAAATTTTAAAAATAAGTTGTGCTGGACTTGTGGTTATAAATAAGAAATGAGTAATCTCAATATTTTAGGTAGTCTCCAGCTAGTTTCTATTATTTATTCATCTACATTCTGCATTTTTTTGGCTTCTATAAAATGTAAAAGAAAATTGAAGAAATAAGCAAAAGAAACTATTATAGTTCATTGTAATTCTGATTGGAAATAATTTGACAAAAGGTTTCAAAGACACACATGGGAAATACAATGCGACTTGGATGTAGAAGAACCTTGTTTCGCCGACCCGGTTCTCTCACTTCAAAGCTGTATGTAATTACATCTTGCTCTTATTATTTATGCTGTGCCATTTGCTTCTATTTTATGTACTTTGAATTTTCTATTATTATAATTTCACTTTTGCAGGTATGGAAATCCTGAGTACGTGGATGAGCGTCACCGTCACAGATATGAGGTTTAAATCACAATTGAAATTACTATTTGTATCAAGATACGAAATCCCAAGTATTTGGTTCGCCATTGTTTATAATTTGTTTACTGGTTCTTGAATTGAGTAATTTTTAGGTAAATCCTGAATTTGTTGCTGAGTTGGAAAAGTCAGGCCTACAATTCGTTGGATGTGATGATAGTCAAAATAGAATGGAGGTAATGGTTATTAAAATGCAATTTTAGTCTTTCTTATAATTGTCAACATTTTTTATTGATTACATGGTCAATTAGAATAACACAATGTCTTCTATGTGTTGTAGTCGGAAAGACCAGAACGCCATCTTGTAACTAAAGAAAATTTAATTTTTATCCTCTAAGCCTAGTTTCAGCTTAGTTTACCCAGTTTGAGCTTACGATATCCAGAAGAAAAGGGTCATATCAATATGGTTGGACTGATACTGAACATGACTGGTACAGTTTTCTTATTTTGTATTTTTTCTTACCAGATTATAGAGCTGCCTGGCCACCTTTACTATGTTGGAGTTCAGTTCCATCCGGAGTTCAAATCAAGGCCTAGAAAGCCTTCTGCTTTGTTTCTAGGTAACATTTTGCATGAACTATATTTGCTGTGTGATTTTTCTATTGTTTGGTACCAACCTATACCCATCCCTTGCAACCATGCCAAATTTTATTATGATGAAGTCAATCAAATGAGGCACTGACCTCAGCATAATAAAAAACCTCTATTTTTGTTAATATCAATATTAATGGGAATTGTTCCAATTTGTTCTTTCACTATCTGCACACGGGAAACATAGAATATTGGAATTGATTTAATTTAACATCCTAATTGTCTATTATGATGCTTTTATAGTATCCAATAGATGGATAAAACATATTTTGTTTTTTTATCAAGACTCTTTAAGTTTTTTTTCTTAGGTCTTATACTGGCAGCTACGGGTCAACTTGATAATTACATCAGTCATGGTGGAAATATAAGTAGGTCTGTCAATTTTTATTCATGATTTTGTTAAAATAAAATCACACGTTATATTTTACATGGAAAATTTCATTTTATTCTTGTCTGAAAGTTGTGCTTGGTCATTTAATCTTGATATTAGAAAATTAAAAAGTAATATTGCACTTTTGACTTTTGCGCACTTTTCTTTTATATATGTATTTATTAGCTATTTTAATTGCCATGATTATTCGTGTTGAACTCCGTGAGAATTGTTTTGCATATTGTGCCAACTTTCGATTGATTCTCTTCTACATTAAAAACAGAGATGGATTCAACAAAGGTCACTTGTATGGCTCTCAAATTGCACACTACTAGAAACACTGTCAAATTTTATAACTCTGAATATTAAATAATATAATTTAAAATTTTCTGGAAATGATACATTTGTATTGATTTTTTATGTTATTATATAATTATTATATTATCGTCACATATGCAGGTGGATATCCTCCAGATCTATATCCTAATTTCAGTTGAGAGATTTTTAGATCCTGCTTGCACAGCCTCTTACCATAGGAAGAAATTTTGCATGTATAGTAAGTTGTTTTGCAAACAAGCTTACAGGATTTGTTTGGGTGAAGATTATGATGCCTTGACCCCTTAACCCCTTATTTTGGAGTGCTTCGAACCTGGTTCACTTAATTTGGGTTGCTATATGTTTGATGTGTGCTGTCTGGAAAAGAAAAAGAAGATGCCCTGTCCACTTTAATAATTTCTGTTGCTTGATACTTGTATAATTTGAGTTGCTTAATTTTTGTTGGATGTGTGCTGTGTGAAAGAAATAGAAGATGCTTTTAGTTTGCTGAAAACCTGTTATACTTGTCAGAGTGCAAAGCATAGGATGCAATGTGCAGTTGGAGCATTGCTGGTAAGCAGGTTAGCATCTCTTCACCTGTAAAAAAGTGTTGTGACAATGACAGTAGCAATAGCAACAACAATTTGGGTTGCTATATGCTTGATGTGTGCTATCTGGAAAAGAAAGAGAAGATGCATTGCCCGATTTGATAATCTCGGTTGCTTTACACTTGGTTAACATAATTTGAGTTGCTTTTTGTTGGATGTGTGCTTTGTGAAAGAAATGAAGATGCTTTTAGGAGGTTGCTTAAAACCTGTTATACTTGTCAGAGTGCAAAAGCACAAGATGCAGTGTGAGAGTTGCCGGTAAGCTGGTTAGCATCCCTTCACAAGTGTAACAAAGTGTTATGACAACGATGACAGCAATAACAACAATCTTCGGCCCAAACAATTTGGATAGGCTAAAAGATGAAACCCATCCAGGGTAAAAAAAACGGAAACATGTTTCCATCCGTGGAATTTTTATCATAGACATAAAGTGTCATATAGTGGGTTTTACCTTTCACACTTTTGTGTCTATGATGGAAATTTCACGGATGGATGGTAAGTGTTACCCTAAAAAAAAAAAAAAAAAAAACCAAGGTTATGCATGAGAATGCAAATTTTTTTATTAATCGAAATTGAAAAAAAAAAAATTTCGGAAAAGAGTAAGATGACACCTGTTTTTACACCACTAGATAGAACCGAAGGGTTCCTTCGGTATGGGCTTTTTTTTTTCGTCTGCCCAAAATGGGTTCCTTTGTTTTGCAATCGGCCACAATTTCAAAATGGGGTGAGTGGAAAAAAAAATTTCAAAATGGGTTTGCACCCGAAATTTTTTTCAAAATGGGTTTTAAGCATTAGCATTTCGATCTCAAATGTTAACGTTAGTATAATAGTCTAACTCTATATCATATTATAACTATGATTAACCACATAAGTACTGAAATATAGTAAATAAAAGGGTGCAAACCCATTTTGAAAAATATTTTGGGTACAAACCCATTTTGAAAATTTTTTTGGGTGCAAACCCATTTTGAAACTGTGGGGTTGATGATTTATTTGGGTGGACGAAAAAAAAAAGGCCATACCGTAGGAACCCTTCGGTTTTATCTAGTGGTGTAAAAACGGGTGTCATCTTACTTTTTTCCGAAATTTTTTTTTTTTCAGTTTCGATTAATAAAAAAATTTGATGAATGGAAATCAACGAGAGAGATTGTACAGAAATTCGTTTGTTAGAAGAGAAGAGGAGAGAAGAAAAAAGGGGATTGTTGTTGTTAGGGGGAAAAGAGAGGGGGACGGATAGCGTTTAGGGCGTTCACCGGAGACTGAGAGGGGTAAAGATTAGAGACAGCGGCGGGCGATGGATGGATGGAAAGTGGAAACGGAAGGGGATGGATAGGGGGAGGGATATCAAATAGGCGGAGGGAGGGGGGATGGGTTGGGTGCGCCTGGAGCACGCACTGGGAGTTCTGGAATGGGAAGGTTCGGGTGTTTCGTAGGTCGGTGAGAGTTGATTTCATACTAGTGCAGTGATCGCGCTTTGCACGAGAAAGTACAGTGTTTGGTTCTCAAATTGACGTGCTCTTGTCTCTTGAATTGACATTGATAATTTGATATATATTAATGGCACATCCGTTCTTCGGCTTTAACAATATGCTTTACCGAATTAAAATAAAACTTGGCATGCAGTCTTGAAAACACTAAATTCATAAGGTAAACATGTAAGTTGTTGTAAAGGAATGTTGCGGACATCATTTTGGGAAGAAATAGTTTGGAAAAAAAATATAATAATGAATACATCTAACAAAAGATCATTGACGGGATGTCATTTCATGATATTTTCATATGAGGAATGCATTGACAATAGTTATTTTAACAATCTTGACAATGATATTTTTAAAAAATTTATAAAAAAAAATCTTAGAAATAGCAAAATTTACGAAAGTATTACTTAACTTGTAGATTGATTATGTTTCTGATTATGTTCAATTCAAACGATATTTAATAGCTCTTTAAAGATCTGTTAAATTACAACTGTTAAAAAGTGTATAAAATTTTGATAAGGCATCAAACGATATTCAAATTAATTGAAACTTGAAACATCATCGATCTATAAATAAGTAATGCATCCATAAAAAAATTTTATTTTTAAGATTTTTTATGATTTTTTACTATGTTACCCGGATTCGGCCCCTACCCAGAAAAATCCGCACCGGGTGCGTATCGGGTGCGGGTGCGTACCGGGTGCGCCACGTGGCGAACTGGATTATTTCAATGAGTTTGACCAGCCGATTCGGTCAGGGTGCGTTTTGGGTGCGGTGTGGGTGCGTTTTGGGTGCAGCGTGGGTGTGTTTTGGTAGCAAAATACCTTCTAAAATTGCTTGAAGGGGGATTCGAACCCAGCTCTCCTCCTTTTCCACAACACAACACTACCACTAGGCCAAAGGCCCCTTCGTGGTAATATTTGTTTTCAACTAAATATATTACCGATCAATATAAATTTATTATTTATATAATTTCTCTTATTATATTTATTATTTTTTATTAAATAAATATTATATATAGCCGCACCCGTATCGGATTTTTTTGAGAATTTCCGTATCGCCGCACCCGCACCGCACCGGATATGATACCCGCACCCGCACTCAGGTAACATAGATTTTTTATAATTTTTTGAAAAGCCTCATTGTCAAGATTATCAATAGATACTTTACTTTTCATATATAATTGTAAGATGTTCAAAAGTAAGAAAATAGGGAAAGCAAATAAAAAAGGGGAGGGGCAATTACAACTATTGACTCTTGAAAATCTCTATATACAACCTAAGGATCAGCAAAATCAAAAGCAGTAGCTAGGTACTGTATACAAAATTTTTTGACGATAGCAATCACACTATATAGTATATATGAGTTGGTAGTGTACGAAAGTAGTAATATACATGGTAAGACATTGAAAGACTGTAGTCGGTGAGCTTAATTGCTTCATTGTCATTCTCTAGCTGACTTCTTTTACCCTTTTCCTGCAAGGAACTAACTAAAGAATAAATTTCAATTTCAAAAGTATGAAAAAGGGAGGGACACTGTAATTCTGTAATCTATTGAACAACAGGTTATTTGTATGGAACCATACATGTTTCTTCGGCCTAATTGTACTGGAGATAATGCATTGAAACGTAAGTAAGAGACAATAATTGACCAGATAAGTGACTGACAGGTTAAGAAGATTGAAGCACAAAACCTTACCAGAGGAGAGGCAAAACCTTTTTTTATTGGACCTCAACAGTTCTATAGTATACATCAAGAGTTCTAAAAACTTTTTTTCTCATATAATTTCTATGCTAAAAATGGCTCAAAATAAATCTGATAGATGTTTTGACATGACACTGAAATAAAACTGAGACCATGTACTGAGAATTTACCGAGCTCTCATATACAGCCTATGCACCTCCAATAATATCGTACATATGATGATCATTATCTCCTACATATTAAAAAGTACCTCAAGCGAATCAATTATCTCCTACATATGATGATCATTAGAAATTAGTTACAGAAGACGGACAAAATCTGGTAACAATAGAGACTTGATTATCTCAGTATTAGTTAGGATGAATCTTTCAGAGGGAAAAGATTTGTTTCAAAGTTCCTCAACCCTTATTTTTGACTTGCATACACCAAGGCTGCATCAAGGATGTGCCATCTTTTTGCCATACCTACAAGCAGTAACTGCCCAGGTAAAAGTCTAAAAGAGGAACTCGTAAGTCAAAAAGTCATTGAGCCAGCAGTCTAGATGCTTGGGAATGAAATTGAAGGCTCAGATTAAACCCACACATGATCCAACGGTACAGAAGCAAATTTCACACTGTTCTTTTTACAATTGTACTGAAATAGTAATTAGAATTAATATTTTATCAATATTTTTACAATAGCATGTAAAAACATCAATTACAATTGTACTAAAACAATAAAAATTAATTAAAGCTTTAAGACAATAATGTTACATTTCCTAATGAACATATTCTAACTGCAAGGATGCCTAAAATCAATGTAAATCGCTATTCAAGTAAATGAACAATAAACAACCTTGAAAATGAACAATAAACAACCTTGAGAGTTTGACAACCTTGAGAGTTTGACAATTCGAGACATACCTTCTCTATTGGGACCATGCATTCAGCTGGTACCTTCTCATCGAAGATCCCAGTTTATTTTACACATATACAGAAAATCTAGTATTGAGCTGGTACCTTCTCTATTAATTTACACATATACAGAAAATCTATTTTTTTTTTTTCACATTTGCACCATAAATTTAGTTCCTCAACGGTATTGTTTGTAGGAAGCGATCTCTTTCCAACAATAAAAACTCAAATACAATTAGTGATAAACTTAGTGACATATCTAACATAATCACTTTATTCTGGAATATACGCAATAAATTGTGAAAGAGAGATGACAGTTGGCCTAATACTCTTTTCAAGTGCATCTGGTTGAAGACATAAAGAAAAAATGTATATAGACCTAGATAAAAAAAATAGCTACCATTTAATTTGCCCTCATTGTTAGTCTTTGAAGGTTTCAAAAGTGGCACAAATTTCTTTTAGCATGGTTTTATTCTGATCATAGGTCATGAACAAACTTGGCATCCAAAGCCAGCTTCTAAAATATATAGAGAAACACCAGTAACAAAATAGAAGAAATAAGATTAAACTTTTCAGTAAGAAATTATATATCTAATATGAAGAAATTTACTAACTTCAATAAAATTGCATCAAGCTAAATTTAACTATGACGGCCGAATCATGTTGCATGGCAAACTCCCTTTTGAAATAACTTAAGCAGCTCCCATAATCAAGCTATAAATTTGCTACGCCACTCCAAAATAGAAATTGCACAAAAAATACTGAAGGCACATGATAACAGACTCCAAGCTTTTTTTAGAAAATATTGATACCCTTTTAATGCTAAAAAACTCGATACACCAACAACCCGAAAATCAACTGCACGATAACTCAATAGAACAACATAATCTTGCTATAGTGATATATATATCACACTTTAACCGTACTATGCGGTCCGTATCATCATTTTCGTTCATGTCACTTGTTAACTCTAGGGTCCGTTTCGAGGTTAGTCGAAACGCAGTTTCGCCTTACGGGTACTTTCGGATACAAATCAACCCAAATTGTGCAAGCAATCAGATCTGGTCAAATGATACTACATTAACCAACTAGGTCTGGCCACAACCTATAGGTTTACCAATTGAACAAACAAATCACAAACACGTTATAATGAAAATCTCAAGTGATTATGAAAACAACATAAGTCTACACATTCAACTAATCCATCAACACAATCGTCATCATTCAAACCCTAAGAACAGATAGATCTACTCACTCATGACACAAGAAAACAAAGAAAACAAAGAACTGAAAGAAATCATGATGCAAAAGAACCGAAGAAGGATTCGAGGCGACACGATCTTCACTCCCGCGCGAGAATTCTCTCAAATCCGCTTCGAAGAATGATGAACGGCCTTCTCTCCTCTTTCCTCTGCCTCTGGTTGTGAATATGCAATGAAAGGGAGTGAGAAGATGAGTGAAAAGATGTTTGGAACCGTCCCAATGACCGCCATATATAGGCAGAGCGCCAGAAAATAGAAAACTGTAGTGCAGTAACCTCCCTGCGGACCGCAGGCACGGGCCTGCGAACCGCAGGAAGAAGGAAATGGCGGTTTTTCTGCTCCACAGGAAGTTTTCAGCGCCGAGCGGAAGGTCAAACGTGCTGTAACCTCCATCTGCTGGACGCGGGAGGGATCCTGCTGACCGCAGGAGGGTCCTGCGGACTGCAGGAGGGGTCCTGCGGACCGCAGGAAGTTCATTCCTGTTTCGACTTGTTGTCTATGGCTCCGAATCGCGTCCAATTGGCTCCAAAAGCCCGATTGACCTGAAATTTGGACAAAAGTAAAGAAGTAACTGGAATCTAGACATCTTACTACTTAAATGCAATTAAACTTAGGAATTTTAGGCCAAAATACTAGTGCAAGTCTGGTAAAATATATATATGAATGCATGACATCATAGTACAATAGCCCTCTTTTCAAAAATCCAAAAATATAGATAGAAAACTCTAAAAATGGAAAAATTAAGTAATTTACAAGGTTTCAATATGTAGATTGTGTTGAGCAACTTGAATTGACCATTTGAGCTACAATTTTGAGATAACGGGCCGAAACACACTACCTCCCTGCGCTTTGCAAAGCACAATAGCCTATATAAATATAGGTCCTGAACAATGTGGTCATTTACATGTGCAGGTGCTTGGTTATAGTCACTAGGACATGACGGTTCAATTCGGGAGTTTTGGGTGCACGATCTTCTACGGGATCTGGCCATTAAAGATGTCGAGGAGAAGAAGTTTATGTCAGTGTTCACCAAAGAAATGCCAGACCAAAATAGCCTCAGCAATGCAAGTCGTGCCTCACTGCAAATAGGCAGTAATAGTTTGAAAGAAAGGAACAACAATAATTCTGATGAAGAGAGAAAAGTGAAGAGAAAGTATAACAAAACACTACGTTCTGTAGCACTTTTTGGCGAGCTAGATAGTTGGTCTACTCCTATTGATGTGGCCAAGGTTTTACCTGATGATTTAATGTTAGCTAGGTTTAGGCTGCTGAAGGTGTTGAAAGTGTATAAGTGCTCTATTAGCCCCAGTACATTGGAAATATGGTGTGAAAAACTGATCCACTTGAGACACCTAGAGTTGAGGTACTGTGAAGTTGAAAATAAGGAGATCCCTAAAGCATTGGCTATTTGGTCAATCTCCTTACGTTCGACTAGGGATGGCAATGGGCCATACCCACGGGTAATTTGCTGGTCCCATACCCGGCCCGCCTGTCAGACAGCAAGGCCTGACCTGCCTGGCCCGACAGAGTCAGGCCCATAATTTCATACCCGACCTGCCTGCGGGCATTCCCTCGAAGCCCGCGCTTGCCTGGCCTTACCCGTCATGTGATACCAAGAAGGTTGCAGAGTGAAGAACCCAGTGGCCGTGCGTGGCTGAGGCGCGGCTGAGAGGCAGGGGCACAGCTGAGGCGTGGGGCGCGGGGCACGGCCGAGGCGAGGGTCGCGGCCTAGGCTGGATTTAAGGCGGGATTTAAGAGTTGTGTTCTGAACAGAAGGAGATGGGGAGGGAGATGAGAGAGGGAGAAAGGGAGAGGGATCTCTGTTAAGTTCTGAATGGGAGAGGGATATTAGGATTATTAGAAAAATGAAGGGATGGGATTAATTTCACATAGATCCAATGGTGTACACCCAACAGGTTGCCCCCAGGCCACAGATCAAGGCCCATACCTGCCCTGGCCTGAATTTCGGTCCGGCCTGACCTGGCCTGGCCCGTTCCCATATCAGGCCTGTCCGGGTAAGGCTTTGGGATGTGTGGGTATGAGCAGGCCAACGGGCCAACGGGTATAATTGCCATCCCTACGTTCGACTGCAGTTATACAAATATTAAGGAGTTGCCAGAGTCACTGTGGAGCATTAAAACATTGAGGCACGTTGTGATGCGTGGTACCTTGGGCTATGGCGGTATCACACAAGTCCCACTACCAATATCAGTTGTGATGCGTGGCACCTGCAACTGCAAACCTGAGAACCCTTGGTTTTGTGGAATTACAACCAGCTCCAAGTTCAAGTCCGCATCCAGGACTAGATCAAGAGCGGTCTTACAAATATTTCTGCAATCTCCGTGAGTTGGAAATTTATTATGCTAATTTTCCGTGGATGGCAACTCTGCTGAAAGAGCCAAAACAACTCGTCTCGCTTTATTTGGTGGGTCCTGACCTATGCCTTCCGTTTGATATGAGGGTCTTCCCATGGTATGAGAGTTTACTATATTTTGTACTTGCAACCTTATTGGCCCCAGCTTGTTCAACTCCAAGCACATCTTTTCCCACCAAACCTCATCAGCCTCAGATTTTATGCCAAATTAAAAAACGACCCAATGCCTGAGTTGGGGCACTTACAATACTTTGAGAAACTCTTCATTGATACTATAGCGTCTCAAGTTGAACTGAGGTCGATGCCATTTTTTGCTGGAGGTTTCCCTCAGTTGCTGGAGCTCAAGCTTTCCGATTTTCAAGTGGAGGAATTTCGGCATAGCCCCTGAGACTATGCCCATGCTTAAGATACTCAAATTGTATGGTTTTAGAAGAATGAAGAGTATTCCTGAGCTGCAGCATCTGAAGATGCTTTGGGAGTTTTACTGCACAACCACATACTCTGATGAGGAAATTCAAGCAATGAAAGAGAAGGACCATGCTAAGCTCCAACACATTCCCTCAGTTATAATCAAACATATATGAGAGGTATTCTGATAATATCTAGTGTCATCAATATTTGTGTCTACAATTATAACAACTTGAGATATATATGAGTTACAAAATTTGTACGTTTATGGATATGGATATGTAGATAGTTAGAGTGAAGATACTTGAAATTTCCTAATTGGTAAATAAGTGCCATTGAATAAAATCTGATTCAAAATATGTACAGTGTGCGTGGATGTGTGTGTTGGGTTCAGATATGTACTGGAACTGATATATTTTATAATTATATTTAAGTTGTTGCATCTACTTCATATTTTGTCTTAACTTTTTTTGAATAGATAAAGGCAACAAGATTAAATTAAGAGAAACCACACCTAAAAAGGTAGCTAGGGTAAAATGAGGACTCTTGGACACTTTCCCAATCGCATAGCTTTGTGTCGGCAAGTCTGATCAGAGGTCGGCTACCTGTCTTTTAGATTCTGTTGGAGGCGTCTGTGGTGAATCATTGGGTACGCCACTTAGTCTGAGCTGACAAGCTTTGAGAGGGAGACATTGATTCCCTCTTCAATTCTCATTCAATGCCTACAAAATTTGCATCCAAATTTTTTATGTACTCGATGTCAATTTAGATCAATTTTGATTTTTGAGTTTGAATATATGGTATGGATAATCGGAGGTAGTACAGGTTGTTAACACACAATGGACTGGGATGGTACAATAAAGTTCGGGATTTGAGTCGATTTCTTGGATTTGATCGAATGCATTTGAATGAACATCTTTTTTTTTAATTTATATGTATTGTGTTAATAGAGATAAATGGGGACAATTTTTATATATAAAAAATAAAAAAAATCTTATTTTTAATTTTCGAAAATAAAAGAACTTATTTTTAAAAATAGTAAATCCGGGTTCCCAGAACCCGGCCTTACTGTTGGTAGGCCGGGTCCTGGGGACCCGGCCCGAGAAAATGAGGCTGGCTCCCCCAATCCCGACCACCAAAAGTAGGCCGGTTCCCCAGGATCCGGCCTACCAAATTTTTTTTTTGATATCTTTTTCAGATAGATCTCGTTGTTAGCTTTCCATAGCCGCGAAGTTTGCTCCGATCGGAGTTTCCTATCAAAAGTTATGCCCGTTTGAAAGTTGAGTGCCCGAAATATAGGATAAGATTCAGTATAAATTCAGAACGGAATTCAGAAATATTTCCAATGAATATTATTATAAATAAATATTAAGTATCACAAATAATATTAGAAAAAAGATATAAAGAAATAATTTAAATTTATTGCATGATAATTATGGCCGTTTGATGTTGAGTACCTAAAATTTAAGATACAACTTAGTATAAAATTCAGTACGAAATTTAGTACATGACTGTCATTTATACAATAAATTTTTAATAAATCCTAGAACTTTTTGCTCATTTTATTAGAAAGTGTTGGCATAGCAAAAAGTTCTATGATTTATCAAAAATTTGTAGTGTAAATGACAGTCATGTACTAAATTTTGTACTGAATTTTATACTAAGTTGTATCTTAAATTTTGGGTACTCAATATTCAAATGGCCATAATTATCATGCAATAAATTTAAATTATTTCTTTATATCTTTTTTCTAATATTATTTGTGATACTTAATATTTATTTATAATAATATTCATTGGAAACATTTCTGAATTCCGTTTTGAATTTTATACTGAATCTTATCCTATATTTCAGGCACTCAACATTCAAATGGGCATAACTTTTGATAGGAAACTCCGATCGGAGCAAACTTCGCGGCTACGGAAAGCTAACAACGAGATCTATCTGAAAAAAATATCAAAAAAAAAAAAAATTAGTGGGGACCCGGCCTACTTTTGGTGGGCCGGGTTTGGGGGAGCCGGCCTCATTTTCTCGGGCCGGGTCACCAGGACCCGGCCTACCAACAGTAAGGCCGGGTTCTGGGAACCCGGATTTACTATTTTTGAAAATAAGTTCTTTTATTTTTGAAAATTAAAAATAAGATTTTTTTATTTTTTATATATAAAAATTGTCTGATAAATGGAGAGGTAACACAGTTTGGATTTTGATAATTGTATATTGAATTATTGATCCATTCTAAAGTGGCATATTTATAATGGAGGGTTACAAGAAAATAAAAGAAAATAATAATAATACTGAAATCAGAAAATAAATTAATAACAGAAAGTCCTACATATTTACCAATTTTATGTAATTAATGCTAGATATTCTAGTGACACCCTCCCTCAGATGATGTCAACAAAGGCTGCATTTGAAGTTTGTAGATGAGAGTGGTGATGACAAAAGCAAAGTCATGCATTTAACACGACCGAAGTCGATAGTCTTATCGGCCGGAGCCGCTAGATTTAGAACGACCCAAAGGTTGTTGATTCAGATCACGATCAAGTCGCAGGTTTTAAAACGACCATAGTCATATATAGGTTTAAGGACAACATGAAAGTTGTAGGCTAGCTCATATATATGACCATAGAGCCAATATTCAGACGACCAAGATGGTGGTTCAGGATACCGATATATAAGACATGTAGAGTAGAGGTGTGGTCCGTGTGGATGATGTCTAGGGGCTAGCTAGCCATTGTGAAAGAACTGAAGCAAATTTTTTTATTAATCCAAATTGGAAAGTTTTTTTTCGAAAAAGAGTAAGATGACACTCGTTTTTACACCACTAGATAGAATCGAAGGGTTCTTTTGGTCCCTTTCTGAAGGAACCGAAGGGTTCCTTCGGTATGGCTTTTTTTTTTTTTTTTTTTTTTTTTTTTTTTTTTTTTGCAACCGGCCAAATAACTCATCAACTTTCAAAATGGGGTGGGTGGAAAACAAATTTTCACAATGGGTTTGCACCCAAAATTTTTTTCAAAATGGGTTTGCACCTGTTTATTTACTATATTTCGGTACTATATTTCAGTACTTATGTGGTTAATCATAATTATAATATGATATAGAGTTAGACTATTATACTAACGTTAGCATTTGAGATCGAAATGCTAACGCTTAAAACCCATTTTGAAAAAAATTTCGGGTGCAAACCCATTTTGAAAATTTGTTTTCCACCCACCCATTTTGAAACGGTTTTGGCCACATTTCAAAATGGGGTGGGTGGAAAAAAAAATTTCAAAATGGGTTTGCACCAAAAATGTTTTTCAAAATGGGTTTGCACCCGTTTATTTACTATATTTAGTACTTATGTGGTTAATCATAGTTATAATATGATATAGAGTTAGACAATTATACTAATGTTAGCATTTGAGATCGAAATGCTAACGCTTAAAACCCATTTTGAAAAAAAATTTGGGTGCAAACCCATTCTGAAAATTTGTTTTCCACCCACCCCATTTTGAAAGTTGATGAGTTATTTGGCCGGTTGCAAAAAAAAAAAAAAAAAAAAAAAAAAGGTCATACCGAAGGAAGCCTTCGGTTCCTTTAGAAAGGGACCGAAGGAAGCCTTCGGTTCCTTCAGAAAGGGACCGAAGGAAGCCTTCAGTTCTATCTAGTGGTATAAAAACGGGTGTCATCTTACTCTTTTCTGAAATTTTCTTTTTGTCAATTTCGATTAATAAAAAAATTTGGAACTGAAGCAGCATGACAGATATTATGACAGAGCAACAGCAGAGAGCTGCTTCGAACAAAGCAAAGGCTAGATATTTATAACATGAGGAGGGATCAATGACACAAAATTTTGATACAAATGTTACACAAAAGAATATAAATTTATAAAAAATCTTAAAAATAGAAAATCTTTTACAAACATTTTCATTTACTTGTAGATTGATTGTGTTTCAAATTTCATTCAATTTGAGTGTCATTTGATACTCCATCAACAATCATCAAGTTTATATAGTAATTAAAACGGTCTAAAATTAATGATTCTTGATGGAGTATCAAATGATACTAACATTGAATAAATTTGAGACACAATCAATCTATAAGTAAATGAATATGTTTATAAAAGTTTTTCCTTTTTTAAAATTTTTATAAATTTATATGATTTAGTGTAATATTTGTGTCAAAATATTGTTGTGTCATTTGATCCCTCCTCATTATAACATAAATGAACATATTTACAACACACCATTGAACTAAAGGCTGTTGAAACCTTATATATGTTTTATATGAGTAAATCTACCGTGTTCTTAAGCTCACGGAGATCTTCCGTGAGCTATACACCAAAAACATGTCAAATCATATTCAACTTTTGTTTATATGACTCAATAAATTCTTTATATCAAAATCTTATAGCATGGAAACATTTTTCGTTTTTGCAAATTTTTAAGTATTTATTTCGGATTTTTAATAGCAACTAATAAAATAATCAATGTTTGATATGCAACTTTTTAAAAATATGAAATAAATACTTAAAAATCTCTAAAAATAAAAAAAATTGTTGCATTTCACATGATTTTGATATAGAAAATTTATTGAGCCATATAAATCAAAATTTGGATTTGGTTTGACATGTTTTTGATGTTAAGCTCACAAAGACTTCCGTGAGCTTAAGAACACAGTAGATTTACTCGTTTTATATTACTCAGAAATCTCTTCACACTCTTGCATTTGCTACAAATGGAAATTGTTGTTTCCTCCCAGAAAGCTTTTGGTAATGTATGTCATTGTAATATGGAGGATTCATACGTAAATTGGTTCTTTTAATTGTTTATAATTTTTTTTACAGGTAAGGAGAATTTCTGCTTAATACATGTTAGCCTAGTACCAGTTATTGGTGTTGTTGGCGAGCAAGTAATTTTTGTTGAAAATATAGACTTAATTATGATAATAATGTTATGTTTTTTGATAAAATAAGTGGAACTCATTAATCTTAGCAGCAACCAGTAGCAGTCAGAACTTTGAGACTTATTGACGAAGGGATTTGAAGGATCAAATGAAGATGGATTTGAGTAAATGACCTATAGAGTGAAAGCTCTTATAGTTTAGTTTCTGATGGTTCTAGTTTAAAGATGTTTGAAGATCCCTACAGAGAGTCAGAACTTCTTATTCACGTATTTTGAGTTATAGGTTGCTAACATTCTGGATATTCATGACGTGGCAAATATATGGCACGTGCCTCTTCTTCTTCGAGTAAGCATGATATCTTTTGGAAAAGTTTCATATGAAGCTGCTAAACCTAAGAAAGACTCTATGTATCTGTCAAAACTATATATATCATGAATACCGCTGCTAACTGCTCACGCATCAGCATAGCCTAAAACCTATATCTGTCGGGTGTTAATTTACTTTCATCACTGGTATTTGCTAAATGGCTAAATGGCTCCTGTAATATTGTAATTCATATGAGGAAATAGTATTCATGATATTCTTTTAAGTTCAAGTTTTGACTGCATTTTGGTAAGCTTGCCTTATTGGAAGCTCTAGAGTATTTTCTCTGTTGGCATTGTTTATAATCTAACTTAATTATATCATTATGATTGGAGCACTAAACACTAAATTTAATCTGTATATCTTTCAGGTCAAAATTGCCCTTGTTGGAAAATATACCGGCTTGACTGATTCTTATCTGTCTGTTGTCAAGGTAGTAACTAGGAAACAATTCAGAATTTGTTTACATTTATAAATTTGATCATATATGTGGTTCTATTGCCTGTTTACCTTGCCTAATTGATATGAAATCATTTATTGTTTTTTTTAAAACAGGCTCTTTTACATGCATGTTCGGCACTTTCCTATAGGCCATTGATTGAATGGATTGAAGCTTCAGATCTTGAGGATCAGTGTGCAAAAGAAGTATTTTTATCTATCTCTATCTAATTACTGGTTACTTATTCTGATATTTTTAGCCAATGATTTTGATTTATCCAATGGGAAAAGGAGATTTATCACAGGCATGAAATAAAATTATTGATGGTTGTTGTTGCAATAATCACAACAGTAGTACCATAAACTTTTGGAATGTTAAAGACAGTTGATATGATTGGCTTTATCGTCCTTTTAGGCACCAGAAACACATGCAGCTGCATGGGAAACTCTCAAGGTAAGAAACATAGATTTTGCTTTTGCATTGGTAAATCTCATCTTACACTCCACTGAAATCATGTGATGTATTGCCAGGGTTGTTCATGCATATTAATACCTAGTGGATTCGGCGACCGAGGTGTACCAGGAATGATTTTGGCAGCAAAACATGCAAGAGAGAACAATGTTCCTTATCTTGGTATTTGCTTGGGAATGCAAATATCTGTTATTGAAATAGCCAGATCGGTACTTATTACAAACCTTAAGTTTCAGTAAATAGTTTTCTTGAATATTTTAAACGGCATAATTGATCTCTGCCATCCTCGTCTCTTTAATTAGGTATTGGGGATGGAAGAAGCGGACAGTGAAGAATTCAATCCAGAATCATCATGTCGTGTTATAATGTACATGCCTAAGGTATGCTCTTCTTGCTTTTGATTGCTTCATGGACTTCAGTTATTTAAATGAAACATGATACAGTGCACCAAAAAATAAATGGACGGTCCAAATTCATTTGATTCAACGAACAAGATTAAATTAAAAAAATATTATTTTTAAAGGAGATTATGTTAGATATGGTCCGAATTGTTTATGGCCTGTTGGGCTTGTTCTTTATTTCCTTTATATTGTATTACGTAAGAGACCATATGAATGAGAGAGAATCAATTTTATTTGGAAAAATTCTGCCCCTTTCCTCTTGCTCTCCCCTCCTTGAAACTCTAGGTTGCCGGCGAGGTTGGTCGGCGGCCTCCCCGGCCACGGTCTTACCGTTTTGTTATAACAAACTAGTATCAGAGCCACCGTCGTCGTCGTCGTGGTTGCTGCTGTCGTCCCGTCACCGCGCCTGCTGCTGACTTTTGCTTCCGCTGCTGCTGCTGAGTCACGTAGTTCTGATTTCTGGGTTGCGATTTTCTGGCGATTGGGCAAATTGGTATATTGATGTGCCGTGCCATGCGAAGACAAATCAGGCGACTAGTGTGGGTCAGCTGCTTGTCTGCTTCTTCAAAGTTGTTGTGAGCCGCGGCCCATTTCATTTGGTTACTGACGATTAATCAAATTCACCATTCGAACTGGCACTGAGCCTTTGAGTTGTGATTAGTCAAGACCCTTCAGTTTTCTCCGACCAATACACTCACGGTAACCACTTGGACTTATTAGTCTGAAGACCTAATTAAATTTGCTAATGTTCAAGGTTTGAGAATATTAGTAGGGGTGAAAACGGATCGGATATCAACGGATAGTGGGCAAAATTGTATCCGTATCCGCTTTAGTTTTTCGGATACGAATACGGATACGGATAGTTCCGGATACGAATACGGATCGGATATTAAACGGATACGAATATGGATCGGATATTAAACGGATACGGATGCGGATATGAATATACTTCGGATATTAGACTTATTATTAAAAAAGATATTTTATATAACTTTTTCATGATAAATCACTAACTAAAATGGTTAAATTACTATGAAAATTAATCACTAATATGTTATTAGTTCATCGTGGATCATTATTATCATAAATAATTACATGTTAGTTAAGAAAAAATCCATAATATTCATTATATTATTAGTACAAGTTATAAATAATTATAAAAGAGATGAATTCAAAGTCTAATTAGATAAAAAGTTCATTAAATTTGAAATCTACATAAAAAATCCAATTGAAAGACATATAATAAGCCTTTGAAACGGATATCCGAATTACCATAATATCCGGATTCGGATAATTATCCGTATCCGTATCCGTTTCCATATTCAAAACCGTATCCGTATCCGTATCCGTATAAATTTTATCCGTATCCATATCCGTATTCGCAAATATCCGTATCCAAATATCCGTATTCGCAAAAATCTGAATACGAATCCGGATACGGACGGATATTATCCGATCCGTTTTCACCCCTAAATATTAGTGTTTTGTCAGGCCGTGATATCAGGGGTATTTGGGAGATATCAATAATTTGGTGGTCTTGATTAGTGTTGCTTGGTGATTTGGTTAATTAGAGATTTGTTAGTTGGTGTTTGAGAAGTGACGGGATATGTAGACTTAGAGTAATTTGGTGAGATTTGGGAAACTCTAAGAATTTGGTAATTTGTATTGTTTGTGGAAGATAATTTTTTGGAGACATTCGGGGTTGTGGGTTTTGTTTTGGGATATTGTGTATGGACCCGGTTGAGTCGATTTGTAGATAAGTTCTTTTATGCAATAATCATCTTTGAGACGGTGTTGGCATGGTGATGATTATGGTGCATGACGGGGGTTCCATATTCGCGGGAGGGGGTACCTCCCGGGTTTGATGAAGAACTTGTTCTGCGTTTGGGTGCTTTTGGATGTTGAAAGACGATTAAGGTCAATTGGCAAGCTCATTTGTCATTTGTGGTTTTACCTCTTAGTTGCACCAAGTTGTTTCCTTCCGAAGCTGCTATACACTACTTTGTTTGCCTCTAAGTTTCGTGCATCGTGCGAGTTGACTCTTACTTCAGGTTTATGGTCAGTTTTATATTCTTGATCTGGTTATTTGTGAGATTTGTGTTTTGTTGAGTTAGCAGTTGATGAACTGGGTATTGGTGTGTTGTGATACTTGAGGTATGAGATGACATTTGTGGTTGAGCTTGTTCTATGTGGATGGACCTTGTGTTATGCTATCGTCTTTTGTAGTACCGTTAGAACAACTTTTTTGTATGTGCCTTGTTGGTTTTGTTTGTTTGCTCTCCTTTGTGAATCCAAGCATTTGCCACCACTATAAAGTTGAGATAGTCATCGAGAAGGTGGAGTTGTCGTTAGTTTGGCTTGTATGTTTGTGAGAGCTTGACATCATTTACCCTTTTGTCAGTTTGGGTATTTGGATGTTTGTTGCGGCCTCCATTTCGGTTATGAAGGAGTGAGTTTGGTACAGTCGGATGTTTCCGGCTTGACATAGTCTTTGTCGAGGTGGTTGATGGTACCGTTGTTGTCCCGGTATTTGGGATGTTGATGCTCCATGGGATTTGGAGATTTGGTTTGGTGCCATTGTTGTCTCGGATTTGGGATTTGAGTTCTCCATGAGATTTGGAGTTTGAGTCACCGATGCGGAGTTTGCTTCTGGGACTATATTGTTGTCACTCTGGAGGTTGAGCAACTTGGATTTCAACCCGTTTGTTCACCATTAGCTTCGAGGGCACCGAGTTCGAGTTTATGGCAATCATTTGAGGCTATGGAGGTATTCGTGCTCGTGCTTGAGTCTCGCTTGGATTATATTAAGGTACTTCGGTGTTTCTTTTGTTGGTGCTTGGTCTAGCATTGGATGCTTGGAGCACAATTTCGACTAAGGTGGAGCTTATTTGGGGTTGTTTGTTGTGACTCAATATTTGAGTCCATTATGCTTTCGTTATAGCCTTGTGCTAGTTTAGTTACTAGCCTTTGCTAGTTATATCTTTGTGTTTAGCATTATGTTTAGTTTAGTTTTATGGTTAGTTTCTTTTGGTACAATTCGGTCCAAGATAGAGATTGTTAGATATGGCCCGTTGGGCTTGTTCTTTATTTCCTTTATATTGTATTATGTAAGAGACCATATGAATGAGAGAGAATCAATTTTATTTGGAAAAATTCTGCCCCTTTCCTCTTGCTCTCCCCTCTTTGAAACCCTAGGTTGTCGGGGAAGCCGGTCGGCGGCCTCCCCGGCCACGGTCTCACCGTTTTGTTATAACATATTAGGGGTATTACTCTAATTCTATTTTGTATAGAGGAGGGTTCTAATGCCTCAATTTTTTGTGCCTCAATCATGTCTCTACTTTTTAAATTTCAAATAACTCAAAATGTAAAACTAATTTTTTAAAACAAAACCGTTAGATGTAATCTATATCATTTCATTTATGTGTATGTAAAAAATCATCAAATTTGAATATTATTTTGTTTGACATCAAGGGCTTAAAAAAATGCACTAATTTGAGCAACTTCTAGACATTGATTTTTATAACTCATTGATTTATATAAAATAAAACAAAAAAGTATAAAAAATTTGTTATGTGCTCATAGAGAATATTATATTGATCAAATCTAATGGTTTTTGTTTTGAAAAATTAGTTTTAAATTTTGAGTTATTTGAAATTTGAAAAGTTAAGGCATGATTGAGGCACAAAAAATTAAAGCATTGGAACCCTTCTCTTTTGCATATGTGGGTGTAAAAGGCCGGGCTTTACTGTTCTTTTTAAAGGAGATTCATTTGCTCCCACCTACTCATCTGGAAATCGCTGCACATTGAAGGCAGCGTGCAGTATTGATGCTATCCCTTTAGTATTATTCTATGTTACATTGGTGCGGGTGCGGGTATCGTATTGGGTGCGGTGCGGGTGCGGCGATACGGCAATTTTGAAAAATCTTGGATACGGGTGCGGCTATATATAATAAATTATTATATAAATAATATATAAATAAATATTATAGTAATAGATTTATTAAAAAAAAATACATCTCCTTAATACCATTATATATTTATGTGGAACGGTATAATAACACAAGCGAATGAGTGATGCAGTGGTACAGCGTTTGGTTAAGGGTGCAAAGACCCGAGTTCGAATCCCACCTCTAGCAATTTCTTTTGCTACCAAAACGCACCCGGACCGCACTCAAAACGCACCCAAAACGTATCTTGACCGAATCGGCCAGTCAAACTTAATAAAACAATCCGATACGCCACGTGGTGCACCCGGTACGCACCCGCACCCGATACGCACCGGGTGGGTGACCAGCCGAATCCGGGTAACACAGGTATTATTCAAATCAATAAAAATACTTTATGACTTAAACAAAAAAAAAACAAAAATTATGATGTGCAATTGATGTGATCCAAATATTAGTTTACTTATTGTATTTTTTTTTAAGATTAAACTACAAATTTTAGTTAATTCATTGTGCAATTGTCATGCTTTATAATTTTTTATATAAATAAGGGAAGAGATCCACTGATGATAAGTTGACAACCAACATCGAATTAAGCAAAACAATTTTGAGATATTATTCTTGAACGTTTAGATTTATTTTATTTAAATTTTTATTCAATTCGGATATTATTTGTAGTTGGGTGCTATAGCGGATGCTATCAATTCATACATATGACATTAATTAAAATAACTGAAACTATGTATGCCTTATGATAAAGAACTAATATGCTTTTAATGGAGGCATCATTGTCATGAGGCTGTAAAATAAAAACAACCGGGATCAAAGTCTCGTATTGTTTCGGCAACATTTTGTTTATTATATTATAATTTCAATAATTAATACGTTCTAGATTAAAAAATATTGATGTATAAGACTGATAAATCTACTTGGAAAGAAATAAAATAGAGATAATTTATAATTATTTCAATATATGAAATTTTTTTTGGTTATACTATAATTAAAGATAAAATAATTTTTATCAAATTTTAATATTATGATACATTGAACAAAATTTTTAATAAATTAAAAATATAGTAAATAGTTAAGGTTTAATGTCATTATTGATTGTTACTTGTTAGAAAAAAAAATAGTAATTAATCACATATAACATGTAACAAAAGTATAAATTATATGGCTAAAATTAATTTCTCAACGGTGAAATTAGATAATTCTTCACTAAATTACTAAAAATTTTAAGCTTATAATGAGAAATTTTCAAAAATATTAATCATCATTTGTATGTGTTATAATTTAATATTTATAATTTGAAATCACAAAACCACATTTTGAATCATCCATATAACAAGCATAAAAACAACTACTATTTAGACTTCTACATGCAAAACTCTCATAGAAAATCTGAAAAAAAAAAAGTTTTTGAATGTCATTCAGTGCATAAAACATCGAACTGAGTCATAAAGATAGCAATCCAAACCGTCTCATATTTGTATAGTCAGGCGCACAATACAGATGATCAGACAAAACTAAAATATTGAGAGCAAATATTCGTGCAAATTTTGGAAAAAAAAGGAAAGAAGGTGGCATAATAAAGGCTCGGGGTAAACTAGGGTCAACTCCTTGCATTGCTTTGGTAATATTTGGCTTAATTATATTTTAGATTTATATTTTTTATACAAAATATTTGATTAACTTTTAAATGTGAATACGCTAATATACAAGCAAGAGACTTATTTGAACACAATATGTATCTCTTAAGTAAATGAAAAGCGTATATAGTTTTTTTATTTGTCCACAAAAAAATATACTTTTGTATTTCATATAGAGTAAAACTATCTTGTTCTTAAGTTTATGGGGGCCTTCCGTAAGCTTAATACCAAAAACGTATCAAACTATATCCAAATTTTGATTTATATGGTTCAATAAATTCTTTATATCAAAATCATGTGGCATAAAAAATTTTCCATTTTTAGATACTTTTAAGTATTTATTTTGGATTATTTAAAAGTTACATATGAATATTGATTATTTTATTAATATTGTATAGTTGCTATTAAAAAATCTGAAACAAATACTTAAAAAATCTCCAAAAATGAAAATTTTTGCATGTTGTGAGATTTTGATATAAAGAATCTATTGAGTCATATAAATCAAATTTTGGATTTGATTTAGTATATTTTTGGTGTGTAACACCTCCCCTGAGCAACAATGGTGATTTCAGCAATTGAATTGAAAGAAGAACAAGAATTCTTGGAATGAAACTAAAGAAGAAGATAGCAGAAGACAAGGAGATTGAAACTTGAAAATTGAACTTTCTATTATATCTCTACTAACAACCCCCGTTCTGTTTTACAATTAGATCCCTATTTATAAGCTAAGCCTCACATCTATTCAAGTTAATCAAACGGCTAGGATTAATTAAAGGAATCCAGATACGCCATGTCAGTACGGACGTGTTCATCAGCCGCTGACATGGCACAACTTGTATCCGTTATTCTTTTAATCAATCCTCTCCAGTAAGATCTATTTTCAACATCTTTTTAATTACGCTTAAATGGAGGCGAGTCTCTTTCTTCACGTCCTTAGGTCTGCTCTCGTGGTCCCACCATTCAGATTATCTCCTCCTATATCCTTATTAGTAATGGTCTCTTCCTCTGGTAACACTCCCCTCCCCTCAAAACTGTTCTTGTCCTCAAGAACAAATTGCGGAAAATTTTGCTGCATCCATTCGTAATCTTCCCAAGAAGCCTCCTCTTTTGTGAGATTGGTCCACTTGATTAACCATTGTGGTACTGCAACATTACCCCGTTTAATCGCTCGTCTCGCCAGAATAGATTCAGGAAGAACCTTCAGATTGCCGTTGGAACCCAAAATTGGTAAGCGAGGTGTAACAATTTGGCCTCTGCTAACATGCTTCTTCAACTGAGAGACATGCAGTACCGGATGAATCGTTGATCCTGCTGGCAGCAACAACCGGTATGCTACCGTTCCCACCTTCTCATCAATCTCATAAGGGCCATAGTATCTAGGGCTAAGCTTCTGATTTCGCGTACCTGAAACTGAAATTTGTCTGTACGGCTGTAATTTGATGTATACCCAGTCTCCTTTTGCAAATTGCCTCTCGGTACGATTGATATCAGCGTATTTTTTCATGCGTTCCTGAGCCTTCAGTAGATTGTATTTCAATTGGGTAGTGGTTTTGTGTTTTTCCTTCAATAGAGAATCAATTGAGTCTATCTGACTTCGTGGTGGATGACCTAGATTGCTTGAAGGGGGTGAATAACCAAATAGGGCTTGGAATGGTGTAGTTTTGAGAGAGCTATGAAATGTGGAATTGTACCACCACTGTGCAAGGGGTAACCAGTGAGTCCACTTTTTTGGTTGATCCAATAACATACTCCTCAAGTAGTTCTCCAAGCATTGATTGACTCTTTCGGTTTGTCCATCTGTTTGGGGATGATAGGCTGTACTCATATTCAACTTGATACCAATTAATTTCATAAGCTCTTGCCAGAATCTACTGACAAAAATTGGGTCTCTGTCAGTCACCAGGGAAGAGGGTAGACCATGTAGTTTGTAGACAGTATCTAGAAATACTTTAGCCACTTCAGGAGCCTTGTAGGGATGTGCCAGTGGAATAAAGTGTGCAAACTTAGTCAATCTGTCTACCACCACCATGATAACATCTTTTCCTTCTGACTTAGGTAAGCCAGTGATGAAGTCAATGCCAACACTAGACCAGGCTTCAGATGGGATAGGCAATGGTTGTAGAAGGCCAGGTATGTGCACATGCTCAGGTTTCACCATTTGGCAAGTATTGCAACTTTTGACATAGTTAATACAGTCTTCCTTCATGCCTGGCCAGAAAAATAATTGCCTCAATCTATAGTATGTGACATCCATACCAGAATGACCTCCTGCAGCAGAATCATGAACTTCTTTCAATAGAATTTGTCTCCAGTTCCCTGTCTGCCCTACACAGATTCTTCCTTTCCTTCTCAGGATCCCTTGATGCATAGTGAGGTGTTGGCCTTCTCCAGATGTGGATTGCATCTTCTGTTTCAGGTCAGCAATCCAATTGTCTTCCTGATAGCTTGCTTTGATATCAGATATCCATTGTGGTATGAGTTCTGAAAGAGCAGTCACTTCAGCACCTGTATTCAAAAACAAAAATTCTCCATTTTCCTCTCTTCTAGAGAGGGCATCAGCTACTTTATTGTCACAACCTTTTTTGTATTATATAGTATAATTTAATCCCAGTAGCTTACTTAATCCCCTATGTTGCATAGCAGTATGAATCTTCTGTTCAAGAAGGTGTTTAAGGCTTATTTGGTCAGTTCTAATGACAAAAGTACCCCCTAACAAGTAATGCCTCCACTTGGTTACTGCTGTAATTAAAGCCAGGAATTCTTTTTCATATGTGGACAGCCCTTGGTTTTTAATTCCCAATTTCTGACTAAGAAAAGCTATGGGTTTCTTATCTTGCATAAGAACAGCACCCATACCAAATTTGCTTGCATCTGTTTCAATAACAAAATGCTTGGTAAAGTCTGGTAATGTTAAAACTGGGGCTTGAGTCATGGCCTGTTTCAATTCAGCAAATGCTATATCAGCCTGAGGGGACCATTTGAATGCATCTTTTTTTAACAGATCAGTGAGGGGTCTGCTGATTACACCATAATTCTTTACAAATTTCCTGTAGTACCCTGTTAAGCCCAAAAAACCTCTAAGGTTCTTAACTGATCTAGGTGTAGGCCAACTTACCATTGCTTCCACTTTCTTTGGATCAGTAGAGACCCCTTGACTGGAAATGATATGACCAAGATATTCAATGGTTTCAGTAGCAAAAGCACATTTAGATAACTTGGCAAACAATTTGTTGTCTAAGAGAAGTTGCAAGGTTAGAGATAGATGATGAGCATGAGAATGTAAATCCTTGCTATAAATTAAAATGTCATCAAAGAAGACAAGCACAAACTGTCTCAAATATGGTTTGAAAATTGAATTCATTAAAGATTGAAAGGTAGCGGGAGCATTAGTCAATCCAAAAGGCATAACTAAAAATTCATACAGTCCCTCATGAGTCCTAAAGGCTGTGAGTGGTACATGGTCTTGGTGCATTCTTATTTGATGGTACCCTGACCTTAGGTCAATTTTGGAGAAAAATTTTGCACCCTTCAATTCATCTAAGAGATCATCAATGATAGGTATAGGAAATTTATTTTTTATGGTGTTATCATTCAGTTTCCTATAATCTATGCATAATCTCCATGTACCATCTTTCTTTTTGACTAATAGAACAGGAGAGGCAAAGGAACTTGTTGAGGGCTGAATAAAGTTATTTTTCAGCAATTCAGTCAATATCTTTTCAATTTCTAACTTTTGAAAATAGGAAAACCTATAAGGTCTGAGATTGACTGTTTTGCTATCCTCTTTCAGGATTATCTTATGATCAATAGGCCTCTGTGGTGGCAGTTCATTGGGTTCAGCAAACACAGATTGAAACTGCTCTAAAACCCAGCTGATGTCATTAGGAACAGAAAGATCAGCAATATTGGAAATGGAACAAACCTGAGTTGTTAGAGTCTGTAGACAAGGAACTGCTTGACTTTCAGCCTTAAACAAATGAGCAATAAATATTTGATTACCCTGATTGTGTTCCTTTGAGAGATTAAGGTTATGTTCACACAGTTGGATCTCAGCTTGAACAGGTTGGACTCTGAGGATAATCTTCTTACCATCCAAGATGAACTTGATTTCTCCAATAGGCCAATTGATTTTCATTGGGCTGTGTTTGTTTAACCAGTCCATACCCAATATTAAATCATGGCCTGTTATTTTCAGAGGTCTAATATTGCCAGAAAAAGTATGTCCCTGCAATTGAAACACTAAATTCTCACAAACAGTGTCAGTATATAATTGATCATCACCAGCAGTTGTAACAATCAAAGGTGTGGTATGTACAATACTCAGAGATAAGTTATGAACAATATCAGGGTTCACAAATGAGTGAGTACTACCACTGTCAATCATAGCAATTACTGGAGTACCCCCAATAGAACCTTTGTATTTCACTGTTTTACAAACTAAGACTCTGGTAGTTTGACACATGGTTAGACCTGCTTGTTCAATATGTTCAATTGAATTATCCTGTGTATCAATAGTTCCATGGTAATCTGGATCCTCAAGATCACTTAATTCATCATCACCTTCTCCAATCATTGTATGAATGCCCTTGGCAGAACACTTGTGACCATAGAAATATTTTTCATTACAATGATAGCACAAACCTAACCTTTTCTTTTGATCTAATGTCAGGGTTTTGGAAACAAGGGTATCAGGTGGTTTTGTCATCTTATCAGAATGAGGTACAGAAGGTTCAGTGGCATTGAAACCCTTGGAAGGTTTGATAAAATGGGATGATTGGTTACTATTGGAATTCTGAGTATACCTAGACACAGGTTTATATCTCCTATCATGACTTTCTAAAGATTTTTCAATTTGTTTAGCCATTTTGAAAGCTTCTTTCAGATTACTAGGGTGATGTAATTCCAAAGTATCAGCAATATCTTCCCTAAGTCCACTGAAAAAACCTAACAAATAAAAGTCTTCCTCAGTATATTGCTTGGTCAAGATTCTGGTTTGAACTCTTGAGTACTGTTTGATATACTCATCAACAGATCCAGTTTGATGTAATTTTTTAAATTCATCAATAGGGTTTTTGCAAGGATCAAGATGGAATTTATCAAATATTTCAAAAGCAAATTCTTGCCAAGAAGGAGCAGGATTGTGCAATTTAAAGAATCTGTGCCACTCTCTTGCATCCTCTATGAGAAAAGGAATAACCTGATTTACCTTGAATTCCTCTGGTACATGGTAGAATTCAAAGTAATAGTCACAATCTTCCAACCATTCTCGTACCCCTGTGCCACCAAACTTGGAAAGTTCTATTCTTGGTTGAGGTCCATTTCTTTGATTATTTCTATCAAAGTCCTCAGTATGTCTGTACACAACACCCTTTTGAGTAATGTACCTGTCCAGTTCATCCAATCGTTTTTGAGAAGGTCCCCATCCTGGTGTAAATCTACCTTGATCATCAGTTATCTTATAAGGTTGCTCCCAATTGTTGTAAAAGTTTCCAGTTTTGTCATATCGTCTGAAAGCAAGCCTCCCATTGTTATAGTTCCTCTCCAGTAAGATCTATTTTCAACATCTTTTTAATTACGCTTAAATGGAGGCGAGTCTCTTTCTTCACGTCCTTAGGTCTGCTCTCGTGGTCCCACCATTCAGATTATCTCCTCCTATATCCTTATTAGTAATGGTCTCTTCCTCTGGTAACATGGTGTTAAGCTCATGGAGGCCTTCCGTGAGGTTAAGAACGCCGTAGTTTTACTCTTCATAATAATATATTACAAATAGCATGACAAAATGGTTAGATCATTGTAATTTAAACATTTTGGAAGAATGAAGGGAAATCACATTTTAATGCTATTTGTTAGATTTGTAATCACTGATTAGTACAAGAAAAAAAATTATTTAAACAAACATATCATAATTCCAAACTGAGTACATTAGGAAAACTTAAATAAGATTAAAAAAATATAGAATTATGTTATTTGAGTATGTCAACTTTATACTTCAAAATTGTGAAATTAAAAATTGAGAGGGATTAGAGAACAATGAGGCCAATTTGAAGGAAATTTTTTTATTTGGATGTATGACAAAAGCTAATTATAAACCTGAATTGTTAATTACAAATGATTTTGACTGATGCATATTGAGAGTTTGTGAGTTTGAGTGATGTAACAATAAAATTATGTTTTTTTTTTTAAAAAAAAAAGAGTAACAGTAATTAAAATATAAACCCTTAAACATCTTTCGATATGCAAATCATGATTTTTAGTTTTCTAAAACCTACAAGGCTACAACAATATATATAGGTGATGCACCGCATTCATATATGCATTATAACCAGACTTGCACCTATATTTATACTTAAAAACCTAAGTTCATTTGCATTTAGGTAGAAGATTGTCAAGAATCAAGTTACTTCTGTGATTTGGTCCTATTTTCAGGAAAATAGAGCTTTTGGAGCTATTCGGACTAAATTTGGAGCGAAGAGCAAAAATAGGCAAAGGAGCACACATGAGCACACTATTTTCGGGTCACAACTTCCTATTTTCAGGATGCAAGCATGAAGAAAACTGCTATTTCTATTTCTTGCTAGCTCACAACCGCCTATGCTATTTCAAGGAAACGCGCAAACTCCTAATTTTGGCGACCGACATACTAATTGTGGACTGCACTATGCTATTTACGGACCGCACCATGCTAAAAAAAACAGATCAGAACACCTATTTTCTGGCGCGTGCTATCTTTGGCGATCTCCTTTGGGACTTTTCCTTTAATTGCGCCCCAAGAAACCAGAAGTTAGACAACCATATCTGGGACATCTTCTCATATAAAAGAGACCCCTTGGGGTGCTCTCATATCATCTTGTGTTAGGTGTTAGGTCTCATGTGTTGAGTTAGTTAGTTAGTTGTTAAGTTAGTTGAGAGTCGTGTCAAGGGTGGAGCAAAACGCCGCTAAAGTCAAGAAGACGGTTACTCGCCTCTTCCTAAGCTTACTCGGTGCTTTCTTTTCTCTTATTTTGTTTATTTGTTGTAGTTATGTCTAGGTCCGAGTAGTCGTGTTTGTTCTTAGGGTCTAGGATGATGTTTATTTGTATGGATTAATTGAATGCTTGATTTTCATGTTTATGCATTAAAGTTATTCTCAAATTTGCTTTGCGCTTAATTATAATTGTGCTTGAATTGTTTCTTGAACTCTTTTGTCGATCCCGTGGATTGTGATCAGATCTAGTGTGGAAACTAACTTCAATCGATCAAGAATTGATACTTGTGCTAATTGGGTAGTCAACTTGTTTTCCAATTGTACCCGAGAGGAGATATGTGGTGATAACAAGAGTTTAAACCAGACCCGAGAACAAAAGTGAATTGAGCATAGGATTAGATGAATTGAACTCGTGTTTGATATTATCCTTTGAATTTCCAATTGAACTAAAAGTATTTGCTAAGATTAGACGAATTGATCTTAGGTACGGGGATAATCTTTAGTTAAGGTTAGAAGAATTGAAAAAGGATAATTCTTAGCTAGAGATAGACGATCTAAACTTAGGAATAGGATAATCTTTGCAACTGCTTTGGTTTTGTTAGGAATTGATAACTTTAGTCAGCAATCTAATTAAACAAAAACTGCTCTCTGTCTATTTCTTGCGGACCGTAAAGTGACAGTTGCGGACCGTAAACAGCAAGAAACAACAGAGAATCTATCTCTCGGACAGTTATCTGCGGTCTGTAGTTAACCACTAATGGACAATTAAGTTGGTAGCTGAAAGAGAGGCGAATTTGTATGTCTTGCGGACCGTAACCGAGAGGTGTGGACCGCAGGCAATTGATCCAGACAACAAACAGATTCTGAAAACCCTGGGAACGTTTGTTTAGTAATTGTTTTAAGTCCAGTCTTTACTATTTTTGTCATTAAATAATTTAGGAAACCAACTTCAAACAAAACCCCCCAAACAATCATATTACCTCTAGGATTAGAATAGAGTTTAAAGAATTGTTTAGAGATATAACCGTCCCTGTGGATTTGATCCCGACTATATTGTATAATATCGTACGCTTGCGATTGATTGTATTATTTAGGGTAAAAGTCTATACACTCCACGCGTATTAATAGGGAAGATATCATTAAGAACATATAAATTTGTATCAAATGATATAATAATATAAGACTCTTAACTTTTTGTATCTTATATGGACCAATTATTATCAATATCGAATAGCAACCCAACTCAAAAGAAAATATATATATATAATATATCGGATAGCAACAATAGCCCCAGCATGAAGTGATTTATATGTCTTCCGTACATTTGGCGGCTTTGATGGTTCTCTTTATTAAATTAATAAGATCAAAAATCAAGATTAAATGAATAATCTTAGTATGCTGATTCTAAAACAATTAAAAAAATAAGAAAGTGCAACGAAATCAAAAGAAATATAGTTTTGCAAGACAAGATGCATTGAAAGCAGCTACACAATAAGTATGTGTCAACCAATCACAAGAATGCTAATGAATATATGTCAACCAATATATTTTGAGTTCCCTAGATACCCTTTTCACATCCAACGGTTCACTTAAGTTTCAGATTTTTATTAGAAAAAACATGGTGCACGGTATCTTCACTCTATAATTATATAATAACATAAAAAATCAATACAAATGTATCATTTCCAGAAAATTTAAAATTATATTATTTTAAATTCAGAGTTATAAAATTTGACAGTGTTTCTAGTAGTGTGCAATTTGAGAGCCATACAAGTGACCTTTGTTGAATCCATCTCTGTTTTTAATGTAGAAGAGAATCAATCGCAAGTTGGCACAATATGCAAAACAATTCTCATGGAGTTCAACATGAATAATCATGGCAATTAAAATAGCTAATAAATACATATATAAAAGAAAAGTGCGCAAAAGTCAAAAGTGCAATATTACTTTTTAATTTTCTAATATCAAGATTAAATGACCAAGCACAACTTTCAGACAAGAATAAAATGAAATTTTCCATGTAAAATATAACGTGTGATTTTATTTTAACAAAATCATGAATAAAAATTGACAGACCTACTTATATTTCCACCATGACTGATGTAATTATCAAGTTGACCTGTAGCTGCCAGTATAAGACGTAAGAAAAAAAATTTAAAGAGTCTTGATAAAAAAACAAAATATGTTTTATCCATCTATTGGATACTATAAAAGCATCATAATAGACAATTAGGATGTTAAATTAAATCAATTCCAATATTCTATGTTTCCCGTGTGCAGATAGTGAAAGAACAAATTGGAACAATTCCCATTAATATTGATATTAACAAAAATAGAGGTTTTTTATTATACTGAGGTCAGTGCCTCATTTGATTGACTTCATCATAATAAAATTTGGCATGGTTGCAAGGGATGGGTTGGTACCAAACAATAGAAAAATCACACAGCTAATATAGCTCATGCAAAATGTTACCTAGAAACAAAGCAGAAGGCTTTCTAGGCCTTGATTTGAACTCCGGATGGAACTTAACTCCAACATAGTAAAGGTGGCCAGGCAGCTCTATAATCTGGTAAGAAAAAATACAGAATAAGAAAACTGTACCAGTCATGTTCAGTATCAGTCCAACCATATTGATATGACCCTTTTCTTCTGGATATCGTAAGCTCAAACTGGGTAAACTAAGCTGAAACTAGGCTTAGAGGATAAAAATTAAATTTTCTTTAGTTACAAGATGGCGTTCTGGTCTTTCCGACTACAACACATAGAAGACATTGTGTTATTCTAATTGACCATGTAATCAATCAAAAAAATGTTGACAATTATAAGAAAGACTAAAATTGAATTTTAATAACCATTACCTCCATTCTATTTTGACTATCATCACATCCAACGAATTGTAGGCCTGACTTTTCCAACTCAGCAACAAATTCAGGATTTACCTAAAAATTACTCAATTCAAGAACCAGTAAACAAATTATAAACAATGGCGAACCAAATACTTGGGATTTCGTATCTTGATACAAATAGTAATTTCAATTGTGATTTAAACCTCATATCTGTGACGGTGACGCTCATCCACGTACTCAGGATTTCCATACCTGCAAAAGTGAAATTATAATAATAGAAAATTCAAAGTACATAAAATAGAAGCAAAGGGCACAGCATAAATAATAAGAGCAAGATGTAATTACATACAGCTTCGAAGTGAGAGAACCCTAAACCCTAATACCCCTAATCTCCTTTAAAAATAATATTTTTAATTTAATCTTGTTCGTTGGATCAAATGAATTTGGACCGCCCATTTATTTTTTGGTGCACTGTATCATGTTTCATAATTATATTATCGGCACGTATGCAGGTGGATATCCTCCAGACCTATATCCTAATTTCAGTTGATAGATTTTTAGATCCTGCTTGCACAGGCTCTTACCATAGGAAGAATTTTGCATGTATAGTAAGTCGTTTTGTAAACAAGCTTACAGGATTTGTTTGGGTGAAGATTATGATGCCTTGACCCTTAATTAACCCCATATTTTGGAGTGCTTCGAACCCACTTAATTTGGGTTGCTATATGCTTGATGTGTGCTGTCTGGAAAAGAAAAAGAAGATGCCCTGTCCACTTTAATAATTTATATTGCTTTATACTTGTATAATTTGAGTTGCTTTAATTGTTGGATGTGTGCTGTGTTAAAGAAATAGAAGATGCCTTTAGTTTGCTGAAAACCTGTTATACTTGTCAGAGTGCAAAACATAGGATGCATTGTGCAGTTGGAGCATTGCCGGTAAGCAGGTTAGCATCTCTTCACCTGTAAAAAAGTGTTGTGAGAATGACAGTAGCAATAGCAACAACAATTTGGGTTGCTATATGCTTGATGTGTGCTATCTGGAAAAGAAAAAGAAGATGCGTTGTCCACTTTGATAAAAGAAAAAGAAGATGCGTTGTCCACTTGGATAATCTCGGTTGCTTTACACTTGGTTAACATAAATTTGAGTTGCTTTTTGTTGGATGTGCTTTGTGAAAGAGATGAAGATGCCTTTAATTAGGAGGTTGCTTAAAACTTGTTATACTTGTCAGAGTGCAAAATCTATTATCCCAAGAGATTTTGATATAAAGAATTTTATGAAAGACATAAATTACAATTTGAAGATATATGTTTTTTAAAAGTCAAGCTCACCGAAGTTCTTGGTGAGCTTAAGCTCACAGTAGCATTACTCTTTTCTAAATGCTCTTTTTCTGCGATTCTACGAATATCACTTACAGGATGATATTTACATTTTTTTTTTGTTGTCTTTTCATATCTGGATTCCAAACCCCTAGTCTCCTACATAACTTTTGTTACTGGATCACATATGCTATTCTCATATATTGAAGCACTCATGCAAGTAACCTCAAGAGTCAGAGTCAAGATAGATCGATGGATTATTCCACTAGTGTTCGACACGGATTAGAATTTTGTCTAAAGCCATTTGGACGGTCTCCGTCTAAAGCCATGACTAAACCGTTCGATTCAATTTATATGCTTATCAACGGTGATAGCATGTGACCCCATCATTCTAAATATAACCAGCATGCTATTTTTAGCACATACATGATTAAATCACGGTTGACTCCATCATAATATTAATTCTTAAGGGTGCCTTTGGATCGTCCAAATGGCTTTGGACAATATCCGATTCAGTTTGACACATCTTAGCTAGTAGCTAGCTTCTATATATACACTTTCCCCTGCTCAAACATCAAACTACCTTCAATTTGAGGCAATAAAAGAAAATAATAAATCCCTTTAGTTAGCAAACAACGATATCCATCATATTACATCAACCACTACAATATCTATATATATATATCGATTATCGAGCACTTGAGAAATGTTACCCTACACCTGAACCTCACTATCCACGCGCGTTTCTGTAAGAAGAGGGAACAAGATGGCTCTTGATATTGCTAGTTTTGTGATCGAAAAACTTGCAAACCCCGCGCTTCAAGATGTCTCTCTCCAGTTAGTGTTGCCGGCAAGGTGGCTTCAGTGAAAAGAAAACTCGAATGGATAAAGGTTTCCCTTGAAGCTGCTGAGAAAAAAGAGAAAGAAGACGATGCGGTGAAGCTTTGGGTGGATCAGGTGAGGGAGGTTTCATTTCGCATTGAGGATGCAATCGACATATATCTCTTAGAAGTTAAGGGTGATCATACTCCTGCACATGAAGGTTGCCGCTCGTTCGGTTTCATAAGATGGTTTTATAAGATTCTCCAGAAGCCTGTGGCCCTCCACAATCTTGGCGTTGAGCTAAACGACATAGAAGCTACTTTGAAGGAGATAGATGAGAACAGAGAACGTTTCGGCATAAAACATTTCGGCGTAAACGATCCCAGTACAAGTAGTTGCCAGAAAGAGAATCCATTCCTACGAAGGCGCTACGAGTTTATCGATAAAGAGATTGTTGGGCTAGAAAATGATAAGAAGGAAATTATCAAGAAGCTGTTTGATCCGCAAGCTCATCAAAATTTGCATGTCATCTCAATTGTCGGCCCCGGCGGTCTTGGCAAGACTACTTTAGCCCAAAAAGTATTCCACAGGTCAGTGTGTTTAAAAAATTAGTTTTCTCAAATAACTACAAGTTAGATAAGTGTACACTGATATTCTCCTGCAATCCAAATTAAAAACTAACTATTACAGAATATATGACATATATTTGTATCTCATACTTACAACAAAAAATAGTTGAAATCGATGCTTATAAGAATGTATATTCATCAATTCCACAGTTCTGAGGTGAAGGAGAACTTTGAGAAGCGAGTATGGATACCTGTGTCTCAAGAATTCGATGAAATCAGCACTTTAAAGAAGATGCTAGAAATTTTTCGCCCGGTCAAGCAAGAAGAAAAGGACCAAGATATGCAGTACTTCCTACGTGAGGTCAGGGCTTGCTATCAGAAGAAAAAAGTTCTCATAGTGCTAGATGATGTATGGGATGAACAGTTATGGCCTATAATCAAGATTACATGTCCCGACGATATGGACCGTGGGGGGGTGCTAATAACCACAAGAAATCAAAATGTTGCTCAGAAAGCCCAGAGCGAAATTTATAAACCTAAATTCCTAAACCTAAAAGAGAGCAAGGTGCTTCTCTACAAAGTCGCTTTTCCTAAGGATGAACCCCCAATGGGTTTAGATTTTGCTGCCACAAAGATAGCCGAAAAATGCAGAGGCTTGCCTCTAGCAATTGTGGTTGTCGGCGGTAGGTTGTATATGGAAAAGAGGAACTCTGAATGGAGAAAGGTGGCAGATAGTATCGACAGGGGAAGCGACCAAGAATGCATGCAAATTCTAGCAGCTAGCTATGAGGACATGTCGAGCGCTTTGAAGGCATGCTTCCTGTACTTTGCTTGCTTTCCTGAAGATTACAAGATTGATGCCAAATCTATAGTGCGAACATGGGTTGCAGAGGGTCTTGCATCTGATGAAGATACAGCTCAAAACTACTTGCCAGAACTTGCCCAAAGGTACAAATTTATTTGTTAATTAATTTTATTAACAATTGCTTTCTTATTTTCATATAACCGGTATATAAAGGAGTCGTAGGTAGCGACCACCCCTTTTATCTATCCACCGGTCCACCGTATTTTTAATGAACAAATATCATTTTTTCAGTGAACATTTATATATTTCCAATCAACATATAGCATGTTGGATATTGGATTCGCTCCAACACCGAATTGTTTGGATAATTTTGGTGGAAACAAACAAAAGAAAGAGAGACAGAGTCTATAACAGAACTCAAAACTTTATTCCACACAGTAAAACATACAATACAAGGAGTCTTTTCTAATACTAAACCTATAACTAACCACTACTTAACTTGACCCCTAATTAACTTGCTGCTATATGCGTGCTAGCTAAAAATGCAGCTCTAAACCTATTACAGAAAAAAAAAAACTAACTCAACTCCCAAATCAACTAACCTAAAAATAAACTCACGTATTACACAACTAGCACCATCATGCCATGACACCAAAATTTAATTTTAATTATGAACTCCTAATTTTGGATCAACTTCCAACATAGCATTTTCTACTATACAGATATATTACGGTTTTCAGTAAACATCTATGCAATTATTGCAAGCACATAGGTGCACGTGGGTGTGCCAGATTGTGAGAGAGAGGTGGATGGGTGGCTTACTTTATAGGTAGACTCTACATGTTTTCCGATATAAAGTCAGGATCAATCCAGCCATGCATTTGTATTATTCAATCTATTAAATGGCAGTAGTAGTTGTGCGTCCGCACAATGGAGTGGGATGATAATTTGTATAAGGGTATTTCCAAGTGTCCTTGTTTTAACTGTTCACACATCCATACAAATACAAATTTTGTAATCTTATATTACAAAATTTGCAATTGTATCTCAGATCTTGTAATAATATGGACAATCAGACAACACTAGATATGACCCTTTGTATAGTTTGTGCCTTTAAAAGTTCGGATTTATCACAGCTGAAATGTCACAACAGTAATTATCTATCAAATGTTACACGAAAACACTTTTTTTTTTTCTCACTTCCTTCCTTGTATTCTATGTAGCACGGGTGCGGGTGCGGGTATCGTATCCGATACGGTGCGGGTGCGGCGATACGGCAATTCTTAAAAACTTAGGATACGGGAGTAGTTATATTAATAAATTTATAGTAATTATTTATATAAAAATTAATAAAAATATAATAAACAAATTTGGGAAGAAAGGTTTGTTCGGTTTATAATATATTTAAGAAACAATATAAATTGACACCAAGCAATGACTGGTGTAGTGGTTAAGGCTGTTGGTTTGTATATCTCCAACCACGGATTGATTCACCCCCCACGCGGATTTTCAACAATTTTTCAGTTTCTTATAGGGATTTCGTGTGGCGTACTAAGTGTGGCAGCGCGTGTAGCTACCGACATAGGACGTATCCGGAGCGTGTCGGGTAGGAGATTCGGCCGTATCGGTAAGTGTCTGCGCGAATCCTTGACCGTATCTGACAATCAAAGGTGTCCAAGTTCGTCGATACGCCAGCTGGAGTATCGGGTGCGAATCGCACACGTATCGCATGCGAATCCGTATCGGATACGTATCCGACACGCGGTGCGATGTGTCTGAGGCGTATCCGGGTAGCATAGCTTGTATTGAAAGGCGAATAATTATCAACTAATGATCATTCCATGCATAAATCAGTAGCTGACATTATCAAGTAATTTTATCCTATGGTAAACTTCTATTCAATAAAATTAAGCACCATTACCAGAATATATACAAGCAACCCGAAACACTTTTTATAACTTTTTCTAGAGCACTATTACCAAAATATTACTTCAAATTTTAACTTGTTTTCTACACTTGATTGCGTTTGGTTGACATAAAAGTCCTTGATATTAATAAGATTTGCTTTCTACCCTTGATTGCACTTTTTAACATACAATTTCTTAATGCCAAACAATGTCTTGTCAACTTGTTAACCATCAGCTGTTAGGTTTAACTACAAAACTTCTATAAGTATAGCAGAGGTCGGCCGGGCAGGTAATAAAAATATATTATTTTCTTTTTTTTTTTTTGAGACAAAAATGATGGTCAAGCCACTAAAATTTAAATGAACCCCTAGAAGCTGCACAAAGAAGTGTCAGTAAACTCGAATGCTTAAAAAGATTTGATAAAAATCTTAATGATGTCGAGTCAGAAGATTCCAATGAACAGTGAGCTTGAGCAGAAGCTCTGGGATTTAGGAATTAATCCTTATGCTGACCCTAATAGTATACTTAGCTCTCTTGAGCAAAGATATGATGAAGGGGAAAAGACAGAATTACTAACACAAGCATTAGTACAATTGTCAATGGAACTAAATCCGAAAGGAGAATCCTCAAGTTGCAAAATAGAAACAACTGAGACAGAACCTGTAAATGCCTTTACTTATTACGGGAGTAACCCTCGTAAAAATAAAGACATTTATAAAAAACATAAAGAATGGTATAGAGACTATCGTGAGGATGGATCTCGAAAAACTAATGAAAAACTTTGGCAAGCACGGCAACAATCAGCAATGAATGTTGAGAAAGTAAAACCAAAGTTAGGAGAATTGGATAATTTATCAATGAAAATAGCGGTCCATACGCTACCTAGTAACTGATAAAGGATCAATATTACTCCTAGATTCCTTAGAAAACGCCTCTCAAGAAATAAACACTTGGGATGGTATCCTTCGACAAGCAATAGCCTACATAACTATAAAAGAAAAGAAGGAACTAACTAAGGAAGAAATCCTAAGCTATTATGAAATGTGTATGGGCGGAAATGCCAAAATGGCTTGGGAAGCTATGAAATCCACAACTGCTTGGCCCGTAATTCAAGAGGAGTGGAATAAGACAGATGGTAAAAATTCATTAATACCAGATTTCTTTAGACTGCAATTCTGTGGTATTAGAAATAGTACTGAAACAGAAGAAAAGCAGAAGAAAATGGCAATAGACCAATTAAATAGAATTCAGCTTTGCGAATTAACAGATTTAAATCACGCAAGGTACAACGAAACGTTTAAGAAGCTACTTTTAATAATAAAGGAACCTTATAAACGTGAATATCTGGATCTTTATTTCACTAAACTACCAGCCCCATGGGATAGTTTAATGAAAGAAGAATATAAACCAGATAATTATGATTGTTTAGGAACTAGAATGCTATCTCTAAAACAAAGAATTGAAGCTTTGTGTAAGGAACGCCAAATAAGAAAAGCGGCCTCACAAAATATAAAATCCTTATGTGCCAATATAAAACAACCAGTTTTACAGTTTGGATGTAGCACAACAAGGAATTATGAATCAAAGCCAAAATATACTTCTAAGAAAAGATTTAAACAAAGGACGTCTAGACAAGCTAAGCCCAAGTTTAAACAAAGAAGTACAAAGCTAGTTAAAAAACCAGAAAATCAAGTACGATGTTTTGGTTGTAGACAGCTAGGACATTACCTGAATGCATGTCCAAATAAAGGTAAAACTCCCATACAGCATATCAGGATGGTTGAATTAATACAAAAAGCGGAAACGCAAGGATATGTATTAAAAGACGAATATCTTACTAACTCTGAAGAAGACTATGAATTCTCTTCAGATTCTGAAGAAAATAAATCTGACTCAAAATGAGTAAATACCCCGATAATCCTATTGTAGGAATTCTTGCTAAAGCAATAAAGCAAGACTGGGTACAAAAAGCATCAACATCAGAACAACATAATGTTCCAGATGATAATGATATAAATGAGCTAAAATGCAGAATCCAAGTTATGGAAGAATGCATTAAGGAACTCGAAACAAAAATTGAATTTCTCATGGTTAACGTTACTCTGTCCTTCAGTTAAGCGAAAAATCTCTTAAGAAGGATAAGAAAGGAAAAATAAAACTTCCTTATCCAACAACTTATATCAGTAATCAGTCCATAAAAATAAATGATGATACTGACCAAGAAGGACAGAGTAACGTTAAAGACACTCAATCTGAAGAAGATTCAGAATGAGCCAATATGTGGAACTCTTGTTTATATTTCCAGGATATAAACCATACAAAGTATATGCTTTGTATGACACTGGATGCTCATTATTATTGGCCAAATATGGTGTATTCCCACCCGATATTTGGAAAAAAGGGCAAACACAAATACTTTCTTACGCTAACCAACAGCAACAGAAAGTAAGTAGTATGGCAACAAATGTAATGTTTCAGCTAGGTAGTCAAACATATACCGCTACCTTTACATTACATGATCCTATGAGATATGATGTTATGCTAGGTAACAAATTCTGGCTTGCTCTTGCAAGAGATTATTTGTTCCTAACAGATACTCAAGGACGAACCAGGAATAATGTGTTTAGTTTTCACTTTACATATTATCCAATGGAACTCCAACCATGGCACTATAAAACTTCAATTACGCGAAAGTGTGGTGATATGGTATCCGCATCAACTTCTATTACTTCAACTGTCGCCTTGGTAGATGAAGACAGAAAAATTGCGGAAATACTCAAGGTATTATCTTTAAATTTTAGTGATGATCCTTTAGCATTATATCAAGAAAACCATCCTAAATGTAAATTAGAAATACTACCAAAGGATGTGTTGAAAGACAAACGTTTATCAGTGCCTGTTAGAATTAAAGCTAGACCAGGTACACCAAATGATGAACAAGAATTTAAAATGCATTTGGATGAAATGTTAAAATATAAACTAATCCAACCAAGTACCAGTGCATGGTCAAGTCCAGCCTTTATGGTTAGGAATCATTCTGAAATTGTACGAGGAAAGTCTAGAATGGTAATTGACAATTCAAAACTAAATCAAGTACTTGTTAAAAATGCTTATAGAATTCCCTATCGTGATTCATTAATGTTACGATTAAGGAATAGTAAGTATTATACAAAGCTAGATTGTAAATCTGGATTCTTCCAAGTAAAAATGGAAGATGAAAGTATTCCAATAACAGCTTTCATACACCACTTGGTAATTACGAATGGATAGTAATGCCAATGGGTTTGCATAATGCACCATCGATATTTCAGAAAAAGATGGATGATGTACTTAGAGATCACATAGAATACTGTATGGTCTATATAGACGATATACTAATCTATAGTGAAACCGAGGAATCACACTTAGATCATGTCTTAAAAGTAGCAAAGACTCTAGCATCTAATGGAATAGTGATTAGTAAAAAGAAAGCTATCTTCAATCAACAAAAGATAGAATTTCTTGGATCTGTTATACAGGGAGGTAGAATTATATTGCAACCTCATGTATTACAAAAACTGGATTCTTATCCTGAGAAAATACATACTCGGAAAGAATTACAAACTTTTCTTGGACTAATTAATTATGCTGCCAAGGATTATTTACCAAATTTATCTATTCTCAAAGAACCACTTCAAAAGAAGTTAAGGGGAACTGAGATATTTAAATGGACTAATGAGGATAGCCTTAATCTAAAGAAAATTAAGGACGCCTGTAAAAATCTTCCTATGTTATATCTTCCTAATGATAAGGATGAATTAACAGTGATGACAGATGCTTCAGACATAGGATGGGCAGGAGTGCTATTAGCCAGTAACCATGTAAGCAGATATGCTTCTGGAACCTGGTCACAACAGGAGAAAAATTGGACAGCTTTTGATAAAGAGTTAAGAGCAATTGTAAAAACTCTAAAAAGCTTTCAGATATTCTTGTATAAACCATTCACGCTAAAAACTGATTGTAAAGCCGTGATTGGATTTATTAACAAGCAAAAGATAGATAATAAAGAACATTCTGCTAAGCAGATTAGAGATAAATTATCAATCTTAAGATATTCTGATAGAATGCAATTAAAGCATATTTCAGGAAATCAGAACTACATAGCTGATACACTAACGAGAGCATTATTGGATAAAAAAGAATCCGAGAAAGCAAATCTTATAGAACAGATAGGCATGCTCGAAAGAAAACTGCAGTATTCCTCTCGAAGATAGGAGCGAATAATGTGTCTTATCAAAAGGTACAATAATGCAAACGCTGAGACAGCATCCACCCAAGGATGAACAGCAAGATTCCAAAAATTCGCCTATAAATAAGAAGGCATTTGGAGCAAAAGATTCACACAAAAATCTGCAAGAACAATAAAGATAATTATCTACAGAATGTCTAGCCAAAATGAAATGCTCAAAAAACTAAGAGAAGAAGTCGAACTTAGAGAAATGAAAAGAGAACTAGCTAGGCTAGAAGCAGAGGAAGAAGCCAGTATACTGGAAAATTCTTATGCTGGTAAATTAACTATCTCTTCGCAGGTACCACCAAGGCCAATTATGAAGCCTTACAAGCCTGAAGGGCAGAAACCAACAGCTGACCAATACCTTAGAGTGAAAGGTAAAAGACCCGAGGTAGGTATGACATCTGGACCGTTTAAACAACAACGGAGGATGTATAATATACCAGATACAGTAGGCTACCAAGGTAAAGGAAAACAACCTGCTGTCATCTTGCGAAAAGATGAAAACAAAGCGGTTACATTAAAATCGGAAAACCTGATAATTAGTCAATTAACTGATTTTCAGAAAAACTTGTTATCTAGACTTTCTCCAAAACATACAGGAGAAATCAGAGTAGAGATAGAAAAGGAATTCAAACGGTTAAACAAAACCGTACCTATTTCTATGAGCATAGATGCAAAATCAGAGTAAAGACCCTTGCATTAAGCAAAGCAGGGAAGAAGAGAGTCACAAAATTAGAGGTTATATCTGCACCACCTCTGTGGCAATACACTTATTGGCAGTGCATAGACGAGGTCAATGAAAAACCTCCTACTTATTTTCCTTCAATCCATTTATTTATTGAAAATGAAAACCCAGAAATGCAGGAGATAGGAAATGAAGTAGTAGAACACAAGGACCCTAATAAAAAACGAAGGGCCGAACAGTTAAGGAAAATAAAAACTGTTCTAGGATTAAAAATCTTCTCTATCCTTGAGGATAAGGAGAGAATGATATTCTTGGCAGTGGAAGCTGACGCCAGCACTTACGTCAGCCAAGAGCTAGAAAATAAGGCGGGATGGTTATACCACCAAACCCACCTAGAAGAAGATAAGGAGGCCCAAAAGATAACAAACATGGAGGACATCCACAGCCATAGCGGAAGCAGTGTTGGGACCCGTGACAAGATGGAAGAATAATTATAGTGGGCTGGCAACTTTTGTAAATATGTAGAATATAAATTAGTGCTCTTTCTTTTTTAAGTGGGGTTTTGCTTGATAAGGTGGTACGTGGGTGAATAATAAAGGCTTCGCGCCTTAAAATCATCTACAGATAAGATTTTAGAAATGGCGCCAATATATTTTGCCGCCAAGATTATTGTATTATATAAGGACGAGAAGAGGAGAGAGAAAAAAAACAAAAGAGGAGAAGGAGGTTAGACAATTTCTAAAAAGATACAAGAAAAAAGAATAGATGAGTAGTAGCTAAGCCCCAAGGGGTGAACGTTCTAGATGGGAAATCTCTCCTGTGTAAGAATTTTATTATGTTTGTATCAAATATAATTATGCTTTAATAAAGATTTGTTTGATATAAATGTGTTTCTCTGATCAATATATGGAATTATATTATTGGAAATTCTCTGTTAAAACCTTTGTACTAACGAAAGACCCAATACCTTGAATATGGAAGTGATGAACACAGTCTGGTATAGCACCATTGTGTATGTTTCTTGGAGGACATGGCCAGAAGGCAGGGTTAAGTAGGTTAAGAGTAAAACACTACCAAAAGTAGGCAAAGTTGGAAAATCCTTTTTACCTACAGTAGCCAAAGGAAATAGCAGACATTGGGCGTTGAATTAGCCGATTGCGGGTAGCTACAGGCGTTATGAGTAAGCCCTCGATGATTGCAGAAGTATTTTGGAAGGCTGATTGGGTTAGATAAAGGGATGGTTAACCATATGCCAAAACAGGTTACCAAATGTGTATTTACCTAATCTGTATACTTGACCAAGAAAGCCAACGCTGCGAATACGGTATTCGGGTAAGTAGTCTTTCAAGCGTATAGTAACTAATAAGGTGTAGGTAGAGGATGGAACCATAATATGATCTCATTGAGAACATGTGAAAACACATATCACACAGATAATTATAAAAGTAAAATTATATTTTCTTTCAAAAATAATATTTTTCTTCGGAGATGATAGTACCATGAGAGCAACAACCCCGTTTTAAACAAATAAGAGCACATCTATTTCAGAAATATCTGAAGAATTATGTTTTGAAAACATGATGAGCAACCCGAACCAGGGTAAATTAGGATTATTGTCTGTTATCACAGGAATAATTCTAACAAATTTGTATATCTCCAAGGAGATAAAAATTACAGACCTAAAAAATATGGTCTTTATGCCTAAGTTAAAAGCACCTAATACGAATGGACAACAGAAGTCTGAATTCCTAAACATCTGTGGAACTCCATTCACAAGGTTCTCTAGCTAAATGGCTACAGTAACGATGAAAGGGACATATATAAATCCTACGACATCAAATCATTTTCTGCCTGAAAATATGGATATAGTAAATGGCATAGTAACCATATTCTTTGTTAAGAATATGGCTATAGTAATGAAAGGGACGTATATGAAAGGGACATATATCATATATGAAACCCACGACACCTCTTGGTTAGAATATGGCTATAGTAACCATAATAGTGACCATGATAGGGACTTGCACCATAGTTGTAAAAATGCAATGTTTTGAATGCAAAGTTTTGGTGGATTTGGTGGAGACCTGACATATGTTGCATCTATGCTCATAGAAATAGGTACGGTTTTGTTTAACCGTTTGAATTCCTTTTCTATCTCTACTCTGATTTCTCCTGTATGTTTTGGAGAAAGTCTAGATAACAAGTTTTTCTGAAAATCAGTTAATTGACTAATTATCAGGTTTTCCGGTTTTAATGTAACCGCTTTGTTTTCATCTTTTCGCAAGATGACAGCAGGTTGTTTTCCTTTACCTTGGTAGCCTACTGTATCTGGTATATTATACATCCTCCGTTGTTGTTTAAACGGTCCAGATGTCATACCTACCTCGGGTCTTTTACCTTTCACTCTAAGGTATTGGTCAGCTGTTGGTTTCTGCCCTTCAGGCTTGTAAGGCTTCATAATTGGCCTTGGTGGTACCTGCGAAGAGATAGTTAATTTACCAGCATAAGAATTTCCCAGTATACTGGCTTCTTCCTCTGCTTCTAGCCTAGCTAGTTCTCTTTTCATTTCTCTAAGTTCGACTTCTTCTCTTAGTTTTTTGAGCATTTCATTTTGGCTAGACATTCTGTAGATAATTATCTTTATTGTTCTTGCAGATTTTTGTGTGAATCTTTTGCTCCAAATGCCTTCTTATTTATAGGCGAATTTTTGGAATCTTGCTGTTCATCCTTGGGTGGATGCTGTCTCAGCGTTTGCATTATTGTACCTTTTGATAAGACACATTATTCGCTCCTATCTTCGAGAGGAATACTGCAGTTTTCTTTCGAGCATGCCTATCTGTTCTATAAGATTTGCTTTCTCGGATTCTTTTTTATCCAATAATGCTCTCGTTAGTGTATCAGCTATGTAGTTCTGATTTCCTGAAATATGCTTTAATTGCATTCTATCGGAATATCTTAAGATTGATAATTTATCTCTAATCTGCTTAGCAGAATGTTCTTTATTATCTATCTTTTGCTTGTTAATAAATCCAATCACGGCTTTACAATCAGTTTTTAGCGTGAATGGTTTATACAAGAATATCTGAAAGCTTTTTAGAGTTTTTACAATTGCTCTTAACTCTTTATCAAAAGCTGTCCAATTTTTCTCCTGTTGTGACCAGGTTCCAGAAGCATATCTGCTTACATGGTTACTGGCTAATAGCACTCCTGCCCATCCTATGTCTGAAGCATCTGTCATCACTGTTAATTCATCCTTATCATTAGGAAGATATAACATAGGAAGATTTTTACAGGCGTCCTTAATTTTCTTTAGATTAAGGCTATCCTCATTAGTCCATTTAAATATCTCAGTTCCCCTTAACTTCTTTTGAAGTGGTTCTTTGAGAATAGATAAATTTGGTAAATAATCCTTGGCAGCATAATTAATTAGTCCAAGAAAAGTTTGTAATTCTTTCCGAGTATGTATTTTCTCAGGATAAGAATCCAGTTTTTGTAATACATGAGGTTGCAATATAATTCTACCTCCCTGTATAACAGATCCAAGAAATTCTATCTTTTGTTGATTGAAGATAGCTTTCTTTTTACTAATCACTATTCCATTAGATGCTAGAGTCTTTGCTACTTTTAAGACATGATCTAAGTGTGATTCCTCGGTTTCACTATAGATTAGTATATCGTCTATATAGACCATACAGTATTCTATGTGATCTCTAAGTACATCATCCATCTTTTTCTGAAATATCGATGGTGCATTATGCAAACCCATTGGCATTACTATCCATTCGTAATTACCAAGTGGTGTATGAAAGCTGTTATTGGAATACTTTCATCTTCCATTTTTACTTGGAAGAATCCAGATTTACAATCTAGCTTTGTATAATACTTACTATTCCTTAATCGTAACATTAATGAATCACGATAGGGAATTCTATAAGCATTTTTAACAAGTACTTGATTTAGTTTTGAATTGTCAATTACCATTCTAGACTTTCCTCGTACAATTTCAGAATGATTCCTAACCATAAAGGCTGGACTTGACCATGCACTGGTACTTGGTTGGATTAGTTTATATTTTAACATTTCATCCAAATGCATTTTAAATTCTTGTTCATCATTTGGTGTACCTGGTCTAGCTTTAATTCTAACAGGCACTGATAAACGTTTGTCTTTCAACACATCCTTTGGTAGTATTTCTAATTTACATTTAGGATGGTTTTCTTGATATAATGCTAAAGGATCATCACTAAAATTTAAAGATAATACCTTGAGTATTTCCGCAATTTTTCTGTCTTCATCTACCAAGGCGACAGTTGAAGTAATAGAAGTTGATGCGGATACCATATCACCACACTTTCGCGTAATTGAAGTTTTATAGTGCCATGGTTGGAGTTCCATTGGATAATATGTAAAGTGAAAACTAAACACATTATTCCTGGTTCGTCCTTGAGTATCTGTTAGGAACAAATAATCTCTTGCAAGAGCAAGCCAGAATTTGTTACCTAGCATAACATCATATCTCATAGGATCATGTAATGTAAAGGTAGCGGTATATGTTTGACTACCTAGCTGAAACATTACATTTGTTGCCATACTACTTACTTTCTGTTGCTGTTGGTTAGCGTAAGAAAGTATTTGTGTTTGCCCTTTTTTCCAAATATCGGGTGGGAATACACCATATTTGGCCAATAATAATGAGCATCCAGTGTCATACAAAGCATATACTTTGTATGGTTTATATCCTGGAAATATAAACAAGAGTTCCACATATTGGCTCATTCTGAATCTTCTTCAGATTGAGTGTCTTTAACGTTACTCTGTCCTTCTTGGTCAGTATCATCATTTATTTTTATGGACTGATTACTGATATAAGTTGTTGGATAAGGAAGTTTTATTTTTCCTTTCTTATCCTTCTTAAGAGATTTTTCGCTTAACTGAAGGACAGAGTAACGTTAACCATGAGAAATTCAATTTTTGTTTCGAGTTCCTTAATGCATTCTTCCATAACTTGGATTCTGCATTTTAGCTCATTTATATCATTATCATCTGGAACATTATGTTGTTCTGATGTTGATGCTTTTTGTACCCAGTCTTGCTTTATTGCTTTAGCAAGAATTCCTACAATAGGATTATCGGGGTATTTACTCATTTTGAGTCAGATTTATTTTCTTCAGAATCTGAAGAGAATTCATAGTCTTCTTCAGAGTTAGTAAGATATTCGTCTTTTAATACATATCCTTGCGTTTCCGCTTTTTGTATTAATTCAACCATCCTGATATGCTGTATGGGAGTTTTACCTTTATTTGGACATGCATTCAGGTAATGTCCTAGCTGTCTACAACCAAAACATCGTACTTGATTTTCTGGTTTTTTAACTAGCTTTGTACTTCTTTGTTTAAACTTGGGCTTAGCTTGTCTAGACGTCCTTTGTTTAAATCTTTTCTTAGAAGTATATTTTGGCTTTGATTCATAATTCCTTGTTGTGCTACATCCAAACTGTAAAACTGGTTGTTTTATATTGGCACATAAGGATTTTATATTTTGTGAGGCCGCTTTTCTTATTTGGCGTTCCTTACACAAAGCTTCAATTCTTTGTTTTAGAGATAGCATTCTAGTTCCTAAACAATCATAATTATCTGGTTTATATTCTTCTTTCATTAAACTATCCCATGGGGCTGGTAGTTTAGTGAAATAAAGATCCAGATATTCACGTTTATAAGGTTCCTTTATTATTAAAAGTAGCTTCTTAAACGTTTCGTTGTACCTTGCGTGATTTAAATCTGTTAATTCGCAAAGCTGAATTCTATTTAATTGGTCTATTGCCATTTTCTTCTGCTTTTCTTCTGTTTCAGTACTATTTCTAATACCACAGAATTGCAGTCTAAAGAAATCTGGTATTAATGAATTTTTACCATCTGTCTTATTCCACTCCTCTTGAATTACGGGCCAAGCAGTTGTGGATTTCATAGCTTCCCAAGCCATTTTGGCATTTCCGCCCATACACATTTCATAATAGCTTAGGATTTCTTCCTTAGTTAGTTCCTTCTTTTCTTTTATAGTTATGTAGGCTATTGCTTGTCGAAGGATACCATCCCAAGTGTTTATTTCTTGAGAGGCGTTTTCTAAGGAATCTAGGAGTAATATTGATCCTTTATCAGTTACTAGGTAGCGTATGGACCGCTATTTTCATTGATAAATTATCCAATTCTCCTAACTTTGGTTTTACTTTCTCAACATTCATTGCTGATTGTTGCCGTGCTTGCCAAAGTTTTTCATTAGTTTTTCGAGATCCATCCTCACGATAGTCTCTATACCATTCTTTATGTTTTTTATAAATGTCTTTATTTTTACGAGGGTTACTCCCGTAATAAGTAAAGGCATTTACAGGTTCTGTCTCAGTTGTTTCTATTTTGCAACTTGAGGATTCTCCTTTCGGATTTAGTTCCATTGACAATTGTACTAATGCTTGTGTTAGTAATTCTGTCTTTTCCCCTTCATCATATCTTTGCTCAAGAGAGCTAAGTATACTATTAGGGTCAGCATAAGGATTAATTCCTAAATCCCAGAGCTTCTGCTCAAGCTCACTGTTCATTGGAATCTTCTGACTCGACATCATTAAGATTTTTATCAAATCTTTTTAAGCATTCGAGTTTACTGACACTTCTTCGTGCAGCTTCTAGGGGTTCTTTTAATTTTACATATAAATTATCCCCGGATTTTAATTTATAGGCTACATCAGAAGTTGATGCAATCCTCTTGGTTTGTTTATTTTTATTAAAATCAAACTCAAGATCCCAAGACACTTCTTCTATTGGAATGGGTTTTGGTACCTCCATAAGAGTTTGCCCACTCGTTTTGAGAATTAATGTCTGTCCTTTAGATATATTATTGAGATTAAACACATCATCTCTTTTTCTAAAGGAATGTGGTTCTTCTGTCCATGAACAGTATACTTTAATAGATACTGCCGTGGATAGAGATCCTTGTATCATTTCGACTTGAGTCTTGATGAAAATCTTTAGTATTTCATCAATATTCTCATCTGCAGCCGAAAATGTTAAATCCATAAACAGGACTGAGTAAAATGCTCCTGTGTATAGATTACTTGATATAAGGCCGTTGATTGATGTCTCTGGATCAATGCACCTATCATCGGTAATTGCTATCTTGACTGGTATATCCTTTCCAGGATTGCCAAGATATTTTACCAATATCTGTACTGCTGAAATGTTGAAATATCCTTTTCTAGGACTTTCGTGTTTCAGTTTTTTATATTGTTGTAATTCTTCAAATAAATCAGCTTTTGTTATCGCCGAGATACTTATTTCGTCTGAAGAATTATAGTCTTTTGTTTTTGCAAGGAATATATGTTTCTTGCCTAATGATTTTGCTCTATTAGTTTCATAGAGTACTTGTTTAGGTATCTCCTTCAAACTATAATTTTGGGCATCCTCTACTTCCTGGACAGTAATTTTTTCATATAATTGCCAAGAAGGATACTTTTTTACATGTGTGATTTTGTCTTTTAAATCACTCCACTTGATTATTGAAAACATGACTATTGTGCTTCGTGAAAACGAAATACTTTTTTATAGTCTGTTAGTGCCGGTGTGTACCATGTAAATTTTGGTCGGGTACTTTCTTCCTGATTAACAGTTGGTTTTAATTGTCTTATCAAGATTTTTGTTTCTTTAATACCTCTGTCTAGAGTTTCATTTTTCTGATTTATGAATTCTAGTTCTTGATGTATTAATCCAATTTCTTTGATTATCAATCCTAGAAGGAATTGATTTGATCTTACCAATCCTAAGACTGTAGATAAGTCTGTACCCACTGCGGTTTTTATGTTCCGTCCTGTTGGGTAGGGTTCTAATACTTTTTCTATTAGATCTTGTAGTTCTGAATTCATTCTATTGTTCTTTCGTAACAATGAAGATTCATAGATCCTTTGAGAGGTCTTTTTCTTGGTTTTCGGTATTTCTTCTTAGGAAATGGTTTTGGTAAAAACTCATTTAGATAGATTATACCGTTTTTTGTTTCCTTTGAACTTGTTTTATTTGGTTCATTTTCGTCATCTAAGACAATTATGGGTCTTTGATCTAACCAGGTATTGATTACATTTTCCTGCTTTAATTTCAAGTTCAATGTAGATGATTCTCCTGCTTCTAGTGTTGGAGATGGAGTTGGTATGTCTTCTACTGTTTGCAGAAATTGTTCTAATTCAAGCAATTCTGCTTCAGAGGGAATTTGCAGAAAATCGAGATCAAATGGGTCTTCTAAACCTTCCATTCTAAACCTTTCGTTTTTTATTTTAGGTTAGGGTTTAGGGCTTAGGGTTTAGGGTTTAGGGTTTATCCCTTTCACCACGTTACGCATCACAACTCTGATGGTTTTTAGCTTAAGGCTTTAGACATGTTACTTATTACTGGATCAAGTTTTTCCAGAAGTCGTTGAATTTTTACAACCAGAGGAATAACTTGTTCGCTTAAAGCTAGAATCTGCTTACTGTTTTCTTCAGTCCGCAGTTCAATCGGTTTGGGGTTATCAGGATCAATTTTTATTTCTTTTATTATTTCCTGTAACTGATTTGTTATATTCTCTATGGTTCTGGTCATTTCGGAATATGCTTGCCGCATAGTACAGACCATAGCATGGGTAATTTGTCTCCTGATTTGTTCTATTATAATTTGTGATAAAACTTTATTAGTTTTTAACAAATCCCTTACTGCTAACATAATGTCCTCTTCATGTTTTTTATCATTATTTTTAGCAGTTTTTAATTCTTCTCGAGCTATATTAAATATTGCTTCGAGATGTCTTTTCTGTTCTAACTCTAAAGCTTCTTGTTTGGCTATGAGTTGTTGTAATAGACCTTTTATTTCAAACAAAATATTATTAGAATTTAACATCTTGTTTTAAAGAGAACTTACCAGTTTTCCATTCGATGGGCTATCTCATCTTCTAGGTCAGAATCCATTGTTTCGTAAAAGTGACTACCATCTTGTACGTATGGATCTAACTGCTCCAAAGCCTCTTCGTCTTCAGCATAGAGGTCGTCGTCAGAGTTGTCCTCATCAGCTCCATGAGTAGCATGTGCTTGAGAACATTCACCTAAATGGCAACATGCACCTATCCTCCAAGATCCTTTGTTATCTGGAGTATTAGTAATTTGTTGATTTAATCTCTCTTCTTCTTTAGAGATGTCAGAAGTTATTTTTAAAATTTCTTTTTCATTTGTACTTAAAACTTCTTCTAAGGCTGCTGCTTTATTCTTAAGTTTATTTAACTCTGCTTCATGC